>OX451737.1:1522567376-1523767376 GCA_948472305.1 Vicia faba
GTGCTCCTGGTGGACTCAGAACTTTTGACTCTGCTTATGTTTTTTTTACTAACATGAATTTTGTTTTGCAGTGCGCCAGGGTCAGAACTTCTGACCTCCCTCAATCAGCAACACGCTGATTCCCTTTTTTACCTTTTTCACTATCTTTGCTATCACTCTCTATTTCATTAATCAACAAATACCAAAAACATTTTTTTCACGCTTTACTTTATTTCTTAAAACAAAAGACAAAAAATATTTCCTTAAACAAAACTTATTTCTTTTCTTAAATAAATGAGCAATTTGTATTTCTTGCACATTCTGATCCATTTCAATATGGTTGTAATAATAACATAGGATTCAATCTTACTTGCAACCCCCATTCATAAATATGTCCCCCCATCCCCCTAAAGCGATGTAATAGCTTAGATTTTATTTCTTCAAATTTTACTTGTTTTTTCATATATTGCTAGTAAATAGGATGTATGGCAAGACATGAAATAACAAAATAGACAACCTTAATCAAGATTAAAATGCATGCAATCAAACACACTATTCACACATGCACCCTTAAGGTTAACTCCACTTGTTGCCTAAAAATGGCCATGATATGCATGTGGGATCTCTTAGCACAAACAAAAATATAAGATCATAGTCCCTCGATGACGCTATCAAAGTTGCCTATCAAAATGATCTTAGTCCCTAAAGGAAAAAGTGCTAAGTCATCTCACAACATTGATATCATGGTCATACGATGACCCAACGCCCATCCCTTCACATCCAACGATGGGGATTCTTACCAAATCAATGGTAAGATAGCAACATCTAAAGGAGAAGGAAAAGAAAATCTAAGACCTTTTGAGTAGGTAGGTTCGCTTTCAGTTACTCGCTTGCTCACAACAAAAACATTTTATACACCGACACTCTCACTTTGAAACATTTTAAAAAAGGGACAAACACTTTGTACGCGTTCTTATGTAAACGAGAGCCATTACAAAGGAAACCCTTTTTAAAATCACTTTGAAAAATACATCTTTGAACTATTTTCGAAACAACACTTTGTAGGCATTCTTATAGAGACGAGGATCATTACAAAGTTACATTTTCAAAATACTTTCAAAAACACACACCACAAAGCACAATCAAACAAAAGCAAGTGATCTAGCAAGTAACTAAGAGCCCGTGGAAAACAATGGATGAAAAGGGTGCTAATAGCTTCCCTTTTCATAATCTACCCCCCGAACTCAAAAATATCTCTAAAAGGTCTTTCCTGTGCTTTTTTCACCTTTCCTTTATGGATAAAAGAAAAGTCGGTGGCGACTCTTGCTAAACCGCAACATTTGCAAACACAAACGCAAACACCTCAAGTCAGTTCTCCCACCGTATCACACCTGTACTAGAAGACCTGTTATGAAATGGCATGCATGCAATGTTTTCAAGGATCTCGCGGGGTAAATATGAAAATGAAGAAGTTGAAATTTGCAACTTTGATTGAAGAACTTTGTATCGTTGAGTGTCCTTCTACGAGAGTCAAGCTCACCATATCAAGTGGGTCATAGCCCCTGACTCAAGTTGTTGAGTTTTGATCTTCCGACGGCATTGGCTAGAGGAAAATAAATCCCCTTTGCCCCTTGCTAGATGTGTGGTTCATCATGACCTGCATCACAGGCCCTTGAGATCCTTGAAATGGTTAAGGAAATTGTGATACGGTGGGAAAGAACTGACTGTTTTTTGGAATGCTGGTTTGCGTTTTGCGTTTGTATTCGTAAAATGTCGCGGTAAGCAAGAGTCGCCACCGACTTTTATTTTATCCAATAAGGAAAGGAAAAAAGCACAGAAAAATTCATTTTTCGAGATATTTCTCGGGTTCGGGGGTTAGATTATAGAAAGGTAAGGTGTTAGCACCCTTTCTATCTGTGGTTATCCACAGGCTCTTAGGTACTTGCTCATATTGTTTTCAAAATTTCTTTCTTTGTGCTTGTGGGTTTGAAAAAGTTTTTGTTTTAAAACTTCGATTTAACTCTTTATTCTGTCCTCAAGAGCGTACGAAGTGTTTTTGAAAACTTTGTTCAAAAAGTGTAAGTGTGAAAAATTTGTTTTGTTTTGAAAGAGCAAGTACTTAAGAACCATCTACCTACTCGAAAAACAAAACATTCTATGCTAATGTCCTTTATACAATGCTATCCTACTATTAATGAGTAGGTAGCATCGTCGTTGGAGTTTGAGGGTCAAATCGAATGCGGGACTTACAGTCACCAAAGCAATGTTAGGACGCCTTAGCGGTAACCCCAATGTCTTAGATCATTTGTTTGAGGCAACAATATCCGAGGCAACCGTTTCAAAGCGACTATGATCTTTTAGACAAGAGGGCGACCTCTAAAGCGACCTATACGCAATGACCGTGTACGAAGGAAACCAAGTGAGGTGTACCCTAAGAGTGCACATGTGCGAGTGTGTCGTTTTCAGTTAATTTTATCTCTGTACATGTTAAGGGTGATCTAAGTTGATTTTAGGTTAAAACATTCAGTCTTGTCATGCCATCCTATTATCAAACATCTAACAGTTATAATTTGCAGAAAATAAATTGTGAAATTTAAATTACAAGGCGTCGGGTATTTACATCGCCAAAGACAAACCCTTTAAAAATAAATAAAGCGATAAAAATAATAAAGGTCCTATTTAGTATTACAAACCGGAATCAGATACATAATAGGATAAAAGAAAATGAATCGCGTGCGGGAAATTAAATCGAGCGCAAATTTAGGGTTTTGACCCTTTTTGTTAAAGAAAAGATCTTTTTTGTTGTTTTTTATTTTAAGAAAGAAATTAACCTAAATTAATCACTAAATTAAATTAATTAAATTGATTAATAAAAAATAAATTGTTTTTGGATTTTTGGTATTTTAAGAAAGAAATAAAAATTAATTAATGTTAGTAAAAACCTAATTAAATCTAATTGAATTTTAATTATTAAAAAAAAGGAATTAAAGTTATTCTAATTAAAACCTAAGTTAATTTATTAGTATTTATTAATAAAAAATAAAGTTAAAATTTAATTTGATAAAAAATATTTTTTGGTGATTTTATTTTATAAAAGAAAAGAATTTTAATTGGTTAGTATTTAAACAAAAATAATAAAATAAATAATTAAAACAAAATAAATAAAAGAGAGAGAGAGAGAGGGGGTATGGGCCTGATTTAGGGTGTTGGAACAACAAATGAGAGGCCCAATTGCACTAGCCTTTTGTTGACTTTTTGGAATCAGGTGAGCGCTTGTTGACTGGATCTATGATGGACCCTCAGCTCTTGGCCACTAGATTTGGCCTTTGGCCATCTAGCCATTGGATAGATGATGGTGTATGATGCACTGCAAGTCCTCATGAGCATTGGAACACCTGAAGAAAAAATATATCAAAGAAGTGGAGGACCTGGGATTCGAACCCAGGTCCTGATGGTGATTGCCAGCTTGCCTTGCCACTACGCCGTTTTGCTTCATTTGTTAATATATTACATAACAATTATAATATATCAAAAAAAGCAATTATTGGTCAGAAAATAAAAATGCGCGCAAAAACATTTGAACGAGCCAATCAGAGAATGCCAGCTCTTCGTCCCTGTCCTTCCACTATTGTAATTTTACCTGCGGATTTGGATCCGTAGCTAAATGCGCAAGCTTGCTCTAAAATCTTCCCTAGGCCTCATAAATCAATTCCAAAATCATGGATGAATTCGCCTTGGCTCCCTGATCAACACTATTCCCTTCTTGAGTTCTGATTTTTCCTAAAAAATAAAACCCCAAAATACAAACGAAGAACCCTAGCTATGGGGGTTCCTCATTTAGGCCAGAAAAACGCATATGGATATTGCCAAACGTTTGCAAATGTTGTGAGGAGTATAAATATGCCAATGATTTATTCAAATGATGCAAGAATGATGAATCACCAATTCAAAAACCAAGGTGATTATTGTGACACTTACAGTGCTTTTGAAGGCCTGAGGACGCGTGCTTTTGATCCAGGAAGATTGTGTGATCACCCAGGAATCGATTGGGACCGGTCTAAGCTTTTGAAATTGCCTCTAAGTATGGATTCGATTCCACACTTTTTAGTGAATTTTGCAACTTTGGTCTTGCATGTTTCTGCAGCCTCCCACCTTTATTTTCATGTGCCTAGCTTCCTTATGTATTGCATATTGTGTTAGGGTAACAATTATGGCCGGAATCCTTCCACATTAATGCATTGAAATTTGATTTGATTCACGCTTTACAACTTGCCCAATTTTCCAAATCTCCATCTTTTTGTACATGATATGGTGTGATCCGAGTTTGATTATGCTAATGATGATAATTAAGACCTGAAACAACCAAAAAGATCTTAGGTAATCAAAGTTTGGATTTTATTTGATTAAAAATGAATAAATTCAAATAAAAATCAAATTAAATAATAAAATTGATAAATGGACACATGGATGAAGCTGAGGCACGTGGAAAATGATGCAAGTTCAAATCAAGTGGAAAAGAATGGCCCCATTTGACAAAATTTGAAGTTTTAGGGATAGTTGACTTTTGGCAATTTTGCAAAAATGCCCAACTTCAACAATGCATAACTTCTTCAATTTTGGACTTTTGGAGGTGTTCTAGGACTTTTTAAAAAGCTTTAGATGTCCTCTAACCAACCCTTTTGGTCTCATCGCATTTTAATATTCCATTCTCAAGTTATAAGCTTTGGAAAAAAAGGTGTTTTTCTTGACTTTCAAAAATGACCTATAATGTCCAAATTTGTAACTTCTTGTGAGTGAATTTTTTGATCTTGGGGTATGAAGATGGATTGTAGGAAATTGCATCCTCTTCAAAATGAGTTTTGGATGGGTCATTTCTAATAAAGTATGAGAAAATTATGCTTGGTCAAAGTTGAGTTAACTTTTCCTACAAAACGCTAATTTAGCAACTTTTGAGTCTTGATGAATTTTGAGCAATCCTTGATGAATAATGATCAACCCTTGATCAAATGATGAAATATTCTTAAAAATGATAATGTTGACAAAAGACCTTGAAGTTTGACTGTTTATAGGTCACTGTTGACTTTTGCCCTAGCACAGTCGATTTTTGGAACCTTTGAGCAATTGACTGAGCAAACCTCCTCTGCAAGGCTTGAAACTTGACATGGATGACCTTGAGAACATATCAGGACATTGGGGAGCACTTGAGGTCATTTGGAGTCAAAGATCTTGATGCAACACAAAACCCTAATTTGGGGTTGACTGCCTTAGGAGATGACTTGTCTGACCAACTCTTGAGCAAACTTGAGCAACTTGGAGATTTTTCTTGCAATGTTTTGAGGAATATGAGAGGGCAAATTTTGTGGTACAATAGAAATGATATGGTATGATGCTATGATGTGCATGCTATGCATCAAGCAAAAATGCAGGGTGATAAAGACAAGTATGTCTTGCAAGAAAACCAGGTTACTGGATAATGACTATAAACAATCTCTGCAAGGAGATCATGTTGTTAGATAAAAACCTAGCAAGTAGCTCAAGTTGAAAGAAAACAAATAATACAAACAGCCTTAGGTTTAGGCTTGCATGGGGTTTGTAGGTAAGTACCCTCTTGAAATTTAGTTGGCTCAACCTGTCCTATAAATAGTAACCAGGTTCTAAGGGATCTCAATATCGCTGATCTTTCCCATAAGTTTCGTTCGATAGGCGACTGACTCACAACCAAAAAAAACTCAAGAGTCAAATCTCAATGAGTGTAGCATCGAGTATCTGCCGACTTTGGGAATACACCAAAGACGACCATTTCTCTACGTCCTAATGACCAAGTTGTTCATTTAAAGGTTCTAAGGTCAGTTGACACTTCATAACACCACGCAGCGGCCCCGTATTCTCCTTGATTAACTCAAGGGATACCAGTACCAACCAAAGTGTCTCATCAACATAGCCATCGCTTCAACCGTGTCGGTATACCCCGCACAGTTTCCACGATCTATTGCTACTTACCTAAAAGGTTTCCCCAAATCCGGGTGGAGGATCTATAGTAACCCAAATAATACCCTTAAAAGTAAAGCAAACAAAAAGAAAAAGAAGAAATTTTAAAATGATCTAGACCTTAAGGTAAACCCCACTTTATTGTTTATCCCCAGTAAAGTCGTCAGTTCTGTGATACGGTGGCAGAACCCACTGTTTAATACTGGTTTACATTTTTTGTACGCAAATGTCGTGGTAAGCAAGAGTCGCCATCGACTTTTCTTTTATCCAACAAAGGAAAGGGTGAAAAGAACAGAAAAATAACTTTTTTTCGATATTTTCTGAGTAAGGGGGTATATTATGGAAAGGAAAGGTGTTAGCACCCTTTCCATCCTTGGTTTTCCACGGGCTCTTAGAGGTTTACTCATTTTTAAAAATTAATTGTGTCGGTATGGTTTGAAAAGCTTTGAAAATGCCTTAGTACGACGAACTTTGTAATGTTTCTCGGGATAGTAGAGAACATATACAAAGTGTTTGAAAATGTCTTTTGAAAAGAATAGTATTTATGTGTAAGTGCAAAAATAGTTTGAGCAAACTTCTAACAACTATATACTTTTATACTCGAAAAGGTTGTTCTTTTCCTCTTTTACTTTAGGCAGTGCTATCCTTCTATTAGTGAGTAGGTAGCCTTGTCGTTGGATGTTTTGAGGGACAATTGGAGGAACGTTACAGTCACGAAGGCAACTTATGGAGACGCTTTAGAAATTCTCTTTTAGGGACTAGATAATTTACCGAGAAGGCAACTGTAGGTTCATCGAGGGACTATGATCTTTTGATTTACGGGTCTTTGCTAAAGCATTCCTACCCCATGATTTTTTTTATTGAAGGCAACCAAAGTGTGCGCACCTTAGAGGTGTATATGTGCAAGTGTGTTATGTTCAATTATTTTTTGTCTTTTTGTTATGTTTGCTAACGTTTGATTATTAGTCTTTTTATACACGCCTAGTTACTAGCAGTTAATATGAAAAGCAGTAAAAAATTGCAGAAAATAGAGGTCCTACGCTATTACAACCAAAACGAAAGACAAGCAAAAAGTAAAGATGAAGAAGAGAAAAGACTTCTTCGATCCATGGCATGGACTCCTTCGATTCACCCTTCTTTGGCCTTCTTTCGATTAAGCTAGAGAATGGGTGTGAGTAACCTTCGATTGGGCTTGAGAATTGACGGGGCAAGCTTCGATTTGCACCCTTTCCTGCCTCCTTAGATTGGGTTTGGGAAGGATATGGGTAAACTTTGATTGCAGGGAGAAAGGGGGGCTTAGATTCAGAGGAAGAAGGCTTCCTTTCGATTGAAGGGTGTCATCCTTCGATCCAGGGAGAGATTGCCTTTCGATTGAAGGGTGCCACCCTTCGATCCAAGGAGATGTTTCCTAGAAGTCCTTGCTGGAAACTGTTTGATGGGTCCATTGTGAAGACGCTATACTTGCAAACATGCTATCAAACGAAAGACATGACCTGGGTGTAAAACTTAGGCCCTTCAATTCTGTCTAGAATGACAAATAGAATAAAACAACACATATGGATGTAAAAGAAACTGCATATTTAGCTAATTTGAGATCGAACAGATTACCAATCGGCGGTTATCAAGCACCTCATAGGCCTTCTTCTCCCGCAGAAACTGGGGCAATAAGAATTGTCCGAACTGTACAAACTGCTCTGTCAACCAAGGTACCAAGGTAGATTCGGCTGAAGAATGTAACCAGGATACCTCCACTCCCCGCAGAGTAAGACAAGAATCAGAAATACTCTCCCCAAGCAGAGTTGGTCTCCCATCCGCCCCAAAAAGGCACAGTATCTCCAGCAAGTCAGCAATACTCTCCCTCGAGCAGAGTTAGTCTACCATCAGCCCTAAAAAAGTTGGGTATCCCCAGTAGATCTTAATATTCCCCAGCGGAGTATAAAGATATTCCTCAGCAAGCATCCCCCGCAGTTTTAATATTCCTCGACAGAAATATAAGATTGTTCCCCGGCGGAATACGATACCCTCAGTGGAGTCATTTCCCCAGTACAGTCCAAAGGTTTCCCCAGGAGAGTTGAATCATCTCCCCAGTAGATTCTGGAAGCTTATCCCATGCAGAGTATAAATATCTCTCCCCAGCCATATTCAGGAGGTTATCCCCCACCAGAGTCTAACTGGGTTATCCTCAGCAAGTTGCAACGGAAAGATCGTCCTCAGCGAAGTTCTTCCTATCCCCAGCGGAGTTCATCAAATTCCCCAACAGAGCTTATCAACGGGAATCCCCAGCAGAGTTATCATTAAATAATCAGCGAAGTATCTCTTCCCCACAGAGTAATTCCCCGCAGAGTAATCTCTCCATCAGGTTTATTCCCCAACGGAGTCATCTTCCCCTACCGGTTTATTCTTGCAATCATCATCCCCAGCGGAAACTAATAACTCTACTCTTCATCATCAGCCCAGGATTCAACGAACTTCCCGGCATTCGTCAAGGATTTATTTTCTCAGATGAAGATACATTCATAAACATCACGTTGTCATACATCATGATACATGCATATACGCATCATATCATACAATCACATTTATGTTGAGAACATCATTGCTTGATCCATATCATGCATTGCATATGACTGACCTTTACCTTTCAGGAAAGATGCAGTTAAACTCTAAATTCAGTCAATGAAGACAAATCCATTCAAAGAAGACAAATCCAGTCAAAGAAGACAAATCCAGTTAAATCGATTTTTCTGATGCTAACCCATCATTGAAGACAACCCGTCATTGAAGACAACCCGTCGTTGAAGACAACCCATCATTGAAGACAACCCGTTGTTGAAGATAACCCGTCATTGAAGACAACCCGTCATTGAAGACAACCCGTCATTGAAGACAACCCATCGTTGAAGACAACCCGTCATTGAAGACAACCCGTCATTGAAGACAACCCGTCGTTGAAGACAACCAGTCGTTGAAGACAACCGGTCATTAAAGACAACCCGTCGTGGAAGACAACCCGTCATTAAAGACAACCCGTCATTGAAGACAACCCGTCATTGAAGACAACCCGTCGTTAAAGACAACCCGTCGTTGAAGACAACCCGTCGTGGAAGACAACCCGTCATTGAAGACAACCTGTCAATAAAGACAACCCGTCATTAAAGACAACCCGTCGTTGAAGACAACCCGTCATTGAAGACAACCTGTCAATAAAGACAACCCGTCATTGAAGACAACCTGTCAATAAAGACAACCCGTCATTGAAGACAACCTGTCAATAAAGACAACCCGTCCATGAAGACAATCCGTTAAAAGAGACAACTCGTCAAAGAAGACAAAACCTCCCTTGGTTCAGTTAAATTGATTCCTAAAGATTTTTCTGAGATAACTTGTCAGTAGAGAGAACCCATCAACCTTTTGAAGTTCCAGATTCGATACCTGTATCTAGCCAGGGCATATCTGTGAGCGACTGATTAGAGGTCTACACCTGTATCCAGCCAGGAAAGTTATATCTACCAACCTTTCGAAGTTCCAGATTCGATACCTGTATCTAGCCAGGGCATATCTGTGAGCGACTGATTGGAGGTCTACGCCTGTATCCAGCCAGGAAAGCTATCTCTACCACCTTTTGAAGTTCCAGATTCGATACCTGTATCTAGCCAGGGCATATCTGTGAGCGATTGATTGTAGGTCTATACCTGTATCTAGCCAGGAAAGTATCTACAAGAAGAGTTTGAAGATCAACACCTGCAACAGGCCAGGAAATTATCTTTCTTTCTCAGGTACGTAAGTTCTCGCTAAGGAATCTCTTACGCGATCGACACCCTTGGATGGCATCTTTAAGCCCATCTCCACAACTATCCATTACACTTCCAAATGGCATCTATAAGCCCATTCCCGACAAAAGATTATATCACATATCCAGATGGCATCTATAAGCCCATCCTCATATCCATCATCTCTCCAAATGGCATCTATAAGCCCATTCCCGCCATCACATTGCTGATACTACACTATGCGAGTGCAAATTTATGGGCACTCTAGTGTTCAATCATCTTCCACCTTTGGATCACGAAAGGCACGCAAGACAATCTACATCCTCAGGTCTAAGAAGATTGAACAGGGGAAACTGTTTTACCCCAAAATTTGCCCTCCCATATTCTTCAAGGTTTGTCAAGAATCATCTTCAAATGGTTCAAGATTTCTCAAGGGTTGCACAGTCCAAACATCCTCCTAAGCCAGTCAAAACTAGGATTTTGGTTCCTTCAATGAATTTGGGATTTCCAAGGGCTCAATCAAGTCACATGGGCCTATATACATTGTCAAGCACCTACATGTCAAGTTGCAAGTCTCACAGTGGCAAAATGCACAGTCAAAAGCCCTAGTTGCTCCACAATCAACTGCAGGGGCAAAATGGTCATTTTGCAGTCAAAAGTCATATTTTTTGGTCAACATCTTATTTTGAGCCCACAATCATCATTTGATCAAGTCTTGATCATGATTCCACAAGCATGGCTCAAAAATCATCAAGATGCAAAAAGTTATTATTTTTGGACAGTAGAAAAGTCAATTGTATCTTGACCAGGGCATAACTTTTTCATGGTTCATCATAAAAATCCCATCCAATGCTTATTTTGAAGGGGATGACATTTCCTACAATTCATCTTCACATTCCAAGTCCAAGAAATGCTCTCATAAAAAGTTATCAATTTCTACATTATTGGTCAAGTTCAAAAGTCAACAAAAATGCACTTTAAGTCAAAGACTATAACTTGATATTGGTAAATCCAAATGACATGGGACCAAAGGCATTAGTTAGAGGACTTCAATACCTTTCCAAAATGTCTAAGAACATGTTCATATGATCAAAATTGAGCAAGATATGCATTAGAGAAGTTGGGAAATATTTGTGAATTTGCAAAAGTCAACTTTGCTCAAAATACCTTATTTTTGCTAATGGGCCTCAAATTTCTTCTTGAAACTTTATCCGAGGCCTATGCACGACCCATTAAGCTTAAATTGATTTATTTTCTTATTTTTTATTAATTAATTGGATTTTTAATCAATTTTAATTCATTTAATTAATTTAAATTGTAGGAAATATCAAGATATGGTTTTTCAATCTTTTCATGAAGCAAATATGACCTAAAAGAGCTGGAAAATTCGTGTGCACATCAAGGGGACAAAAATCTCCAAGTTTGGCAAGTTTTTCCAATAAAAAAGATTGAAAAATATTTGATTTTCAATCAAATATACAAACATCAATTCCATGGATTTCTTGGCCAAGATTTAACCTAATTCCATTCTCCTATAAGTACACAACCTAACCCTAATGCATTGAACGAGATTTTGCTGCAAGAAAGCCATATGCAACATTGAAAAAAATCAAAGAAAACTTGGAAACTGATTTCCATATTCCAGGCTAATTCAGAGCTTTTTATTAATTCTAACACATTGCAGGGATCCCCAGGAAGGTGTAGGAACCAAAACCAAGCGCTTAATCTCAAGAAATCACCAAGAACAGCTTCACGGTTTGCTGGTTATTTTGAAAATCGAACTGCTTATTTCATGCATCATTAACACGATTTATTGTTTGTTTTGTATTGTATGAATCCATAGGAAGCTAATGGTACAGGTTAATTGGATTATGATGCACAGAATCAAGAATCACCATTGATGAATTCTAGGGTTCCTAAGCATTGAATTTGGGGATTCAGTAACTAGGCAAAATTAGCACCTCTAATGCATATGGTTGAATTCAGGAGATTCAGACGAATCTAACAGGACCATCGCGCCATATTTTTATAGCCTGTAGGGCTATTTGCTATTATTGGTCATCCTGTTTTGTGGGGGTTAAAAACCCCCGCTATCTGTTTGTCTTTTACAGGGAAAAAGGAAGACGATGATGACGTGTTGATTCCTGGTTGGAGCATTCAAAAACTACGCGCGCTTGTTTTGTTTGTACAGCATATTGATTTTTTTTTATATATTATTTTCGCTTAGTATTATAATTACAAAAGAAAGCGAATGGTGGAGTGGTAGATGCGCTGGCTGTGTATCATTGGGACCTGGGTTCGATTCCCAGGTCCACCCAAATGTTTCTATTATTTTTCTTTACATGTTCCCATGCAGGCTTTTCAACGCATTCCACCATATACCTCCAGTGCTCAGCATGCCATGTGGCCACAACCACAAATCCAATGGCCATGAGGTGTTGACCATGGTGTTCCCAGTCAATGCGCGCTGGACAAGTCAGAAAGTCAAAGTAGGCTTGTGGCTTAATGGGCTTGGAAGTGTCTAGCATACCTCCATCTGGGCCCAACACCCCCAGGGTTTTGTTTCTCATTTTTTCTCTTTTATATTTTCTATTTAATTATTTTTTATTAACTATTATTGTTATTATTTAATTACCTCATAAATTAATTATTTTCCTAATAAAATTCAGAAAACTAATATTTTTTTTATTATTATTATTTATTAAGTTCACTATTAATTATTTTTGTAAATAAATTCTAACAAATTAATTTAGTTTAATTAGGTTTAATTTTGACTTTTTCATAATAAATAAATAAATTAGAATTAGGTTTTACTAACTTTTGACTTTATTTTATTTTATTTTTATTTTCATTAAAACATAAAAAACATAAAAAATACTTTTTTCTTTTAATTAATTAATTAATTAGTAAATTAAGTTTAATATTAATTAATTGCAAAAAGGACCAAATTCCATTCTTTTCTCAAAAAGGGTCAAAACCCTAAGGACGTCCCTGATTTAATTTCTTTGCGCACATTACTATTTTGATCATATTTATGTATCTGCTCCGAGGATGTAATAGATAATTAGGACTCTTTTATCGCTTTCTTTATTTTCCCGCATTTACTTTTTCAAAGGGTTATGTTTTTGGCGATGTAAATACCCGACGCCTTGTAATAGCGTAGATTTACTTTCCGCAATTTATTTTCCGCATAATTATTTACTGTTAATTATGCATGACAAGACTTGCCTGAAAATAAAAATCAACTCGTAGCTCACCATGATACATGTACAAGATAAATTAACATGAAACCTGACACACGTGCACATGCCACTCCTAGGGTACGCCTCACTTGGTTGCCTCGACGTGGTCATTAAGTATAGGGTGTTTTAGAGGTCACCCTCCTGTCTAAAGATCCAGTTGCCTCGAAACGGTTGCCTCGGATAAAAAAGGATCTAGGACATTAGGGTTACCGCTAAGGCGTCCTACTATTGCTTTGGTGACCACACATGTCCCTATAATCGAATTGACCCGAATACCTCCAACGACGGTGCTACCTACTTCTCAATAGTGGGATAGTACTGTCTAAAGGACTCTTACACAGCTTAATCCCTTAGAGTAGGTAGATTTCTCCTGGGTACTTTCTCTTTCAAAAAACAAAAACAACTTTTCGCACCTACACTTTCAAAAAGTTTTCAAACAAATACTTCATACACTCTTGAGGACTGATACAAGAGTTACCTAGAAGTTTTCAAAACAAACTTTTTCAAAACCCACAAACACAAGAAAAGCAAACATTTTTTAAAACATAGTGAGCAAGTACCTAAGAGCCCGTGGATAACCACGGATAGAAAGGGTGCTAACACCTTCCCTTTCTATAATATACCTCCCGAACCGAGAAACATCTCGAAAAGGAATTTTGTTGTGCTTTTGTCCTTTCCTTGTTGGAGAACATAAAAGACGGTGGCGACTCTTACTTACCGCGACATTTCGCGAACCAGCATTTCAAAACAGTCAGTTCTATTTCCACCGATCACAGAACTGGCGACTCTGCTGGGGAATTCTAAATAAGTGAGGTGTACCTTAGGATAAGATCACTTATGTTTTCAATTGTATGCCTTGAATGCTTTAATATTGTGGGCTTGTATCGGAGTTTTATAGATCCTAACCCGGATCTTGGGATACCCTTTAGAAGTAGCAACAAACTGTGAGGGAACTGTGTGGGGTATACCGACATGGCTGAAGCAGTAGCTACGTTGATGTGGAACTTTCGTGAGTACCGGTAACCCTTGAGTCAATTCAAGGAGAGTACGGGGCCGCCGTGTGGTGTCGCGAAGCATCAACTGACCTAGGAACCTTACTTGACCATCCTGGCCTCTTTAGGGGCAGTGAGATGACCGACTTTAGTGCAGTCCGAAGTTGGTAGATACTCGATACTACACTCATTAAGGGTTGTTTTCTTGGAATATTTTGATCGCCAGTTCAGTGGCTAAATCAAAACAATGAACATAGAAAACAATCCAATGATATTGAGCTCCTTAGAACCCGGTTATTATTCATAGGACAGGTTTTGAGCCAACCAACTTCAAGAGGGTAGTACCTAAACTTCATGCTGGCCTAAACTCTAAGGGATGTCTTGTGTGACTTGTGTGCCTTCAAACTTGAACTACTTCCACATTCTTGTTATCTGACACATGAGTTCCTTGCAGGTTTTGTTTACGGTCCTTAATCTGGACTTATTACAGGGCTTACTTACACCTCACACCTTTGCATCCACGTACATAACATCATACGCATCATACCATCATACCATTGCATACATCCTGCACAAGGACTAACCCATTTCAAGGATCTCAAGGGTTTGTAATGCAGGTCATGGTGAACCAACTGTCTAACAAGGGGAAAAGGGGATTTATTTTCCTCTAGCCAAGGTTGTTCGGAGATCAAAACAGGATAACTTGAGTCAGGGGCTATGACCCACTCGATATGGTGAGCTTTGACTCTTGAAGAAGGACTCTCAGCAACATGAAGTTCCTTCAATCAAGCAACCAGATTCAAATTCTAACAAGTTCCTCTGTTTACCCTGCGAGATCCTTGAAAACATTGCATACGTACATATCATTGCATTACAGGTACTCTTTTATAGGTCACTTATCTTCTTCGCTGTTTATTTCAGCAATCATCATGTCTTCTGAACCTTCTACTGAACAAGCTATCAAGGCCCTCCAGGCCCAGAATGCCCAGTTCCAAGAGTTGGTCATGAGCTTAGCCCAGGGTCAATAGGAGTTGAAGACTCTGATTTTGAAGAAGAAGAAGAAGAGGTATGTCTTGTTCAATGCTGGATGGAGGTTTGGAAATGGACTACAAAATGAGGCTGATCTGGCTACTTCCTCTGTATGGGAAAGACAGTCCCCAAGAGAGAAGGGTTCCTAGTCCTGTGGTCTCCGACAACGAGACAAATTATAATGATGAACAGTACCCTCCTGCGGAGGACAGGTACAAACAGCTGGAGGACCGCTTAAGTGCTATGGAGATTCAGAATGTTCCCGGGTTGGACTTTGGAGACCTAGGCTTATCCTCTGGGGTGGTGATTCCCCATAAGTTCAAGGCACCTGCTTTTGCCAAATACGACGGAGCTTCCTGTCCTAAGCTGCACCTCCGGTCGTATGTAAGGAAGATCCATCCTTACACAGCTGACAAGAATTTGTGGATCCATTTCTTCCAGGATAGTCTTTTAGGGACTTAACTCGAATGGTTCTATCAGCTGGATGGAGCCAGTATTCGTAACTGGGAGGACTTGGCTACTGCGTTCTATAAGCAGTATCAGTATAACTCCGACCTCTCTCCTACGCGTACCCAACTCCAGGGTATGTCACTAGGGACGGGAGAAGGATTCAAGGAGTATGCTCAAAAGTGGAGAGACTTGGCTGGAAGGGTGCAACCACCTTTAACTGACAGTGAGCTTGTGGATATGTTCTTGGGAACCCTGTCCGGTCCATTCTTCAACCATCTGATTGGGAATTCTTCTGCTGGGTTTACAGATCTGATCTTAACTGGTGAGAGGATAGAAGCTGGTATCAAGTCTGGGAAGATACAAAAGGGTGACTCCTCGAACACTGAGAAAAAACCATTCAAGAAAGAATCTAGTGCTGTCTATGGTTCAAGAGGGCAGAATAGGTCCGAACACCGCCAAGCTGTCAACGCGGTGGTAATTTCAAAGCCTGCTAGTGCTCCTCAACATCGCAACCAACAAAGGGAAGAGAGACCTAGAAGGCAATTCACTCCCCTCAGCATGACCTTGTCCCAGATACTACCACAGTTGCTGAAGACCAATTTGGTAACTCTAAGGGACCCTCCTAAGAATCCCAACAAGAGACCTTCAAGGTATAACCCCAACGTCCGCTGCGCTTATCATTCTGACAGCCCGGGGCATGCTACAGATGATTGTTGGACTTTCAGGAACAAGGTTCAGGACCTAATCGATGCAAAGGAGGTCGAGTTCGAAGCGCCCGAGACTCCCAATGTGATCACTGCTCCCTTGCCAAAACATGGCTAGGATTGAGAGACTTTTGTTCATTTGAATTCTTGATATTGTATTTTTCTTTGCTTATTCAAACAATTATCATGTCAAACTCACTTATTTCATTAATGCATTACACGTGTCTGTTTTGAAGTAATTGTGTTCACTCTGCTTAAAATTGCTTTCATTTTTTGATGTTCAACTCTCGATTAGAAAATTCCAAGCCTTTTGAGGGAGGATGACGAAAACGATACCACGATCCTTACAGTATGCTTTTGAACAGACCCCGCTGATGAGGTACAGGCATTGTTTCAAATCCTAAACAGTGGAGTTATAAGGAAGATAATCCCTAGTCACCCCTTTGAGCCAAAGAAGTTGGAGTTTTTCTTTTCAAAAATTAAAACCCTCAATCATAACCTGGGGCAGGGTAGTTTTCTCAGTTGATCCAGGTGCACAATGAATGAAACCAAAGGAGTCCTTCCAAAGACAAAAGACAGTGATGGTTCCCTATAATTGTCAAGACAGGCAGTCGTTATCTTTCAAAAACAAAAGCCCAAGAAGTCAAAACCTATGAAGGAGACTTACAAAACTGGGGCATCACGCTGAATGTAAATACAAAAAGAAACAGTTCAGGCAAAAGACAGGGATAATAAAATCAAAAAGAAAGAGGTCATGCAAACTCTCAACAAAAATGACTGCCTGTTCAAAATAAATTGTCAATATCCGAACCATCACCAGGAATATCAGAGCAAGGATTCAAACAAGATCTGATGCACGATTAGCTAAGTTTAGGATCGAAGAACATCACGAAGAGCGGGTGGGTACAAATATACTTTGAGCCTTTATCCTTTGTTTCTTAAACCGTGAACCAGGCCACGTTATAACCCTTAAAAAGTCCTAGCTGAAGCATGGGTTAGTTCGAAAGCATACTGTTACCAAAGGTATCCTGACTCCTATAGGGTTCGCTGTAAAATCTTGAGTTGACATCACATTTTACAAAAATTCGCTTGTTTTATTGAAAACTGCATTTTCAAAAAACTTCAAGACAAACATAAGCTTTGGCATTTTTTAAATAACATTGTTTGCATATGACTATTTGTTCAAACAGCAGAGAAATTCGCACGACGAATATCTAGTGAACAAACGCCTTCTCAACAAAAAGAGTCACCTCAAGTGGAAAAACACTTCCAATCAAGGGGCACGGCACGATCATCGTCCATCATCTGGGGCAGTTAAGTCAAGATTCAAGGAATCTCTCAAAATGCCAAATAGCCAGGGGCAGATCTCCATCTGAATCACTTGGGGCATTGGACATGAATTCCCGCAACAAATCTTGCACGATCAAACAAAGATCTTCTGGAAGTATGGTAACACAACACTACTGACAGTGACAACTCCCTACATCCTGAGAGTATGGACATAGTCGGAAAAATACTACGCATAATCAAAGACCCGCTAAGTTGACACACTTAGGCAAAAATAAGGGCTTCCCGGCGAACCAAAAGGGTTCGGGAAAAATTAAGGGATGAAATGAAAAAAATTGTACACCTGGCAAATCGAAAACCTGAAAAGGAGGCTTGGGTAAAAATGGGTATCCCGATGGACTGAAAACCCGAAAGGGCGGTCCAGGCAAAAGTTAGGGATCAAAGCGTACGACTATGTCTCGTCATCTCGTCACTTGCCTACCAGAATAAGATTTGTCAATCGGCGGTTATCAAGCACCTCATAGGCCTTCTTCTCCCGCAGAAACTGGGGAAATAAGAATTGTCTGAACTGTACAAACTGCTCTGTCAACCAAGGTACCAAGGTAGATTCGGCTGAAGAATGTAACCAGGATACCTCCACTCCCCGCAGAGTAAGACAAGAATCAACAATACTCTCCCCAAGCAGAGTTGGTCTCCCATCAGCCCCTAAAAGGCACAGTATCTCCAGCAAGTCAGCAATAGTCTCCCCCGAGCAGAGTTAGTCTACCATCAGCCCTAAAAAAGTTAGGTATCCCCAGTAGATCTTAATATTCCCCAGCGGAGTATAAAGATATTCCTCAACAAGCATCCCCGGCAGTCTTAATATTCCTCGACAGAAATATAAGATTGTTCCCCGGCGGAATACAAGATACCCTCAGTGGAGTGATTTCCCCAGTACAGTCCAAAGGTTTCCCCAGGAGAGTTGAATCATCTCCCCAGTAGATTCTGGAAGCTTATCCCCTACAGAGTACAAATATCTCTCCCCAGCCATATTCAGGAGGTTATCCCCCACCAGAGTCTAACTGGGTTATCCTCAGCAAGTTGCAACGGAAAGATCGTCCTCAGCGAAGTTCTTCCTATCCCCAGCGGAGTTCATCAAATTCCCCAACAGAGCTTATCAACGGGAATCCCCAGCGGAGTTATCATTAAATTCTCAGCGAAGTATCTCTTCCCCACAGAGTAATTCCCCGCAGAGTAATCTCTCCATCAGGTTTATTCCCCAACGGAGTCATCTTCCCCTACCGGTTTATTCTTGCAATCATCATCCCCAGCGGAAACGAAGAACTCTACTCTTCAACATCAGCCCAGGATTCAACGAACTTCCCGACATTCGTCAAAGATTTATTTTCTCAGACGAAGATACATTCATAAACATCACGTTGTCATACATCATGATACATGCATATACGCATCATATCATACAATCTCATTTATGTTGAGAACATCATTGCTTGATCCATATCATCCATTGCATATGACTGACCTTTACCTTTCAAGAAAGATGCAGTTAAACTCTAAATTCAGTCAATGAAGACAAATCCAGCCAAAGAAGACAAATCCAGTCAAAGAAGACAAATCCAGTTAAATCGATTTTTCTGACGCTAACCCGTCATTGAAGACAACCCGTCATTGAAGACAACCCGTCGTTGAAGACAACCCGTCATTTAAGACAACCCGTCATTGAAGACAACTCGTCATTGAAGACAACCCGTCGTTGAAGACAACCCGTCGTTGAAGACAACCCGTCGTTGAAGACAACCCGTCGTTGAAGACAACCCGTCATGGAAGACAACCCGTCATTGAAGACAACCCGTCATTGAAGATAACCCGTCATTGAAGACAACCCGTCGTTGAAGACAACCCGTCATTGAAGACAACCCGTCGTGGAAGACAACCCGTCATTGAAGACAACCTATCAAAAAAGACAACCCGTCATTGAAGACAACCCGTCGTTGAAGACAACCCGTCATTGAAGACAACATGTCAATAAATACAACCCGTCATTGAAGACAACCTGTCAATAAAGACAACCCGTCATTGAAGACAACCTGTCAATAAAGACAACCCGTCCATGAAGACAACCCGTTAAAAGAGACAACTCATAAAAGAAGACAAAACCTCCCTTGGTTCAGTTAAATCGATTCCTAAAGATTTTTCTGAGATAACCTGTCAGTAGAGAGAACCCATTAACCTTTTGAAGTTCCAAATTCGATACCTCTATCTAGCCAAGGCATATCTGTGAGCGACTGATTAGAGGTCTACACCTGTATCCAGCCAGGAAAGCTATCTCTACCAACCTTTTGAAGTTCCAGATTCGACACCTGTATCTAGCCAGGGAATATCTGTGAGCGACTGATTGGAGGTCTACGCCTGTATCCAGCCAGGAAAGCTATCTCTACCACCTTTTGAAGTTCCAGATTCGATACCTGTATCTAGCCAGGGCATATCTGTGAGCGATTGATTGTAGGTCTATACCTGTATCTAGCCAGGAAAGTATCTACAGGAAGAGTTTGAAGATCAACACCTGTAACAGGCCAGGAAATTATCTTTCTTTCTCAGGTACGTAAGTTCTCGCTAAGGAATCTCTTACGCGATCGACACCCCTGGATGGCATCTTTAAGCCCATCTCCACAACTATCCATTACACTTCCAAATGGCATCTATAAGCCCATTCCCGACAAAATATTCTGTCACATATCCAGATGGCATCTATAAGCCCATCCTCCTATCCATCATCTCTCCAAATGGCATCTATAAGCCCATTCCCGCCATCACATTGCTGATACTACACTATGCGAGTGCAAATTTCTGGGCACTCTAGTGTTCAATCATCTTCCACCTTCGGATCACGAAAGGCACGCAAGCCAATCTACATCCTCAGGTCTAAGAAGATTGAACAGGGGCAACTGTTGTACCCCAAAATTTTCCCTCCCATACTCTTCAAGGTTTATCAAGAATCATCTTCAAATGGTTCAAGATTTCTCAAGGGTTGCACAGTCCAAACATCCTCCTAAGCCAGTCAAAACTAGGGTTTTGGTTCCTTCAATGAATTTGGGATTTCCAAGGGCTCAATCAAGTCACATGGGCCTATATACATTATCAAGCACCTACATGTCAAGTTGCAAGTCTCACAGTGGCAAAATGCACAGTCAAAAGCCCTAGTTGCTCCACAATCAACTGCAGGGGCAAAATGGTCATTTTGCAGTCAAAAGTCAGAATTTTTGGTCAACATCTTATTTTGAGCCCACAATCATCATTTGATCAAGTCTTGATCATGATTCCACAAGCATGGCTCAAAAATCATCAAGATGCAAAAAGTTACTATTTTTGGACAGTAGAAAAGTCAACTGTATCTTGACCAGGGCATAACCTTTTCATGGTTCATCAGAAAAATCCCATCCAATGCTCATTTTTAAGGGGATGACATTTCCTACAATTCATCTTCACATTCCAAGTCCAAGAAATGCTCTCATAAAAAGTTATCAATTTCTACATTATAGGTCAATTTCAAAAGTCAACTAAAATGCACTTTAAGTCAAAGACCATAACTTGTGATTGGTAAATCCAAATGACATGGGACAAAGGCATTGGTTAGAGGACTTCAAGACCTTTCCAAAATGTCCAAGAACATGTTCATATGATCAAAATTGAGCAAGATATGCATTGGAGAAGTTGGGAAATTTTTGTGAATTTGCAAAAGTCAACTTTGCTCAAAATACCTTATTTTCTTATTTTTTATTAATTAATTGGATTTTAATCAATTTTAATTCATTTAATTAATTTAAATTGTAGGAAATATCAAGATATGGTTTTTCAATCTTTTCATGAAGCAAATATGACCTAAAAGAGCTGGCAAATTCGTGTGCACATCAAGGGGACAAAAATCTCCAAGTTTGGCAAGTTTTTCCAATCAAAAAGATTGAAAAATATTTTATTTTCAATCAAATATACAAACATCAATTCCAGGGATTTCTTGGCCAAGATTTAACCTAATTCCATTCTCCTATAAGTACACAACCTAACCCTAATGCATTGAACGAGATTTTGCTGCAAGAAAGCCATATGCAACATTAAAAAAAATCAATGAAAACTTGGAAACTGATTTCCATATTCCAGGCTAATTCAGAGCTTTTTATTAATTCTAACACATTACAGGGATCCCCAGGAAGGTGTAGGAACCAAAACCAAGCGTTTAATCTCAAGAAATCACCAAGAACAGCTTCACAGTTTGTTGGTTATTTTGAAAATCGAACTGCTTATTTCATGCATCATTAACACGATTTATTGTTTGTTTTGTATTGTATGAATCCATAGGAAGCTAATGGTACAAGTTAATTGGATTATGATGCACAGAATCAAGAATCACCATTGATGAATTCTAGGGTTCCTAAGCCTTGAATTTGGGGATTCAGTAACCATGCAAAATTAGCACCTCTAATGAATATGGTTGAATTCATGAGATTCAGACGAATCTAACAGGACCATCGCGCCATATTTATATAGCCTGTAGGGCTATTCGCTATTATTGGTCATCCTGTTTTGTGGGGGTTAAAAACCCCCGCTATCTGTTTGTCTTTTACAGGGAAAAAGGAAGACGATGATGACGTGCTGATTCCTGGTTGGAGCATTCAAAAACTACGCGCGCTTGTTTTGTTTGTACAACATATGGATTTGTTTTTATATATTATTTTCGCTTAGTATTATAATTACAAAAGCAAGCGAATGGTGGAGTGGTAGATGTGCTGGCTGTGTATCATTGGGACCTGGGTTCGATTCCCAGGTCCACCCAAATGTTTCTATTATTTTTCTTTACAGGTTCCCATGCAGGCTTTCCAATGCATTCCACCATATACCTCCAGTGCTCAGCATGCCAAGTGGCCACAGCCACAAATCCAATGGCCATGAGGTGTTGACCATGGTGTTCCCAGTCAATGCGCGCTGGACAAGTCAGAAAGTCAAAGCAGGCTTGTGGCTTAATGAGCTTGGAAGTTGCTAGCATGCCTCCATCTGGGCCCAACACCCCCAGGGTTTTGTTTCTCATTTTTTCTCTTTTATATTTTCTATTTAATTATTTTTTATTAACTATTATTTTTATTATTTAATTACCTCATAAATTAATTATTTTCCTAATAAAATTCAGAAAACTAATATTTTTATTATTATTATTATTTATTAAGTTCACTATTAATTAATTTTGTAAATAAATTCTAACAAATTAATTTAGTTTCATTAGGTTTAATTTTGACTTTTTCATAATAAATAAATAAATTAGAATTAGGTTTTACTAACTTTTGACTTTATTTTATTTTATTTTTATTTTCATTAAAACATAAAAAACATAAAAAATACTTTTTTCTTTTAATTAATTAATTCATTAGTAAATTAGGTTTAATATTAATTAATTTCAAAAAGGACCAAATTCCATTCTTTTCTCAAAAAGGGTCAAAACCCTAAGGACGTCCCTGATTTAATTTCTTTGCGCGCAATACTATTTTGATCATATTTATGTATCTGCTCCTTGGATGTAATAGATAATTAGGACTCTTTTATCGCTTTCTTTATTTTCCCGCATTTACTTTTTCAAAGGGTTATGTTTTTGGCGATGTAAATACCCGACGCCTTGTAATAGCATAGATTTACTTTCCGCAATTTATTTTCCGCATAATTATTAACTGTTAATTATGCATGACAAGACTTGCCTGAAAAATAAAATCAACTCGTAGCTCACCATGATACATGTACAAGATAAATTAACATGAAACCTGACACACGTGCACATGCCACTCCTAGGGTACGCCTCACTTGGTTGCCTCGACATGGTCATTAAGTATAGGGTGTTTTAGAGGTCACCCTCCTGTCTAAAGATCCAGTTGCCTCGAAACGGTTGCCTCGGATAAAAAAGGATCTAGGACATTAGGGTTACCGCTAAGGCGTCCTACTATTGCTTTGGTGACCACACATGTCCCTATAATCGAATTGACCCGAATACCTCCAACGACGGTGCTACCTACTTCTCAATAGTGGGATAGTACTGTCTAAAGGACTCTTACACAGCTTAATCCCTTAGAGTAGGTAGATTTCTCCTGGGTACTTTCTCTTTCAAAAAACAAAAACAACTTTTCGCACCTACACTTTCAAAAAGTTTTCAAACAAATACTTCATACACTCTTGAGGACCGATACAAGAGTTACCTAGAAGTTTTCAAAACAAACTTTTTCAAAACCCACAAACACAAGAAAAGCAAACATTTTTGAAAACATAGTGAGCAAGTACCTAAGAGCCCGTGGATAACCACGGATAGAAAGGTCATAAGTCCCTCAGTGGCTGCCCTCCGGTTTGAAAGATCATAAGTCCCTCAGTGACGCTCTCGATGTTGCCTTGGTAAGCATGAACTTAAAACCCTAGGGTAGTTACTAAGGTTTCTTGCCTAGTTTCCTTTGTGACTATAAAATGTCCTTTCGAATGTCCCTCAAAACATCCAACTATAGGGCTACCTACTCACTAATAGTAGGATAACACTTTCTAAAGGAAAAGAGGAAAAGAACGACCCTTTCGAGTAAAGTAGATAGTTCCTAGATGCTTGTTAAAACAAATTTTTTTTACACTTACACAAAACACTTTTAAAAACATTTTCAAATGCTTTATTAACACCCTTAAGGACTGATACAAGAGTTATCATAAAGAAAACTGCCGCACTAAGGAAATTTCAAAAATACTTTTCAAAACACACAAAGTACAAGGTATTTTTCAAATGAGCTAAGCATCTAAGAGCCCGTAGATAGCTATGTATGGAAAGGGTGCTAACACCTTCCCTTTCCATAATCTACCCCCTTACTCAGAAAACTCTCGAAAGGTCTTTTTCTGTTCTTTTCACTCTTTCCTTTGTTAGATAAAAGAAAAGTCAGTGGCGACTCTTGTTTATCACAACATTTGTGAATAAAAATGCAAAACCAATATAACAGTCGATTCTGCCACCGTATCACAGTTCCTGATGCCTCAGTTGACAATATCTCCTTTCATTCTGTTGGGAATGCTGAAAAGTGGAAGTATGTGTATCAAAGAAGATTGCCCTGGAGAGAGAACTGGGAGCTGGTGCTTTGGAATGTAAAGAAATCATGAAGCTGAAATCTTATGCTGGATTGATGAAAATAGTTACCAGGTTTGCCAATTGCTATGAAACTCTTGTTAAGGAGTTTATTGTTAATATTCTTGTTGATTGTGTTGACCATAAAAGTAAGGAGTATAAAAAGGTTTTTGTTAGAGGAAAGTGTGTAGAATTTTCTCCTTCCATCATAAATAGATTTATAGATACGTCTAAAGATGTCTGTTGTGAGCTGGAAGTTACAGATAATCAAGTATTCAGAGCCATCACTGCTAATCAAGTAAGTGAGTGGCCCATGAAAAATAAACTTCTTGTCAGCAAGATGAGTGTGAAATATGCTATTTTACATAGGAGTGGAGCTGCAAATTGGTTTCCATCTAATCACACTTCAACCATCTCCATTGGATTAGGAAAGTTCATTTATGCTATTGGAAACCATAAACATTTTGATTATGAGACTTATATCTTTGATCAGACCATTAAACATGCAGGAACTTGTGCCATTAAGATGCTGATTGCTTTTCCTTCCCTCATATCTGGAATTATCCTTAATCAGCATCCTGGAATCCTAAGTGGAAATGATGTAGTGTGCAAGAGGGAGTCTCCCTTGACCCTTCATTTTAAGCTCTTTTCAGGATAACATGTCCCAAACATTGTTTTGACATCTGCTCCTGCTGAAAAGACCTCCACCAAGGATGAAATGATCAAAGAATTAAGAGAAGCCTGCAAGGAATTGGATGATGTGATCAGAGTTGGCTCAGCAAGGAAGCTAACCTTTGAAAAGATAATCAAGGACCTGCAAAAGGACAGTAAACTTGATGATACAGTAAACTCTGAAGGTGAAGACTCTAGTGAGAAAGAAAGTTCTGGCTCAGACAAGTCAACTGGTCCTGATGACATTTAGACTAATTGAGGTTTCTTTATATGATCCTTTTGTTTCTTTTTAGCACTTGCATGTGCTTGTCATTTGATTTCTATGATCTGTATCTAAATTACTCATACACTCTTGAATGCATCCGTTTATTTGGCATATTATGACTAAAAAGGGAGAGAGAGTGACTGACTGACCACTGACCACTGACTGATTTCTGATTGAGGGGGGCTTAATACTTAAAGGGGAGCCTCATGACTCAGAAGACGTTTTGACATCTTCCTTTGCTAACAGCTAACTGTTAACTGAGTTTATGCTTTCTTTGCTTATGCTGCAAATCTAATTTTGCTCTGATAATATATTGCTCTACTCTGATAATATGCTCTGATATTGTTTTAACCAAAATTTGCCAAAGGGGGGAGTTTGTAAGTGTTTGTTGGTAGCAATTTTGGTAAAATAATGTGTTGTTAATGTTTTGCTAAATGTCTTGACATTTGTAGCAAACTTTTTTGAATGATGTCAAAGCATATGTCCTGACATCTGCCTCCTGAACTGAACTCAGCCAATATCAGTTTATGTTTTTCTGTTTCCTGATTTCTAGCGCTCCATAATTCAAGATTTGTGACTCACAGGTTGCGAAAATATGGAGGAATATTTTTCAAAATGCATGGATTTTATCTTGACCCATTTTTATGGAAATATTCAAAAGAATTAAATATTTGGTTTTAAATCCCAAGCCCATAGTTGCGCATATATAAGGACTTTCTTCCTTATTCAAACGAATGTAAATTTTGAAGAAGAATACTTTCTTTCTGTTTTAAAAAGTCTAAGTCTTTTAATTGTCAAGCACTCAAGTATTGAATTAATAATTGTGTTGTTATTTGGGTTATTAGTTGTGTATCATTCATAAGCTTTTAAGCATTGAATGATTGGAGTTTTTAAACTTAGTATTTCTATTGTTTCTTCACTGTAAGTGATTGAAGGGATTTGAGGAGGGCCTCATACCTAGGTGAGTCTTAGGTAGAAGTATAGCACGGGTTGTGATTAAGTGATTAGATCGTAAACTGGTAGTTTATTGAGGGTCTCTGAATTAATACTATTTAGTGGACTTGTCCCTGGCTTGGTAGCCCTCAGAGTAGGTGTTATTGTACACTGAACTAGGTGAACAATCTCTTGTGTTTTTACTGCTTTTGTTATTACTGCTCTTTACTTGTAAACAGACATCTGTGTCATGACATCTCATTCGACATCACATATCTAATACCTAAATTTCAGTTACTCCAATGAATGGTATCCTTGTCATTATGGAAGGTAGTTTGTTATTAAGATTTGTTACTCCAATGAATGGTAGCCTGGTCATTATGGAAGGTAGTTTGTTGTTGAGATTTTTTACTCCAATGAATGGTAGCCTTGTCATTATGGAAGGTAGTTTGTTGTTGAGATTTGTTACTCCAATGAATGGTAGCCTTTTCATTATGGAAGGTAGTTCATTATTGAGATCTTTTTCTGATGAATGGTAGCCTTGTCATTATGGAAGGTAGTTCGTCGTTGAGATTCTATTGCTCCGAATAAGTTCATTTATTTTTCGGTTATGAGTACTGACTGCTTATTGAAATTTACTGGTATTATCTTACAATTTCTTTCCACGGTGGGTCGACGTTACTTTTTTTCTATCTCCTAAGTGAATGGATGGTTTGTAGTCATCTGTTGGTCGCCATTATCCATCACCTTCTCTCCTCAATATTTGAGTTGATGATGCTTTATCACCTCTTCTGGATTTACCCCGACAAAATTTTGCCATTTGTTCACCAGTGATTTATTTTCCTGGTCGGATTTCTCTTTTTATCCCTGTTTATATGCTACATCCTCAGTGGAGTTTTTCACCTTTTTATAGATTTGTTCATCTGCATTCATAATCATAAGCATTGCATGGCATCTTAGGGCTAAAAAATAGTGCTTGTTTTATATTTAAGTATCTTCAATCGCGTCGACATGAATATTTTAAACCTTCGCATCTCCGGATAGAAGACACTTAAATAAGGGAAGCTGTTGTACCCTAATTTTTGACCCTAAGATCCCTTTATCACATCATATCAATTTAATCCTAACAAAATCATACACTAGGGTTTGGTTCTTCTCCCTATGTTTAACTTTGCTCTATGGGGAATCACCAAGCACATTGACTTGTACTTTGTGATCATCTATGTTTTGATTATCCTTTAACTAATAAATACAATGAATGTTTTCCCTAATTTATGATATTATAGGTGAAACCATAACACATTCCATCAAGATTGATCTATAGATTCATGAGTTCATTTCTATGCTTTCCTCAACAAAGCTTCATTGAGACTCAAGCCTCAACATTGAAGATACTTTGAATGAATATAATAACAAAGTCTATTATGATTCATCATACTTAAAGTTGTCAAAGATGTTTCAAAGGTGAAAAGATTGATTGAAGAAGTTTGACTCAATTGGGCAAATCCTTGACTTATTAATCAAAAGTGCACATCTCCTTCAATTCTCAATATTTGAAAGTGGTTTTTGTTGCTATGGTTTCTCCTTATCATCCCCAACAACTCATATTCACATAACAAAAGTATTTGTCTAGGGAGATAGGTCAAAATTGCAAAGATTTCCCAAAGCATTTTCTTGCTCTAGGAGCTAGGGTTTTGAACCTCAAAGGGGTATATCTTACTCATCTTTTGGTATTTTTGAGTGATTCCAAAGACATGCTTATCTTAAAAGGGTTATTAACAAATCGCTTTAAAAGTTTCAAGGAAATTTTGTGTGGAAGAAATTTGATAATGAAGAAAGATTACAAGTCCTCCAGATGAACCCTCAAATTCCATTAGGTGGTTTCAAATGATCATAACTTGGTCATTTTTATCACCTTGAACCCATTATTTTTCCATAATGATCTTAAAGATGTGAACTTAAACCCATATTTTAAGTGCAAAGTGTGAAAATGGATGGAATATTCCCAAAGTATGCAAAAGATTATAGGTCATTTCATGAATTTTTGCCAACTTCAACAAGTCATAACTTTCTCAATTTTTGGAAATTTTGAATGGTTCAAGTCTCAAAATGGCATTCAAGAGATTTACTTCATGCCATCTTTTTTGGTCAATAGCAAATTTCAAGAGGAAGTCCATGTTTTAATGCAAGACATTACAAGTCTTTTTTGAAGAAAAACTTAGAAATTTTCTAAGTATAGAAAGCCAACCTATTTTTCTCAACTTTGACTCATTGAAACATTCAGCTCAAGCATCCATTTGATCCTATTATTTTCACATTGTAAAGATTGTAATCTCATCTTTCTAAAGCTTCAAGAATTATGCCCTAAGACCCATTGAGTGGAGAATGGCATTGTTTTGAAGTTGGTAACTTGAAAATGAATTTCTCACTAATTCAGAATTATGAAATCCATAACGTGGCTTCTAATCACAAGATTTGTGCGTGTTTTTGATTTAAAATTGATTAAAAAACTTGCTAGAAGTGTTTAGCACCTCAAAATGCAAAGGTTATATGAGTTTTGATGAAAATGAAGTCACACTTCACTCGTGCTCAACCTCCACTCAATGTACCTCCAAACTTCTTTGTTTTATCCAATTTTCATTGCCATTAATTTTACTATAAATAGAGGACCTTATTCCATTAATTTCGTCAAGCTTTGTGAGCCAAACACACCCTGTTAAAACCTCACACGAACTTCAAAATTTTAAAATCAGTTTCCGAGATTTAAACTTTTTTCACCAAAATTCTTTGCACATTCATCATCCTCTATCATCATACAAGCTACCCAACACTTAAACCAAGTAGAAGCCATAAATTAAGTTACAGAAGTCCATTTTCAGAGCTTCCTTCTTAAACTTTGAACAGGTAGAATTCTCCATCATTTGGATCTAAACGATGCACTAACTTACTCTACTCCTCCTTCTGATTCTTATGCTTCTTACAATTTTTAAATTCATTGAGAGTTGAGAGAGAAATCTCAACTGAAAGGTGCTCGCTATTTTCTGATTTTTTGATTCATATCTTTTTGCACACTTTACATAAATTTGGCGCGATGACGGGGTTAGGATCGTGTTGAAGAGACGAATACAATGATACTAGTCCGAGATTCTAATTTTTCATTTGAAGAAACTCACGAAATCTCCATTGCAGGGCGTCTGGAGGTTGAAGACAATGACATGTCACATCTCAACCAATGATAGCGCGCCAATTGTTTTATTCTGATTCGTTGGCTATTTTCTTATCCAGTGTATTTTCAATTAAGGTCCATATCAAGCACAGCGCGTCTGGTCCACTTGATCAACTTACTAACACGTTTTGACTATGATCTGATGGTTCACATCTTTTTAGTTTTATTTTTATTTTCTGATTTTATATTTTAATTATTTTAAATTTAAAAAATTCATAACTCTTTCATTTTTTATCCAAAAATTATAAAAAAATATAAAAAAAGACCTTGAATTACTTCTGACTTTGAAAATATTTTTTCATATTTTTATTTTAATGTTTGATATTTTTCATAATTTTTGTTTTGTTTTCTTTATTTTAATTGTTTTAAAAATACTTTCTGACATTTTTAAATTCTGAAATTTTTTATAAAAATTATTTTCATCATTTCTGACCTTCTGAATTTTTTTCGGAATGTTATATTATTTTTTACTATTTTTGATATTTTTTCCTTTATTTGAGCAATTTAAATTAGTTTAAAAATAGTTCCTGACTTTAAAAAATTACCAAAAATTTCATAAAAATATTTGAGTTCATTTCTAATTTTTCTATGGTCTCACTTAATGTTTCTTGACTTTTTTGAATATAATTGCTATTTTCCCCTTATTTCCAAATTTAAAAATCATTTAAAACCATTTTCTTTTATTTTAAATATGATTTTATTTTTCGTACATATTCTGGCTAATCTTGGACTATGAAATTTTGAACATGAACTTTATTAACATTATTGGATCCATTGTGTTGAGTCTAACTCCATAAAAATTAATGAATGATTTTAATAATAGTTTGATTAAATTTTTGGTTCAAATGTGGTTTATTTTTTACCCTATTTCTTCATCTCATCTCTTTCTCCATTGTATTAAATGTTATTGGAGCATGATTTCCATATCATGTCTAAAAACATATGGTACATAGATTGCTATTGACCAACCTCAAAATAGGTGCGACTTTTATATAAGTCCACTTACGATTGCTTAACATAGCGCTAAATTTTATCCCGATTCGAGATATGATCATTCTTGGCCCAAACCCATGTTTGCAAGCCCAAGTATGTTGATTTGAACCCTTTGATCCAATAACCTTGATATTTATTTTTAGGAGGCTTTGGTTCTACCAATCCTCTAATGAATCTTCATCAATTTTGGTCAAAATGGATCACTTAAACATTATTGATCATTTAATGTTGCCTTAAGAATTCTTAAATGGATGATATACTTGACAAGAAGAAAATGCAACTTGTTGTTGAGAGGCTTTGGTTCTACCAATCCTCTAATGAGTTCCAAATGCAAGTTTCAAGATGGTCATTTAACTAACCCCTAATTCCTAACAATTGACTTTATTTTATGCTTTTACTTTATGCCTTTACTTTAAGCACATTTATTTTAGCATTTACATTTCATGCTATTTTCATATTTGCTCACTTGAGCATTTACTTTTATGTCATTGTTATTTTTTATCATTTTAGCTTTTCATTTATTTTTATTTTTGAAGATACCTAATAATCAACTTGAACCATAAAAAAAAACTTTAATGTTACTTGGACTACTTGGTTACTATCTTTTGTATTTTGGAGACATGGACTTCTTGGACTTAGGATTAGGGGCCTTAACATATCTTGGAGACCTTGTGACCTCAACTGTTATTTTGTCTGGAGCTCTTGGGGTTTACCCCAAGACATTGGATTGTTTGTTTGTTTTGTGTGCAGGTTATTGTGATTGCATGCTTTGTCTGTGATATGGAATTCATCTGTATACATCCATTACTCTGCCCAATTTTTGTGAAGGCTTAATACAAATGGAGTTTGGTTTTCTTAATTGTTTGTTTGGTTTCAAATCCAAAGGATTGGAATTCTAAATTGACTCATTATGTCAAGTGTTGACTTCTTGTTGGTTAGACGATTCTTTTCCCTAACTTTTACCTTATGCTTTAGGATAATCCCTTCATCTTCTCCCATCTTCTTTAATTTTAAAATTTTCTCCCTCCTTTTGAAAATTCTTCTTGTTTTAAAACTTGAACCACTTTTATAATAAACTTGGACTTAGGTCCATGCATTTTCAAAAATCTTTTCTTAATCAAACTTTAATCAATTTAGTAATACTTGGACATTTTTGTGAGAAGACTAAAAGTCAATCAATCTATTTTTCCATTTTGGATTTTACCTTTAAATTTTTTCTCAAAAATATTAGACTCTTGTCAATCCTTGTAGTGATGCAAACAACCATACTTCTACGATATATAGTAAAGTGAGATATTTTCCACTTGGGTGTTGAGTGAGGCTTTTGTTGATTTTAAAATCCAAGCCATATCCTCCAGTTTGAGATGACACAAATTCTCCTTTCTCATAATTGTGGGTAGTAATTATGTTTTCCACTCGGACAATGATGATGTCTCGTCTCTTAAAATTAACCAACACACTTGTGTTTTAAATTTTTTTAAAGGTGAACTACAAGTACCCTGATCCCCTATTGCATGGAAGGTGGTACATAGGCACTAAAGCTTCACAACCGCGGCGGGTGAAAAAATTATAAAAAGATATTTCTTTTCTCATCCCCACAATCTATTTTTGTATACAACATTTTATAGCCAAAATATACAGATTTTTAAAGAGGTTCATGAAGAGTATCGTAGATGTTTAGGGTGCTAATACCTTCCCTTTGCATAACTAACCCCCTTACCTAGATCCCCCCCCCTTCTTTTTGGGTTATTCACTCTTTTCCCATTCCTTTGGAAACTATAAAGCACGGTGGAGATTTTTATTTGATCTGTGCAAGTCAAGTCAATCAAATGGCTCAGTCTCAACATTTCTACCGCTACATTAACCTTTTTTATTTTAGTTTAATTAATTAGGTTAAAACCTTTCATAAAAAACCCTTAAAATTGTTTCTTAAGTAATCTATTTTTTGTTCTTAATTTAATTTAGTTTTAGTTTTCCTAAATCAACTTAGACTAATTAAATTAGCTTCATTTTTAGTTTAATTAGGTTAACCCCTTTTCATAAAAACTTAAACAAAACCAATTTCTTTTTCCTTGTATATTACCTTACATGTTTGTACATTATTTGTTCATATTCAATATGGTTGTAATAGTAATTAGGTTTAATTCCTTTTATCTTCCCTATTTGTAAATTGTATCCCCATCCCCTAAATGATGTAATAGCGTAGAACTTTACATTTCCGCAATTTATCGCTTTCAATATAAATGTTAGTAATTAGGGTTTGTATGGAAAGACCTAAAATCAACAAGTAGAAAACCCTAATTCAAAACAAAATGCATGAAATCAATACACCTCGCACACTTGTACCTCTAGGGTTAACCCACTTGTTGCCTTAAAATAAAACAGTCATGTCCCTCGATGGTGGGGCACTTTAGCAAAGACCTTTGATTAAAAAGATCGTAGTCCCCCGATGACCCTTCGATGTTGCCTTCTCTAAACGATCTTAGTCCCTTACGATAAATTGCTAAAGTGTCTTATAAGTTTCCTTCTATGACTGTACGATGACCCACGCTTGTCCCTCACATCCAATGATAGAACTTCTTACCAATCAATGGTAAGATAGCACTATCTAAAGGAGGAGGAAAAGAACTAAGACTCTTTGAGTAGGTAGAACGCTCGTAGTTGCTTGCTTAAAAATAAAACCATCTCCACACTCACACTTTCAAAACATCTTTCCAAAAACAAACATCTCTTTGAACTATTTTCAAAACCAACGCTTTGTATACATTCTAATAGAGACGAGAATCATTACAAAGTTTGATGAAACAAAGGCGTTTTCAAAATACTTTTAAATAAAAATAAACACATTTCACAAAGAATTTCAAAGTGAGCTAGCAACTAAGAGCCCGTAGATAAATACAGATGAAAATGGTGCTAATACCTTATCTTTTCATAACCTACCCTCTGAAATCAAGAAAATTATCAAAAGGCATTTCCTGTTCTTTTCACCATTCCCTTTATTGGATAAAAGAAAAGTCGATGGTGACTCTTGCTATCTGCAACAACTGCGATAAAACGCAAAAAACCCAAGTCAGTTCATCCACCGTATTGCAGAAATGGCAACTCTGTTGGGGACAAAGAGGTTATTAAAAGTGGGGTTACCTTAGAAACTAGATCACCTTAAAATGCTTTCATTGTTTGACTTGCTTGCTTTACTCTTACAAGGGTGTTTGGGTTTTGTATAGATCCTCTACCTGGATCTGGGGGCATTATTAGGTAAGTAGTAATAGATCGTAGGGACTGTGCGGCGTATACCGACATGGTTGAAGCGATGGCTACGTTAGTGTGACACATTTGTTGGTACCGGTATCCCTTGAGTCTAGTCAAGGAGAATACGGGGCTGCTGTGTGGTGTCATGAAGCACTAACTGACTGTAAAACCTTTAATTGAACAATTTATCCATTAGGAAGTAGTGAGATAGCCGATTTTGGTGCAATCCAAAATTGGTTGATACTCGATGATACACTCATTGAGATCAGACTTTCGGGATATGTCGGTTGCCAATAAAGAGGCTTGCGCTGAAACAATGCCTGATGAAGAAAGATTAGTGATATTGAGATTCCCTAAAACCCGATTACTTTCTAGGACAGGTTGAACCAACTAAACTTCAAGAGGGTACTTACCTATAAACCCCATGCAAGCCTGAACCTAAGGTTACTTGTGTGACTTGTTTGAATTTATGATCTGACAAACTTGAATTTCTTGCAGGATTTGTTAGTAGTCATTACCTTACACTTGGTGTATATAATACGCATCATGACATCTTACCATATCTTTTCCACTGACCATTTAAAGGATCTCAAGGGGCATTGATGCAGGTTATCATAAACCAACGTCTATCAAGGGGCAAGAGGATTTATTTTCCTCTAGCCAAATGTTGTTAGAAAGCCAAAGAGTCAAGGGCTATGACCCACTTGACATGGTGAGCTTGATTCTCGTGGAAGGACATTCAACGATACGAAGTTCTTTAATCAAATATGTAGTCAAAATTCAACTTCTAACATCTTCTTGTGTTTAACCCCCGAGATCTTTGAAAACATTGCATCCACATACCATGCATCATATCATGACAGGTTTTCCTCGTAGAGGTTTTCTCATCTGCTTACTGTTTATTTCAGTAAAAATGACTCTCGAGCAGACTGTCCAAGATATTCAAACTCAAAATGATCAACTTCGAGAATTGTTCCTGAACCTATCCAAGGGGCAAGAAGAAGTGAGAGCACTTCTCATTAAGAGCATGGCCAATAACAATCCTGAAGACGATGAGGAGGGCTAGATAATACAATTGCAAGCGGAGATAGAAACGATGAGAATCCAGATGTTGGGATAAATTGCTCTTATCCAAAACTTAACTCGGGGACAAGAAGAGTTGAGAATTCTCATCAACAAGTTTCATCAAGATGAATGAAACCGTATGAAACAAACAGTCAAGGTTGGGGATCAAGTCATTAATCAACCTCCAATAAGGCAAGAAGTTAGTTTGGTCATGGCTACTACACTGTGAATCCAACAACGACCTCGCAAACAACGACAAGGTAGTAATCATAAGCAAGATATGCCCAAAAGACAATTTACCGAGATCAACATGTCCTTGGCTCAAGCGTTGCATGATGTGTTGGAAGCCAAGCTGGTTGCATTAAAGGAGCCTCCTCAAAAACCTAATACTTCTTCTCCCTGATACAAACATAATGAAAGGTGTGCATACCATTCCAACAGTTGTGGACACGACACTAACCATTGTTGGGCATTGAAAAACAAGATTCAAGACCTGATCAACGAAGCAGTATTGGAATTCACACAAGATGGTCAATTTGAGTTTTTCACCCCTCAAAGGCACACCATCTAAAGTGACAAATTTAGGCAGAAAAATTTTTGTTCATTCGAATTTTCAGTTGTAATTTCTTTGTTTGCTTAAACATTTATCTTTATGTCAGACCTTGGTTATTCTGACTAATGCATTGCATATGTTTGTCTTGAGTTAATCCATTCGTTTCCACTATATTGAAATTATGCTTTTATCTCTTTTTTGTATGATACTCAACTCTCAACTAAAAGCCTTAAGCCTTTAGAGGGAGGATGACGGAAATAATACCATAATATCATACAATATGCTTTTGGAGCGACCTTGCTGACGATGTACATGCATTGTTTCAAACCCTAAACAGTGGAGTTATAAGGAAGATAATCCCTAGTCAACCCCTTTGAGCCAAAGAAGTAGGAGTTTTATTTTTTGCACAAACTGAAACCTTTAATCATAACCTGTGGCAGGGTAGTTTCTCAATTAATTCAAATACGCGTTCAATCGTAAGCTTTCCCTTCATACACAAACATCCTTATAAATCAAAATATGGTGTTGGTTCCCCATAAAATAGGCATTCTTTACCTCTCAAAAGAAGAGCCCACTAGGTCAAAACCTATGAAGGAGACTTAAGAAAAACCGGGGCATCCCGCTGGCTGTAATCTCAAAACAAGAGTAGTCAGACAAAAATTAGGGATAGTAGATAAAAAAAAGAGGCTACTACAAATCCTCGACAAAATGAAAAATGTTACATAAATGACCGCCTTCCTAAATAAACTTCCAGTATCCAAACAACCACCAAAATATCATTCCAGATTCCAATTAGAATCCAAACGCGCAATTAACTGAGTATATGACTGAAGAACATCATGGAGAACGGGTTGGGTACAAATAAACTTTGAGACTTATCCTTTGTTTCTTAAACCGTGAACCAGGCCACGTTACAACCCTTTAAAAGTCCTAATTGAAGCATAGGATAGTCCGAAAGCATGCTGTTACAAAAGGTATCCTGACTCCTGTAAGGTTTACTGTAGATCCTAAGTTGAATTCACATCCTTACAAATTTTTGTTACTCTTTAAAAGTGCATTTTTTCAAATTATTTCTCAAGAGAGACATAAAATTTTCATTGTTCGAATACCACTGTTTGCATATGGCTAATTGTTCGACAACATAGAAATTCACACGATGGATATCCAATGAACGAAAACTCTCTCAATACACAAAATCACTTCAAATGGAGAGATGCTTTTAATGAAAAATCTCTCATAATCAAGGAGAATGACATGATCATTGTCTAACACATCTGGGGCAGTCAAGCCGAGATTCAAAGAATCTCTCAAGAAGTGCTGAATAGCTAGGGGCAGATGTCCATCTGAATCACTTGGGGGCAATGCTACATTGATCACGGGCTTGAACAAAATCCAATATGAAAGCCTCTAATGCCACTAAATTTCTTGTCTGTACCAGTAGTATCAAGTGGTGTCAGTATCATGTCTTCGGATCCTTCCATGAAAGTTCTTAGAAAATACCGAGACTTGATCAAAGGATCTTCTGTACCACCAAATTGCTTGTCTGTGCCAGTAGTATCAGATGGTGTCAGTATCTTGTATTCGAATCCTTCCATGACAGATTTTAGAAAATACTGAGAGTTGACCAAAAGATCTTCGGTACCACCAAATTGCTTGTCTATGCCAGTAGTATCAGATGGTGTCAGTATCATGTTTTCGGATCCTTCCATGACAATTCTTAGAAAATGCCGAGGAAGACTATCGAAAACTTGATCAAAAGATCTTCGGTACTGCCAAATTGCTTGTCTCTTCTAGTAGTATCATATGGTTCAATATCATGTCTTCAGATCCTTCCATGATAGTTCTTGGAAAAGATATATAGGAAGTTCAAGGCTATCAGACATTTGATCATATATCAGGTGTACCAAACTAAATGCCAGGGGCAAACAAACTCCCACATATGAAAGGTTACGTGTGATCAAGTAAATATTTTCTGGAATTTCTACAACACTCACTACCACATACATTGACAATTCTCCGAACCCTTTGAACACGAACATAGATGGAAAATACTACGCATGAAAAGAGACCCGCTAGGTTGACATACCTAGGAAAATTAATGGCATCTCGGCGAACCAAAAAGGTTCGGGAAAAAATTAGGGATATATATACAAAAAATTATACACCTCACAAGTAGAAAACCTGAAAAAGGCGGCTTGGGATAAAAAGGGTATCCCGGTGGACTGAAAATATGAAAGGATGGTACAGGCAAAAGTTAGGGATTAAAGCGTACAACTATGTCCTGTTATCTCATCATGTTGTCTATCAGTAAAATATTTGTCACTCTGATCAACATTTACTAAGGAATCTAGGAGAGGACAGAGTTCAAGCTGTCCACAAATCCCCACAAGGCCAAATTCATGGATATCCCCATAGAATCACTTCAAAAAGATTATCCCCACATAGTTGAATTCATACAGTCTCCATCTGAAGTTCCAATCTCCTGAAAATCCTCTCCCTAACTAAGTTTGGTCCTAGACTAAAAAAAACCTTCCACAAAAGAATTTATCTCCCCAATAAGGTTTCCAAAGAAATTTCCTCGACAGGGTTTATTTCCCCAACAAACTACAGATTCCCCAGCATGAGTCTTTTTCTCAAACTATTACAAATCAACGGAAAAAAACCCTTGTCCCCAATGGAGTTGATACTATCCCTAGTAAGTTGTTGCAAAGCCTAGAATCCGACCAGATAACAGTTAACTTCATCCTCCCCAGTAAGTTGATGTGAAGCCTGGAATCTGACCAGATAACAGTTAACTTCATCCTCCCCAGTAAGTTAATGTGAAGCCAGGAATCCGACCAGATAACAATTAACTTCATCCTCCCCAATAAGTTGATGTGAACCCTGGAACCCGTCCAGATAACAGTTAACTTCATCCTCCCCAGTAATTACTGCGTAGCCTGGAATCCGACCAGATAACAGTTAACTTTATCCTCCCTAGTAAGTTGCTGCGAAGCCTGGAATCCGACCAGATAACAATTAACTTCATCCTCCCCAGAAAGTTACTGTGAAGCCTGGAATCCGACCAGATAACCGTTAACTTCATCCTCCCCCAGAAAGTTGCTACAAAGCCTAGATTTTGACCAGATACCAGTAAACTATCCTCTCCAAGAAAAATATTTAACTATCCCTTTTATCCCCAGTGAGGGTAAATAAGAATTAAATTCACCAATAGAGCGATGGACAATCAAAGATCCCTGAACCCTACTTCCCAAGAAGAAATAAACATTCCCCACAGAGTTTCTTCAAACAGCAAACATGAATTCCCAGCAAAAGCATTCTAAACAAGGTTGAAGATACACATACTCTTCATCTTCAGCGGTAGTCCAGGATTTAGCTTCCCAAAACTCCCTAACACTTGTCAAGGATTTATTTTCCCAGACAAAGATACACTGCAATAACATTTCACATTCATACATCATAGCATACATGGAAAATGCATATAGCATAGTCTCATTTATTTTGAGAACATCATTACACCATGCATATATCTACATGCAACTAACCCTCTTCCTTGTAGGAAAAGTCAATCAACAAAACATAAGACCTCTTCTGGTTTAGAATTATTTCTTCCTGTTAAAGACAGGTGAATGACATACCTCTTATGGTTTTGATTTATTTCTTCCAGTCAAAGACAGGCGAACAAAGACCTCTTCTGGTTTAGATTTATTTCTTCCAGTTAAAGACATGCGAATGACAAACCTCTTCTGGTTTAGATTTATTTCTTCCAGTTGAAGACAGCCGAACGACAGACCTCTTCTGGTTTAGATTTATTTCTTCCAGTTAAAGAAATGAGAACAAAGAACTCTTCTATTTTATATTTATTTCTTCCAGTTAAAGAAAGGCGAACGACAAACCTCTTCTAGTTTAGATTCATTTCCTCCAGTTGTCAACAAACAAATATCATCAACATTTCTCAAATAGGTCAGAGGTTAATTCCTGAAACAAGCCGAGGCAACTATCTCTACGACCAATAAAAAGTGAGTTCCAGATTAATATTTTAAATAAGACAGGACAACTATTTGTGAACGACTGATTATAGATTAATACCTGAAACAAGATATGACCACTATCTACATGAGCAGATTGAAGATTAACTCCCGAAATAGGACATTGAAATTATTTTTCTTTCTCTTTGGTTAAATAAAGATCAATTACCAAAACAAGACGGGGCGACTATCTTTATCACCAATGGTATGAACTCCCGAAACAGGACATGTTTAACAACAAATTGGTTGTAGATCAATTCCCGAAATAGGACAGGGTGACTATCTACGTGACAAACATTTTCTTTCAGACCTCTTCTAGTTGAGTTTAAATCGATCAATGATTTATCCTGATTCCATTCGTTAGACATTTTCTCTGGTTAAGTTGAATTGCTCCAAATATTTATACTGATTCGTTCTCTAGTTAAAGATTATTCAAGACCTATATTGGTTCAGTTTAAATCGATCAATGATTTATCCTGATTCCGTTCCGGTAGACACTTTCTCTAGTTCAGTTAAATTGCTCCGAAGATTTATATTGATTTTTTATCCAGTTAAAGATTATTCAAGACCTCTGCTGGTTTAGTTTAAATCGGTTAATGATTTATCCTGATTCCGTTCCGGTAGACACTTTCTCTAGTTCAGTTAAATCACTCCAAAGATTTATACTAATTCATTATCCAGTTAAATATTATTCAAGACCTCTACTGGTTCAGTTTAAATCGACCAATGATTTATCCTGATTCCGTTCTGGTAGACACTTTCTCTGGTTCAGTTAAATCGCTCTGAAGATTTATACTCATTCGTTATCCAATTAAAGATTATTCAAGACCTCTGTTGGTTCAGTTTAAATCGATCAATGGTTTATCTTGTTTCCATTATGGTAGAAACTTTCTCTGGTTTAGTTAAATCGCTCCAAAGATTTATACTAATTTGTTCTCCAGTTAAAGATTATTCAAGACCTCTGCTGGTTCAGCTTAAATCGATCAATGGTTTATCCTGATTCCGTTTCGGTAGACACTTTCTCTGGTTCAGTTAAATCGCTTCGAAGATTTATACTGATTCGTTCTCTAGTTAAAAATTATTCAACACCTATGCTGGTTCAGTTTAAATCGATCAATGACTTATCCTGATTCTGTTCCAGTAGGAACTTTCTCTGGTTCAGTTAAATCGCTCCAAAGATTTATACTGATTCGTTATCCAGTTAAAGATTATTCAAGACTTCTGCTTGATTCAATATAAATCGACCAAAGATTTTTTTCTGATATTTCTTCCGATCTCTGTCAACAATCATATTGGATAGCATCTGTAAGCCCATCTCTGACAAATTCTTTACCACTTATTTAAATGGTATCTTTAAACCCATTCCCAACAAAATCAAATAACATATAATCAAGTGCAAATTTCTAGGCACTCTAGTGTTCATTCATCTTCCACCTTCATGTCACGAATGGCGGACCCGAAAATCTAACTCTTCAGGTTTAAGAAGATTGAAAAGGGGCAGCTGTTGTACCCCAAAATTTTCCCTCCATTTTCTTTAAGATATTCTTCTAGGGTTTTCAACTGTTCAAGGCTTCTCAGGCTTCAAGACATGTGAATTGACTCATCAAGGGTTTAAGTCTGCAAGTGTTCAAAATTTCCTATCCTTTGGTGTTGAGCTAGGGTTTTGACTTTTGAAGGTGTGACACTTATTGAGATCAAGGATCATGTTTCAATGGTTGTGCAATATTAAGGTCTATATTTGAGTTTATCTTGAAATAGGGTTTTGATTCATGATGTTGAGTTTGAGGACTCTTTTGATGATACTTTGTTTGATCGTAAAGAAAGTCAACCGAATTTGGTTTCGAGATTAGGGTTTTCTCATCTTTTTGTTTGTTTCTGTTAACAATTATTTAAGGCGTCCTCACTACGAGTGGGTATTCAAATGTTTTCTTGGAAGGTAGAAGTGATCGAATTCAATCACATAATGGACATCAAGATTTTTGAGTTCAAATTTGGGAAAAAACAAGAAGAGTTTTAGACTTGGTGCAAATGGGCAAGAATTTGATCTTATTTATTTTCAGTTACAAATATAGAGTTTCTTTTTATCTCAAAGTTTCACTTACTACTTCAAATTCAAGAAACCAAATTACATCCTTCGTGCAAGTTTTCATATCCTTTTGGAATTAAAAAATGAAGAGTTTTTCCATTTGGCATTTATTTGATCTTAAAATACTACAAAGTTTCACACTTATTTCAAGTGGTCTAAAGATTTATTAAATGTATTACAAAAGGAAGAGATTATAAAACTTCATGTTTTATTCCAAATTTCCGAATCCATTTACAAATCCTAAAACAGTTCAAAGAAGTGACAAAATCATAGATGTTCAATTACACATTTAAAACACAAATTTCAAATATTCTATTTTTGTTCTATACAAAGAAAGGAAAAATATTCAATCTTCTTGTTCCTCCTCAAATGCCTTGCCATTCTTCTAGGACTTCCTTCATTATCACTCCAAACTCATATTAATGCATCCATCACATGAAACAAAAAGAAAATAGGAGTTAGTTGGCCAAGCAATCAAAAGTGAACAAACAATTGCAAAATGATTTAGTTCATCATTAGGGTTTGGCTTATGGAATCATATTTTAGGGGCCTAAATCTATTGCAAATCACAAAGTGTATTGGTTCACAATAGGACAGGTTCAAAGAAATTCAAAACAAAAGTTCATCACAAAGCAACCTAGTTACAACAACTATGATTTCAAAGGCCTAAACAAATAAGCAACATCACAAATCAAAATCAAGCCCAAAAGCCTCATAAATGTTGTCTTATCATTGGCTTAGAAACATCTTTTGCAAATCACAATATGAGTTGGTTAATAAAAAGACAAAGACAATCAAAATAAGTTTCAATTCAGAATTTCAAAAAAGATTCATCATGTTTCACGCAACAATTAAAGGGCCTCATGTTGTTTCACATCAATGAAAAAGTTAGAATATACAAAATCAAATCACAGGCCTAGAACACTCTACTACAAAATCTCAAACAAATGCATAAAGACGACTTGTTTGGTTCATAGTAAAAATTACAAATTCAATGGAAAAGTATTACATAAAACCAGCAAGCAACAAAGTGAAAAGGCCAACAAGCAACTAGTATAGCTTCAAAGGAAGCAACAAAGTACAAAAGTTAACAATAAAGTATCAAAGTCAGCACAAAATACAAAAGGGCAGCACGCAAAGTCAAGAAGGTACAACAAAAGTTGACTTATCAAAATCAGCAAAAGTAACAAGTCCAACCAATGTCCAAACCATTACATAAACAAGTTAAACCGAACAAGAAAGCTCACGGTATAAAAAGCCATAGTTCAAGAGGAGAAAAAGGAGAAAAGAGTTCACAAAAATATACAGAATCGGGGGAAAAAGCCAGAGAATTCACCAAAAAGTATATTACACAGTTCAGAAAGATACAAAACCAAGGGGACAGAGAAACTGGACCCTCAATAATAGAAAAACCTTTGTTCAACAATCCACAAAATATACAAAAAACAGAACCATCAAAACCCCTATCTTAGCTTCTCCCAAAACCAAAATTCCTTCAGAGAAGAATAAGAAGCCAAACTAACAACACAAATAACCCTTTCAAAGTTTTCCCTTCACAAAAATAGAGCCAAAACAAAACCTTGGTTTCTTTTCCCTTCACAAAAAAAACTATCAAAAGAAATCTTCAAAAATCATTTTCACAGTAACAAAACCGAACCATAAACCCTAGTTTTTCTCATCATTTTCCTAAAGCCAAAATCCCTTCAGAATTTAAAAGAGAAGAGTAGATTTAAAAGATCTAACCTAAATAACGAAGGATTTTCGCAATCGGAGCCGCTAGGGTTTCCAAACTCCCTTCAAGATCTACGTGAAATCGTTAACCATCTGCAAAAACGAGCCACAAATTAGAAAAAGGGAGAACGAGAGGAATCAAATGATGTAAAAAATTTCACGATCAGAGAAATCGCCATCGCCTGCCACCGTCAACCGCCGCTAGGGAGAGTTCTAGCGCGACCATCCTTTTGTCTACGGCGGAGACATGACAGAGAAGATGAGAGAGAATTGAAAAACAAGAGAGAAGTATTTCTGTCAAAATGAGTTAACATGTTTCAAACTTTTTTTATTTTGTTTATTTTCAATTAGGTTAAGCCCACCGGGCCTAACTTCCCTCACTCACGCACACCTCCTTGTTATTCATGGCACAAAAAAACAAATGCTAATGGGCCAACTATAAAAACCAGCCAGCCCCAATTCTGATCTACTAGTGCACACCCCTCTCTTTGCCAATGCTACGAAATATGGGCCCTGCTCATCATATATTCAAGCCCAGCAAAATTACTTCCATCACCCCCATCCATTTTCATCAAGCAGCCCATTATATTGTTTTTGTCTTTCTTTTCTAACTACAACAAAAATCTGTTGGGCCTAACATCAAACCAAAAACTGGTTTACTCATGAACCACCCTTTTTCATTTTCAAACTTCCCTGACCCAATTTTATATTTTTTTTTTATTTTTTCTTTATCATTATTATTATTATCATTACTATTATTTTTTAATACCAAAAATATTTTATATTTTTATTTAGATATTTATTATACTTTTATTTATTTTATTTTTTTAGACAAAAAGATCAAAAACATTTCGTTAACAAAATTTCTTTAAATTAGTATTAAATTTAGATTTATTTTAATTTTCTTGATTAATTTAATTAATCTAGAACTTAGGAATTTAGTTAGTTAACCTTTTTTTATTTTAGTTTAATTAATTACATGAAAACCTTTCATAAAAAACCCTAAAAAATGTTTGTTAATTAATCTATTTTCTGTTCATAATTTAATTTAGTTTTAGTTTTCTTAAATCAACTTAGACTAATTAAATTATCTTCATTTTTAGTTTAATTAGGTTAACCCCTTTTCATAAAAACTTAAACAAAAACAATTTCTTTTTCCTTGTATATTACCTTACATGTTTGTACATTATTTGTTCATATTCAATATGGTTGTAATAGTAATTAAATTTAATTCCTTTATCTTCCTCATTTGTAAATTGTATTCCCATCCACTAAATGATCTAATAGTGTAGAATTTTACATTTCCGCAATTTATCGCTTTCAATATAAATGTTAGTAATTAGGGTTTGTATGGCAAGACCTAAAATTAACAAGTAGAAAAACCTAATTCAAGAAAAAATGCATGAAATCAATACACTTCGCACACTTGCACCTCTAGGGTTAACCCACTTGTTGCCTTTGAATAAAACAATCATGTCCCTCGAATGTGGGGCACTTTAGCAAAGATCTTTAATTAAAAAGATTGTAGTCTCTCGATGACACTTTGATGTTGCCTTCGGTAAACGATCTTAGTCCCTTACGATAAATTGCTAAAGTGTTTTACAAGTTTCCTTCTAGGACTGTACGATGACTCGCGCCTGTCCCTCACATCCAATGATAGAACTTCTTACCAATCAATGGTAAGATAGCACTATCTAAAGGATAAGAAAAAGAACTAAGACTTTTTGAGTAGGTAGAACGCTCGTAGTTGCTTGCTCACAAATAAAACCATCTCCACACTCACACTTTCAAAACATCTTTCCAAAAACAAACATCTCTTTGAACTATTTTCAAAACCAACACTCTGTATACATTATTATAGAGACGAGAATCATTATAAAGTTTACCGAAATAAAGGCATTTTCAAAACACTTTTAAACAAACACAAACACATTTCATAAAGCATTTCAAAGTGAGCTAGCAACTAAGAGCCCGTAGATAACTACAGATGAAAAGGGTGTTAATACCTTCCCTTTTAATAACCTACCTGTAGCGATAAAAAATGTAGTGGGGTAAATCGGAGATCAAGTTATTAATTAACTCGTCTCGCAAAAGCAAGAGTCGCCACCGCGCTTTATTATTTTCAAGGGAAAAGGGAAAAGAGCGAAATAAAACCCTAAAATATGCAATGTAAAATAATACTTAAAAGTAATGAAAATACAAGGCGTTTTGAAAAGAGATCTAGAGTTCGGGGGTTGGTTATACAATGGGAAGGTATTAGAACCCAATGTATCTATAGTATCCTATAGGAACCTTTTGAAATATCTGTTTAGTAAAATTGTTTGTTTGATTAGAATGGTTTGTTTGGCTAAAAATGGGTATGGACGAGATTTTGAAGATACGACGACCTAACGTCGAAGTTTTGACCTAAAAGGTGAGAGTTTGAAAATTTGAACATTTGGGAAAATTATCTTAAGTTTTTAACAAAATAATAAACAAACGAAAGATGAATGAGGGTATTCACACGATTAGATGAGACGTTTTTGATGACATGAAGTCAACAAAGTTAAAGCATTTCCTTTGGATTTGAGACGGACAAAAGATATAAAGATTAAACGATCGATGATAAAATTAATTAAAATGACAATTGAACAATTAACTAATGAAAATTAAATTATACTAGCATGCATTTTAAAACGATTAAATAAATAACCCAAAGTACATAAAGATTAAATTACAATATCATGGATTTTCAATAATTAAACAAATAGCAAAAATTGAATAATAAAAACTAACTTATATTTTTTTTTTTGAATAATTAAATAAGAGATTAATAACAAAATTAAATAAAGATTAGATATGACAAAATTTAAATAAATGATAAATTTTAATTAAACATGTTTTTATGTTTTGTGATTAAATAATAATTATATAATAAACTAAACTAATATATAATCAAATTCTAATAGAATTGAAAGAAAAGGCCTAAAAGAGTTTAAAAAAATAGAAAAAATGCCCCAGCAGGGGTCGAGCTCAGGCCTTTAAGGTTACGGGTAATATGCTTTTCCAGTTGTACTAGATTTCTATTCGTTTATTAACATGATATAATTAGAACATAAGGGAAAATTGATAAGGATGTTGGACCAAACAGGCCCAATGGGCCGACCCGCTTTGAAAAGGACAAGGATGGAAAAACGAAAACCCTAAAATGTTGAAAGGCGTGGCGTCTAGTGTTACTGAGAATAAGAAATGATTAAACTATTATTACTGTAAAATTATTTCCTAAGTTCAACACAAAACAAACTCTTTCTCTCCAATCTCTCAACAGTAACGTCACTTCTTGGAAGGAAGAATCTTGTCTAAACTACCAACACCATCAACAGCTTCAAACGTAATACGAATACCAAATGCTTCTCTAACTCCTTCTCGATTCGACCTAATAGAAGACGAACGGACACCATGGTTGCCATCACCATCACTGTCGCGTGACCGGTCGCTTGGTTCGTCTCGCATGCTCAGATCCAAGAACAAGGTAAATTAATGGGAGGAACGATTAATACACATGTGTACAATAGAAAATTAACAGTGCTATTATGATGTTGTAGGGTACAGATCCGAAATTGCAGTGATGATGAGGTACGAAAAAAAACTGTGCGTTGCAGCTTGCTGATGTTTAGATGAAAGGAATAAGGAGTAAAAGATGGAAAATATGCAATGGTCGGAACATGCTCAACTAAGTATATCCAGAATGAGCTGTGTCTTGCTCCTCTGACTGAAGTTGCAGAAAACATATAAGTCCAGGATCCAGTGATCGGTAAGAAGCCTAAATCTATAAATTTGGCGGCAAAGATGAATGTCAGAAGATTGAAAAGATTTCTACCAAAATCCTTTGATGAGGAGGCTAAAATCTGAGATTGAAAGACTAGGGTTGAGAGTAAAAGTGAAATCTAGGTGTTTGAGAGGTGAGAGGAATAGATGAATCGATGGGCGGTGGCTGCCAACATGTTCTTCAAGAGAAGCAGTTTCGTTATCTTGGAGAATATTGGTACTCTGCATGTGGATTTTAACAGGTTAAGGTTTTTGGAACAAGTTATAAGGTTTGTACAGGTTCTATGGTTTTTTTGACAGCATATTCTATTGTTAACAAGTTTTGAGAAGGGCGCGGCAAAAACAATTTCCAAAAGTCCAACTCTGGTTTTTCTTCTATTTAGATCTTATTCTTCTAATTTTAAGAATGAAATTATGTTTTGGAATCTTTTCTGTTTGAGCAGAGTGGTTACAGGTTGTTATGTTCTAAACTGTTTTGTGTGGTTACATTATTTTGCGAGCGAGATCAAAGGGAAAATGGGCCACTGGAAGCAGGGTTAGACTGAGAAGATGAAGGGGAAACAAGCTGATTTTAGTAAGTTCTGAACTATTTCTTCCTTCTCTTAGTCTGAAGTATTTTACAGCTGACACTTTGTATGCTGAGTTATTAGGAAATGATGGTTCCGATAATAATTGGTTTACATATGACATACAGATAGCAAAGTGTTCGCAATTGAAGAAGTCAAAGAAAGTTGAAAGGGGCTGATAAAATACGGTGCGGTTATTTTCGTACGTTCATCCACATTATTATGATTACTATGCATTCTAAACAAATTTAAATGCTAAAAAATGAAGCAACTCAAAGGAAATACAACAAAGAAAGAAATGATGAAGCAAGCATCGTATGGCAGAAAAATGGCATAATAGATGGTTCAAACATGAATATGTGTAGAAGTAGATAGAGAGGCAGAAGAAAACAATACCTATCGGAGCCTCTCCGATGGGGCTTCTAAAAGACAGTAAGTTTTTCTCCTTGAGTTTGCTATGTTCTTCTGATTTTTCTTTCTACTGAGTTTTTGGAGCAAAACTATCTTTTTCTGTTTTCACTTTCTTGTTGGATTGTTGAATAAAACTGACTTTTTCTGTTTTTTACTCTTGCTGAATTTTTGGATTCCCCTCTTTTGCTGAAGTTTTTTTTGACTTCTCTCCCCCTTTTGTGTTGATGAAAGCCTCTATTTATAGTGAAATGTGTGGGGTTTTAGGGGGAAAAATAGTAGAAGTTTGAACTATTCTAGGCCCTGTTTTGATGTTTGATGGGATAGCTTTTTGAAGTATCCATTTTAGTGCAATATTTGGAGCTTTGCAACCTGTTTTTGTAACAGCAAAATGTGCAGATTTTTGTCTTATGGGCTGCATTCTGGACTGTTTTGCAGGGCAGATTTGGACAGCAGCTTGGCATGGTCTTTGTTGACACAAGGTTTAAGAAAATGGACAGCATTACACTAAAAAAAAGGACTGTTATGGATTAATATAGTGCTGGAAAAATGGGCAGCATTGGGACTGTTTTGTAGCAAGAACAATAGTTTGATTTTCATGTACAAACTTGTATTTTGTTTTGTAAGTTTGTAACAATAAATCCCAATAAATTGTAACATGAATAAACATGTATTCTTAAATATATTCTCAATTCCTTTTGTAATTATAAATAACCTTGAATCTTCATAGGATCATGAATCGTGATATGTCTTAATAAAAATTCAAGGCCTTCAATTTGAATTGGGAAAGAGTTGAACAATACTTGAATAAATTGTTGAATGATGAATAAATAATAATGCAAGTCTTAAACTTTAATCTTGCATTTTTGTAATAGAGATCCAAATAAATCACATGAATTGATTTTGTAATCAAATAGAAAACCTCATGTAATTAATCTTGTGATGACCGATTAATGGGATCGAATTCCTTTTCCCACTAACTTCATGAATAAATGCTTCATGTAAGTCCACCAAAATAATCTTGAATAAATATTTCATGTGATAAATGATTATTCTTGGATGAGATCTCTTGATAGCTCCTCTTTAATTATCACTTGAATTCAAATAAAGAAAATTCCAAATATTCCAAATAAATTCTTCTTAGAACGGTTTTGAATTTAATCATCTCGTTTTGGCGAAATTCAACCTGCGTCATGAGAAAATTTGTAGATGACTTTTGGTCAAAGAAATAAAAAATGATGGCATAGCTTAGTTTTCTTGTATTTTAGAATAATGTGAAACACACATGAACCAAAGACGGTAGAACTTCGACCGTTCTTTTTCTGAAAAAAATATTCAGAGAAACTGGAGACCATCTGTTGGACAGAGTGTGGAAATAAACGCACAATTCTCTTAAATTCTTTGATGAACCAGCCTTTGAGAATTAACGATCGACCGTATTTCTGTCCCGAGACTCGAAACCCTAATCGATGTACGACGTCTGATGCTCTTCTTTCAGACCTATTTCCTGCACATGAAAACAAAACAACAAAATATACACTTCGTGCTTTATTAGTGGTTAGTCATTCATAAGATAAAATGCTCACAACACTCAATAATCTCTACACAGTCAAAGCTCGAAGGCGAAACATTCAGAACCTACCATATTCTGTGACCTTGATGATAATGCAAATGAAACAGAGATCTTAGGTCAAAAATTGGGGTATGACAGCTGCCCATATTTAAGTTTCTTCTATCCAGAGATATGAAGATTAAAATATTTGTCTCGACAAGATTGAAGGTACTTAATTACATAATACACAATATTTTCCCTAAGATACCGCCATTATGTTTATGATATGAATGCAGTATTTAACTTTATGGAGAATGATACTGTATGAGACAAAATAATGTTGGAGAAACCAGTCCCAAATAATCCACAGGAATAGAGGTTATACACTACTGAGGAAAATGAGCCATCGACTTCGAATGATAGACTCTTAACAGAGAATAAAATTTGAGAGAAGACAACTTCTGACCCTAACAAAGAAGACGCCTTGCATAGGCCAAGAAAAAAAAAACATATTATTGACCCAAGATGATGGTGAGTTCATAACTCAAGGTCACAGACAGACAAAAGATGTATCAACTTTTGCTGATAGTGAACTATCATCTTCTGAAGGCAGAGGTTTCATAACAAACTTCTCTATGAGATTTTTCCGGAGAGATACTAATTGATGCTGAAATAACATACGGTTGTAGGTACACAAGCTGCTCAAATAAAGAAGCAACCACTTGCTGTCTTCAAAGGATGTCTATAACATACAAGCTGCTCAAATAAAGAAGCCGCCACTTGCTGTCTTCCAAGGATGTCTATAACATACAAGCTGCTCAAATAAAGAAGCCGCCACTTGCTGTCTTCCAAGGATGTCTATAACATACAAGCTGCTCAAATAAATAAGTCGCCACTTACTGTCTTCCAAGGATGTCTATAACATACAAGCTGCTCAAATAAAGAAGCCGCCACTTGTTGTCTTCCAAGGATGTCTATAACATACAAGCTGCTCAAATAAAGAAGCTGCCACTTGTTGTCTTCAAAGGATGTCTATAACATACAAGCTGCTCAAATAAAGAAGCCTCCACTTGTTGTCTTCAAAGGAAGTCAATAACGCACAAGTTGCTCATGAAGAGACCGCCGCTTGTCGTTTTCCAAAGATGTCAATAACGTACAAGTTGCTCATGAAGAGACCGCCGCTTTTCATTTTCCAAAGATGTCAATAACGCACAAGTTGCTCATGAAGAGACCGCCGCTTGTCGTTTTCCAAAGATGTCAATAACGTACAAGTTGCTCATGAAGAGACCGCCGCTTATCATTTTCCAAAGATGTCAATAACGCAAAAGTTGCTCATGAAGAGACCGCCGCTTGTCGTTTTCCAAAGATGTCAATAACGCATAAGTTTCTCATGAAGAGACTGCCGCTTGTCGTTTTCCAAAGATGTTTAAGAAGAAAGTTGTGATAACACTATCAGAGAATAAAATTATTCTTCAAAGGGAACCATGAATAGATCCTTCCTAAGGAGATCAGATACTTACATGCGCAAAATAAATACACCATTCATCTAGGTTTCCTAGCCCGGAGAAAACCACGAGATAGCCTATGCAAGAGATAAAACTCAATCCAGGAATAAACCAGGGAGAAGACAGTTAAACAAGACTCCACCAAATGAGAAAATAACTCAATTGGGGATTCACCCTATCCTGAGATGGACAAGGAAGGCTAAATCAAAAATTCATCCACGAGGATTAGCTTAGCTGGGGAATTAGAAAGGAAGCACATTTTCTGCCTAAGTTAACATTCTACTTGGAAAGAACATGTATGCTATTTGAATAAACATAAACAAGGTATACGACCCAAAATCATCGACAAATGTGAATGTGTATGCATGATGTAAGTGTAAATGAGTAAATGAATATTATGCTGACAAAACAGATAGAGGAAATAAATTGAAGATGATAAGATATCACGAAATAATTAGATACTCGGCCAATCTCAAAGAGACGAAAAAAACGTGAACTGGAACAAAAAGCAACGTCAGAGCGTATCATACTACAAGGTTCAAGTCTTCTGGGGAGAAAAGTATTCAAATCCAATCTTCTAACACCAATAGACCACTGACATGATACAAAACGTACCACACTTCAGAAATTTGTCCAATTAAAGATAACTGAAACAAAGCTTAACTGGAAATGCTGGGGAGTCATCAAGTTTAGTACTATACTAGAAACACAAGTTTACCCAACAAACACCTCATGATGATTTTGAAAGGAAACATGTTCATCATACAAGGATGAATTACTGTATTGCTTTTCATTTCATGGCTTAACCATCCTTGGAGCAACTGTTAACATTCCTTCCAATATTCACAACACATTTCAAAATAGGAATGCGTTAAATAACTTTGTTTCAAATATTGCCATAAAAGCTAAAATTTTGCCCACAAAAAGATAAATGCTCAAATTTCATTAATAAGATGGTAGTTCACTAACAATGCGACTCCAATGATTTACAAAAACAATGATCATTATTCTCCCTAACAACTTCGAATTTCGAGATGTTTCAATTGCCATGACCGGTTTGACCAAAAGCTTGCCTAAGCCGCCCCTTCGGGTTTTCAACTTAGCGAACTGTCAACTCAAACCTAGGAGAAATACTTCTTGACTGCATCGGCATTCACAGAGCGCGGGAGTTATTCACCATCCATATTTGTGAGAATCATGGCACCTCCAGAGAAAACCTTCTTAACGACATATGGTCCTTCATAATTCGGAGCCCATTTTCCCCTTGAATCAGGTTGGAAAGATAATATCTTCTTGAGCACGAGGTCACCTTCTCTGAATTCGCGTGGTCGAACCTTCTTATCAAAAGCCTTCTTCATTATTTGTTGATATAGTTGACCGTGACACAACACTGTCAATCTCTTTTCTTCAATTAAATTCAACTGGTCATATCTACTTTGACACCATTCAGCCTCAGAAAGTTTAGCTTCCATCAAAACTCTCATAGACGGGATCTCAACCTCCACGGGGAGTACTGCTTCCATGCCATAAACTAGGGAAAATGGGGTTGCGCCTTTTGAAGTTGGAACTGACGTACGATACCCATGTAGAGCAAACGGAAGCATTTCATGCCAATCTTTATAAGTTATCACCATCTTCTGGATAATCTTTTTGATGTTCTTATTAGCAGCTTCAACAGCCCCATTCATCTTTGGCCTGTATGGAGAAGAATTATGATGCTTGATCTTGAACTCTTCACAAAGCTCTTTCATCACTGTGTTATTCAAATTCGAACCATTATCAGTGATGATCTTGCTCGGGATGCCGTATCGACAAATGATCTGATTCTTGATAAATATGACTACCACCTGTCTGGTTACATTAGCATAAGATGCTTCTTCCACCCATTTAGTAAAATAATCGATCGCCACCAAGATGAAACAATGACCATTTGAAGCTTTGGGTTCAATCGTTCCAATCATATTAATGCCCCACATAGAGAAAGGCCAAGGTGAAGAGATAACATTGAGGAGGGTCGATGGCACATGTATCTTGTCCGCATAAATTTGGCATTTATGACATTTCTTCACATATTTACAGCAATCAGATTCCATCATCATCCAATAGTAACCATCTCTCAACATCTTTTTAGCCATTGCATGTCCGTTGGCATGAGTGCCAAAGGATCCTTCATGTACTTCTTGCATCAACATGTTTGCTTCATGTTTGTCTACGCATCTGAGTAAGACCATGTCATAATTCCTTTTATATAATACTTATTCATTGAGGAAGAAACTACTTACCAATCTCCTCAATGTCTTCCTATCTTTATTGGATGCCCCAGGCGGGTACTCTTGAGTTTGAAGAACACGATTAATGTCATAGAACCACAGTTTATCGTGAGTGACTTCTTCTGTTGAGAACACATGAGCAGGTCTGTCGAGGCGCATAACTCTGATTGTAGGCACATCGTTCCAATCATTCACTTGGAACATTGAAGACAAAGTAGCTAAAGCATCATCCATTTGGTTTTCATCTCTAGGGATATGATGTAATTCCACTTCGTTGAAGAAAGTTAACAATCTTCTAGCATAATCTCTATAAGGGATCAAAGCAGGATGACGAGTCTCCCATTCTCCTTTGATTTGATTAATTACCAATGTCGAGCCTCCGTATATATCAAGAATCTTGATCCTTAGGTCCACTACTTCTTCGAGACCCATAATACATGCTTCATACTCATCCATGTTGTCCGTACAGTCAAACTTCAACCTCGGTGTGAATGGGATATGAGCACCTCGAGGAGTGATGATGATTGCCCCAATTCCATTGCCATAAGCATTTACAGCTCTGTTGAATATCAAACCCCAACGGGATTCAGGATCAGGTCCCTCTTCAGGTAATGGCTCTTCACAATCTTTAGCTTTCAAGTACATAACATCTTCATCTGGGAAGTCAAACTTGATGGATTGATAATCGTCAATTGGTTGGTGAGCCAAATGATCGGCTAAAATACTCCCTTTGATTGCTTTCTGAGTGTGATACTCAATGTCATATTCAGATAACAACATCTGCCAACGAGCTATTCTTCCAGATAAGGCGGGCTTCTCGAAGATATACTTGATCGGATCCATTTTGGAGATCAACCAAGTGGTATGGTTAATCATATATTGGCGCAGACGACGAGCAGCCCAAGCTAAAGCATAACAGGTCTTCTCAAGCATTGAGTATCGAGACTCACTGTCTGTGAATTTCTTACTGAGATAATATATGGCATGCTCCTTTCTTCCAGTCTCATCTTGTTGACCAAGCACACATCCCATGGAATCTTCCAATATAGTCAGATACATAATCAAAGGTATTCCTTCCACCGGAGGAATCAATATGGGAGGTTCAAGTAAATATTCTTTGATTCTATCAAAAGCTCTCTGATAATCTTCTGTCCACACACATCCTTGGTTCTTTCGGAGAAGCTTGAAAATAGGCCCACAGGTAGCAGTCATATGAGATATAAATCTAGAAATATAGTTCGGCCTCCCAAGGAATCCTCTTACTTGTTTTTCCGTCTTGGGTGCAGGCATCTCTCGAATAGCTTTGACTTTATCAGGATCTACCTCAATACCTCTCTGGATGACAATGAAACCCAGAAGTCTTCCAGAACGAACACCAGAAGTGCACTTGTTGGGATTCAGACGAAGTTTATACTTTCTCAAACGCTGGAATAATTTCAATAAATGCTCCAAATGATCTTCTTCAGTTTGTGATTTGGCAATCATGTCATCTACATAAACTTTTATCTCTTTATGCATCATATCATGTAACAAAGCAGTCATGGCCCTTTGGTACTTTGCACCAACATTCTTTAAACCAAACAGCATTACTAGATAACAAAATGTTCCCCAAGGTGTAATGAAAGCTGTCTTCTCCATATCTTCTGGTGCCATCTTGATTTGATTGTAACCAGAGAAACCATCCATGAAAGAAAAGACTTTGAACTTTGCAGTGCTGTCGACCAATACATCAATGTGTGGTAATGGAAAATCATCCTTTGGGCTAGCTCTATTCAGATCTCTATAATCTACACACATTCGAACTTTTCCATCCTTCTTAGCAACAGGCACTATATTGGCTAACAATTGAGGATAGACCGATGTAACAAGGAAACCTGCATTAATTTGTTTTTGAACTTCTTCTTTGATCTTATCAGCCATATCGGGACGAGTCCTTCTCAACTTCTGCTTAATCGGCGGACATTCAGGTCTCAATGGCAAACGATGCTCCACAATATTGTTATCCAAACCTGGCATGTCTTGGTAGGACCAAGCAAACACATCCACATACTCTCTGAGAAGCTCCAACATTTTCTCTTTGACCTCTGGGATAAGCAACGCTCTGACCTTGACCTCCTTTTTGTCTTTATTCATTACCCAAATTGATCATCTCTATAGGCTCTTCAAACGGCTGAATATTCTTTTCATCGTGCTCGAGTAAACAAGAAATTTCATCAGGAATCTCTTCACTATCTTCTTCCTCGGCTCTGAACACAGGGAATTCAAAGTTGGGAGGGGGCATAGGATCATTGTTTTCAATGGTTAAGTCATGGATTAATCTGCACATATGATTATGCTTTATTTTAGAAATCGATTAATGTGAATGTTGTACAGATATAAAATTTTTTTTATTATATTTTCCTATTACTACCAATTAATTTTCAATACCATTTTCCAGAAAAAGTGAAAAATAAAAACAGTAATATGGGACGAAATGACATTTTGTTTCAAGATTGGCAATACTTGAAACAAAAGAGCCCAGACATTTTCTCTTTTGCCTTGGGCGGAGCAAAAGGATTTATTTTCAACATAGCCCGACACAAATACTTTTTCGCCTTGGGCAGAGCGAAAGTTTTTTTTTCAAAAATAAAACAAAGCATTACTCTGAAATGTGCATCACAACAGGAACATCAACAGCAGTCTAGTTCTGGAAAACCACTCCATGTGTTACAAAGTCGGGTAAATCCTCTTCAGAATCGTCTCCTATTATAGCATCAACTTCAGGCAGAGTTGGATGGATAAAACCCGCGCTTCGGAAAACTTCTTGTATCAGACGAATACCTGTATCCTGCTTAACTCTTGCAGACACAGGATGAAAACCAAGACCTTCTCCAGACTTGTTCTTAGGCAAAGTCAACACCTGGCCCCAACCTTCAGCCGAACCACTCTCAACCACTCGTCGCGCATCCTTAAAAGAAGTAATAGATGTCCCTTGCTTCTTCACTTCATTATCAGTAACAGATAGAGCTTGGAATTGGGTTCCAACATCCTCATCAGCATCAATAAAAGAGAAAGATGACAAGTGGCTTACCACCATAGCTTGCTTTCCACCAATCATTACCAGCTTTCCATTCCTTACAAACTTCAACCTTTGATGGAGCGTGGAAGTGACTTCCCCTGCATTATGGATCCATGGACGACCCAATAGGCAACTGTAGGTGGCACGAATATCCATTACTTGAAAAGTGATCTGAAAGGTATGAGGACCAATTATTATAGGAAAATCCACTTCACCAATGATAGTTTTCCTAGAACCATCAAACGTTTTGACAATTACCCCACTTGGTCTCATGGGAGCACCTTGATATGAAAGTCGAGATAATGTAGTTTTGGGAATTACACTTAATGATGAACCTGTATCTACTAGCACACTTGATAAAGTATCATTTCCACAACTTATTGAGATATGCAAAGCCATATTATGGTTCCTTCCCTCCTCCGAAAGCTCTTCATCACTGAAACCAAGATTGTTACACAAAGTAATATTTCCCACAATTCCATTAAATTGGTCAACCGTCACATCATGATCTACGAATTCCTGGTACAAGACCTTCATCAAAGCTTCCCTATGGGCACCAGAATATCTTAGTAAAGCAAGCACAAAAATCTTGGAAGGAGTTTGCAATAGTTGGTCCACAATCTTGTATTCACTTCTCTTGATGAGTTTCAAAATCTCATCATCATTGGGGTGTGGGCTAGGTTCATTGGATCGGCCTATCTCAACCCTTGGTTCAACATTCCTCGCCGGAATTTCTGCCGGTATAGGCCTTCTGACTTGAACTTCAGGTCTTTTCAATGGTACTGCCGCAAAGATACGCCCGCTTCTTGTAACTCTACTCACATCAGCAATGTTAAAAAAAGATGGCATTGGCGGTATAGGAACTTCTACCCTATTCTCAATCATTATGGAATTATATTTGTATGGTATGGCTTGGTCCAAGTTGTAAGGCACATGACCAGGTGGATAAATAATCAAGGGAGCAATAGGTGCAGTCTGACTGTCATACACAATCTCTACTGGTTCAGGCATGTTGAATTGCGGTACTATAACATTCACTTCATTAACTAGATCTCTGTCATGTGTAATAGTGATAACCCTTTGATCTAACAATTTTTGAATATCCTCTTTCACAATAGGGCAATCATCTTCTATTGAACAAAATTCACAAACGTCATAATCATGCTGATGCTTAAAGAAGGCAAGCCTGCTTACGCTTTGATGTAACCTAATCAACGAGTCTCTTATGTGCTCAACTTGGAAAACTCGAAACTTTCCCGGACATCCTTCCACCATATTCACCGACGCTGCCCCATGTCGAGGCAAAGGATTATCTCTAACATTCGGGTTAACATCCTTGAAAGACAAAATACCGTTCTTAATTAACCTCTGGACATCCGCCTTCAAAGCAAAGCAATTTTCAATGTTATGCCCCGGAGAACCTTGGTGATACGCACAGAATTGATCCTCCTTGTACCAAGGAGAAGTATTATTCGGTGCAATAGGAGGAGGCTTCGTCGTTATGAGGTTTTTCCTGATTAGAGCGGGGAACAACCCAGTGTAAGTCATTGGAATGGCATCAAATTGCAGTTTCCTTGGTGAACGATTCCGGTTATTTAATTGATGAGCCTGTTGTCGAGGCTGTTTTTGAAATTGTCGTTGCTGAATTGGAGGGGCTTGATAAGTTGGGGTCACCATTGTTGGGCGGACAGCCGGAGTGACTGCCGCAATATGTGAATAGCCTCTCCTCGGTCTCCCAGGAAAAATTACACTGACATCCTGTTCTTTCCTCTTAGGGAAGACACTTCCAAACTTCTTGACACCACTAGATATACCTCCTTCCTTGACCAAACGTCCCTCACGAATTCCTTCTTCCAGCCGCATGCCCATACTTACCATCTCAGTGAAGTCACTGGGCACACTCGCAATCATTCCTTCATAATAGAAAGAACCTAAAGTTTTCAGGAAGATCTTTGTCATTTCTTTCTCTTCAAGAGGGGGATAAATCTGAGCGGCAATCTCGCGCCACCTCTGGGCATATTCTTTAAAGGACTCTCTATCTTTCTGGGACATAGCCCGAAGTTGATCTCGGTCCGGCACCATGTCAACATTGTACTTGTATTGGCGAACAAAAGCTTCGCTAAGATCATTGAAGTTACAAATCCGGGTGTTATCCAAACCCATGTGCCATTTCAGAGCGGCACCAGTCAAACTGTCTTGGAAGTAGTGAATTAATAAATTATGATCATCAGAATAAGTGGACATCTTTCTTACATACATGGTTAAATGACTTCGCAGACACGAGTCACCTTTGTACCTTTCAAAGTCCGACACTTTGAACTTGGCGGGAATTTTTACATTTGGAACTAAACACAAGTCATGAGCATTCTTTCCAAACAAATCTTTTCCTTTCAGCGCTCTAATTTCCCTCTGCATTTCTTGAAATTGGTCTTGAAACTCCTCCATCCTATCGAAAAGACCTAGACTTTCAGCAGGTTCAGCATGATAAATGGGTTCATTCATGTATGTAATAGTATGAACCACAGGAGTGATAGTAGTCATCACTGGTTGAGGGAAATGTACCATAGGCGGGATTATAGGCTACACAGTAGTTGTCTCCAGTTAAGGAAAGGACACAGCGGGTTGAATCAAGGATTGTACAGCAGGCTGGTACTCTTCTGGCATGAAGTTATAAGGAATGCCCCACGGAAAACCTTTCGGCATTTGATGTTGGAGCGGAGAGTTGACTTGAGTCACAGATGTTGGAGCAGTGACGATCTCGAAAACCACAGTAGTTGAAGTTTGAATTTCAGTAGCTAAAGTCGATGGCTGATTCTGAGCATCCATCAAGCTTTCCACTAGCGCGGTTAACTTTTCCAATCCGACACGAAGAGTAGTAACCTCTTCGCGAAGCTCGTGATTTTCCTGCTCCAGATCCTCCATCTTCTTTTGACAATTGGCTCGGGTATCGTACCGGTGAGACAGCTTGACAATCTATCGGAGTGGAAAAAGAAACAAGGATAAGACTCTAGAAAACATGTGAAGTTGAATGTTGGATGATGCATGATATGTGATGCAAATGATCATTTATTTTTATAGTTTTTTCCAAGGAACTTTAGAACTTTGATAACTTTGCACACATCAATGGTAAAGGAATTTGGAACAACAAAAAATCATTTCATTAATCAAAGCAGTAAATTACAACTTACAACTTTGGGACAACAAAAACAATAAATTATAACTTTGGGACAACAACCCAATAATAAAAGCAGTAAATTACAACTTTGGAACATGAATCCCTTTTACAGAGTTTTACAAAATGACATAATTAATAATAATAAAAAAAGTAAGAACTAAAGGTCACTCAGAATCATCAGACGAAGGACCAAATGCCAACTGTAACTGGAGCTTCCTAATCTTCTCTTCATAGAGGTCTTCCATCTCTTTCTTCTCAGCTACCAATTGATCAATGATTTCCTTCTGTGGATTAGGAACAAGAGCAATCCTACCAAATCTTCCTTCTTTCTCTTCCTTTCATTAGCATATTTCTTGAGTAATGCATCTTTTTGACGAAGCTTCTCATCATGATCAATAAACCAACCGTCTTGAATAAATAACAAAACCTCCTTTTCCTTCAGCTGTCGGTTCAGGACCCTATTTTCGTATTCAGACATATTATACTTTTCCTTCCAAGCATCTCTTTTGGACTTCATCCTAGCCAGATTTCCTAGGTATTCTCTCATGTTCTCGATAGGGATATCAATAGATAATGATACAATAAGAGGGAATAAAGGTTTCTTGGGGTTATAAGGCATCTTGAGAGCACAAGCCCTAGCACGAACCCATTGTAGGTAAGGCTCCAAAGAAACAACACCTCTATGCCCTAACATGTCTCTCCCCTTTCTATGGATGTGACGCCAAGCTTTTTCAATCTCCTCCTTAGCTGCTTGGTGATACTTTCCTTCTTGTAGAAAGAAACCACTCACATGAATGTTGTTCAGCTTGTCCCTCATCGGGTATCCAAACTGACGGCGCGCGAGAACAAAATTATAGTTAATTCCTCCTTTCGTACCAAGAAGAGGCACGTTGGGAAAAGAACCACAACTATCGATGATCTTCACGTTATAGTAAGCTCGATTATACCAATCTATGTCGGAATGAGTGAGAGCCATAATTTTTGGCGCCCATCGTGGCTCCTTCTCGAGATCCCAAAAAACATCAGACCTAGGTAGATGAGAAACATACCACTGATATAGCAACGATGCACAACAGATAATCATCCCTCCTTGATAGGAATTTCAAAGATGGATGGAGTAGTAGGTATCTCCTAGCAGCGTAGGGACTGGATTTCCAATCAAGAATATTCTGATGGAGTTGATATCCTCGAACCTATCAATGTTACGGAACAAGAATAGGCCATAAGAAAGTAAAGCAAAGACACCTTCAAAGGCAATAGTATCTTTTATCTCAGCGAAATGACGAGCTTTCTTCAACAAAAACTGCACAGATAAGCCTCAGATCCCCCCTTTGGTAGTCATGTTCTCCTCTATCTCCGACTTCCTCAAGTGGGTGATGGTTTCTATCTCGTGAGATTTGGGTTCCTCCTCTAAGCCAGAAAAAGGAACACAGTTGATGATCGACAAACCAAGTATGTAGGAGTACTCTTCTAAGGTGGGCATTAATTGGTAATCAGGAAAGGTGAAGCATCGATACAATGGATCATAAAATTGTACCAACATACTAAGGATGCCTTCCTTCATCTTGCGCTTCATGAGAGGTATAACAGACCCATATTTCTTTTGAAACTCCGTAGGGTTCTCGATCTTATGAATCAAACTCTTCAACTCTTCAATCTCAGGCTCCTTAAAACTATAACTTTGAGTGTTTCTTCTTCCAAAATCCATAATAACAGTACCTGAGATGTCTACAAAAATCATTCTTAAGTTCCTTGAAAACATGTTTTACAAAAATGTTTATGGATGTATGGATGAATGATAATGCAACAGTTACACATAAGTTCACAAACATGGGGTTCAAAGGTTCAACGCTTCGAGCATGGAGTCAAAGGTAAAGCCCACCCCTAGGGTATGTACTAAAGGTTTAATCACACCTGCAAGACAAGGTTCTAAGAGTTCCCAGAGTCTACATTCCTCCTTCGGATATTACCAACGTCTTGATTACTCAATAATTAGCAATATTCTCAAGAGAAACTCATCCGAGCGTAGCATCGCGTGACAACTACTTTCGGATTACTCCGTTATAGTCTCCGCGCCTCACCTAAAAGGCCAAGATGGGTTAGGGTTCTACGGTTCTCAGCTTCTCTGGCTCCCAGGTATAAAATAATAATGTCTTCCCGATTACTCAGTAAACAAATACTACGTTCAAAAGGGCCTTCCACTGAGTGGGGGATTTCATGCCTCCTTCTCCGGGATTACTCCCTCAAAGTTAACATGACTATACCGCCCGTCCTATTCTTAAGTGTAACTTAGTCCGGGTATAGGACTTGTCCTTTACAAAAACCCAAATAACCACAATATAAACATATAATCAAACAATCAAATAATGATAAAACAGATAAAACAAACTAGGCTTAACCCACTTAGGGATAGACCAACAAGAGGTCAATCTTTCCCCAGTAGAGTCACTATTTCTGTAGCGATAAAAAATGTAGTGGGGTAAATCGGAGATCGAGTTATTAATTAAATCGTCTCACAAAAGCAAGAGTCGCCACCACGCTTTATTATTTCCAAGGGAAAAGGAAAAAGAGCGAAATAAAACCCTAAAATATGCAATGTAAAATAATACTTAAAAGTAATGAAAATACAAGGCGTTTTGAAAAGAGATCTAGAGTCCGGGGGTTGGTTATACAATGGGAAGGTATTAATACCCAATGTATCTATAGTATCCTATAGGAACCTTTTGAAAAATCTGTTTATTAAAATTGTTGGTTTGATTAGAATGGTTTGTTTGGCTAAAAATGGGTATGGACGAGATTTTGAAGATACGATGACCTAACGTTGAAGTTTTGACCTAAAAGGTGTGAGTTTGAAAATTTGAACATTTGGGAAAATTATCTTAAGTTTTTAACAAAATAATAAACAAACGAAAGATGAATGAGGATATTCACACGATTAGATGAGGCATGTTTGATGACATGAAGTCAACAAAGTTAAAGCATTTCCCTTGGATTTGAGACGGACAAAAGATATAAAGATTAAACGATCGATTATAAAATTAATTAAAATGACAATTGAACAATTAACTAATGAAAATTAAATTATACTACCATGCATTTTAAAACGATTAAATAAATAACCCAAAGTACATAAAGATTAAATTACAATATCATGGATTTTTAATAATTAAACAAATAGCAAAAATTGAATAATAAAAACTAACTTATATATTTTTTTTTGAATAATTAAATAAGAGATTAATAACAAATATAAATAAAGATTAAATATGACAAAATTTAAATAAATGATAAATTTTAATTAAACATGTTTTTATGTTTTGTGATTAAATAATAATTATATAATAAACTAAACTAATATATAATCAAATTCTAATAGAATTGAAAGAAAAGGCCTAAAAGAGTTAAAAAAAACAGAAAAAATGCCCCAGCAGGGGTCGAGCTCAAGCCTTTAAGGTTACAAGTAATATGCTTTTCCAGTTGTACTAGATTTCTATTCATTTATTAACATGATATAATTAGAACATAAGGGAAAATTGATAAGGATGTTGGACCAAACAGGCCCAATGGGCCGACCCACTTTGAAAAGGACAAGGATGTAAAAACGAAAACCCTAAAATGTTGAAAGTCGCGGCGGCTAGTGTTACTGAGAATAAGAAACGATTAAACTATTATTACTGTAAAATTATTTCCTAAGTTCAACACAAAACAAACTTTTTCTCTCCAATCTCTCAACAATAACGTCACTTCTTGGAAGGAAGAATCTTGTCTAAACTACCAACACCATCAACAGCTTCAATCGTAATACGAATACCAAATGCTTCTCTAACGCCTTCTCAAATCGACCTAATGGAAGACGAACAACCACCATGGCTGCCATCACCATCGCCTCCGCGTGACCGGTCGCTTGGTTCGTCTCGCATGCTCAGATCCAAGAACAAGGTAAATTAATGGGAGGAACGATTAATACACATGTGTACAATAGAAAATTAATAGTGCTATTGTGATGTTGCAGGGTACAGATCCGAAATTGCAGTGATGATGAGGTACGAAAAAAAAACTGTGCGTTGCAGCTTGCTGATGTTTGGATGAAAGGAATAAGGAGTAAAAGATGGAAAATATGCAATGGTTGGAACATGCTCAACTAAGTATATCCAGAATGAGCTGTGTCTTGCTCCTCTGACTGAAGTTGCAAAAAACATATAAGTCCAGGATCCAGCGATCGGTAAGAAGCCTAAATCTATGAATTTGGTGGCAAAGATGAATGTCAGAAGATTGAAAATATTTCTACCAAAATCCTTTGATGAGGAGGCTAAAATATGAGATTGAAAGACTAGGGTTGAGAGTAAAAGTGAAATCCAAGTGTTTGACAGGTGAGAGGAATAGATGAATGGATGGGCGGTGGCCGCCGGCATGTTCTTCAGGAGAAGCAATTTCGTTATCTTGGAGAAGATTGGTACTCTGCTTGTGGATTTTAACAGGTTAAGGTTTTTGGAACAAGTTCTAAGGTTTGTACAGGTTCTATGGTTTTTTTGACAGCAGATTCTATTGTTAACAGGTTTTGAGAAGGGCATGGCAAAAATAATTTCCAAAAGTCCAGCTCTGGTTTTTCTTCTGTTTAGATCTTATTCTTATAATTTTAAGAATGAAATTATGTTTTGGAATCTCTTCTATTTGAGCAGAGTGGTTACAGGTTGTTTTGTTCTAAACTGTTTTGTGTGGTTAGCAGATTTTGCGAGCGAGATCGAAGGGAAAATGGGCCACTAGAAGCAGGGTTGGACTGAGAAGATGAAGGGGAAACAAGCTGATTTTAGTAAGTTCTGAACTATTTCTTCCTTCTCTTAGTCTGAAGTATTTTACAGCTGACACTTCATATGCTGAGTTATTAGGAAATGATGGTTCCGATAATAATCGGTTTACATATGACATACAGATAGCAAAGTGTTCACAATTGAAGAAGTCAAAGAAAGTTGAAAGGGGCTGATAAAATACGGTGCGGTTATTTTCGTACGTTCATCCACATTATTATGATTACTATGCATTCTAAACAAATTTAAATGCTAAAAAAATGCAACAACTCAAAGAAAATACAGCAAAGAAAGCAATGATGAAGCAAGCATCGTATGGCAGAAAAATGGTGTAATAGATGGTTCAAACATGAATATGTGCAGAAGTAGATAGAGAGGAAGAAGAAAACAATACATATCGGAGTCTCTCCGATGGGGCTTCTAAAAGACAGTAAGTTTTTCTCCTTGAGTTTGCTATGATCTTCTGATTTTTCTCTCTACTGATTTTTTGGAGCAAAACTATCTTTTTCTGTTTTCACTCTCTTGTTGGATTGTTGAACAAAAATCTCTTTTTATGTTTTTTACTCTTGCTGAATTTTTGGATTCCCCTCTTTTGCTGAATTTTTTTTTTTGACTTCTCTCCCCCTTTTGTGTTGATGAAAGCCTCTATTTATAGTGAAATTTGTGGGGTTTTAGGGGGAAAAACAGTAGAAGTTTGAACTATTCTATGCCCTATTTTGATGTTTTATAGGATAGCTTTTTGAAGTATCCATTTTAGTGCAATATTTGGAGCTTTGCAAACTGTTTTTGTAACAGCAAAATGTGCAGATTTTTGTCTTATGGGCTGCATTCTGGACTGTTTTGCAGGGCAGATTTGGACAACAACTTGGCATGGTCTTTGTTGACACAAGGTTGAAGAAAATGGACAGCACTACACTAAAAAAAAAGGACTGTTATGGATTAATATAGTGCTGGAAAAATGGGCAGCATTGGGACTGTTTTGTAGCAAGAACAATAGTTTGATTTTCATGTACAAACTTGTATTTTATTTTGTAAGTTTGTAACAATAAATCCCAATAAATTGTAACATGAATAAACATGTATTCTTCAATATATTCTCAATTCCTTTTGTAATTATAAATAACCTTGAATCTTCATATGATCATGAATCTTGATATGTCTTGATAAAAATTCAAGGCCTTCCATTTGAATTGGGAAAGAGTTGAACAATACTTGAATAAATTGTTGAATGATGAATAAATAATAATGCAAGTCTTAGACTTTAATCTTGCATTTTTGTAATAGAGATCCAAATAAATCACATGAATTGATTTTGTAACCAAATAGAAAACCTCATGTAATTAATCTTGTGATGGCCGATTAATTGGATCGAATTCCTTTTCCCACTAACTTCTTGAATAAATGCTTCATGTAAGTCCACCAAAATAATCACAAAAATAATCTTGAATAAATATTTCATGCGATAAATGATTATTCTTGGATGAGATCTCTTGATAGCTCCTCTTTAATTATCACTTGATTTCAAATAAAGAAAATTCCAAATATTTCGAATAAATTCTTCTTAGAACGGTTTTGAATTTAATCATCCCATTTTGGCGAAATTCAACCCGCGTCATGAGAAAATTTACAGATGACTTTTGGTCAAAGAAATCGAAAATGACGGCATAGCTTGGTTTTCTTGTATTTTAGAATAATGTGAAACACACATGAACCGAAGACGGTAGAACTTCGACCGTTCTTTTTCTGAAAAAATATTCAGAGAAACTGGAGACCATCTGTTGGACAGAGTGTGGAAATAAAAGCACAATTCTATGAAATTATTTGATGAACCAGCCTTTGAGAATTAACGACCGACCACATTTCTGTCCTGAGACTCGAAACCCTAATCGATGTACGACGTCCGATGCTCTTCTTTCAGACCTATTTCCTGCACATGAAAACAAAACAATAAAATATACACTTGGTGCTTAATTAGTGGTTAGTCATTCATAAGATAAAATGCTCACAACACTCAATAATCTCTACAAAGTCAAAGCTCGAAGGCGAAACGTTCAGAACCTACCATATTCCGTGACCTTGATGATAATGCAATTGAAACAGAGATCTTAGGTAAAAAATTGGGGTATGACACTACCCCCCGAACTCAAGAAAATTCTCAAAAGGTCTTTCCTGTTCTTTTCACCCTTTCCTTTATTAGATAAAAGAAAAGCCGGTGGCGACTCTTGCTATCCGCAACAGTTGCGAGAAAACGCAAAACACCCAAGTCAGTTCTCCCACCGTATTACACATACCTCAGAGCCCAAAGAAATAGGCAAGGACGATGATGTATCATCCTACCAGAGTTTGGATAAAGAAATAGGCAAAATGACGATGTATCATCCTACCAGAGTTTGAATAGACAAATATGATTAAAGAGTAATTTTTACCTAGATATGATGACACAGATAACTCGCCAATACCTAGAAAAGATGTCGTAGTTTTTTTTACGTATTTACCATGACCTAGGAGGTAAACAACCCAAGTTAAAAGATTATAAGGATGCGTTGTACAACATTCCCATGGGTATGAAGAGTTGGCATAGATGAAGATGCATCACCTTACCAGCATTTGAACCAAAGTTTTGATTAGAACTTAGACACGGTGTCGCAAATAACTTGTCAGTATCTAAGAGATTGTAGATTCTTTTACATATTTACAAAAATACAAGTTTTGAAAAAGTTTACTTACTAATGCTTGGAGACTAATATACTTTGATTTGATTTGATTTTGTCTACTCATCACGACCTAGAGGATGAATAAAACAAAGTTTGATAACACATTGTTGCCTGGAGACTGATGCAATGGATTATGCAGATTTATTCGCGTATCTATCGCAACCTAGGGGATAGATATTTGAAAAGAGCTTGATAATTGTATCACTGCATGGAGACTAAGGCAATGGATTATGCATATTTATTCGCATATCTATAGCAACCTATGGGATAGATATTTGAAAAGAGCTTGATAACATCATTGCTGCATGGAGGCTGATGCAATGGATTACACAGATTTATTTGCATATCTATCACAACCTAGGGGATAGATATTTGCAAAGAGCTTGATAACAACATTGCTGCATTGAGACTAATGCAATGAATTACACAGATTTATTCACATATCTATCACAATCTAGGGGATAAATATTTAAAAAGAGCTTGATAACTACATCGCTGCATGGAGCCTGACGCAATGGTTATATCGTGGATCTCCCATATCGCTGCATGGAGACTGACGCAATGGGTTATATTGCAGAGGAGGAACCTATGCATTTATTACAACCTAGGGGATAAATAAAACACAATTTAATGATACATTGCTGCATGGAGACTGATGAAATGGATTATGCATATTTATTTGCATATCTATCGCAATCTATGGGATAAATAATTGAAAAAAGCTTAATAACTACATCGTTACATGGAGACTAATGCGATGAGTTATATTGTAGATTTCGTACATTGCTGCATAGAGCTTGACGCAATAAGCTATATCGCAGATTTCCCACATTGCTGCATGGAGACTGATGCAATGGGTTATATCGCAGATTTCCCACATTGCTGCATGGAGACTGACACAATGGGTTATATTGAGGATTTCACACATTGCTGAATGGAGACTGACGCAATGAGTTATATCGCAGAAAAATCTGTTTTTGATGATCAAAACTTAGATAACTAAATCAGAGATGAGATTGGATTTTTACCGGTTGTGTCTGTTCTCAACCAAGGTAATTGTTTAGCATAAAAAATGCTAGGTTTGAAGGTTGAAACCGAAGTTTCGCTGATGATAACCGAGGCTTAATTAACATGATAACCAAATGAAATTTAAATGTTTTGAGAGGTTCAAACTTGAAAAGTTTGGATTTGATAATTACAAGTGTAATGCCCAGGGGTTGATGATAACTAGGCCTTGGATATGAGTCTAGGTAAGCTTCCTAGTGAAATTTTGATAGCGGTACCTTTGATGGTTGACTGTTATCAACTGGGGTAGCTATAGTGATAGCAAGATAAATGGATAGTGTTAAGCTTAGATTTGAATTTGAGTTTGTTTTAGCTGGTAGTCATGCCTTGAAATTTTTTGCAGTTTTCATGGGCATATATGATTGAATGTAATGTATGTATGTATGTTTGATGTGTTTATGCTTGATCCATGCATGATGCATGATATGTATGCTTAACATGATAATATTATGAATTGAAATGATGCGATGATTGATAAATGCAATGCCCATTTTATTTGAACTGCAAAATCAGAGCATAAGGCAGGGTACCAGCTGAGAACTGGTGATTAGGATTTAGCTTCCAAATAGAAATTGGAACACTGCTAGACGATAACTAGATTTTTGAAATGATGCACCAGACATGAACTGGGCTTTAAACCAACGTCAGTGGGGCTACCTAAATATTATCAACTTGGGAAGGTGAGATGAACAATAAGGTCGCTAAAATTGGTAGGGTCACCAGAAGACGTTGATCATGTGTTTAGAAAGCGTGCAGATACTTACGACTTTTACATAAAGCTGCTTACATATGGACAAAGAAATAAGGTTGTATGAGGCTGCTCGCGCCTTAGTTTGATGAAGAATGCTTGTATCATAGACTCAATGAGAGGGATATTCGAAGAGATGTTAGAGATTGTAATAGTTACTCCCCTAGAAATTGATTCTAGATTTTTATGGGGTCCTAAGTCTCGGTCTATGATATGTTATGTATGCATGCAGATGCATGCGTTAATGCATAGAATGACTGATCAATGCATGTAATGGATGAATTAAATATGCATCAATAGATGTTAAAAATTTTATGTGCCAATGAGAATTGGGCTCTTTGTTAGATCCATGATGTCGAAAGTCGTCATATGGATAAGATGATAAGTATAGCTTGATTCTGGATCGAAGATCCCTAATGCATGATTTATGCAGGTTTATGCTTTATGATTATGACTCAAATGCTTTTTGAATGGTGCCCTTGTTATGGGTCGTGGATGATTAAACCGTAGAGTTTTGTATTGTACCCCAAAATCTACCCTCCCTTTTTCTCAAGACATTTCTTACAAAAGTTCTCAAATGCTCAAAGATTCTCAAGAGTTGATCAGACAAGCTCACCTCCTAAGCATTGGATCCACAACTAGGGTTTTGGTTATCTCAAGGAAATTGGAATTATAATGCCTCAAGTGACTTTCAAGGTTCATCATAGGTCTCCAAGAATTCTCATACCAAGTTTCAAGTCTTACATCACAAATTTGTTCAGTCAATTGCTCAGATAACTGGAAATCAATTGTATTGGGTAAAAAAGTCAATTGTGGTAAACATACAGTCAAAATTCAAGATTTTTTGCCAACATCAACATTTTTATGTAATATTCATCATTTTATCAAGGGTTGATCATAATTCCTCAAAGAAAGCGCTCAAATCATCAAAGGGACAAATTGTCAAAATTAGGGTTTTGATTGAGAATGACTGATCATTGACTTTTGACCTAGTACATGACCTAATGACTTGAAGCACGATCTTAAGGACTCGATCACAACATCTTGACCTAATTACATGGTTCAAGACATTTCCAAATGTGAAAGAGATGGGTAGTTGAAGAATTGAGATCAACTGATGAAAAGTCAACTGTCACACAAAAGTCAAACTTTGACTTTTTGGTCAACATTGAACTTTAAAGGTCAAGAGTCATCAAAAAAATTCAAATTTGTCAATCTTGATCAACAAGAATCACAAAGTCAACAAAATGTCAAAATTTCCAATACTTAGAAAAATTCTAAGTGTTTTTCCTTTAATAAATCCACTACTTCATGACCATTTTTCACTAAGATATAAGATGATTCAAGGAAAACTTTCAACATGAAAGTTGTAGAGCTTTATGAACTCTACAACTTTGTCCTTGGGGGTTGATGTCCAAAAAATGCTTGGATTAAGATATATAGGCCCACGAAGTCATGACATTTTATCTAAACACATAGTAAACTTTTCAACAAGTTTGGTCAGATTTTTGTCCCAACTTCTTGGCTAATTTTAACCAAGTTCCAATTTGATTTAGCCAAAGTGGTCAAAATTAAAGTTGTAGACAATGTTTCAAGCTTTCCAAAATGTCCAAGAACACATTTTTATCATGCTTGAGTTAGGATATTCAAAGAGATGAAGTTGGGCATCCATTCTTGAATTATAGGTCATATTTGTGAAGAACTCAAGAAACAATCCTCATGCCATGCTGCATAATCTTGATTTGCAGGCCTCTTAACTTCCAAATCCATCCATAATTAAATTTTTACACAACTTATTGAACCATTATCAACTTGATTCGAGCTTTATCCAAAACAATTTTCCATTTTTGGCACAAAGTTACCATTTCCATTCTTGTAAAGCAAGCTTTAATCACAAAGTCAATGAATTAAGCCTCTCACTTACTCCCTCTGCACACACTCAACAAAAAATCCAGAAGAAACATATTTAAAGTTCCTAACCACTTTATATTTCTCTGTAATTCACATTGAAACCATGTATTTCAAAGATTACTTTATTTACAATCCAACCAAACCACAACATGTGATCTTGCAAATCTGACCAGCTCATTCCCTCCAACCTTTCTCTATAAATAGAGAGGTCCATTTGCAAGCTATACACGAGTTCATAAGCCCCCTAACCCTCTCAAACTCTCCTAAGTCAAAATTGTACACAAAACCTCCATTGTTTGCAAATTTTAACCTTGAACTTCAAACACCAATCCACCCGTGCGTTTTCATTCTAAATCATCCATAAACTTCTATAACTCATATAGAAATTATTCAAACACCTGTTATACCACTGTAACATCATCTTCATCATCCTCCATTTTCAAAAATAGATCCATGCAACTTGACTTGTCCAGAAGAATCCATCCACTCTTAATCCATGATAAGCATTACAATAGCTTCCCGAGAGTTTAGTAAAGCTATCCAGATCATCACAACACCTCCAAGAGTGCTCTAACTTCAAACTCGATTCTCACTTTAAAGTTAAGTTTTCTGAACTTGGAAATCCTTATTCAAGTATCATTTGTCTTCGATTTCAAAAGATAAAATGTAGATATCATTTCCCTAAAGCTAACCATGTCCTTAGTTTTCATTTATATTGCCTATGTGGTGAGAACTTTGAAATTAAAATTTCTAAGATTTTAGGGTTCAGTTTGGTACCAAGTAAAATTCTCACTCATATTTGATCTATAGCTTCTGAAATATATATGTTTGGATTCGTGGTTAAATTTCAAGCAAGTTTCATGTTTATACTTTTCAATTTGGTTGAGAAATGAGCATTTTTAGAAATTAAAAAATATTGTTGTTACTACTGGCGCGGGGAAGAAGATGAAGTTACATTCAAGAAGAGTTTGTAATATATTTAATAGTTTTTGTTTTAACTACCGGATGTATGACCACCACAGTGGTTAAAGCGCGCGCCTGTTACCTTTGGGACCTGGGTTCGATCCCCAGTGGTACCCTTTTGTATTTTTCATGTTATTTTGTGATTCTCACGGCCCAACATGGGCTTCCTGACTTTGGGCCCAACTTCTTTTTCTTTTCAGCACCTCCCATTTACTATACTAACGCATGCCCATATTTGTTTTTTTACTGATTCAAACAAACAAAAACTAAGTTTTTTGGGCCTAGTCTTTTCTTTTTTTTCACACCCTCTAAAATTCTTTCACAACACCCCAGACCCAATTTCTTTTTTTTTTTTTATAAATATTTTTCTTTTCATTTAATTTTATTCATTTTTATTTTATTATAAAACCATGAGTAAAAATTAGATTTAGGTTTTAATTAATTAACTTAATTTTCATAAATACAAATTAGTTTAATTTAATCATTTTTACTTTATTTTATTAACTAATTTGTAAAATAATTAGAATTAGGTTCTTATTATTATTTCACACAATTTTTTCTAAATAAAACATCCAAATTATTTTCTAAACAAATTAAAAAAAGAATTATTAGACTTAGGTTTTATTTTTGTTTCTTTAATTTTCAATTAAACTTAGGTTTTTTAGGTTTTTTGTTTCAAATAATTAGTTAAACTCCTCTTTTAATTAGAGCTAATTAATTTTCTTAGGTTAAGTAATCAAACCTTTTTCCATAAAAAATCACCAAGAACAAACTTCCTTTTTTCTTTTCTAAACTTTACATTTCTTTACGCATTTTATTATTTTGCATTATTATTTATATAAATGGTCTGTAATAGATAATTAGAACTTTATTACTTTCCATCCCCATTCATAATTTGTATCCCCCATTCCCAAAGCATTATAATAACGTAGGACATTTAAGTTCCTCCTTTTATCGCTTTCCTTATTATTGTTAGTTTAATAGGATTTTATGACAAGATTAAAATCAATCATAGCAAAACCCTAATCCAAGACAAATAATTGAATCAAGCACACTTTGCACACACATGCACCTCTAAGGTTAACCTCACTTGTTGCCTCGGATATAAACAGTCATGTCGCTCAAACGTGAGATGCTTTAGCAAATACCCTCGATTAAAAGATTGTAGTCCCTCGATGACTCTTCGATGTTGCCTTCGGTAAACGATCTTAATCCCTTACGATAAATTGTTAAAGCATCCTACAAGTTGCATTATATGAGTGTACGATGACCCACACCTGTCCCTCACATCCAATGATTAGGATTTCCTACTAATTAATGGTAGGATAACACTACCTAAAGGAGGAGTAAAAGAACAAAGAACTTTGTGAGTAGGTAGATAGCTCGTAATCGCTTGCTTACAAACAAACAATTTCCACACTTCACACTTTCAAGACAACTATTTTCAAAACACTCTTCAAAATAAACATTTTGTATATATTATCAACGATACGAGAGTCATTGCAAAATTGCCATACCTAGGTGTTTTCAAAATATTTTCAAACATACACAAACACAAAGCATTTCCAAAAGTGATCAAGCGATTAAGAGCCTATAGGTAACTACAGATGAAAAGGGTGCTAACAACTTCTTTTTTCATAACCTACCCCATGAACTCAAGAAAATTCTCAAAAGGTATTTCCCGTTCTTTTCACCCTTTCCTTTATTAGATAAAATAAAAGTCGGTGATGACTCTTGCTATCTGCAACATTTGCGATAAAACGTAAACCCTCAAGTCAGTTCTCCTACCGTATTACAGAACTAGCGACTTTGTTGGGGAGAAACTAAAAGTGGGGTTACCTTAAGAGCTAGATCACCTTTATTTGATTTACTTGTTTTCCCTGTTTACTTTATATTGCGTGATATGCTTGGGTTTATTTCTTGTATAGATCCTATACCCGGATCTGGGGCATCTTAGGTAAGTAGCAATAGATCGTGAAAATTGTATGACGTAGACCGATATGGTTGAAGCGATGACTACGTTAGTGTGACACATTTATTGGTACTGGTGTCCCTTGAGTTAAATCAAAAATAATATGGGGCTGCTGTATGGTGTCCTAAAGCACTAACTAACTGTAGAACCTTAGTTGAACAACTTATCCATTAGAAAGTAGTGAGATAGCTGGCCTTAGTGCAAATTAAAGTTGGTTAATACTCGATACTACACTCATTGAGACCGGACTATCAGGATATTTCGGTCGCAGTTTCAATGCTTGTGCTGAAACAATGCCCGAGAAGAAAGATTAATGATATTGAGATTCCTAGAACCCTGTTATTTCTTTTAGGATAAGTTGAGCCAACTAAAACTTCAAGAGGGTACTTACCTATAAAACCCATGCAAGCCTAAACCTAAGGCCTTATGTTCTTTGTTTGCGTATGATTAACTGTTTGAACATGACATCATAACATCACGACATCATGACATCATCATTTTCACTAACCATTTCAAGGACCTAGGGATATATCTTTGTTCTGTTTTGTAGGCTATGGCTTTCCCTCGCAAAAATACTATCTGAATAATTTTTGTAAGGATACCTTCTCAACTTAAGGAGTTTGTCTCAAGAGTTCATGAAAGCTCTCCATTCATCAAAAGGCATGGTCGAATACTCAGTTTGGTTACCTTGGGTTTTGAAGAAGATATGTTGAGTGTTCAATTCCAGTTCTTTGATCTTGTACACCACTTCTTCACCTTTCCTGATTATCAGTTGGTACCCACAATGGAGGAGTTTTATCAATTACTGGAAGTACCTGTTCTCAATCAAATACCTTTCAGTAGTTTAGAGAAATATCCACAACCTGAAGAAATTGCAATAGTCTTAGAATCTAAAGCAGTCCGACATTATAGCTAATTAGGAAACAAGGAGTGGATTCAAGGGTTTTCTGGATAAATTTCTGTTATAGAAGGCTCGACTCTTTTTGGAGGCTTTGAATTTTCAAGCTTTTGAAAAAATATTGGCTCTTCTAATCTATGGGTTAGTACTGTTCCCTAATCCAGATCAACTCATAGATGTGAATGCTTTCAAAATTTTCCTTTCACGTAACCCTGTGCCTACTTTTCTTAGATATATTATGCATTCTCTTCAGACTCGTACTATGAGGAAGAATGGGGCTCTTATGTGTTGTGTACCATTACTATTTAGGTGGTTTATTTCGCACCTTCCTCGATCAGTATTAAAGAATGAACAAGGTTTGAGGTGGTCTCAAAGGATAATGTCGCTCTCTCATTCAGATATTCATTGGTGCTCCCGATCTCTGAAAGATGTTACTATCATTAACCGATATGGGGAATTCCCTAATGTTCCTCTCCTTGGCATTAGTGGAGGTATTACTTACAACCCTTCTCTGGATCTATGATGATTTTGTTATGCTCAAAGAGATGGTCCTTATGACGCGCTTATCCGGGGTATTATGTTCGACTACGAGAATGATGTTCAAGGTTATCGTCAAAGGTTTGTACGAGCTTGGGGCATGGTAAGCAATATTGCTAGCAAGACTTTGGGGCATAAGAATTCTATCCCTCTGGAGCCTTATCTCAAATGGGTACGAGCTCGCGCTTAAAACCTCATGATGCCATATCCAGCTATCCTACCAGTGATTGTAGAGCCCATTGCCGAGGGGGATACTCCTTATACCATTCTCCATCCAGACATGCCCATTAACCTCAAAGAATTGCAGAAATCATGGATTCAACTTAAGGGAGAACGAGACACCTTTGAAGCTTAATTCTATGCAAGCGAGAAGAAAGTGGTGGAGCTTACAAAGCGACTTCACGAGGAGCAAAGCCTTAACGCATACATCGACACAAAGAGGAAGCGTCCGTGGGAGACCTGAGTCTTAGGTTTAGCAGTTCATTTTGTTGTCTCTTTGAGACCTTTTTGCTTTTTCATTATAAGCCCAATGGGCAATTGTAATTTTTTGAACTTATTAATGCAATCTTTATTTCTGTTTCCTTTTTTTGGCTAGAAAATTTAAATCTGCTAAAGGTCCTTGAAAACATTACATCCATATATCATGCATCATTTCATAAACAGGTTTTCTGATACAGGTTTCCTCATCTATTTACTGTTCATTTAAGTATAAGATGGCTCTCGAGCAAACGTTAAAGGTATGCAAACTTAACTTGCACAGTTTCAAGAGACTCTCCTGAACCTAGCCAAAGGGCAACAAGACATGATGGCGCTCATCGTTACGAAAAAGAAGACTAAGAAGTGGGCTGTTATCCTTAACATGGGGAGAAGGTCCAAAGGTCCTTCCCGACTGGCTCAAGTAGAAGAGGTTTCCTCTGAGGAAGAAGACAATCAAGAAGAGGATGTTAGAAGTACCAGGACTGGGGGTGGAAATAACCATATTTTTGAGGATAAAGACTACTCCGACGAGCAATACCCTTATGCGGATGACAAATACAAGCAGTTGGAAGACCGACTCAGATTCGGGGAAATTCAAAAAGTTCTTGGATTGGACTTTGGGGATTTGGGTCTAATCCTAGGGGTAGTCATCCCCCATAAATTCAAGGTCCCTGTCTTTTCCAAATATGATGGGTCTCTTGTCCCAAATTCCATTTGAGGTCGTATGTCCAAAACATTCAACCACATACTACTGACCAGAAACTGTGGGTCCACTTCATTCAAGAAAGTTTGACCGATACCTAACTCAAATGGTTTTACCAGTTGGAAGAAACCAATATTAACACATGGGAGAACTTGTCTAATTCCTTCTACAAACAATACCAATACAATGCTGAACTTGCACCAGCTCATATGCAATTACAGAGTATGACTATGGGGTCGAACAAAGGATTTAAGAAGTATGCTAAAAAATGGAGAGATCTGGTTGGAAGGGTTCAACCCCATTTGACTGACCGAGAATTGGTGGATATGTTCATGGGCACTCTGATGAGTCCATTCTTTAATCTGCTGATTGGGAGTTCTTCATCAGGATTCACTAAACTGATTTTGACTGGAAAATAAGTTGAAAGTGGTATCAAAAGCGGGAAGATTCAAATGGCTACATCCTCTAGTACCATGAAGAAACCATTCATTGGAAAGAAAGAAACCAACACTGTCTATAACTAGAGGAGCCATAGTAAGAATGATTGTCATCAGTCTATAGGGGCTGTATTAATCCTTAATCCAACACCTGTTCGACCATAATAACCGGGCAATCAACTTAAGTTAGACGCTCCGAGGAGGCAATTCACCAGAATCAATATGTCATTGGCTCAAGCATTACAACATTTGTTTAAAGCACAATTGGTAAAACAGCTGGATCCTACTCAAAATCCCAACATGTAACGCCCGTAAATTTAATTAATTATTTAATTAAATTATTTTTGGATTATTTGTGAAGTTGTGTTATGATGATAGTTGATGTGTTGTTGTTATTGGATTTATTTATTCTATTAAGTTTTGAAATAATATTAGAATAATAATATTATTTGATGTGGACTTATTTTAAGGACTAGAAGTAGTAGAAAGGGGGTGTAGGAGTTTTAAGCCCATTAAGACATAATGAGAATTATAGGGTTATATATTAGTTATTTATAATTAATAAGGAAAAGAAGAAGCAGTAAGAAGAGAAAGAAATAAGGGTTGGAAGAGAACATGAAAGTTGCAGAAAAGAAGGAAAAGTGCCAGAACGGAAACCTTCAATCCAAGGTAATGGTGGGGTTCTAACTCTAAATAGGATTTATGATGAGTAGTATGTGGGATTAGTTGTGAAAAGTTGTTTGGTTTATGCTTGAATTATATATATTGTTGTTTGATGAAGATCAATGATTTAGAGATGAGTAATGATGCTCTAATGTTGTATAATTGCTGTAGAAACATAGGATTATTATAATTGATGATTACCTATGATTAGAGGATTTTTTTAGGGCCTAAGGTGGGGAAACCGCAGTGAAAACACAGTGAAATCACAGAAAATATTCTTGACAGAATAGTATGAGTCGACCTTAAAGGCCATGCGTCGATACATGCAGGTTTTTGGACTCAGGATGAGTCGATACGAAGAAGCATGCGTCGATACATGCGGTGTTGCAAACTCAGCATGATTCAATACAAAGGGATTACACGTTGGCTCATGTAGGATTTTAACCCAGTACGCGTCGACTCAAAACGTTATGCATCGACTCATGCAGTCTAATTTTTGACAGATTCTTCCAAAGGCTGTAACTTGAGTTTCCGGACTCCGTTTGAGGTTCCGTTCGAAGCGTTGGATAGATAACGCAATGAACTACATTAATAAGGGTTAAAATTAAGAATAATAAGAATAATCCTAGTACCCAAATTAGAATTAGATTTAGTTTCCCGCGTTAATCACTATGATGATTTTGTGAAGTATGATGAGGATGAGATGATTATAGATTATTGCTTGATTCATAATAGTAAGAGTAATGATGATAATGATATAGTATTATAGAATAATAAAATGTAGAGGTTTGTTAACTAGAGGTAAGTCTTAGATGATTAATTAATTATAGGCAATATCATGTTGTAGGCCTATGGCCAACGTTGAGGGATTGTTGATCTATCGTTGTATTATTTTTGTGGCTGAGTTGATGTAAAATTATGTTGATGAATTACGTTGATGAAATTATGTTGATGAATTATGCGATGAATTATGTTGATGAATTATGTTGATGAATGATGTTGATGAATGATGTTGAGATGCCTCTAATAATTGGCAGCTATTAAGATATAGGCTTCTGGCCAACGACGATGTTGTGTTGAGATGTTGTTAATTATGTTTGTTGTTATTACATTCATGATTGTGTCGCATACATTACATTTCAAGATAGAGCTGATGCTCGTTAATATGGCCTGTATTGGCGAATATTAAGATGGAGGCTTATGCCTTGTTGATGCCTCTATTTATTGGCAATTATTTAAGATGGGAGCTCTGTACCAATGGTACCACATACATTTGCATAGTATTGAGTTGCATTATATGATTGCATAAAGAAGTTGTGTATTGATGTGGTCAATATGTATATTGTTGGTATTCTGTTGCGATTATTGTTGTTTATAAGTTGATAAGTGGTGATCTTATGTGATCTAATTTAATATATTATTTATCATACGTTTTATTATGTTGTTAGATATCTCACCCATTTTGTTTAAATGTTACCCTTTTGTTGGTAACGTGCAGGTAATCCAGAGTGAAGGTGGTTTACCTTCAGTATTTTGAGTCGATGTCATTGCTTTGATACGTAACACGCGGGGGGATGAACGCTTGTTACTTTTAGTTATTGATTATCTCAGTTGTTAAACTTTAACTCGTTTGTTGCTAAGTATGCATTATTTTGAAGTTGTTGTAATTGTTGGACAAAGATGTTATTCTGATTCCGCTGTGTAGTTGTTCAAGTTGTTAAATGAAGAGATTAGATTATTCTGTTGTTGGTTCATCCGAAGTTTAAAGCATTATGTATCCATGTTGAATGCAATGTGTTTTTAAAGTTGAATTTATGGCATCCTGATTCAGTTACATGAATTTTATGACTCTGATTTACATTTATAATTTCCGGGTAGAATTGGGGTGTTACAAAGTTGGTATCAGAGCAAAGGTTGGTCTGTCCGACCAAGTTGTCGAGTCGTAGTTGTCTAACAATCGAGTATTGTTAATTTTAGTTCTAACTGTTGTTTATGTTGTACTGATAAGTTGAGATGGCTGGAAGGAATGATGTTGCACTTGCCGCTGCTTTAGAAGCAATGGCGCATGCAATGGAGAATCAGCCGAATGCTGACGGGAATGCTGGATCTCGTAGTTTGGCGACTTTCCAGAGAGGGAATCCGCCTACCTTCAAGGGAAAGTATGATCCTGACGGAGCATTGGATTGGTTGAAAGAGATAGAGATAATCTTCTGTGTGATGGACTACACTCCAGTGTAGAAGGTTCGATATGGTACTTATATGCTAGCAGTCGAGGATGATGACTGGTGGCTAGAGACTTGTCAGAGATTGGAAGCTGCGGGTGAAAATGTCACTTGGGCTGTGTTCCGTAGGGAATTTCTGAGGAAGTACTTTCCTGAAGACGTCCGTGGTAAGAAGGAAATTTAATTCCTTGAGCTGAAGTAAGGGAATATGTCGGTGATTGAGTAGGCTGCAAAGTTTACTGAATTGGCTAAGTTTTATCCGCACTACGGTGAGGTAGATGCTGAGTTTTCGAAGTGCATCAAGTTTGAGAATGGGTTGCGCCCAGAGATCAAGAAGGCAGTTGGATACCAGAATATCCGTGTCTTTTCCGATTTGATTGATATTTGCAGGATTTATAAGGAGGATAATAATGCCCATTACAAGATTATCAGTGAGGAGAGGGGTAACCACCAACAGAATCGTGGTAAGCCTTATGATACCCCAGCTGGTAAAGGTAAAGAGAAAGCTGCTCAGGGTCAGAGGACTAGTGGGGGAGATGCTCCCGCTGGTGTAGTTTGTATCAAATGTGGAAGACCTGGACATAAGAGTAATGTGTGTACTGCTGAAGTAAAGAGGTGTTTCTGTTGTGGTAAGACTGGACATGTTGTATCTGAGTGCAAACATAAGGATGTGATTTGTTTCAATTGTAGTGAAGAAGGGCATATTGGTAGTCAGTGTCAGAAACCGAAGAGGGCGTAGAATAGTGGCAAAGTGTTTGTGTTGGTTGAGGATCAGACAGTTGTTTAGGACAAACTTATCAGAGGTACATGTTTCATTAATAGTACTCCTTTAATTACTATTATTGATACCGGTGCTACTCATTTCTTTATTGCTGCTGATTGTGTTGAAAGATTGGGTCTTATGTTGTCTTCTATGAATGGAGAAATGGTCGTCGACACTCCAACCAAGGGGTTGGTGACTACTTCTTTTGTGTGTTTAAAGTGTCCCTTGTCGATCTTCGACAGAGACTTTGCTGTTGATTTGGTTTGTTTACCGTTAAGAGGGTTGGATGTGATTTTGGGTATGAATTGGTTAGAGCATAACTATGTTCACATTAACTGTTATGACAAGTCTGTGAGGTTTTCTACTCTTGAAGAAGAGGAATATAGTCTGTTGTCTGCTAGACAGTTGAGGAAGTTAATGCAAGAAGAAGCACAGATGTTCTCATTGATGGCGTCGCTATCTGTAGAGACTCAAGCTATAATTGAGCAATTACAGGTGGTGTGTGAATTTCCTGAAGTTTTCCCTGATGAAATTCCTGATGTACCGCTAGAGAGGGAAGTTGAATTTGCTATTGATCTTGTACCTGGTACCATACCTGTTTCTATGGCACCATACATGATGTATGCATCTGAATTGTCAGAGTTAAAGAAATAATTGGAAGAGTTACTTGAAAAGAAGTTTGTAATACCAAGTGTATCGCCGTGGGGAGCTCCAGTGTTGTTAGTAAATAAGAAAAATGGAAGTATGAGGCTTTGTGTTGATTATAGGCAGTTGAATAAAGTGACGATTAAGAAAAATTATCCGCTTCCAAGAATAGATGACTTGATGGATCAATTGGTGGATGCTCGTGTGTTTAGTAAGATTGATTTGAGGTCGGGTTACCATCAGATTAAAGTGAAGGATGAAGATATCAAGAAGACGACTTTCAGAATGCATTATGGACATTACGAGTATTCGATGATTCCTTTCGGTGTTACTAATGCACCGGGAGTATTCATGGAATACATGAACCGTATCTTTCATACTTATTTGGGTCGGTTCGTGGTGGTGTTTATTGATGATATTTTGATTTACTCTAAGTCAGAAGAAGAGCATGCACAACACTTAAGAGTATTATTGCAAGTTTTGAAAGAGAAGAAGTTGTTTGCAAAGCTGTCCAAGTGTGAGTTTGGGTTAAAGGAGGTTAGTTTTCTTGGTCATGTGATCTCAGGAAGTGGCATTGTTGTAGATCCATCGAAGGTTGATGCGGTGTTGCAATGGTAAAATCTGAAGTCAGCTACTGGGATTAGAAGCTTTTTGGTATTAGTTGGTTACTATAGAAGGTTTATCGAAGGTTTTTCTAAGTTGGCACTTTCGTTGACTAAGTTGACATGTAAAGGTAGATCTATTGTGTGGGATGTTCAGTGCGAAGAAAGTTTTACGGAATTGAAAAGAGATTGACGTCGGCTCCGATTTTGACGTTACCTAATCCAAGAGAGCCTTTTATGGTATACTGTGATGCTTCTAAGATGGGTTTAGGAGGTGTGTTTATGCATCATGATAAGGTAGTTGCTTATGCGTCAAGGCAGTTGAGGACTCATGAGAAGAACTATCCTACGCATGATTTAGAACTTGCTGCAGTGGTCTTTGTGTTGAAGATTTGGTGGCATTATCTTTATGGTTCTAGATTTGAAGTGTTTAGTGACCATGAGAGCTTAAAGTATTTATTCGATCAGAAAGAGCTGAATATGAGGCAACGGAGATGGTTGGAATTGTTAAAGGATTATGATTTCAGTTTGAATTATCATCCAGGAAAAGCGAATGTGGTAGTTGATGCGTTGAGTCGAAAGACTTTACATCTATCGGCAATGATGGTTAAAGAGTTGAAATTAATTGTACAGTTCAGGGATATGGGCTTAGTTTGTGAGGTGACACCGCGGAGTGTTACGTTAGGTATGTTGAAGATTAATAATGAATTTCTAGACAGTATCAGAGCAGCTCATAAGTTGGATGTGAAACTGGTAGATTCGATGGTTGGGATCGATCAGTTTGAGAATAATGATTTTAAGTTAGATGTGCAAGGTGTGTTGACATTTCGTAACCGGATTTGTATTCCTGATGATGCCGAGATGAAGAAAGTGATACTTGAAGAGAGTCATAGAAGTAAGCTGAGTATTCATCTAGGAGCTACAAAGATGTATCAAGATTTGAAAGGTTTGTTTTGGTGGCCTGGAATGAAGAGTGATGTGGCTCGGTTTGTGTATGCATGTTTGACTTGTCAGAATTCAAAAGTTGAACATCAGAAGCCAGCATGGTTGATGCAATCGTTAGAAGTTCCAGAATGGAAATGAGATAGCATTTCGATGGACTTTGTGACGGGGTTACCAAATACTTTAAGAGGACATAATTCAATTTGGGTGATTGTTGATAGGCTTACGAAGTTGGCTCATTTTATTCCTATTAACATCAGTTTTCCAGTGTCGAAGTTGGCAGAGATTTACACTAGTGTAATTGTGAAGCTGTATGGTGTTCCTTTGTGCATTGTTTCAGATAGAGATCCGAGGTTTACTTCTGATTTTTGGAAGAGTTTGCAAGAAGTGTTGCATTCTAAGTTGAGGTTGAGTTCGGCGTATCATCCTCAGACAGATGGTCAGACTGAGCGGACTATTCAATCGTTGGAAGATTTGCTGAGGGAATGTGTTCTTGAGCAGGGAGGTTCGTGGGATACTTATCTTCCGTTGATATAGTTCACTTATAATAACAGTTACCATTCTAGTATTGGGATGGCACCTTTTGAAGCGTTGTATGGTCGAAGATGTAGAACTCCTTTATGTTGGCATGAATCTGGTGAAAGTGTAGTACTCGAACCTAAACTTGTTCATGAGACTATTGAGAAGGTGAAGTTGATTCGAGAAAAGATGAAAGCTTCCCAGAGTAGACATAAAAGCTATCATGACAAACGAAGGAAAGATTTAGAATTTCAAGCGGGTGACCATGTGTTTTTGAGAGTTACACCTGTGACTGGTGTTGGGCGAGCATTGAAGTCTAAGAAGCTCAATTCTCATTTTATTGGACCATATCATATTTCAGAGAGAGTTGGGATGTTTCTTATATAGTGGCTTTACCGCCTAACCTTTCGAATTTGCATGATGTGTTTCATGTGTCACAACTCCAGAAGTATATTTTAGATCCATCTCATGTGATTCATATGGATGATGTGCAAGTACGGGATAACCTTACGGTGGAGACGATGCTTGTACGAATCGCAGATCATAATATAAATACTCTGAGGGGCAAAGAGATTTTTTTGGTTAAAGTGGTTTGGCTAGGAGCTGTAGGAGAAAGCATGACTTGGGAGTTGGAGAGCAAGATGCGGGACTCCTATCCTAAGTTGTTTGATTAAGGTAAATTTTCGAGGACACAAATATTCTAAGTGGGGGAGAGTTGTAACGCCCGTAATTTAATTAATTATTTAATTAAATTATTTTTGGATTATTTATGAATTTGTGTTATGATGATAGTTGATGTGTTGTTGTTATTGGATTTATTTATTCTATTAAGTTCTGGAATAATATTAGAATAATAATATTATTTGATATGGGCTTATTTTAAGGACTAGAAGTAGTAGAAAGGGGGTGTAGGAGTTTTAAGCCCATTAAGACATAATGAGAATTATAGGGTTATATATTACTTATTTAGAATTAATAAGGAAAAGAAGAAGCAGTAAGAAGAGAAAGAAATAAGGGTTGGAAGAGAACGTGAAAGTTGCATAAAAGAAGGAAAAGAGCCATAACAAAATTCAATCGAAAAAGTTGTAGAGCAACCTTCAATCCAAGGTAAGGGTGGGGTTCTGATTCTATAATAGGGTTTATGATGAGTAGTATGTGGGATTAGATGTGAAAAGTTGTTTGGTTTATGATTGAATTATATATATTGTTGTTTGATGAAGATCAATGATTTAGAGATGAGTAATGATGCCATAATGCTGTATAATTGCTGTAGAAACATATGATTATTATAATTGATGATTACCTATGATTAGAGGATGTTTTTAGGGCCTAAGGCAGGTAAACCGCAGTGAAAACGCAGTGAAATCACATAAAATATTCTTGACAGAACAGTATGAGTCGACCTCAAAGGCTATGCGTCGACACATGCAGGATTTTGGACTCAGGATGAGTCGATACGAAGAAGCATGCGTCGATACATGCGGTGTTGCAGACTTATTATGAGTCGATACAAAGGGATTATGTGTCGACTCATGTAGGATTTTAATCCAGTACGTGTCGACTCAAAACATTATGCGTCGACTCATGCTGTCTGATTTTTGACAGATTCTTCCAAAGGCTGTAACTTGAGTTTCCGGACTCCGCTTGAGGTGTCGTTTGAAGCGTTGGATAGCTAACGCGATGGACTACATTATTAAGGGTTAAAATGAAGAATAAGAAGAATAATACTAGTACCCAAATTAGGATTAGAGTTAGTTTCCCGCGTTAATCACTATCATGATTTTGTGAAGTATGGTGAGGATGAGATGATTATAGATTATTGCTTGGTTCATAACAGTAAGATTAATGATGATAATGATGTAGTATTACAAAATAATAATATGTATAGGTTTGTAACTAGGGGTAAGCCTTATATGATTAATTAATTATAGGAAATATCATGTTGTAGGCCTATGGCCAATGTTGAGGGATTATCGATCTATCGTTTTATTGTTGTTGTGGCTGAGTTGCTGTTAAATTATGTTGATGAATTACGTTTATGAAATTATGTTGATGAATTATTCGATGAATTATGTTGATGAATTATGTTAATGAATGATGTTAATGAATTATGTTAAGATGCCTATAATAATTGGCAGCTATTAAGATGTAGGCTTTTGGCCAACGATGATGTTGTGTTGAGATGTTGTTAATTATGGTTGTTGTTATTACATTCATGATTGTGTCATATACATTTCATTTCAAGATGGAGCTGATGCTCGTTAAGATGGCCTGTATTGGCGAATATTAAGATGAAGGCTTATGCCTTGTTGATGCCTCTATTTATTGGCAATTATTTGAGATGGGAGTTCTGCTCCAATGGTACCATATTCATTTGCATAATATTGAGTCGCATTATATGATTGCATAAAGAAGTTGTGTATTGTTGCGGTGAATGTGTATATTGTTGGTATTCTATTGCGATTATTGTTGTTTATAAGATGAAAAGTGGGGATGTTATGTGATCTAATTTAATATATTATTTATCATACGTTTTATTATATTGTTAGATATCTCACTCCTTCTGTTGAATGTTACCCTTATATTGGTAACGTGGAGGTAATCAAGAGTGATGGTGGTTTACCTTCAGTAGTTTGAGTCGATGTATTTGCTCTGATACGTAACACTTGGGGGTATGAGTGCTTGTTGCTTTTAGGTATTGATTATCTCAGTTGTTGAACTTTATTTCGTTTGTTTCTAAGAATGCATTATTTTGAAGTTGCTGTAATTGTTGGACAAAGATGTTATTCTGATTCCGCTGCGTAGTTGTTCAAGTTGTTGAATGAAGAAATTATATTATTCTGTTGTTGGTTCATCTGAAGTTTAAAGTGTTATGTATCCATGTTGAATGAAATGTGTTTTTAAAGTTGAATTTGTGGCATCCTGATTCAGTTACATGAATTTTATGAATCTGATTTACATTTATAATTGCCGGGTAGAATTGTGGTGTTACACAACACATCATCTCTGAAGTATAACCCAAATACAAAGTGTTCCTACCATTCCAATAGTCTTGGGCACGAAACCAATGTTTGTTGGGCCCTAAAAAGAAAAATTCAAGACATGATTGATGCAAAGGAAATTGAATTTGATCCTCCCGAAACCCCTAATGTGATTATTGCGCCCATGCCCAGTCATGGTAAAGGTGTTAATGCTATTGACGATTTTTCCTTTGTCTCCACCATAAGGGACTTGTCCACTCCCTTGATAATTGTTAAGAAGAATCTATTAAGAGTCAGTTTATTTCCGGGTTGTCCTGAAAATTGTTACCATTGTGCTTCCCAAATTAATGGTTGTATGTGGCTGAAGAAGGGTATTCAGTGTATGATTGATAGTCGTGAAATTCTATTCGAGAAAATTTCGCCCATGAAGAGTTTGCATGAAAGTATATCTCAAGAACTGAGACTTGAAGACGTTTCTATAATTAAAATTTCCAATTCTCCTATAAGGATCACCTCTAGAGGCCCTATAAAGATTCCTTCTAAGCCAAGAGTGGCTCCCTTGATCATCACCACACCAGGGCCAATCCCTTATTCCTCTGATAAGGTTGTTCCCTGGAACTATGGGGCAGAAGTTTATTATCACGGTATTAAGCAAGAGCCATGGATTGTCGAAGATGAAGATTCTGAAGTTACCAATCTCAATGTCGAAAATATTGTCGGAACTAGTAAAGTTACCCGAATAGGAATGATCTTCTCCCTGGAGATCTCTCCTCTAAAAACTAACACAACACTTGTTGATATTCCTGCTGCTGGGTCAACTGCTGAAGCCCAGGGCAAAGAGAAAGTGATTGAGCCTGCCAGACGGAGGCACCCTCAAAATATGTTACAATTGAAGACCCCTATAAACAAGAGATGGAAGAGATACTGAAGATCATTCATAAAAGTGACTAAAAAATAGTTGAACAAATGGGGCATACACCATTCAAGATATCCATGTTATCCTTGTTATTATTCTCCGAAGCCCATGCTCAGGCTTTGTTGAAATTTCTGAAGAATGCTCATGTACCACAAGATACCTCTGCTGATCAATTTGAGAATTGTGTTGCAAGCCTAACAACTGATAATGGTTTAGGCTTTTCTGATGCTGACTTAACTCTGGTGGGGAAGAATCATAACAAGGCCTTGCACATCTCCATTGAGTGTAAGGGCACTACTTTGGCGCACGTGTTAGTCGATATGGGTTCTTCCCTGAATGTATTACCAAAAGGTGCTATGGATAGATTGGACTATGAAGGGTTGGTGCTGAAACCCATCGATATTGTGGTAAGAGCCTTTGATGGGTAAAAAAGGATGGTGCACGGAGAAGTTGATCTTCCGATCAAGGAGTGATCTCAGGTTTTCAACTCCAATTTTTATGTAATGGATATTCGCCCGGATTATTCCTGTTTTCTAGGACTCCCCTGGATTCATGGGGCATGCACTGTTACCTCTACCCTACATCAAAAATTGAAGTATCCGATGAAAGGGAAGATCGTTACAGTCCGCGGAAAAGAAGAATATATGGTCAGTCATTTGAATTCTTTCAAATATGTTGAAATGGATGGTGAATTCATTGAAACTCCCTGCCAGACATTTGAAGTAATCCCTCCGACGACTGTCGTTTCTAAAGATACTCTTACTACTCCCAAGATTACCAAAGGTGCACCAAGAATGGATGTGATAGAAGAAGGCGATTATAGTATTATCAGACAGCTTCTTGATATCCCTTACAAATCTGACAAATTTGGTTTGGGTTTATCCTCAAAGGCTCAGAAGGAGGTTCGACGTGTTCGTGTTGGAGGACCACCTTTCCATATTAGCAATAATGAAGTCAATGCTCTGGAAGACACTGATAGCGATGGGGACTTGGACAACTGGATATTCCCTACCATTGGTGGTGGCCTCAACAACTGGAAGACTAAAGACTTTGTACCAATCTCTTTCAACCAGGAGTAATGTTATAACATAGTTTGATTCTACAACCCTCGTAAGAGTTTTGATGATAACAAACACAAAGAATAATTATGCACTCTAAAATTATATTTTATTTTGTAGAGAAGTTCTGGTGGAAGTAGATCAGAAAATAAGCTACAAGGATATTCCTGCTGTGAACGTAGACTATTCTCATAAAGTTCTGATGAATGAAGATCAGAAGTTGCGCTAAGAGAAAGATGTTTTAAATCTGATTACATAACTCTGAAAGTAAGTCTAACGCTGCAAACAAGATCTTATGACTCTGACCTTCCAAAGTTTTGAAGAAAGCATCAAAAGATGCCTCAATGTTCTGAAGAGTTACAATTCATCAAAGCTATATCAAATGCAACGGCTACAAACAGACAAGGATCTTTTATTTGAGGAAAGCGCTTTAATTGTCATTTGTCAAGTTTCCAAATGCCCAACTATGCTGCGCTTATTTAAATAACGGATGAGGATAAATCGTTTACGATTTACACAAAAATTTACAACATACATCAATGTTGTTATCCTTTCTACTCCTTATTCATACTATTATTTCAACTGTGTAATACATCACAATATTGTGATACTGTTTTGTAAGAGAACATACTGTACACTGTTTCATTCAAATTTTATTTAGTGAATTTCCTTGAGAAAAACCGAGTTGTGATTATACTCAAGAATACTTTAGAAGTAGTCAAAGTAGATTTGTAATCATGATTGATTAGTGAATTAAGACCTCGTTGGAGAGAGGCGAAATCACCTTGGCGGGTGGACTGGAGTAGTTTGAGTTTAAATGAAACAGGATAAAAATAATTGTGTTATTTCCATTGATTTTTAAGATTCCAATTCAACCCCCTTCTTGTGTTTTTCAATTCTTCAATTGGTATCAGAGTCTGGTTCTGAGTTCAAGTACTTAACTGTGTCAGTAAAAGATCCAAGCTAAGAAAAACACTATGGTGGGACCAAGTCAGAATATCAAAAATGACTACCATGATGAGAAAGACAGAATTAGCGGCAAACCTCCAATATTTGATGGAGAGAAATTTGATTACTGGAAAGACATAATTGAAAGCTTCTTTCTAGATCATGATGTTGATCTCTGGGATATGGTGATTGATGGGTACATGCATCCTGTTGATGAAAGTGGTCAGAAGATTGATAGAAAAAGAATGTCTGGTCATCAAAAGCGAGACTTCAGAAATCATCACAAGGCCATTACTATTCTCTTGAGTGCCATCTCATATTCAGAGTATGAGAAGATCACAAACAGAGAGACACCAAAGAATATGTTTGATTCTCTGAGAATGACGCATGAAGGCAACATGCAAGTAAAAGAAACCAAAGCCCTCGCGCTCATTCAGAAGTATGAAGCCTTCAAAATGGAAGAAAGTGAAACCATTGAAGCAATGTTCTCATGATTCCGAATTCGAGTTGATGGGCTAAAATTTCTGGACAAAGTGTATTCAACTGCTGGTCATGTAAAGAAGATCATATGAACTTTACCAAAGCAATGGAGGCCCATGGTCACTACTCTCAAACTGGAAAAAGATCTTAACAAAATATCTCTAGAAGAATGTGTCATCTCTCTCAGAAGTCATGAGATAGAGTTAGAAGATGATGAGCCCCATAAGCAAGGTAAGCCTTTAGCCCTTAAATCTAACAAAAAATATGATTCTAAAGTTTTGCAGGAAATGGAAGAAACCTCTGGTGGATCCTCATCAGAAGAAGACGCATTGTCTCTTCTCTCAAGAAGAGTCAATCAACTGTGGAAGCATAGACAAAGGAAGTTCAGAAATTCCAGAAGAGCAGGGAATCAAAATGAATCATCTTCTGGATACAGAAAGTCTGAATCATCATCTGGACATAGAAAGTCTAAATCATCTTATGGACACAGAAAGTCAAGCAACAGGGACATTGTCTGCTATGAGTGCAATGAACAAGGGCACTACTAAAGCGATTGTCCAAGGCTTCAGAAGGAGAAACCCAAAAAGAAGTTATTTAAGGAGAAGAAGAAAAGTCTCATGGAAACATGGGATGACTCAGATACTTCTGAAGCAGACACGGAATCAGAAGATGAAAGAGCCAATATTGCTCTTATGGCCAACGTGTCAAAAGATACTGAATCATCTGGATCAGAATCAGACACTAAAGAGGTATTTTCTGACTTTACTGTAAATTTTACTAAAGGTGAATTAGGAGAAAATCTATGTGAAATTCTTGAAAGATATCATCAGCTTCGAGTTAAATTCAAGAACCTGAAAAAGGATCTAGTTTCTGACTCTGAAGAAACTGAGAATCTGAGATTGGAAAATTCTGAGCTGAAAGAAAAAATTTCAAAACTTGAAAACGACTTACAACACACTCAGAAGGAAACTATCTCAGAGGTTCCCAATAACTCTGATAATATCATAAAGGAATATGATCATAGCTTTCAGAAGTTCCTTGCTAAAAACATAGATAGAAGCAAGATGGCTTCAATGATCTATGGAGTTAGCAGAAATGGCAGAAAAGGTATAGGATACAAAGGTAAAGTATCCCAACCTAAGAAAGTCAAGGACTTAGTTATTAAATGCACTCCTTTGAAATCGCACTTTACCTATGGGCACACACATGACTTAAAATATACCAGTAATGATTTCTCTGTTAAACCAAAATTCAAACAGAATTTTGGTAACACTAACAAACAAGGACGCAAAAAGATACGGGTACCTAAGGATAAAATTGTATATGTAGTAGATATCTTTGACAACAAGACTGAAACACCAATCATGGTACCTGGACTCTAGATTCTCTCGACACATAACGGGAAGAAAGCATATGTTCCAAAGCCTGGAACTTAAATCTGGAGGCTACGTAGGTTTTGGAGGTAATTAGAAAGGGAAGATCATTAGATCTGGAACTGTTGGTAACAATAACCTCTCTTCTATTAATAATGTTCTGTTAGTATATGGATTAATGCATAACTTTTTATCCATAAGTCAATTAAGTGATAACGGTTATGACATAATCTTTAATAAAAATTCCTGTAAAGCTGTTAGTCAGAAAGATGAATCTATCCTCTTTAATGGAAAGAGAAAGAACAACATTTACAAAATAAAACTTTCTAAACTAAAAAGTCAGAATGTAAAATTTCTACTATCTGTTAACAATGAGCAATGGGTCTGGCACAAAATATTAGGGCATGTTAGTATGAGAAGAATATCTCAGACTAACAAACTCAATCTGGTCAGAGGACTTCCTAATCTGAAGTTCAACTTAGATGCTCTGTGTGAAGCATGTCAGAAAGGCAAGTTTGTAAAACCCCCTTTTAAAGAAAAAATGTTGTTTCTACCTCTAGACCATTAGAATTTCTGCACATAGATCTATTTGGACCAGTGAAAACTGGATCCATTAGTGGCAAGAAGTATGGGTTAGTGATCGTAGATGACTATAGCAGATGGACATGGGTAAAGTTCTTAAGACACAAGGACGAGTCACACTCTGTGTTTGTTGCTTTCTGTAACCAAGTCCAAAATGAGAAAGATCTTAGAATTGTTAAATTCAGAAGTGATCATGGTGGAGAATTTGAAAACAAAAAATTTGATATATTTTTTTAATGAGAATGGCATCTCTCGTGATTTCTCTTGTCCTAGAACTCCCCAACAAAATGGAGTTGTAGAACGAAAGAACAAAACTTTACAAGAAATGGCCATAACCATTATCAACGAGACTAACATTGCTAAGAACTTCTGGGTAGAAGCAATTAACACAGCGTGTTACATTTAGAATAGAATCTCCATAAGACCTATTCTGGATAAGACTCCATATGAACTGTGGAAGAACATAAAGCCCAACATTTTGTATTTCCATCCATTTGGATGTATTTGTTTTATGCTTAACACCAAAGAACATCTGAACAAGTTTGACTCTAAAGCACAGAAGTGTATTATGTTAGGATACTATGAACGCTCAAGAGGCTACAAAGTATACAACACAGAAACACAGATTGTAGAAGAGTCAATTAGTGTTAGATTTGATGACAAGCTTCGCTCTCAAAAGTCAAAGCAAAATGAATCTCTTGCAGATATAGAAATTCAATTTACAGGTACTGAAGACAATAAATAAGAAGTTACCAACAAAACTCACAAACAACATCAAAAGGAAATGTCACAAACACTACAACAACATATGAAGAACCTCTCCATAAAAGACTCTCCAGAAGTAGCCTAGCTCATCCTGAAGACAAAATTCTGGGAAAGAAGGAAGATCCAATCAGAACAAGATCCAGATTCAGAAATTCTGAAGAATCTCTGATGGGATTGTCATTCCCCAAATTTGTCCTACCTCAGCGATCCTTCTTTTAGAATTATTTAATTAAAGATGGTACAACAATATCTGATGGACTATCTTTATTCAAGATCACGGGGGGTGTATTTTAAATCAAGAAGATTAAGTTGTTATTTAAAGGAGGGGTGAAAATTAAATCCGGGAGTATGCAAAAGAAAGGGGAAGAATTAACGCTAGGCCCAATTGAAATTAAAGGAGATGTTATGATTGTAAACAAAGAAGCGCTAACCCAACAGAACTTCTGATACAAACCCCAGAAGTTCTTCTTTACAGAAACTAACGCAAAAGTTATGCAGATAAGAGCCAGAATCATGCACAAGCTAGTACTCGTAAAGAACTGGAAAATCAGATCTTCTAGCAGAGTCAAATTGTAAGCAAGGGCAGAATCAAATTATCTTCCACAACCCAAGCTCATAGTTTCAGAGGCTAAGCAACCCAAGCCCAAATCTGTTGGACGTACAATGTATCAATTTCAATCAAATCTTCCACAGAGTATCGATTCCAATCAAATATTTTTAATTTTATCCTCAATCTATGCTCTAGCCATAGTGCAAGCCCAAAAATTGAACATTATAAATAGAGGAGAAAATTAACAAACGGGAAGAAAAAAAAATAAAAGGAGGATGAGAGAGACGAATTTGAAGAGAAAAGCAAGACGATAACGCTTGAAGAAAGAGCAAGGAGAGTAGAATTTCTGGAAAACCCAGAAGAAGAACACGCAGAAGAGTAATTGAGGTTCCAGAATCTGGAACCCTAGTTTCAATCATCGTCGCTCCACCTTCTGTTGTTGCTGTCTCAATAATCTACAGAAGAAGAAGGAAAGGACAACAAAACACGCACCAGAATCAGAAGCAAAAGCGCCAAAGGGGTAACAAATTTTAGTTTGTTTCTTTACTGTTTTATGCTGGGATTATTGTGAATAGGGGTAGAACATTGATCTTACTGTAGCGCAACAGAAACAGAATTAGTAAGGGTAAAATTCATATTTAATTTTCTAATGCAAGTGCACATGCGCGCGTTGTTTTGTTATTTTATGATAAGCCTCCCCCTTTGTTAGAACTTCCCTTTCAGAATATCCCATTTCCAGAATTTGCGCTAGGGCTTAGCCCAGAATTTGACACCCCTATTATTTTGATTTTTACTAACCAGTTAGCAGCGCCCCTTTCCAGAAGTTCTGCGACTGGGCCAAAACCCAGTCAACATCCCTACGTCCCCTGCAGAACTTCTGTCCTCTTCAGAACTTCTACCACTTTACCCAGGATTATTAGCCTTTAGCACCCCCTATTTTTCACTTAACAACCAGAAGATGCAACCCCCCTGTCCATAAATTATTTCTTCCTTTATTTTGTAATTATTATGCTATTATTATAATTATTGATTTTTTTTGTAAATATTAATATTATTTATTATATCACTTAAATTATTTTTACATCAAAAATTGCATATTATTTTCTTATATTATTTGCATTAAATGTTTTTTGTCATTTATTAATAAGAATTTTTGCAATTAATATCTATAAAAAACATATAACAAACATAAAACTATTTTTCGCAACAAATTAATCTAAACAACTATTTTTGCAAAAGGGTTTCAAGCAGATTTTAACTTACTGCGCATTTATCCAAAATCTCCGCAATCACTACTCCCGGCCAAAATGCGAGGTGATTCAAAGTACGTTTGCGACCCCTAAAAAACACAAACCCATACGAACTACGAATTGGGACTCTGATTCCTCATAAGAGGATACGTAGGCATACGATCAAAAATCGTAGCGAGTTCCCCTATAAAAATTTAAACCCTTTCTCCTAATTAAAATTTAAAACCTATTTTACCCGAACCTAAACCTAAAACCTAGTATCCTTGTGAACAAGGTAGATGAAAGGTTCCTAACACATTCCTTTCGTCTAATGAAGTCCGAAACCTAGAATATCTGTCTGCGAATTAGGGTTTCCTATTAGATGCCCTTCCCTAGGATAAAAACTGATATTGGCGACTCTTGATTCAAAAACTAGTCGCTACAGCTGGCGACTCTGCTGGGGAATAACTCTAGGTTTTAGGTTTATTTTGGGTTTTATTTTTATTATTGCTTTATTCATTGCTTTCATTTATTTATTATATTGATTTAATTATTGTCTATTGTTTATCATCATATATACTGTGTGGCAGGATTTTTTATTTCTCAAAATATTTTCAATATAACCCTTAGAAAGAAGGTTCGTCTATTATCTTAAGGGGTACATCATCCCTGCGAGTTTATGTGACTACTTCTCCTAGAGTCGGTGAACTTCCGAAAAAGGAATACTTATCGAGAGATATCCTCTTGATGAGTAGGACTTTGGAAGATCACCCATGACTCTTTGTAACGGCCTTAACCTAAAATCTCATGACGAGACCTTTCACGACTTTGAGATAAAAGTTTCGGTCTGTAAAGAGGCTCCACCTAAGGGAGGCCCTTGTGTCTTTTCCCTCTGGTGTTATTCATGACACCCTTAAGGAAGCCACCTTTTTGGGAGGGTAAACCAACCATAGGTACAAATTAAGGAACCTACCTTCTAAGGGTACTTATCACAAAACCCTGCCACTAAACCATACACCCATACATTCATGCATTCATATTTTTCATATATTCATCAGTTGCGTCTTTTATCTGTCTTATTCACAGGGTACCAAAATGAAAGATGATATCAAGTTTTTGGGGACTGTCTAAAAAAAGGATATCAAAGGGAAACAACTTGTCCGCGTAAATGCCTTCCAGCCTGACCTTTCTGAAATCAAAACTATTAAGGGGAAAGTATCTGAGAGAGCTCTGAAGATGTACGCTCTCCTCTATGGGGATACCCTTGACTTGACCAGAGTAGATGTTCAAATAGATGTTATATATGCCCTCATTCAGTTCTACGACCCTCCGCTGAGATGTTCTACTTTCCAAGACTTCCAGCTAGCACCGGTTCTGGAAGAATTTGACAGAATTCTGAACTTTTCCAAAGAGAAGGCCTATGTAGGTATTGGACAAGCTATTGAAGTTAAAGTTTTGGCAAAAGGCTTACGGATCCCTTACCCTGAGTTAGTGAAAAATTACTGACGGGATGGTCCGATACAAGGAATCAAAAGGATTTACTTGGAAGCTAAGGAACTTGAATTTCTAACTATAAAGAATGGGAGTCTTGTATTGATTGTTTAGGGCTACTGGTATTTGGTGTAATTTTATTTCCTCGGACCATAAAATATATTGACCCTGTAGTCATTAGCATATTTTGGGGCGCGAAAGTCTTTAATACTGATCCAACTCATGCTCTACTTACTGACGTTTATTACACTTTGCATATGATGTATTTAAAGAGAAAGGGCACTTTGAATTGTTGCATTCCACTCTTATATACTTGGTTCATGACCCATCTTTACAAAGAAGACTATATGATTCTGAAGCTGACTAAGTGCGAATGGCCCCTGAAATTAAAGTCTCTCACTACAAACACGGTACTATGGTATGCAAGGAAGCTAGATATTGGTGACATCACTATTAGCTGTGGAGATTTTCCTAATGTCCTGTTGATTGGATCATGAGGTTGTATTAACTACAACCCTACTCTGGCCTTGCGACAACTAGGGTATCCTTTAGAAGACAGACCTACGGATGAAAAACTACAACCATTGATCATCCATGACATGGGTACAAAAGACCAAGAGTTTCTCAACAAGGTTATCCGGGCTTAGAATAAGGTCAATAACAGGAGAACTGAAAGAAAGAATGCCATAACAAGAGAAGCTTACACCAGATGGGTCAAAGATAGGGTACAAATTATCAAGCTACCATTTGAGATAGATCCAGGGTACAAGACAGAGGTCCCAGAGGTCACACCTATATCCTTGGAAGAAGTTGACAATTTGAAAAATGCCCTAAAACAAGCTCAAAGGGAAAAGAAAGAGTTAGAGCTTGACCTTCGCAATCTGACCAAAGAGAAGAAGTAGATGCAGCTCATACTTGAGTCTAAGGACCTACAAATTGAGAGAGATCAAAAGGTATTGGAAAAGGAGAGTCTCAAGCGAAAGCACACAACCTAAGTGCTGCTAAGTGCAACCTTCAATCTGGATTCCCATAACCAAAGGTTAGAAGATGTTGCTGCTGAAATTGGAAAGTTAACCAGATGGTATGAAAAGGCTACACATGACAAGAAGGTACTAGAGGAGGACCTAAGAGCCCATATCCAAGGTTTAACACAAGCTTCCTTAGACCAAGAAGAGAAAATAAAGTACCTCACCACAGGATTGCGAGACAACCAAGAAGAAGAGAATAAGGTACACCTCGAGAGGATGGAGGCACAAGGACTCTTGGTTCAGAAAACTGAGGAATACGAGAAAGTATGCCTAGAATTGCAGGGTCTCAAAAAAGAATCCCTTATCCAGGGGAGACTTTATATAGAAATGAGGGGTGAAAAGATGTACTAGGAAGGGCAATATGTCAAGATCACCCAAGTAGGAAGAGACAACCATAAGATAATCCCACATCTTTATCAAGAGTACCGGTATTACAAAGAAAGAAATGAAAAGCTTGTCTTCTTAGCCAACAATCTTATTGAGAATATCCCTAGAAGTCCGAGAGATGAAAAAAGTGTGATGGTTCCTCTCCCAAAGGATGTTGAAGACTTTCTCCATCCTTGTCGAGCAATGGTTGATGGTTTTAGAGCATACATCCGCAGGCGCACCTAGAAGATTTATTTCCCTTCATTTATGTTTATGTAAACAAGTTTTGATTCAAAGTTGTAATATTTTTCAATATCTGGATTATGTTACTTTCAATAAAGGCATTTTGTTTCCGTATCTCGTTTGCGTATCCATTTCAAAGACAGAAACCAATTAAAATAATAATAAACAAAAGATAACTGTGTACCCAAATGAATAAGACATTTCATGTTCATACACATTCATCTGTATGCATGCATTCATAAAACACCCACATATCATATCAAAACTTATCTCTCGTAAAATATCTCCAGTAAACCATTGGTAGAAGAAGATATCCACCTTCTTGGCCTCCATATTAAACAAGGGCCTACCAGTAAAAATCAATGGAACAAATTGAGGAGACTCAGGCTGCATTCAAAGAAGATCTCAACCAAGTAAAGGGTGATGTGAGTTCAATGAAGGGAGATCTGAGCCATGTTCTTCTAGCTCTAAAGAACATCATTGACAGGCAGGACCAGATTCCCAGGGTAGCTTTTGAAGAAGTAGCCCAAACCATTGGAGCATCAAGCAGTCACCAACTAAGGAAAGAACCAGAGGCAGGACTCTAAAAGTCCGTCATGGTCCAATAAGAAGTTGAGACTGAAGGGTTTGTCCCACCACCGTCAACAGCAGGGACCCTACAAATCCCAGTCAATAACACGGACAACTACTTGGACCTACAATACAGAGACCACGACCCAGAGGATGCCAACCAGGAACCCTTAAAGATGACTGGTACTCATGCTGTTGACAATCCACCGATGGCAGATAAGTACAAAGCTCTGGAGGAAAGATTAAAAGCTGTGGAAGGTTTCGAGGCCTTCGAGTTAGACCCTCTCGAAATAGGCCTAGTTCCTGATGTGGTAATTTCACCAAAGTTCAAAGTACCTGACTTTGGAAAGTATAAGGGGCTCACCTGTCCAAGAAATCATCTACGCATGTATTGTAGGAAGATGCATGCCCATGCCCACAATCAGAAGTTGATGATTCACTATTTTCAGGATAGCCTGAGTGGGGCATCTTTAGACTGGTATATGCAATTGGAGCGAACACACATTCAAACCTGGGCAGATCTTGCTAATGCCTTCTTAAAGCATTATAAATATAACCTGAACATGGCGCCTATCCGCATGCAACTCCAGAATTTGTCCCAGAAGAAAGAGTTATCCTTCAAAGAATATGCTCTGAGGTGGAGGGAGATGGCATCTCGTGTGCAACCACCGCTATTAGAGAAGGAATTAGTAGACACGTTCATGGGAACTTTGCAAGGGCTGTATTACGAGAAAATGGTTGGGAGTATTTCTTCAGGATTCTCAGATCTAGTGCCTATCGGAGAAAGAATCGAGACTGGAATAAAAGTGGGAAGATATCAGGGGGATCATCAAATGCCCCCCATAATCCAAAAAGACCTGCTTCAAACTACCCGAAAAGAAAAGAGGGAGAAATTAATGTTGTAGCCTCACAACAAAGGGCATCACAACTATTAATGATCCCGCAAGAGCAGCAGCAAGAAAGATTTACGAGGCCACCAAGAAACTTTGATCCACTCCCCATGCAACCTAGCCAGTTATTACAACACTTGGTCAAAGCATCCTTGGTGGAAATCAAGCCTCTAGCTCCACCAGTCGGGCCACTCCCATGAAGATACAATGCCAACACCAGATGCGAATACCATGCTAATTCTCTGGGGCACACCATAGAGCAATGTTGGGCATTCAAACACAAAATTCAGGACTTGTTATAGTCTCAAGATATCACCTTTGAGAAACCTAACATCAAGACAAATCCCATTCCTCCGCATGGTGGGCCGACAATAAATGTAATTGAGGTAGTCACTGACTTTAGGGCAATCAGACAAGCAGAAACCCCAATCGACTTGTTAAAAGAATATCTATTCGAATATGGGTTCCTGTTGGAACATAATAAAGCATTCGAAAGAACCTTGCAAAAGCTAATGGACCAGGGGATAGTCCAATTTGGGCCATACCCTGAAGAAAAATATGTAGCCGCGATTGAAGGAAAGAAGTCGTTGGTAATCCCTTGCCAAAATCTCAACAAGAAAACTCTAGTGATCCCGTGGGAAGAATCAATGGAGACCACAAGGATGGCGCCCAAGAAGACTCTCCTGATACCGAATATTCCAAAGGCCACAATGGTGATTAAGGGACCCTCACCTATCCCTTATAAGAGTAACAAAACAGTGCCATGAATTTATGACTCGGCCGTATACATTAATAGAGTGAAACAAGAAAGTGAGCCCTCACCAAGTCAGGGACCTGCAATTTCTAATATAGCAGGGACATGGGGTATGATCTGAAGCGGTCAAATTTTTGGAGCTGAACCATCAAAGAAGAAAGATGAGACTCCAACCAAGGACAAGGGAAAAGCAGTGGTTGATACAAGTCAAGAGACAGAACCTCTAAGCAAAAATTTTACTGATCAAGAGGCAGAAGAGTTTCTGAAAATAATCAAAATAAGTGATTACAAAGTGGTGGATCAGCTTCACCAAACTCCAGCGAAAATCTCCATACTCTCACTACTCATCAACTCTGAATCGTATCGAGACTCCTTGATGAAGGTAATGAGTTCAGCTCAAGTCACAGAAGAAATTTCGGTAAATCAATTTGACAATGTCGTAGCAAACCTAACATCCGGATCATACCTAGGTTTCAGCCACAATGAATTTCTGCAACATGGTCGAGCTCATAACAAGGAACTCCACATTACTATGAAAATAGGTAATACCCATTTATCCAGGGTTCTCACTGATACCGATTCTGCCCTCAATGTGTTACCAAAGTCCAATCTGGTAAAGTTAATAATAGATAACGTTTTGATGAGGCCAAGTTCTACAAGAGTGAAAGCATTTGACGGTTCTCGAAGCTCGGTGTTAGGCGAGGTGGATCTTCCAGTTAAAATTGGGCCGCATATATTCAAGGTCACTTTCCAGGTCATGGATATAGAACCAGCATATACTTGCTTACTAGGGAGGCCTTGGATCCATGCAGCAGGGGCAGTCACCTTGACCCTGCATCAAAAATTGAAGTTCCTAGTGGAAGGGAAATTAATGATAATCGATAGCAAGGAAGATATCTTCGTAAGTCACATTGAATCATGCAGATATATCAGTGCCGAAGAAGACTGTGTAGCTACCCCATTCCAAGCCTTAGAAATTGCTTCAATGGTGACTCTACCAGTCGAGAAGGGTAATAAGCCTAAGGTGACGTCATGGAAAGATCTGCAAGCAACCATGGGATGTGATGCCTCAAAAGGCCGGGGAAAGCTCCCAGAAATCCCGGAGAAGAAGAATCGCTTTGGATTGGGCTATGAATCATCGAAAGCTACTCCAAAAGGCAAAGCACACTTCCCTCGGATTCAAGAGACATTTGTCAAGAAGGGAACAGAGCATGGCGGACACGTGGAAATGATATCCAACAAAGATGACACCAGAAAGGAAACGAACTTTATCAGGGAGTGTGCTCTAGGAGAAGAACTCAAAAGTTGGACTACCATGGAGATTCCCGAGATCTTTTTCTTTCCTAAGTAATTTTTCTTGTTTTTGAAAGAACCTATGTCAAGCCCGAGGCATAAGGGTTGCTTGTAAGGGTTCCCCATTTTGTTTCAGGCAATATTTACAATCAATAAAAGTTATATATTTTATTTCAATCAAGGTCCTTGTATATCTCTTGCATTTATTCCTTAAAAATTAAAAATGACAATACTTTCTCTGCATATGCATTTTCAAAAAACTCATATACTAAAATCTGCACCAAAACATGATATATGTGTAGATCCATGCCCAAAACCACCGATAATGTTACTGTTGTAACCCGATACAATTTTGAGGATCCTATCAACCAAGCCGAACAGAAAGATGATGAAGATCTTGAGCTCTCTGAGGAAATGATGAGGGAAATAGAATGAAAGGCTGACAGCATACAACCATACCAAGAGGCTGTAGAAACCATTAATCTGGGCACAGAGGAAGATCCCAAAGAAATCAAGCTAGGGGCAAAGTTAGAGCAGAGCGTCAAAGAAGCGTTGATCAAACTACTACACGAGTACGTGGACATATTTGCTTGGTGCTACAGAGACATGCCAGGGTTAGATATCGACATCGTGGTGCATAGACTACCTCTCAAAGAAGGGTGTTCTCCAGTTAGGCAAAAAATCAGGAGAACTCGTCCAGATATGTCCAGCAAAATCAGAGAAGAGGTTCTTAAACAATTTGATGCAGGGTTCTTAGCAGTGGTAGATTATCCACCTTGGATAGCTAACATTATGCCAGTACCCAAGAAAGATGGCAAGGTATGCATGTGTGTGTATTATCGAGATCTGAACAAAGCAAGCCTCGAGGACGATTTCCTGCTACCCCATATAGATGTTCTGGTGGATAACACGGCTAAAGCCTCAGTATTCTCATTCATGGACGGCTTATCGGGCTATAATAAAATCAAAATGGCGCCCAAAGACATGGAAAAGACTACCTTCATGACACCTTGGCGAACTTTCTGCTACAAAGTAATGCCATTCAGTCTCAAGAATGCAGGGGCAACCTATCAGAGGGCAATGGTCACATTATTCCATGATATGATCCACAAAGAGGTTGAAGTGTACCCAGATGATATGATCGCCAAATCCCATATGGAGGAGGAACACATCATACATTTACAAAAGCTATTCGAATGGCTACGCAAGTTCACACTGAGGTTAAATCCGAACAAGTGTACATTTGGCATCAGATCAGGAAATTGTTGGGTTTCATTGTAAGCCAGTGGGGTATCAAAGTGGACCCCGACAAAGTAAAAGCTATACAAGGGATGCTAACACCAAGGACAGAAAAAGAAGTGCATGATTTCATAGGGAGATTGAATTATATCTCAAGGTTCATATCACATCTAACAGCCACATGTGAGCCGATATTCAAGTTATTACGAAAAGATCAGACGGTAGTATGGAATGATGATTGTTAAAAAACCTTCGAGACGATAAAACAGTATCTGCAAGATCAGTTAATCTTAATGCCGCCAGTCCCTGGAAGACCACTCATCATGTATCTGACAGTGCTCAAAGGATCAATGGGCTGTGTTTTGGGACAACAGGATGAAACATGCAGAAAGGAGCATGCGATTTATTACCTTAGCAAAAAATTCACTGACTGCAAAACCAGGTACTCACTCCTCGAGAAAACTTGTTGCGCATTGGCTTGGGTTACCAAGAGGTTGAGGCAATATATGTTAACCCACACTACATGGTTAATAGCAAGAGTGGATCCTCAAAAGTACGTGTTTGAAAAACCAACTCTTACCGGGAGAATCACACGATGGTAGATGCTACTATCAGAATACTACATCCAATATGTCACTCAGAAGGACATCAAGGGTAGTATACTAGCTGATCATCTGGCTCACCAACCGCTGCCAAAATACCAGCCTATGAAGTTCGACTTTCCAGACGAAGACATCATGATTATAGCCGACTATTAAATACCAGGACCCGACAAAGGACTCGAGCCAATGGCACGTTGGACACTCACATTCGACGGGGCTTCAAATGCACTAGGGCACGACATAGGGGAAATTTTGACTTCTCCAAAGAACTATCACAAGCCATATACCACAAGATTGTGTTTCGACTGCACCAACAACATTGCCGAGTACGAAGCTTGCATACTAGGACTCGAAGCTGCCATTTATCTGAGAATAAAGCACCTCGAAGTATTTTGGGACTCTGCATTAGTCATATATCAGGTTAATGGCAAATGGGATACAAAACACCCAAAACTGATTCCATAACGGGATCGTGTTTTGAAATTGACCAAGGAGTTCACCGAGATCACTTTCAGCCACATCCCGCGAGAAGAAAATCAAATGGCAGACGCTCTGACAACTCTATCAGCTATGTTCAAGGTAACATGGCCGAATCATGAACCACGCATCACAATTAGACATTTCAAAGAGCCCGCACACTATCTTGCTATTGAAGAAGGACCAAAAAACAAGCCTTGGTTCTAAGACATCAAGAAGTACCTGGAAAAGCAAGAATATCCGGAAAATGCCTCTATCATTGACAAGTGAACCCTGCGAAGGTTAGCTTCAAAATTCTTTCTGAGTAATGGTGTTCTATACAAAAGAAAATACGACATGGTACTACTCAGGTGTGTGGAGAAGCAAGAAGCGGATACGCTTATGAGAGAAATCCACGAGGGTACTTTCGGGACTCATACAAATGGGCATGCCGTGGATAGAAAGATTCAGCGAGTAGGGTATTATTGGTTAACAATGGAAGCTGGCTGTTATCAATACACGAAGATGTGTCATAAATGTCAGATCTACGCTGATAAGATAATGTGCCACCCACTCCTCTGAACATCATGAGCTCCCCTTGGCCATTCTCAATGTGGGGAATTGATATGATTGGCATGATCGAGCCGAAAGCATCCAACGGACACCGTTTTATACTGGTAGCCATCGACTACTTTACCAAATGGGTAGAAGCGGCGTTCTACGCTAACGTGACAAGCCAAGTGGTTACACGCTTCATCAAGCAGAATATCATATGCAGATACGGTGTCCCAAGTCGGATAATTACAAATAACGGGTCCAATTTAAACAACAAAATGATGAAGGAACTATGCGATGACTTCAAAATCGAGCATCATAATTCCTCACTATACAGACCAAAGATGAATGGGTCCATCGAAGCAGCCAACAAAAATATCAAGAAAATCATCCCGAAGATGGTGACGACATACAAAGATTGGCACGAAATGCTTCCCTTCGCTCTACATGGCTACCGCACTTCTATACGCACATCAATAGGCGCAACTCCTTTCTCGCTGGTATATGGCATGGAGGCAGTACTTCTAGTTGAAATCGATATACCATCACTTCGGGTTCTAATGGAAACAAAGCTGGAAGAAGCAGAATGGGTGCATACACGGCTTGATCAGCTCAACCTTATTGGGAAAAAACGATTGGTAGCTCTGTGCCACAATCCGCTACATCAGAAGCGGATGAAGAGAGCCTTCAACAAGAAACTCCGTCCTCCAATATTCAAAGAAGGGGATCTACTGCTCAAGAAGATTCTGCAACATCGCCTCGGTTCACATGGTAAATGGACACCCAACTACGAAGGTCCATACATAGTCAAAATAGCATTCTCCGGAGGTGGTCTTATCCTCACAACAATGGAAGGGGAAGAACTACCGCATCTAGAAAATTTAGACGCAGTCAAAAAATACTTTGTATAAGAAGCTCGCTAAGCTCGAACCCTAAACAGGCAACTTAGGAAAAAAGGAGTGTCCCGGTGGATCGAAAACCCTAAAGGGAGATCCAGGTAAAAATTAGGGGCATATAAACAAAAAAATTATCCCGGTGGATTGAAAACCCTCAACGTATCCACAAATCTCCGTACATTCCCTCTAAGCCTCAATGTACTCTTATAAATCACAACGTTGCCTTTAAGCCTCAACGTATTCGCAAATCTCCATACATTTCCTCTAAGCCTCAATGTACTCTCACCGCTCACTATGTTGCCTCTAAGCCTCAACCTATCTGCAAATCTCCGCACATTGCCTATAAGCCTTAATGTACTCTCACAACTCACTACGTTGCATCTAAGCCTCAACGTATTTGCAAACCTCCGTACATTGCCTCTAAGCCTCAATGTAGTCTCACAGCTCACTATGTTGCCTCTAACCCTCAACGTATTTGCAAATATCTGTACATTGCCTCTAAGCCTCAATGTACTCTCTCCGCTCACTATGTTGCCTCTAAGCCTCAATGTATCCGCAAAATTCCATACATTTCTCTAAGCCCCAATGTACTCTCACCGCTCACTACATTGCCTCTAAGCCTCAACGTATCCGCAAATCTCCGTACATTGCCTCTAAGCCACAATGTTCTCTCACAACTCACTATGTTACCTCTTAATCTCAAAGTATTCTCAAATCTTCATACATTGCCTCTAAGCCTCAATGTACTCTCACCGTTCACTATGTTGCCTCTAAGCCTCAACGTATCCACAAATCTCCGTACATTGCCTTTAAGCCACAATGTACTCCCATAAATCACTATGTTGCCTCTTAGCCTCAACGTATTCGCAAACATCCGTACATTGCCTCTAAGCCTCAATGTACTCTCCCGCTAACTACGTCGCCTCTAAGCCTCAACGTATTCGCAAATCTCCGTACATTGCCTCAAGCCTCAATGTAATCTCACAACTTACTACGTTGCCTCTGAGCCTTAACGTATTCGCAAATCTCCGTACATCGCCATAAGCCTCAATGTACTCTCACAGCTCACTACGTTGCCTCTAAGCCTCAACGTATTTGCAAATCTTCGTACATTGCCTCTAAGCCTCAATGTACTCTCACCCTCACTATGTTGCCTCTAAGCCTCAATGTATCCACAAAATTCCATACATTGCCTCTAAGCCCCAATGTACTCTCAACACTCACTACGTTTCCTCTAAGCCTTAACGTATCTGCAAATCTCCGTACATTGCTTCTAAGCCTCAATGTACTCTCACAAATCACTACGTTGCCTCTAAGCCTTAACGTATTTGAAAATCTTTGTGCATTGCCTCTAAGCCTCAATGTACTCTCACCGCTCGCTACGTTGCCTCTAATCCTCAATGTATCCACAAAGTTTTGTAGATTTATCTAAGCCCCAATGTACTCTTTCCGCTCACTACGTTGCCTCTAAGCCTCAACGTATCCGTAAATCTCCATACATTTCCTCTAAGCCTCAATGTATTCTCACAACTCACTACGTTGCCTCTAAGCTTCAATGTATTCACAAATCTCCGTACATTGCCTCTAAGCCTCAATGTACTCTCACTGTTCACTATGTTTCCTCTAAGCCTCAACATATCCACCAATCTCCGTAAATTTCCTCTAAGCCTCAATGTACTCTCGTAACTCATTACATTTCCTGTAAGCCTCAACGTATTTGGAAACCTCCGTACATTGCCTCTAAGCCTCAATGTACTCTTACCACTCACTACGTTTCCTATAAGCCTCAACGTATTCACAAATATCCATACATTGCCTCTAAGACTCAATGTAATCTCACAACTCACTACGTTGCCTCTAAGCCTCAACGTATTCGCAAATCTCCGTACATCGCCATAAGCCCCAATGTACTCTCACAGCTCACTACGTTTCCTCTAAGCCTCAACGTATTTGCAAATCTCCATACATTGCCCCTAAGCATCAATGTACTCTCACCACTCACTACATTGCCTCTAAGCCTCAATGAATCCGCAAAATTCCGTACATTGCCTCTAAGCCCCAATGTACTCTCATCGCTCACTAAGTTGCCTCTAAGCCTTAACGTATCCGCAAATCTCCATACATTTCCTCTAAGCCTCATTGTACTCTCACAACTCACTATGTTGCCTCTAAGCCTCAACGTATTCGCAAATATCCGTACGTTGCCTCTAAGCCTCAATGTACTCTCACCGTTCACTATGTTGCCTCTAAGCCTCAACGTATCCACAAATCTTCGTACATTGCATTTAAGTCTCAATGTACTCTCATAACTCACTGTGTTGCCTTTAAGCCTTAACATATTCGCAAATATCTGTACATCGCCATAAGCCTCAATGTACTCTCATAACTCACTACGTTGCCTCTAAGCCTCAACGTATTCGCAAATATTCGTACATTGCCTCTAAGCCTCAATGTACTCTCACCGTTCACTATGTTGCCTCTAAGCCTCAACGTATCCACAAATCTTCGTACATTGCATTTAAGCCTCAACGTACTCTCATAACTCACTGTGTTGCCTTTAAGCCTTAACATATTCGCAAATATCTGTACATCGCCATAAGCCTCAATGTACTCTCATAACTCACTACGTTGCCTCTAAGCCTCAACTTATTCGCAAACCTCTGTACATTGCCTCTAGGCCTCAATGTACTCTCAATGTTCACTACGTTGCCTCTAAGCCTCAACGTATTCACAAATCTCCGTACATTGCCTTTAAGCCTCAATGTAATCTCACAACTCACTACGTTGCCTCTAAGCCTCAACATATTCGCAAATCTCCGTACATCACCATAAGCCTCAATGTACTCTCTCAATGCACTACGTTGCCTCTAAGCCTCAATGTATTTGCAAAAACATGGTACATTGTTTCTGAACCTAAATGTACTTTCCACATCCAACCCACTACTTCAAATCCTGGTGAGCGATATATCATCGGCTTTGCTTATTTTCTCAAGGCTCATGAGGGTGTGCTATATCAGCATAACCTTGTGAGTGGTTCAGACAAAATTTGGATATTCCAAGTATTCAATGAACTCCCAATCAAAATGCGCTAGACCTACGTTTTCTAGCGCTATTCGATTGGAAGATAATTGAAGAGGGGAAGCTGTCATACACCAAATTTATCCTACCTAAACTATCCTTCTTTTAGAATTATTTAATTAAAGATGGTACAACAATATCTGATGGAATATCTTTATTCAAGATCAAGGGGGTGTATTTTAAATCAAGAAGATTTAGTTGTTATTTAAATGAGAGGTGAAAATTAAATCTGGGAGTATGCAAAAGAAACGGGAAGAATTAACGCTAGGCCCAATTGAAATTAAAGGAGAAGTTCTGACTGTAAACGAAGAAGTGCTAGGCTGTGCGGATCAACCGTTGACCCAACAGAACTTCTGAAACAAACCCCATAAGTTCTTCTTTACATAAACAAACGCAATAGTTGTGCAGATAAGAGCCAGAATCACACACAAGCTAGTATTGTAAAAAACTGGAAAATCAGATCTTCTAGCAGAGTCAAATTGTAAGCAAGGGAAGAATCATATTATCTTCCATAGCCCAAGCTCATAGTTTCAGAGGCTAAGCAACCCAAGCCCAAATCTATTGGACGTGCACTGTATCAATTTCAATCAAATCTTCCACAGAGTATCGATTCCAATCAAATCTTTTTAATTTTATCCTAAATCTTTGCTCTATCCATAGTCCAAGCCCAAAAATTGAACATTATAAATAGAGGAGCAAATTAGCAAATGGGAAGAAAAAAAGAAAAGGAGGAGGAGAGAGACAAATTTATAGAGAAAAGCAAGACAGTAACGCTTGAAGAAAGAGCAAGGAGAGTAGAATTTCAGGAAAACCTAGAAGAAGAACACACAGAAGAGTAACTGAGGTTCCAAGATTTGGAACCCTAGTTTCAATCACCGTCGCTCCCCCTTTTGTCGCTGATGTCACCAGAATCTGCTGAAGAAGAAGGAAATGACAGCAAAACATGCACCAGAATCAGAAGCAAAAGTGCCAAAGGGGTAACAAATATTAATTTGTTTCTTTACTGCTTTTATGATGTGATTATGGTGAATAAGGGTAGAACATTGATCTTACTGTAGCACAACAAAAACATAATTAGTAAGGGTAAAATTCATATTAAATGTTCTGATGCAAGTGCACATGCGCGCGTTGTTTTGTTATGTTCTGATAAGCCTCCCCTTTGTTAGAACTTCCCTTTCAGAATATCCTTTTTCCAGAATCTGCGCTAGGGCTTAGCCCAGAATTTGACACCCCTTTTGTTTTGATTTTTACTAACCAGTTAGCAACGCCCCTTTCCAGAAGTTCTGTGGCTGGGCCAAAAGCCAGTCAACTTCCCTGCGTCCCCTGTAGAACTTTTGTCCTCTTCAAAACTTCTACCCCTTTATCCAGGATTATTAGCCTTTAGCACCCCCTGTTTTTCACTTAACAACCAGAATATGCAACCCCCTTGTTCATGAATTATTTTTTCCTTTATTTTGTAATTATTATACTATTATTATAATTATTTTTTTTTGTAAATATTAATATTATTTATTATATCACTTAAATTATTTTTACATCAAAAATTGCATATTATTTTCTTATATTATTTGCATTAAATATTTTTTAGATCATGCATTCATAAGAATTTTTGCAATTAATATCTATAAAAAACATATAACAAATATAAAACTATTTATCGCAACAAATTAATCTCAACAACTATTTCTGCAAAAGGGTTTCAGGCAGATTTTGACTTACTGCGCATTTAGCCAAAATCTCCACAATCACTACTCCCGACCAAAATGCGAGGTGATTCAAAGTACGTTTGAAACCCCTAAAAAACACAAACCCATATGAACTATGAATTGGGACTCTGATTCCTCATAAGAGGATACGTAGGCATACGATCAAAAATCATAGTGAGTTCCCCTATAAAAATATTTAAACCCTTTCCCCTAATTAAAATTTAAAACCCTATTTTACCCGAACCTAAACCTAAAACCTAGTATCCTTGTGACCAAAGTAGATGAAAGGTGCCTAACACCTTCTGTAGCGGTAGAAATGTTCAAGACTAAGCCATTGGATTGACTAGACTTTATACAAATCAAAATAAAAATCGCCACCGCGCTTTATTGTTTCCAAAAGGAATGGGAAAAGAGCGAATAACCCAAAATGGGGGAAAGATTCAAGGTAAGGGGGTTGGTTATGCAAAGGGAAGGTATTATCACCCTAAACATCTACAGTACTCCGCATGAACCTCTTTGTAAAATCTGTATATTTTGGCTATAAAAAAATGTGTTACATATAAAATGGATGGTGGAGGTGAGAAAAGAAATAGATTTTTTTATGATTTTTGCACCCGCCGCGTTTGCGAACCTTTAGTGCCTACGTACCACCTTTCGTGTAATAGGGGATCAGGGTACACGTAGTTCCTCTTTTAAAAGTTTGAAACACCAAGTGTGTTGGTTAATTTTAAGAGATAAGACATCATCGTCATTGTCCGTGTGGAAAACATACTTACTACCCACAATCATGAGAAATGAGATTGGTTGACTTTTAGTCTTCTCACAAAAATGTCAAGGTATTATTAAATAGATTGAAGTTTATTGATGAAAATATTTTTAAAATGCATGGACCTAAGTCCAAGTTAATTATGAAAGTGGTTTAAGTTTCAAAACAAGAAGAGTTTTCAAAAGGAGGGAGAAAGTTTTTGAAATTAAAGAAGATGGGAGGAGAAGAAGAGACTATCCTAAAGCATAAGATAAAAGCTAAGGATAAGAACCATCCAACCAACAAGAAGCCAATACTTGACATTATGAGCCAAGATAGAATTCCCATTCTTTGGATTGAAACCAAGAAAGCAAAGATACTATACCTCTTCAAATGTATTAAGTCTTCACAAAAATTGGGCAGAGTAACGGCTGTATACGGGTGAATTCCAGATTACAAACAAAGGATGTAATCACAAAAACCTACACACAAAAACAAACAAGCAACCCAATGTCTTGAGGTAAACCTCAAGAACTCCAGACAAAATAATCAGATAAGATCACAAGGTCTCCAAGATAGGCCAAGGTTTCTAATCCTAAGTCCAAGAAAAAGTCCACTGCTCCATAATGCCAAGGATAGTAACCAAATAGTCCAAGTACCATTAAGAGTTTTTTAGGGTTTAAGTTGATTATTAAGTATCTTAAGAAAAGAAAAAGAAAACTCAAGTGAGAAAAAATAAAAAAAGACAAGAAAATAAATGCTCAAATGAGCAAAGATGAAAATGGCATGAAATGTAAATGCTAAAAAATAAATAGTGCATAAAGCATAAAAAAAAAGAATAAAAGCATAAGATAAAACAAGTTAATAATTAGTGGTTAGTTGGATGACCATCTTGAAACTTGCATTTGGAACTCATTAGAGGATTGGTAGAATCAAAGCCTCCACACAGCAAGTCGCATTTTCTTTTTTTCAAGTATATCATCCATTTGGAATTCTTATAAGTACCATTTAATGATCAACGATGTTTACGTGATCCACATTGACCAAAAGTGTTGTAGATCAATTAGAGGATTGGTAGAACCAAAGCCTCCACACAATGAATCTCAAGGTTATTGGATCAAAGAGATCAAATTAACATACTTAGGCTTGAACATAAGTTTGGGCCACGAATGATCATTTATTCGAATCGGGAAAAAATTTAGCGCTATGTTAAGCAATCGTAAGTGGACTTATTAGAAGTCGCACCTATTTTGAGGCCGGTCAATAGCAATCTATGCACCATTTTTTTTGAGACGTGATATAGAGATCATGCTCCAACAACATTTAGTGCAATGAGAAGGGGATGAGATGAAGAGGAATTAGGGTAAAAAGAGAAACCACATTTGAATTAATATTAAATCAAACTATTATTAAAATCATTCATCCATTTTTGTGGAGTTAAACTGAATACCATGGATCCAATGATGTTAATAAAGCCATGATCAAAAAATCAACCCAAGACAGCCAGAAAATAATCACAAAATAATAATATAATTAATATATACATTAAAGGGTTTAAAAATGTTTTAAAAAATGGAAAATAATGAGGAATATGACAATTATATTCAAATTAATCAAGAAATGAAAAATAAGACCATAGAAAAATTAGAAAAGAGGCCAAGTGATTTTATAAAATTTTTGGGAATTTTTAAAAGTCAGAAACTGTTTTTAAAAATTAAAATAAATGGGTAAACTAAACAAAAATGGTAAAAAAATAGTAAAGTCAGAAACAAAAATAAAATAAGGTCACCAATATTTGTCACAATATCATTGGATCATTCCATAATTTTTTCAGAATTTAAAAATATGTAAAAGTATTTTTAAACATTTTAAACAAATCAAATAAGTGCAAAATTTATAAAAAATACCAAAACACAAAATTAAATTATGAAAAAATAAAAATCAGAAAGAGAATAATCAAAAATATTTTTCAAAATTTTTTCAGATTTTTTGGACTAAAAATGAATTTTCTATGATTTTTTGAAGTTTAAAACATTTAAAATATAAAAATCAGAAAAAGAAAATAAAATTAAAAGATGTGGACCATTGGATGAGAGTCAAAACACATTAGTAATCAAATCCAAGGGATCTAGCGCGCTGTGCATATCATGGTCTTTAGTAAATAATGTACATAATCATAAATAAAATCAGATTTTGAAAATAACAAATGTCACGCCTTCATTGGTCAAAAGATGACACGTTAGTCATCTTCAACCTCCAGCCATCACGAATTGTAGGTCTCTCAAACTGTAAAATCAGAAGCTCAAACCTATGCCATTCGCTTTGTCTCTTCAAGACGAAGACAACCACACCCTCGCGCCAAATTTATATAAATTGTAGCTCAAGCAATTTGGAAAGAAAGTTTTGAAAAGGGATTTGAAAATTCATGGTCAAAACATGCTTCCAGATGAAAGTAAGTGTTGCGACTAGAACCAGGGCAATGAGAGCAACACAATGATATCAGAGTTTTGAAGAATTGATGAAGGAATCTACCTATTGAATTTGAGTTGCAGAGCTCTGAAATTGGACTTCTATGGAGCAATATAGGGCACGATTCTTGAATGTAATTATATGGTTAGCTTCAGGGAATATCAAGGAAGGTGAATTGATGGAAAAATTGGATTGAAAAAGGCTTGAGAATAGAATTCGAAGTTGCTGAATTCTGAGTTGTGAAGCAAGTTTGTCAGGGTGATTCTGGCTATCTAAGCTTGGGAAATTGAATGGGGGATGACCCTCTATTTATAGGGAATCAAATGGAATGTTCAAGCGTGTGAAATGATGAACTTTGGAGGGAAATCGTGTGAACCTGATGCACGAGCAAAGTGTGATTTGATTTGCATCAAAACTCATCCAATATTTGTGTTTCAAGGCTCTAATCCACTTTTGCAACTTGGTTAAACATGTTTAGATCACAAACGCATGCTAATTTGAGGTTTAGAGGCCAAAACATGAATTTCAAATTCTGACTTATGGAGAAACTTCAGTTCCAAGTTACCAAGTTCAATCCAATGGCATTTTCACCTCAAGGGGTCTTAGGACGAAATTCTCGATGCTTTGGAAAGATGAGGTTACAAGCTTTGCAGTGGAAAAAGGATGGAATCAAATGGATGCTTGAGCTGAAAGTTACATGGAGTCAAAGTTGAAGAAAAAGAGTTGACTATCCATACTTAGAAATATTTAAAATTCTTCTTTAAAAATGACCTATAATCTTTTGCATCCAAACATGGCCTTCCACTTAGAATTTTCTCTTGACAAAAGAAGATGGAATGAAGTAGACCCCTTGAATGACATTTTGCAATTTGAACCACTCAAAATCTCCAAAGATTGAGCAAGTTATGACTTGTTGAAGTTGGCCAAAAATACTGAAATGACCTATAATCTTTTGCATTCTTAAGGCAACTTCCATCCATTTTCTCACTTTGAACATAAAAGAAGGCATGAAGTACACATCCTTAGGATCATCAGGAAAAATGAATGGGCTCAAGGTGATAAAAATTGACCAAGTTATGACCATTTGAAGTCACATATGGAAAATTGGGGATTCATCTGGATGACTTGTAATCTTTCCTCTTCACCAAGTTCCTTCCACATGAAAACTCCTTGGAACTTTTGAAGTGATTTGTTGGTAACTCTTTGAAGAGAAGGATGTTTTTGGAATCACTCAAAAATACCAAAAGATGAGCAAGATATGCTCCTTTGAAGTCCAAAACCCTAGCCTCTAGATCAAGAGATTGTTTGTAGAACTTTGCGAAGTTTGAACAAACCTTTTGTGCCAATATTCTTCCTTTATGAATAGAAATTGTTGAGGATGATGATGAGGATTCATGGCCACAAAAACCACTTCCATACTAATCCTTCCAAAACAACTTCAATGGTGAGGTTTGAATTTCTCAAGCTATTGACTAGGGCATGGAAATAAACTCATGAACCCATGATGCAACTTGCTAGACCTCATTGCCTTTACCTACATTATTAACAAGTAAGACCAACCAATATTGAATTTTGTTAATTAGAGAGAAAATCAAAGCAAACTATCCATGATCACAAAAGGAAACAAGTTAAGGTGCTTGGTAACTCCTAAAATAGCAAAGCTAAAGATATGTAGAAGAACCAAAAGCCCTAATGTGATCTTGTTGTTATCGAAACAAAATGGTATGATGAAGGGATCTTAGGGGCAAATATTGGGTGTACAATAGATGCCATTATTTAAGTTTCTTCTATCCGGAGATACGAAGGTTAAAAATCTTCGTGTCGATGTGATCGAAGGTACTTAAATATAAAACAAACCCTATTTTTGGCCCTAAGATTCCATGCAAATGCTTATGCATATGAATGCATATGAATGGAACCAAAGAGACGCAAAGTAACATTGGGGATGCAACAAAAATGAAGAAACAAAGGAGCAACCCCACCAGGAAAATAAATCACTGGTGAACCACCAGAACAGAATCAGAGAGGAAGATAACAAGCATCGACGTTCACTACCGATGTCTACCAACATTCACTGAAGGTAGAAAGAAATAATACATCATATCACCGCCGTTCACTGACGATGAACTATCAACGTTCACTGAAGATAGCAAAAAGATAACAAACACCGACGTTCACTGCCGATGTACTACCAACGTTCACTGAAGGTAGAAAGAGAAGATATATGATATCACTGCCGTTCACTGACGATGAACTATCAATGTTCACTGATGATAGCAAAAAGATAACAAAAACCGACGTTCACTGCCGATGTACTACCAATGTTCATTGAAGGTAGAATGAGAAAGGATATCATACCACCGCCATTCACTGACGATGAACTATCAACGTTCACTGAAGATAACAAAAAGATAACAAACACCGACGTTCATTGTCGATGTACTACCAACGTTCACTGAAGGTAGAAAGAGAAAATATCATACCACCGTCGTTCACTGACTATGTACTACCAACGTTCACTGAAGATAGCAAAAAGATAACAAACACCGACGTTCACTGCCGATGTACTACCAACATTCACTGAAGGTAGAACAGAGAAAATATCATACCATCGCTGTTCACTGACAATGAACAATCAACATTCACTAAAGATAGCAAAAAGATAACAAACACTGACGTTCACTGCCGATGTACTACCAACGTTCACTGAAGGTAGAAAGAGAAAATATATCATACCACCGCCGTTCACTGACGTTTAACTATCAACGTTCACTGAAGATAGAAAAAAGATAACAAACACCGACGTTCACTGCCGATGTACTACCAACATTCACTGAAGGTAGAAAGAGAAAATATATCATACCACCTCCGTTCACTGATGATGAACTATCAACAATCACTGAAGATAGCAAAAAGATAACAAACACCGACGTTCACTGCCGATGTACTACCAAGGTTCACTGAAGGTAGAAAGAGAAAATATATCAAGTTTCCCCAAGATTCTGGTGTTTTGCCTAGAACGGGTCTCAAATTATTCTTTAACCAAGGCACTCTGCCTGGAAAGGGTAATATGTAATTTGTCTCAAATAAAGAGACTTCCACTCATTGTCAAGGGGAATTACAAAGAGAAATGACTTTCTGGGGATGAAATATGACTTCCCGGGGAAATGCCACAATATTCCTGCTGAGGAGATAATGTCTTCCCGTGCAAAATAAATGCATAAACCAAAACTCAAAGTTCTCAAAAATCCAAAGTAAATAATGTTGTCATGCAACCACAAATCCAATTCAGAAATAAACTGGAGCAAGACGACCAATGAAGATACATCCTTTGAGAAATAAACTCAAGAGGGAAAACCAAATTAAACTAATCAAAGAGCACTGCAGGAAGATCAGAACACAATGTCCATGAACGATGATTTTTAGCAATGCATGATGTATGTATAAATGTATGAGTTATATTGTGCATATGCTGGTAAAAGGATACATGATTAGTGCAAACAAACAAAACCGCCTCAGGTACTAACAACATTGGGCTAAGCTTCAACCAGAAATATCAATCCAAGAAAGGTAAAAGCAACCGCGGAAACCAAACCTATTTCATGTCCTAACTTTACTGAGGAGAAACATAATCCGGATGTAGCCAAATCAAACAGATACCGGGATAGAACATCCTTCTTCCAGTTTCATTGGAGAAAATAGTTTTCCAAAAGCAACATGCCTATTGGAGATTGCAAGACCAGCCTCAAATAAAGCAGACTGACACCGAAACAACCAAACCTCACTGGGGGATTCAAGCCTACCTCCCTGAAGAAAAAACTGCGGATTGAAACTTTCATCACGAATACTCATTCCAACAAGAGATGCCCTAGGATAGTCTTCCCTGGAAACCAAGAAGTCAACATTAATGCCAATACTGCAAAAAGAGAGACATCTCAGCACACCAAGGGAATAAAACCTTTCATTATATGAGGGAAGACTTCGCTGGGGAATCTGGGACGGAGGCTTCTGATCATGCAAACCCAAAAAGCGAATCAAGACTTGATTGGGGATAATGGGATCATAAACCAAAAACTGTACCTTACACTCAATGTTATCGTCTTTAACTATATGAGAAACACACAAAGATTTCACACCAGCAAAATGACCTGAGAAAACCTTCATGAAGGGAGTAAATCCTCTTAAAACAACCGAAGTTTGTTCATTCTTGGGATCACCATTCTTGTTGTCATTGTTTCATCACAAATCCAAAAGTAAATTGAATTGCAGAGATCTCTTCTCTTTTTTTTTTTAAAGTTAATTTTGCTTTTTTAATCTTTTTGCTTTAACAGTTATTATCAGTAATAAATGATGTCTTTGCAAGCTAAATAAAAAATAAGAACATAAAGAATTGGGTAAAAGCTCGAATTTCATCAATAGAATGGTAGTCTGCGAATGGCAAGACTCCATGGATGATTACAAAGTTTGGTAAATGGTAATACATAATGGAAAAGATACATTGAGATACAATGACCATTATTCCCCCTAACAACTTTTGAAATCCTGAGCAGCATCTTTTGTTGAAGTATGGTGAGGATCTGGGAAGATTGTTGCTTCAATGATCAAGTCTCATCTGGCGTAGTTACTTGCCAAGAAAAAATCCCTAACTTTTGCCTAAGTTGCCCTTGCGGGTTTTCAACTTAGCGGGAAATTTATTCTATTTATGTCTCTAATTTTTTCCTAGACCGCCCTTTCGAGTTTTCGGCCTACTGATATACTCCTTTTTGCCTAAGTCGCCCTTTCGGGTTTTCAACTTAGCGAGTTGTTCTTTTATTTCTTTAGGCGAAGTATTTCTTGACTGCGTCAGCATTCATGGGACGTGGGAACTCCTCGCCATCCATAGTTTCAAGAATTAATGTACCACCAGAGAAGGCTTTCTTGACAACATACGGGCCTTCAAAATTGGGAGTCCAATTGCCCCTAGAATCAGTGTTGAAAGACATGATCTTCCTGAGCACGAGGTCACCTTCTCTGAATTCATGAGGTTTGACCCTTTTGTCAAATGCTTTCTTCATTCTTTTCTGATATAATTTCCCATGACATAAAGCTGTCATCCTCTTCTCTTCAATCAAATTCAATTGGTCAAACCTGTTTTGGACCCATTCGGCCTCTGTCAACTTGGTTTCCATTATCACATGCAACGAGGGAACCTCTACCTCGACAGGGAGTACAACTTCCATTCCATACACTAGGGAGAACGGGGTTGCTCTTGTTGAAGTGCGAATAAATGTTCGATATTCGTGCAGAGCAAAAGGGAGCATTTCATGCCAATACTTATAAGTGACAACCATTTTCTGGATAATTCTGTTGATATTCTTATTAGTAGCTTCAACAACCCCATTCATCTTTGGCCTGTATGGAGATGAATTGTGATGAACAATCTTGAATTCTTCACACAGTTCTGTCATTATGTTATTATTCAAATTCGAGCCATTGTCAGTGATTATTCTGCTTGGCACACCATACCGACATATACGATTGTTTTTGATGAAACGCACAACCACCTATTTGGTAACATTGGCATATGAAGCAGCCTCTACCCATTTGGTGAGGTAATCAATTGCTACCAAGATAAAACGGTGCCCATTTGAAGCTTTTGGTTCTATCATCCCAATCATGTCAATACCCTACATAGAGAAAGGCCATGGGGAGGAAATCACATTGAGAAGTGTAGGAGGCACATGGATCTTATCTGCATAAATCTGGCATTTATGGCACTTCTTTGCAAATTTGTAACAATCAGATTCCATTGTCAACCAATAATAACCTTCCCTTAGCATCTTTTTAGCCATCGAATGTCCATTAGCATGAGTGCCAAATGAACCTTCATGAATCTCATGCATTAACATGTCTGCTTCGTGTCTATCCACGCATCTGAGCAAGACCGTGTCATAATTTCTCTTGTATAACACATTTTCATTGAGGAAGAAACGGCCTGCCAATCTTCTCAATGTTTTTCTATCTTTCCTCGACGCACCAAACGGGTATTCTTGAGTCTAAAGAAAATGCTTGATATCATAATACCAAGGATTTTCATATGCTACCTCCTCTATCGCAAACACATGAGCGGGTCTATCGAGTCATCGAATTGTAATTCGGGGTATATCATTCCAAGTATTCACTTGATACATGGAAGCCATAGTTTCCAGAGCATCCGCCATTTGATTTTCATCTCTAGGGATGTGATGGAATTCAAATTTATTGAAGAAGGGTAGTAATCTTCTAGCATAATCTTTGTAAGGGATCAAGCCAGGGTGACGAGTGTCCCATTCTCCTTTAATCTGATTTATTACCAAAGCTGAATCGCCATACACATCTTGAATTTTGATTTTGATATCAATAGCTTCCTCAAGACCCATGATGCAAGCCTCATATTCTGCCATATTATTAGTGCAATCAAATGTTAACCTTGCGGTAAAAGGAATATGTGATCCATGAGTTGTGACAATCACAACACCAATTCCTTTACCATAAGCATTCACAGCTCCATCAAATATCATACTCCAACGAGATTCAGGGTCGGGGCCCTCCTCAGGCAATGGTTCATCACAATCTTTCACTTTCAGGAACATCACATCCTCATCGGGGAATTCATATTCTGTAGACTGATGATCCTCCACTGGCTGGTGAGCTAGGTAATCTGCCAACATACTACTATTAATAGCCTTTTGAGTGCGGTACTCGATATCATATTCAGATAACAACATTTGCCAGTAGGAAATTCTCCCAGTAAGAGCAAACTTTTCAAAAATATACTTAATCGGATCCATTTTGGAGGTCAACCAAGTGGTATGATTCAACATATACTACTGCAGACGCTTTGCCGCCCAGGCCAAAGCACAACATGTTTTTTCTAGCATAGAATACCGCGACTCACAATCAGTGAACTTTTTGCTGAGATAATAAATGGCAAACTCTTTCTTTCCTATTTCATCTTGTTGTCCCAGAATACAACCCATGGATTTATCTAACACTGTTAGATACATAATCAACGGTCTTCCTTCTACGAGAGGGAGCAAGATAGGAGGTTCAAGAAGATACTCTTTAATACTTTCAAATGCCCTTTGGCAGTCATCCATCCCCAAACAACCTTGATCTTTCTTTAGAAACTTAAAGATCGGTTCACACATTGCAGTCATGTGGGAAATAAATCTGGAGATATAATTCAAACGCCCGAGGAAACTCCTGACTTGCTTTTCAGTTCTTGGTGCTGGCATTTCTTAGATTGCTTTGACTTTGTCAAGGTCAACTTCAATTCCTTTCTGGCTAACAATAAAACCCAACAATTTCCCCGATCTAACTCCGAAGGTGCATTTATTTGGATTCAAGCGGAGACGATACTTCCTTAAACGCTGAAACAACTTCAACAAATCTTCTATATGCCCTTCTTCAGTTTGGGATTTGGAAATCATATCATCATTATATACTTCGATTTCTTTGTGTATCAGATCATGGAATAGGGTTGTCATAGCCCTCTAGTACGATGCACCAGCGTTCTTCAACCCGAAGGGCATCACTCTCTAACAGAATGTTCCCCAGGGTGTGATAAACGTTGTTTTTTCCATGTCCTCTGGAGCCATTCTTATTTGATTATACCCGAAAAATCCATCCATGAACGAGAATACTTTGAATTTTGTTATGCTATCCACTAACATGTCAATGTGAGGCAATGGAAAATCATCTTTTGGACTAGCTTTATTTAGATCTATGTAATCTACGCACATGCGGACTTTTCCGTCTTTTTTCGGTACTGGGACAATATTGGCAATCCATTGAGGATACACTGACGTCACAAGAAAACCAATATTAATTTGCTTTAGGACCTCCTCTTTGATCTTTACTGCCATATCCGGGTGGTTTCTTCTCAACTTTTGTTTAACTGGTAGACACTCTGGCTTCAACGAAAAACGATGCTCGACAATGTCGGTATCTAGACCAGGCATATCTTGATAAGACCAAGCAAAAATATCCACATATTCTTTCAACAGCTCAATCAACCCGCTCTTTACATCAGGATGCAACGATGCTCCAATCTTAACTTCCTTCGGATCTTCTTCTGAACCCAAATTAATCACTTCCAAAGGCTCCTTATATGGCTGAATGGTATTTTCCTCATGCTCAAGCAACCGTGAGACCTCTTCTGGAATCTCATCATAATCTTCTTCTTCATCCCCAAACATAGGACAATCAAAGTTGGGAGAGGGTGCAGGGTCATTGTATTCAACTGGTTTTTTAATTAATCTGCACATGTGATTTATGATTATTTTTAGAAACTGACACATATAACAAGTGATCATGCAGATTAATTTTCAGTTATTGTTTATTTTGAAATTTTTTTTTATTATTATCATTTCCTAGGAAAAAGCAGAAAATAAAAGACATAATTTGGAAGCAAAGACAACTTTTATTAATGATCTTAACAGTTATAGCAAACAAATAAGCCCTACACATTAATACTTCCACCTTGGGCAGAGTGAAAGCTTTTCAAAAGAAAGAAATAGATTAACAAAAAAAATTACTTTGAAACATGTATACAAGAAGGAACATCAATGGTGACCCAGTTCCTGAAATTGGACTCCATGCGTCACATAATTCGGTACTTCCTACTCTGCTTCATCCTCTTCAACAACATTAATTCCAGAACCAATTGGATGGAGGTAGCCTCCGCTGCAGAAAACATCATGATAATTGTTCACAAAAGAATTTGACTTCAAACTTTCGCCTTTGCCATTCCTCGAAGAGAAACCCAAACCAACTCTGTTTTTGTTCACGGGAGGATCCACAAGTCGTCCTCAAACTGCATTATTACCATTGCGCACAACCTGCTGCGCGTCCTTCAAGGAAACCACAAAATTCTCATTCCTCCTTATGTTGTCAATGGATAGAGCTTGGAAATGGGTTCCAACAGCAACCTCATCTGCTTCTACAATACTGAAATAGGATAGATGGGATATCAACAATGCCTGCTCCCCATTTATGATCACTACCTTCCCTTCACGCACAAACTTTAGCTTCTGATGCAGAGTTGAAGTGACAGCCCCTGCTTCGTGTATCCATGGACGTCCTAGCAAACAACTATATGCGGGAATAATGTCCATGACCTGGAAGGTTATCAAGAACAAATGTGGTCCTATATGGATGGGTAAGTCCACTTCACCAATGATAGATTTCCTCGACCCATCAAAAGCCTTCACAATGATGCCACTCGGGCGCATAGGTGTTCCCTGATACTTTAACTTCATGAGGGTACTTCTCGGTATAACGTTCAATGCGGATCGGTTATCAATTAGCACATTGGATAGCGAGTCATTCTTGTAGTTCATGGATATGTGGAGGGCCAGGTTGTGATTCCTCCTTTCATCTGGTAATTCGTCATCGCAGAAACTCAAGTTGTTACATGACGTAATGTTTCTAATTACGCTGCTGAATTGATCTAACGACATGTCATTCTCCACAAAAGCTTGGTCTAGTACTATCATCAATGATTCTCTATAAATAGAGGAATTCATCAATAAAGCTAGGATAGATATCTTTGAAGGAGTCTGCAATAGCTAATCTACAATTTTGTAGTCGCTCATCTTAATTATCTTCAAGATATCATCCACTTCTTTCTCTAATGTAGCTCCACTAGTCTCTCCTACAGCCTTCTTAGGCTCATCGTCCTCAGCAGTTTTCTTTCCAGCGACAACAGCTCTTCGAATAACCGGCGCAAACACAAGACCGCCTCGGTTCACCCTGCTATTATCAACTATATTTCCAACATCTGGTATTGGTTGGATGGGAATTTCCACCCCATCTTCTAAGATTGTAGGGTTGTATTTGTAAGGCACAACCTTATCTGATTTGTAGGGAATAGGACCTGGCAGACTAATTACCAATGGGGTAACAACTAGTTTGCTATGGTACTCTACTTCGGGATGAGCGGGTGCTCCAAAACAAGGTACAATTACGTTTACCCCTTCTGCATTATAATCAGGCATTAAAAAGTCATTTCCGGTAAACAAATCTTCGTCTGAAGAGAAATACTCATCTGCGGAGGCATACTCTTCCTCTTACTCTTCTTCCATCAAACAAACTTCAACCATATCAATCTCATGATAATCATCTCTCTGACACGTGATCTTGACAGTTCCATTGTCTAACAGTAATTGAACACCCTCTCTCACAATAGAACATCCTCGGGGGTCTCGACAACAAAATATGCAAGACTCATATTGGTGTTCCACCTTACCAGCAGTACGGAAGAAGGTAGCATGCAACTGCACGAGATCCTCATTCAAATGCTCCACATCAAAAATTCTGAATTCACCCGGACATCCAGAAACCATATTCACTTCCTCTTCATATTCTGCCTTAGGCCTGATTATATGGATTAAACCTTCATCCATCATCTCCTGTAAATCAGCCTTTATCTTCTCGCAACCCTGTATGTTTGTACTGCAAATAGCACAACTGGCGTGGTCATGCGTATAATAACTGAATCCATAGAGGTCTGCATGCATCTTCACTAAATCCCCTCTAACCAGATTAATGTCAAAAATCTGGAAGTCACCTGGACACCCGGCCACCATATTCACAGCATTCACTCCCCCGTGCTTGGGTAGACGATTGTCTTTCACATTAGGTCCCATGTCTTTGAAAGATAGAATTCCAGACTTCACCAACCTTTGTACTTCAGTCCTCAAAGGATAACAGTTTTCAACACTATGCCCTGGTGCTCTCTGAAGAAAGGCACACGTCTGGTCTGCTTTGTAATACCAAGGCAATGGTGATGGTACAGCTGGAGGTGGTCATGTTAGGACCAACTTCTTCTGAATCAATGCTGGTAGTAGCTCTGCATAACTCATGGGAATAGGGTCGTAGTTCTCCCTTCTCTGATTATTCCCTTGGTTCCCCTGCTGGGACTGTCTTTGATAAGAAATGGTAGTTGGAGCGGCATTCATAACAGGAGTAACTGAGGCAACTTGCTGGTGACGCTGATAATTCCTTCTAGGAGCTTTCACTCTCCTCTCTTGTATGACATCATTTGTATCCCCATCTTTCTTCTTTGTAAACCCAAAAGCTGGTTTTTTCACACCTCTGGATCCTTCACTCTTCATCAAACAGCCTTCTCTTACAACCTCTTCTAGGCGGACACCCATTCCTACCATCTCTGTAAAATCACTTGGGGAACTTGCTACCATTCTTTTGTAGTAGAAAGCACCTAGCGTCTTCAGAAAATTTTTAGTCATTTCCTTCTCCTCCATGGGAGGAATCACTTGTGCAGCCACTTCGTGCCATCTCTGCGCATACTCTTTGAACGATTCTCTGTCTTTCTGAACTATGGCCCTAAGCTGGTGACGATCGGGCGCCATGTCCACATTGTACTTGTATTGTTTAATGAATGCTTCTCCCAAATCATTAAAAGTATGGATGTTGGCGCTGTCCAAGTTCATATACCATTTCAACGCTGCACCGGTCAGACTATCCTGGAAAAAGTGAATCAGCACACGCTGATCATCAGTATGGGTAGACATCCTCCTTACGTACATCACCAAGTGAGCACGAGGGCAAGTGTTGCCCTTGTACTTCTGAAACTCCGGGACCTTGAACTTAGCAGGCACTTTAACATTCAGGACCAAACACAGCTCATTCATATTCTACCCACATAAGTATTTTCCCCTAAGAGCCTTCATCTCTCTTTGCATTCTATCAAACTTCTCTTAGAAATCATCCATTCTGTCATAAAAACCCAAGTCTTCACTCGGCGGAGGGAAAGGACGACACACATCTTCATTAACAAACGGGACCAAATTCACCGAAGGAGGTGCAGCAGGAACAATATGCACCACATGAGGTGCTGGAGTAACAACATTTTGAACCACTGGAGCATCTTGGGGGCCCAAATTGAAATCTTCAGGTGAAAAATTCTCTGGCATTCCCCACGGATAACCCTGAGGCATACGGTTTTGAACAACAATCAGAGTAGTAGATACAGGAACAGCAGGAACTTCAGCATTTGCCCTTGTTGGTTGAGGTTGAACACTCGGTGGCTGATTCTGAGCAACCACCAGAGCTTCCATCAGAGTAGTCAAATTGGCCAAGCCATCCTTCAAAGCAGAAACTTCTTCGCGTAGCTCGCGATTCTCCTGTTCCAAATTGTCCATCTTCTTTTTGAAGTTAGCCCGAGTGTTGTAGTGATGAGTCAGTTTGCTGAACGAAGTAAAAAGCTGGGTAAGGCACCTGGATATGCATAATAAATGCAAGAAATATATTCAATATGATGCATGACATGTAATGCATGTGATTTTTTTTACTTTATCATTTAATATTTCATGGGGTTTAACGTTTATAGACATATTGCAAACATCAAAATAATAACACATTTGAAATACTGAATTTTTTAAATTATAATAACTTCAAAATGGGTTACAAGTTTCAATGATCCCAAGTACAAGATGAAAATACAATCTAAAAATCCTGAGAAAAAGAAATTGATAGAGATCAATATGTACGTTGGCGCTTCCCTATGAGCTTGGCAATCTGAGCCCTCAACCTCTGGTTTTCTTCCACGTGCCTGATAGTAACTTCCTTCCAATCCTCTGAAGTAGAAAGTGAGTAATCAGCACATGTTTGAGGCTTAGAAGAAAATAAATCCCCTTTCCTCTCCAAAGACTCTACTGCTCGACTCTTAAGGATCTCGATCAAATCATCTTTCTCCTTCAAGTCTTCTCTATAGGAACTCTCTAAAGTCTGGAACTTGTTCTTCCAAGCATCCCTTTTATGTTTCATCCTAACCAAATCAAGTTGCATATCCTCTAGATCATCTAACAAAGGAGGAGTGGTCTTCACAAATAGATCAGGCATGGGTGTCTCCCGAGTATACGGCATCTTCAACTGGATGACTCTCGATCGGACCCACTGAAGATATGGCTCCAAAGAAACAGCACCCCTAGGTCCCAAATCCTTCCTACTCTTCTTATGAATGTGACGCCAGGCCTTCGCAATCTTCTCCCTAGCTTCCCTGTGGTCTTCTCCTTCCTTCAGAAAGAAACTACTCAAATGAATACTGTTCGGTTTATCCCTCATCGGATAACCAAGTTGCCGCCGTGCAAGAACAGGGTTATAGTTAATTCCTCCCTTTGTACCAAGAAGAGGCACATTGGGGAAACTACCACAACTGTCAATAATCTCCACATCCTGATAAGCTCGATGATACCAATCAATATCTGAGTGAGTAAGTGCCATGATCTTAGGAGACCAACGGGGTTCCTTCTTGACATCCCAAAAAGCATCAGACTGAGGCATATGAGAGATGAACCATCGGTACAACAAAGACGTGCAACAAATAATCATTCCCCCATGATAAGAACTCTGAAGATGAACAGAGTAATAAGCACCACCCAACAGTGTAGGAACTGGATTTCCAATCATGAAAATCTTGATAGCGTTAATGTCGACAAACTTGTCCATATTAGGAAATAAGAACAATCCATAAGCAAGCAGAGCAAAGATGGCCTCAAAAGCAACCGTACTCTTCATTCATGAAAAGTAACGAGCTTTCTCCAATAAGAACAGAGCTGGTAATCCTCTAATCCCTCCTTTAGTAGTCATATGGGCTTCCACCTCAGACTTCCCCAGAAGAATCAAAGCAGCAATCTCATGTGGTTTTGGCTCGCCTTCCAAACCAATAAAAGGAACACGATCGGTAACAGGTAAATCCAATAGATAAGAATACTACTCCAGTGTAGGCATCAGCTGATAATTGGGAAAAGTAAAGCAGTGATACATCGGATCATAGAACTGGACCAAAGTCGAGAGAATACCCTCCTTCATCTTCAGCTTCATGAGAGGAATGATGGATCCATACTTCTTCCGAAAGTCTGCAGGACACTCGATCTCTGGAATTAGACTGACCAACTCATCTATCTTGGGATCCTTGAAACTGTATTTCCCAGTCTTTCTCTTTCCAGAATCCATGGTTAAAAGTTCCTGAGATATTCACAAATAGTCAACCTTTAAATCCCTTGAAATATTGTTTTCTTCAAAAGATTCTTATGAGTGCATGGATGCATGATGCAACAATCACACACAAGATCACACATATAGGGTTCATAGGTTCAACGTCACGAGCATGAGGTCAAAGGTACTACCCATAAGGTGTTGGTCTAAGAGTTATCACCTGCCGAACAAGGTTCTAGAGGTTCCCAGAGTCTACATCCTTCCTTCAGATATTACCAACTTCTCGATTAACTCGGTAATTAGTAATATTCTCAAGAAAGACTCGTCTGAGCATAGTATCGCGTGACAACAATTTCTGGATTACTCCTTCATAGCTTCCGCACTACACCTAAAAGGCCAAGATGGGTTTGGTATTCAACGGTCCTCAGTTTCAGCAGGCTCCCAGGTCGAAAGCAGTACGTCTTCCCGATTACTCGGTAAACGACACTATAGTCAAAGGGGCCTCCACTAAGTGGGGGATCTTGAAATTCTGGCTGCAGATACTCAATGTCACAGTCAATGTTATGACACCGTATCTGACTTTCTATAAGACAGTAAATACAAAAACAGTAAAGAACACAGTCAATTGTTTACCCAGTTCAGTATGAAATAACACCTACTCTGGGGGCTACCAAGCTAGGGAGGAAATCCACTATAAGAGATATTAATTCAGGAATAAACCAACCAGTTTATCTCCTTCACTTAAGACCTACCCAATGCAACTTCAATCTAAGTTCAACTTAAACCTGAGTTCCTACTCACTCCCCCTCAATCACAGCAGTGATACTTAAAACAATTGACTCATGAATTAATGAAGACACTCTTCAGAACATACACTTGATTATGCTTCACAACTTTTTAATCCAGCAACACAAATACTCTTGCTTCACAGCTTTGAGTGATACTTAAACCTAACTTGACTTTGCTTCAAAGCTTTAGTCAAGAGACACAAAACACTCTTGCTTCAAAGCTTTGAGTGATACAAAACCCTTACAATTAAAACCTATTCCAAGTCACTTATCACAATGATACTTGCTTGGATTACAGTAGTTAAAACTATACAACTCCTAATTGATCTTCAGTCAAAAGGATGAATTCCAAACAGCAGTCCTGTTGAATATATAGCAGCTGTTTCTTCAGTTAGGGTTTCCACAAAAAGCTAGGGTTAATTCTGTTTGACCTTAAGACTTGGTCACAAGACTTTATCAACCAGGTTAGGGTTGAGCTAGGTTAACCCAAAGTCCACGTGAGATTCTGTTCTGGAAAGAATGAGTCATCTTCCTGAAAAATCTCAAAATTAACCAAACTGCATAACTGTTAGATCAGTACAGGATGTCTTAACATTTGTTATGACATCATAATTCCTGTTTACTGATTTTGGTAGAAGGCAATAAATGTGATCTTTTTGCAAAATGCTCAGATACACACTCATAAACAGCAGCACCTGTATGCCATTATTTTTCTGCAGAGGTACCTAATAAACCAGAATGTTATTACATCAGTCATGACATTCACACACCTGGTTTTACCAAAAATACATGCCAATAACTAAACACCTACAAACTCCCCCTTTGGAAGATTTTTGGCTAAAGCCCCTAAGCAATCAGAGAATAGATAGCAGCAGAAAGAATATGACTGCAGAAAAATATGATGTCTGCCAAGTAATTAACACAAAATATCTCCCCCTCTTTAGCCACAAATGGGCCAAAGATACATGTACTTAAATGTTTATACAGTCATCCAGAAAAAGTAATAAAAATAACAACTAAAATCTGAAAACACTTGCAAACTCCACCAAGAACCAACATCAACTCCACCAACCTTTAAGCACTGTCACCTTCAGAGGAGCTAATTTCTTCAGTATTGAGTTGATCTTCAGCAGCACCCTCTTCCCTTCTGTTTCCTTCAGCCTCCTCCTGTTCTAACTTGGCAATTAGGTTTTCTAGAGTCTTTTTCCTAGTCTCCAGCTCTTTGCAGGTCTCTTTCAATACAGCTATAACATCAGATGTTTTGGACTGAGTTTTTACAGATGATGTCTCAACTGATGTTATGACAATATCAGGAACATGAGATCCCTGAAAAAGCTTGTAGTGTAACCCAAGAGCAGGAGCTCTTTTGCAAGCAGTATCTCTTGCCACCAGGATATTAGGGTACTGTGCAAGGATAATTCCACAAAGGAGGGAGGGAAAGGCAATAGGGCCTTTGACAGCATAGCTACTAGCTTGTTTTAAAGTTTGTTCAAAAATATACCTGCCATAGTCAAATTCAGTCTTGGTACCAACAACATAAATGAACCTCCCCAATCCTGTAGAGATGGTTGATTTATGGTTTGTAGGGACCCAGTTGGCTGCACCAATCTTGTGCAGGATGGCAAATTTGATGCTTAGCTTGCTAGCATTTAGCTTGCCTTTTGAGGGCCAGCACTTGACTTGTCTTGCTGTGATTGTTTGGCAAACTTCATTGTCAGTAACTTCCAGTTCAGGGCAGGCCTCATTTGATTTTCCAAGAAATTTGTTAATTTCAGCTGGAGAGAAATTAACCCTTCTTCCTCTCACATATACACATTCAAAGTCAGCTGACCTTCCATCAGCACATTCATCAGAAAAATTCACTATGAATTCCTTGACCAGATTTTCATAGCATTTGGTAAATTTTACCACAGACTTCATTAGTCCAGCATCTTTTATCAGGTCCATGATTTCCTTCCAATCCATGGCACCATTGTTTAGTTCTCTTTCCAAGGCTATTCTCTTCAAGCAAACATACTTCCATCTGTTGTCATTTTCAGGGTGGTGAAATGAGATATTGTAAGTGGGGACTTCAGGAACTCTAGCCATTTTGCTGGAAGGGAGTTTCCTTCTGAGGGGAATGTCTTCAGTATCAATTTCAAAATCTGACTCCTCATCAGAATCAGTAGGCTCAGGTTCTTTTCTCTTCTTTGATATTGGATGCCTTTCAGGTTTTGAGAGACTCCCAGCATGCACTTGGGCTTTCACCTTCCCTTTGGACAGTCCAGTCTTCACAGTACCAGTCTTCCCTTCAGACCTGGTTTTCTTATCAGCGAGTTTCTCTTTGTTCAGACCTTTTGCAGCATCTTGATTGCCCTTCCTGTTCATCATTCTCCTAGCTAAGCTAGGGTTGATATTTGCAATCAGGTCATTGTCTGAGTATTCCTCATCCACATCAATAAAAGGTGGTTCAACATTCTTCTCTGAAGGGTTTTGAATATCATCCAGGTTTTCAGATGGTTTTTGAATGTTGTCATTTGGTGTCTCAACATTCTCAGAGACATCTGGATTTGCTTCAACATTTGGGCTTGCTGATTCTTGATTTAATGGAACAGAAATCCCTGGTACAGAGTGGTTCTCACTCAGGATTCTTGTAACAAGCCTAGCTATTGCTTGATGTACATAAGCTGATCCTTCCCTATTAGGTACAGAAGATGAAGGTTGAGAGGGATTACCGGATGACGTAGCCTGAGACCTTCCTGCATGCCTTGTTCTCAGCTTTTTGACCTTGGAAGGGTTAGTTGCTATTTCTCTGAGAGGAGTAATCTCCAGGACTTCAGAATCCATGCATGAGGTGATTGCTCGAGAATCTTGATCAGATGATGAAGATGAAACGGTTGTCTTGGATGAGGATGAAGTTTGAGACATTTTGATTGACTTGGAAAACTAGTAGCAACTAGGGAGAAAACTTTGATTGAGAGAAAAAGAGATGTTGCAAAGTCGAGAGTGGAAGGAGGCAAATGTGTGTCTATTCAACTTCTTAATAATTTTGAAAGAATTGGGGAAATATATGATTAACCCACTTAAAATAGACTTAACAAAAATAACTCCTTCAACCCTTGTTTTGAGCAAAATTAATTGCTATAATTTCTCATGTAGGCAAATACCCATCTTGCCCCTCAAGTTTTCAAATTGATTTGCATCAAGAGCCTTGGTAAAAATGTCAGCCAGCTGTAGCTTAATGGCAACATGTTCTAGTTTAATTGTCTTCTTCTCCACAAGGTCTCTAATAAAGTAATTTTTAAGGTCAATGAGCTTGGTCCTGCTATGCTGAATAGGGTTCTTGGAAGTATTGATTGTACTCAGATTGTCATAGTACAATGTCACAACATCTTGTGAGACATTATACTTAGTGAGCATCTATTTTGTCCAGATAATTTGAGAACAGCTACTATCAGCTGCAACTATTTCAGCACAAAGTTGAAAAGGAATTCTTTTGACATGAATCATAGCTCTGGAAGATTCATGTATGATCCTAATTTTCCTTTTGTCAACTCCATTTTGTTGACTAATTCCTTCTGAGAAACAGAACTTATTAAACTTGTTGTTTCCAAATTCCTTGTCATGATCACTTCTGATTCTGACAATACACCCTTCTTTTTGAGTTCTTTTGCACAGTTCTTTAAAAACTTCAAAGTTATTCACCACAACACATGCATATCTCTTTTCACCAAGGCTTTCCACTTGTATTGGTCCCATCAGATCCATATGAAGAAGTTCTAGAACTTTAGAGGTGGTCAGATGTCTTGACTTTGGATGTGACATCCTAGTCTGCTTACCAACCTGACATTCACCACAAACTCTCCCTTCATCAATTTGCAGTCTTGGAATCCCTCTGACTGCCTCCATGGAGATAATCCTTTTCATTCCTCTTAGATGAAGGTGGCCAAGTTTTTGGTGCCACAGTTTCACCTCTTTTTCTTCTTTGGCAACAGAACACACAGTGGAGAAATTAGTGTTCTCAGGCTCCCACAAGTAACAGTTGTCTTTAGATCTGACTCCTTTCATTACAACTTCTTGTTTTTCATTAATTACAAGACATTCAAATTTTGAGAAATTGACCTTGAATCCATGATCACACAATTGACTGATACTAATGAGATTAGCAGTCAGGCCTTTTACCAATAGTACTTCATTCAGATTTGGAACTCCAGGGCAGTCCAAATTACCAACTACTTTGATTTCACCTCTAGCACCATCTCCAAAGGTCACATAACTAGTGGTGTGAGGTTTAACATTATTGAGAAGGTTCTTGATTCCAGTCATGTGCTTAGAACACCCACTGTCAAAGTACCAGTCTTCCTTTGCAGAGACTCTCAGGGAAGTGTGGGCTATCAGGGCAGTAGCCTTTTTCTTCCATTGAGGAGTATGTGGTACCCTTTTAGACTTAGGTTTAACACCTGGGTTGTGATTAGGGTATCCATACAATCTGAAGCAGAAAGGCTTAATGTGACCATACCTCCCACAATGATGACATCTCCATCTTTGGTACCTTTTCTTCATATATCTCTGTTCCTGATGTTGAGAGTTGTGTTGAGACATCTGTTTTGACATTTGTTTATCAGCCCTGATCTTCTTGTCTGCACCGGATTTCTTTGCTGCCACAAATCCTAGACCAGACTTGTTTCCCACATTTTGTCCAACCTGAAGGATTTCTTCCAATTTTTCAGTTCCATTTGTCAGCATCTTGACAGATTTGGTCATCTGGTTCAGTTTTGAGTTCAGCATTTGAACTTCCCCTTCTAGATGACTTATAGTTTCAAGGTCTGCCCTTTTTTCAGCCTCCAACTTTATGATGAGTTTTGTTTGTTTCTCATTCTGCACACAGACTTCAACACTTCTGATACACAATTTCTTGTAAGTATTAGCCAGTTCTTCAAATGTCACTTCCTCATCACTAGTGTCACTTTCAGAGGTACAAACACCAGTTAGTGCAGTAACTAGTTTGGCAGATTCTTCTTCAGAATTACTTTCTGAATGACAGTCAGACCAGGTAACAGTCATTCCTTTCTTTTGTTTCTTAAGAAAGGTAGGACATTCAGCTCGAATATGCCCATATCCTTCACAACCATGGCATTGAATTCCTCTGCCTTGATTTCCCTTCTCTTCTGACCTTGGTCTTCTGCTGGAACTGTCAATGTCAGAGGGGATGTTATGAACATTAGACCTTGACTTTGGATCTATTCTTTTGATGAGTTTGTTGAATTGTCTTCCAAGCATGGCTATAGCTTCTGAAATATTTTCTTCTTCATCCTCCTTGTTTTCATCTTCAATGTTGGATACAAGTGTTATGCTCTTGTTCTTCTTGTCAACATTTTCAGTGATCCCCATCTCAAAAGTCTGAAGAGACCCAATGAGTTCATCCACTTTCAACTTGCTGATATCCTGGGCTTCCTCTATAGCAGTTACCTTCATTGCAAATCTTTTAGGAAAGGATCTGAGAATCTTTCTCACCAGTTTTTCTTCTGACATCTTTGCTCCCAATGCTCCTGAGGTGTTGGCAATTTCCAAGATGTTCATGTGAAACTCATGAATGGTTTCATCTTCCATCATTTTTAGATTCTCAAACTTGGTAGTCAGCATCTGAAGCCTTGACATTTTTACTTTGGAAGTGCCCTCATGGGTAGTTTTGAGAGTGTCCCAAACTTCCTTGGCCAGTTCATATTGATGTACTAGTCTGAATATGTTTCTATCAATTCCATTGAACAAGGCATTTAAAGCTTTGGAATTACCCAGGGCTAACTCATCTTCTTCTTTACTCCATTCTTCCTCAGGCTTCAGACTGATTGTCCCATCTTTCTCAGTTATGGTGGGATGGTTCCATCCTTTGTCAACAGCTCTCCAGGCCTTTTTGTCCAGTGATTTTAAGAAGGCAATCATACGAGGTTTCCAATAGTCATAATTTGATCCATCCAGAATGGGTGGTCTGTTTCGAAAAACTCCTTCTTTGTCCATAGTGCCAGAAAGTGATATCCCTAGATCTCACCCAGTAATACAGGCAGGGTGCCTGCTCCGATGCCAATTGAAATTCTGGCTGCAGATACTCAATGTTACAGTCAATGTTATGACACCGTATCTGACTTTCTATAAGACACTAAATACAAAAATAGTAAAGAACACAGTCAATTGTTTACCCAGTTCAGTGTGAAACAACACCTACTCTGGGGGCTACCAAGCCAGGGAGGAAATCCACTATAAGAGATATTAATTCAGGAATAAACCAACCAGTTTATCTCCTTCACTTAAGACCTACCCAATGCAACTTCAATCTAAGTTCAACTTAAACCTGAGTTCCTACTCATACCTCTCAATCACAGCAGTGATACTTAAAACAATTGACTCATGAATTAATGAAGACACTCTTCAGAACATACACTTGATTATGCTTCACAGCTTTTTAATCAAGCAACACAAACACCCTTGCTTCACAGCTTTGAGTGATACTTAAACCTAACTTGACTTTGCTTCAAAGCTGTAGTAAAGAGACACAAAACACTCTTGCTTCAAAGCTTTGAGTGATACAAAACCCTTACAATTAAAACCTATTCCAAGTCACTTATCACAATGATACTTGCTTGGATTACAGTAGTTAAAACTATACAGCTCCTAATTGATCTTCAGTCAAAAGGATGAATTCCAAACAGCAGTCCTGTTGAATATATAGCAGCTGTTGTTGTACCCCAAATTTTGACCTAAGATACCATCTCTCATCTGCATCATTACATTGCAAGTGTTTTGATCTTTTGATTTTTAAAATTCATAACTTTTTCGAGTCGAGAGCTGTTTATTTTTGAACACTAAATTTATTAATGGATTCATGCTAAAACAATGTTTATTAATTATTTATTATCTTAAATTTAAATAATTGGAATTTATTTTCAATTGTTATATAATTTAAAAAGTTATAGATAATAAAATAAATATTGGAAAAAAGGTTTATTAAGTGATCAAACAATGTTTATTAATTATTTATTATCTTAAAATTAAATAATTGGAATCTATTTTCGGTTATTATATAATTTAAAGATTTACGAATAATGAAATAAACATTTGAAAAGAGGTTTATTAATTGGTCAAACAATGATTATTTAATTATTTATCATTCTAAGTTAAATAATTGAAATTCTATTTTTAATTATTATAATTTAGAGAATTATGAATAATGAATTAAATAATTGAAGTTATTAATTGATCAATGATATTTATTTATTTGTTTATTATTCTGAATTTAAGTAACTGAAATTTATTTTCAATTATTATACAATTTAAAGAATTATAAACGATAAAATAAATAATTAGAGAGAAGGAAGGAATTAATTGGCAAAATATTGGAATTTTATTCATTTTATTCTAATTGTACAATTATTGTGTAAATACTGTATTCATTTACAACGTATTTACAATAATAATTTTTTTACAAAGTTAAAATGAAATAAAAACTATTCTAATTTTTCCTAAATTCTAAATCTTCTATCCAATGCTTCTCCGTTGTTTCATTTAAATTTACCTGCGAAACAATTAAAAGAAAAAGTTAGAAATAAACAAATAATTAAAAGCAGAAATTATTTATTAGTGTTCATCATTAAAAGCAAACGGCTGGAATCAGTTTTTACCCTTTTTGCAAATCGCGGGATTTCTCCCGGTTCACAAAAAGGGATGGATTTTATTTTCAAAAACGAATGCACAATTTAAAAACATGCACAAATTCATTTTATTTTCAAAACTGCATAATTAAAATCAATTGCATTTTCAAAAAAAGGTCCACTGCATGTTTCAAACAGCATATGCATCAATTCAATTGTTTGTCAAAATAGCATACAAAAATCAACATCATATGCATAGCAGCAGCATATGCAAGTTACATATGCAACAAAGCCAACGTAAACCTTGACATGTAACATAGGAAGAAGTCAAAAACTTAGGCTCCCATGCAGTAGACAAAAGAAATATGCAGTTCAAATCAATATATGCAAGCATGAGCATTTTCCATTTCATCATTTTCCAGCATTTTTACTTTTTCAGAACAGTCAAAGTACACAACATTTTAGTGTTTCATTGTACTAGGAGAGAGAAGAGAGATAGAAGTATGGTTTTGCAGGTTTTGGTTTAGGCAGGAAGAGATACAAAACAAACTGCAACAGTAACTCAGTAGGAAAAAGAAGCATAAGAAAGGAATACAAATAAACCATATGAAGCAGATGTGCAGAAGGCCAAAAGAATATTGTAAAATATTCAAACCTAAGCCTGTAACGTAAACAAAGATGCCAAGCAAAACTGTATAACATAACAAGTAAACCCCTTTCAAACACAAGGGAGTCCAACCTGCCTAAAGCATTCAAAATCAAAACCATAGCCTACTGCATAAAAACCAGTAACACCAAAACCAATTCAAAAATATCAAACCTCCATGGCCTAAACCATAAAGAACCAACATGTCAAACCATCACTCCATGGCCTAAACCATTAACCTGTAAAAACAAGAACATACTGTCAAGCCATACCAAACCTGTACCATCCATAAAACCTACTATTTTCAAAACCATCATACCATATGGCGTAAAAACCTAAACCTGCTATTTCATATGTCCTGAACCATTAACCTGCAGAATACCACCAATCCTGCATATACCAGTTACAACCATCAACCTGCATAACTATTACCTCAATCATCACAAAACCTATTCCATAACCTGTTAAACACGAACCTGGGCCTAAACCATATCCAAACCTTAACCATGGCCTAAAACCATAATCCCTGTCTATCCAACCAAAGCAAAACCCAGGACAACACAAGCCTTAACCTCAAACCAATGTCAAAACAGTAACATGTCCAAACACGAAGGCCTCAAACATGCTCATCATTGGCCATAAGCAAAGCATACAGTAGTAAAGTCATAAGAAGGAAAAGAAATAATCTAGGCAACAACCCAACATACGGTAGCAGAAAGAAGAAGAAGAAAAAGCATACATCGAGGCAACAAAGGAGATAAAGAGTACAGAGTACCAGGGTCTCCAAGCTCATAGCCTCACTGCGTTTTCCCCTCCGCCAACGAGCCTCCATAACGCCCTTCCCTCCTTATTCATAAAGGTAGTTTCGTCGCTTCTTTTTTCCTTTTCATCACCTCAACAATAATCACACATAAAACGAAGTCATAATCGAAATGAACGAAATCAGAAGCATGCAACCAAAATCATAAAACATAGCGCACTGTAAGAACGAAGCATCACCTTCGCTGTGTCGCTGAGCAACGCACGGGGAAGAAGGCACGTCGGTGGCTCGGGCAAAGGGAAGTCAGAAGAGGACATGTTGGTGGTTCGAGCAAAGGATTCAGAAGCTTACAATGAAGAAGAACGTAAGCGAAGAAGAACGTAAACGAAGAAGACGATACAAGAAGAATGAGTGCCGTTCTCCCAAAACCTTAACCCTAATTCAACTAAACAAATCACGTTTAACCCTAACAAAATTATGGAATGGTTTGGACTAACCTCAAATGCCCTAAGCCCAAACGAAACTGCTTGCACCCCCCTTTCCTGCCTCTTTGTCTTGGGCCCCTCAGAATCCTTTGGCCCATATATGATTATTCATCTAGCTTTTTTAATACACCTTTTTTTTCTATTTATTCCTTTTGTTAGTTTTTTAGAACTATTACTAAGTTAGTTAAATTAATTAGTAACTTAATCAAATAGGTTAATTTAATTAAACATTTTGATAAGGTGACCCATTTTATTAACTTTAGGTTTATTTGGTAATTTTTAAATATTCCCTTTTTTTTTAATTAGGTTTAAGTTAGTAACTTTTAAGTATTCATTTAGTTTGATTATTTAATAATCCTTTAAAAATAATGCCTTACCTTAATATTAAAGAAACATATAAAATAAAACTCCAAAATATAAAAAAATAGAAATTTTAAGAATAAAAAAAAACATTTTTATTTTTTAGATAATTCTCTTGCTTTATCCATATTAAAAATACGTATAATAAAAAACTTAATAAAAAACATTTTATTAATTCTCTTGCGTTATTAATGTTAAACAAAAATATAAAAAGTGCACGTTCACACACTTAGTCTTTTATTTAATTGTTATATATCATTATCCGCATAATTCTTCTGTTTAATCATTTCATATTTACGTGATTATTCTATTTACGTCTAAATCCAAGGGGAAAACGATTAAATTTATCGACTTCATGTCCTCAAGTCTAATCGCGCGAACATTCGCATTTCATTAAAACTTAGGATAATTTTTCCTCAAATATTCAATCTTTTCAAAACTTATACCTTTTAAGCAAAAACTCCGACATTAGGTCGTCGTCTCTTCAAAAGCCCGTCCGTACCCCTTTTTCGGCCAAAACAATTTATTTTTCAATCAAATGAACATTTTTAATAAACAGATATTTCAAAAGGTTCCTATAGAGTACTATAGATACATTGGGTGCTAATACCTTCCCATTGTATAACCAACCCCCGAACCATAGATCTCTCTTCAAAAACGCCTTGTATTTTTATTACTTTTAAAAGTATTATTTACATTGCATATTTAGGGTTTTATTTTGCTCTTTCCCCTTTTCCCTTGGAAATAATAAAGTGCGGTGGAGACTCTTGCTTTTGTGAGACGAATTAATCAATAATTCGATCTCCGATTTACCCCGCTACATTTTTTATCGCTACAACTGTTTCTTCAGTTAGGGTTTCCACAAAAAGCTAGGGTTAATTCCGTTTGACCTTAAGACTTGGTCACAAGACTTTATCAACCAGGTTAGGGTTGAGCTAGGTTAACCCAAAGTCCACGTGAGATTCTGTTCTGGAAAGAATGAGTCATCTTCCTGAAAAATCTCAGAATTAACCAAACTACATAATTGTTAGATCAGTACAGGATGTCTTAACATTTGTTATGACATCAGAATTCCTGTTTACTGGTTTTGGTAGAAGGCAATAAATGTGATCTTTTTGCAAAATGCTCAGATACACACTCATAAACAGCAGCACCTGTATGCCATTATTTTTCTGCAGAGGTACCTAATAAACCAGTACCTAATAAACCAGAATGTTATGACATCAGTCATGACATTCACACACCTGGTTTTACCAAAAATACATGCCAATAACTAAACACCTACAAATCTCATGCCTCTTTTTTTGGTATTACTCCCTCAAAGTTTACATGACTATACCGCCCGTCCTATCTTAAAGTTTTCCCAAGTCCAGGTATAGGACTTATGAGTAATAACCAAGCACCCTGAAAGCCAGGAAAATCCAACCAAACATATATACAAAATATAACACATAAACAACAATAGCACATATAAAAATATAAAAAAAGATAGGCTCAACCCACTTAGGGATGGACCAGCAAGAGGTCAATCTTTCCCCAGTGAAGTCACCATTTTTCTGTAGCGGTAGAAATATTCAAGACTAAGCCATTGGATTAACTAGACTTTATACAAATCAAAATAAAAATCGCCACCACACTTTATTGTTTCCAAAAGGAATGGGAAAAGAGAGAATAACCCAAAATGGGGGAAAGATTCAAGGTAAGGGGGTTGGTTATGCAACGGGAAGCTATTAGCACCCTAAACATCTACGGTACTCCACAGGAACCTCTTTGTAAAATCTGTATATTTTGGCTATAAAAAAATGTGTTATATATAAAATGGATGGTGGGGGTGAGAAAATAAATGTATTTTTTTTAATGATTTTTGCACCCGCCGCGGCTGCGAACCTTTAGTGCCTACGTACCACCTTTCATGCAATAGGGGATCAGGGTACACGTAGTTCCTCTTTTAAAAGTTTAAAACACAAAGTGTGTTGGTTAATTTTAAGAGATAAGACATCATCGTCATTGTCCGTGTGGAAAAATTACTTACTACCCACAATCATGAGAAAGGAGAATTTGCATCATCTCAAAGTGGAGGATATGGCTTGGATCTTAAAATCAACAATGCCTCACTCAACACCCAAGTGGAAAATATCTCTCTTCACTACATATTGTAGAAGTATAGTTGTTTGCATCACTAAAAGGATTGACAAGAGTCTAATCTTTTAAGAAAAGTTTAAAGGTAAAAGCCAAAGTGGCAAAATGGTTTGAAATGAGATTGGTTGACTTTTAGTCTTCTCACAAAAATGTCAAGGTATTATTAAATAGATTGAAATTTATTGATGAAAATATTTTGAAAATGCATGGACCTAAGTCCAATTTTATTATGAAAGTGGTTTAAGTTTCAAAATAAGAAGAGTTTTCAAAAGGAGGGAGAAAGTTTTTGAAATTAAAGAAGATGGGAGGAGAAGAAGAGACTATCCTAAAGCATAAGATAAAAGCTAAGGATAAGAACCATCCAACCAACAAGAAGCCAATACTTGACATTATGAGCCAAGATAGAATTACCATTCTTTGGATTGAAACCAAGCAAGTAAAAATACTAGACCTCTTCAAATGTATTAAGTCTTCACAAAAATTGGGCAGAGTAACGGCTGTATACGGGTGAATTCCAGATTAAAAACAAAGGATGTAATCACAAAAACATGCACACAAAAACAAACAAGCAACCCAATGTCTTGAGGTAAACCTCAAGAACTCCAGACAAAATAATCATATAAGATCACAAGGTCTCCAAGATAGGCCAAGGTTTCTAATCCTAAGTCCAAGAAAAAGTCCACTGCTCCATAATGCCAAGGATAGTAACCAAATAGTCCAAGTACCATTAAGAGTTTTTTATGGTTTAAGTTGATTATTAAGTATCTTAAGTAAATAAAAAGAAAAACTCAAGTGAGCAAAAATAAAAAAAGACAATAAAATAAATGCTCAAATGAGCAAAGATGAAAATGGCATGAAATGTAAATGCTAAAAAATAAATAGTGCATAAAGCATAAAAAAAAAAGAATAAAAGCATAAGATAAAACAAGTCAATAATTAGTGGTTAGTTGGATGACCATATTGAAACTTGCATTTGGAACTTATTAGAGGATTGGTAGAACCAAAGCCTCCACACAATAAGTTGCATTTGCTTTTTGTCAAGTATATCATCCATTTGGAATTCTCATAAGTACCATGTAATGATCAACGATGTTTAAGTGATCCGCATTGACCAAAAGTGTTGTAGATCCATTAGAGGATTGGTAGAACCAAAGCCTCCACACAATGAATCTCAAGGTTATTGGATCAAAGAGATCAAATTTACATACTTGGGCTTGCAATCATAAGTTTGGGCCACGAATGATCATTTATTCGAATCGGGACAAAATTTAGCGCTATGTTAAGCAATCGTAAGTGGACATATATAGAAGTCGCACCTATTTTGAGGCCGGTCAATAGCAATCTATGCACCATTTATTTTGAGACATGATATAGAGATCATGCTCCAACAATATTTAGTGCAATGAGAAGGGGATGAGATGAAGAGGAATTAGGGTAAAAAGAGAAACCACATTTGAATTAATATTTAATCAAACTATTATTAAAATCATTCATCTATTTTTGTGGAGGTAAACTCAACACCATGGATCCAATGATGTTAATAAAGCCTTGATCAAAAATCGACCCAAGACAGCCAGAAAATAATCACAAAATAATAATATAATTAATATATACATTAAAGGGTTTTAAAATGTTTTAAAAAATGGAAAATAATGAGGAAAATGTCAATTATATTTAAACTAATCAAGAAATGAAAAATAAGACCATAGAAAAATCTGAAAAGAGGCCAAGTGATTTTATAAAAAATTTCGGAATTTTTAAAAGTCAGAAACTATTTTTAAAAATTAAAATAAATGGGTAAAATAAACAAAAATGGTAAAAAATATAGTAAAGTCGTAAACAAAAATAAAATAAGGTCACCAATAGTTGTTACAATATCATTGGATCATTCCATAATTTTTTTCAGAATTTAAAAATGTGTAAAAGTGTTTTTAAACATTTTAAACAAATCAAATAAGTGAAAAATTTATAAAAAAATACCAAAACACAAAATTAAATTGTGAAAAAATAAAAATCAGAAAGAGAATAATCAAAAATATTTTTCATAATTTTTTCAGATTTTTTGGACTAAAAATGAATTTTCTATGATTTTTTGAAGTTTAAAACATTTAAAATATAAAAATCAGAAAAAGAAAATACAATTAAAAGATGTGGACCATTGGATGAAAGTCAAAACGCGTTAGTAATCAAATCCAAGGGATTCGGCGCGCTGTGCATATCATGGTATTTAGTAAATAATGTACATAATCATTAATAAAATCAGATTTTTAAAATAACAAATGTCACGCCTTCATTGGTCAGAAGATGACACGTTGGTCATCTTCAACCTCCAGCCATCACGAGTTGCAGGTCTCTCAAACTGTAAAATCAGAAGCTCAGACATATGCCATTCGCTTCGTCTCTTCAAGATGAAGACAACCACACCCTCGCGCCAAATTTATATAAACTGTAGCTCAAGCAATTTGGAAAGAAAGTTTTGAAAAGGGATTTAAAAATTCATGGTCAAAACGTGCTTCTTTAGAAAGAAAGTGTTGCGACTAGAACCAGGGCAATGAGAGCAACACAATGATATTAGAGTTTTGAAGAATTGATGAAGGAATCTACCTATTGAAGTTGAGTTGCATAGCTCTGAAAGTTGACTTCTATAGAGCAATATAGGGCACGATTCTTGAATGTAATTATATGGTTAGCTTCAAGGAAGATCAAGGAAGGTGAATTTATGGGAAAATTGGATTGAAAAAGGCTTGAGAATAGAATTCGAAGTTGCTGAATTCTGAGTTGTGAAGCAAGTTTGGCAGGGTGATTCTGGCTATCTAAGCTTGGGAAATTGAATAGGGGATGACCCTCTATTTATAGGGAATCAAATGGAATGTTCAAGCGTGTGAAATGATGAAGTTTTGAGGGAAATCGTGTGAACCTGATGCACGGTAAAGTGTGATCTGATTTGCATCCAAACTTATCCAATCCTTGCATTTCAAGGCTCTAATCCACTTTTGAAACTTAGTTAAACATGTTTAGATCACAAACGCGTGCTAATTTGAGGTTTAGAGGCCAAAACATGAATTTCAAATTCTGACTTATGGAGAAACTTCAGTTCCAAGTTACCAAGTTCAATCCAATGGCATTTTCACCTCAAGGGGTCTTAGGGCAAAATTCTTGATGCTTGGGAAAGATGAGGTTACAAGCTTTGCAATGGAAAAAGATGGAATCAAATGGATGCTTGAGCTGAAAGTTACATGGAGTCAAAGTTGAAGAAAAAGAGTTGACTTTCCATACTTAGAAATATTTCAAATTCTTCTTTAAAAATGACCTATAATCTTTTGCATCCAAACATGGCCTTCCACTTAGAATTTGCTCTTGACCAAAGAAGATGGAATGAAGTAGACCCCTTGAATGACATTTTTCAATTTAAACCACTCAAAATCTCCAAATATTGAGCAAGTTATGACTTGTTGAAGTTGGCCAAAAATCATGAAATGACCTATAATCTTTTGCATTCTTAAGGCAACTCCCATCCATTTTCTCACTTTTTACATAAAAGAAGGCATGAAGCACACATCCTTTGGATCATCCTGAAAAAAGAATGGGCTCAAGGTGATAAAAATTGACCAAGTTATGACCATTTGAAGTCACATATGGAAAATTGGGGATTCATCTGGATGACTTGTAATCTTTTCATCTTCACCAAGTTCCTTCCACATGAAAACTCCTTGGAAATTTTGAAGTGATTTTTTGGTAACTCTTTGAAGAGAAGGATGTTTTTGGAATCACTCAAAAATACCAAAAGATGAGCAATATATGCTCCTTTGAAGTCCAAAACCCTAGCCTCTAGATCAAGAGATTGCTTTGTGGAACTTTGCCAAGTTTGAACAAACTTTTTGTGCCAATATTTTTCCTTTATGAATAGAAATTGTTGAGGATGATGATGAGGATTCATGGCCACCAAAACCACTTCCATACTAATCCTTCCAAAACAATTTCAATGGTGAGGTTTGAATTTCTCAAGCTATTGACTAGGGCATGGAAATAAACTCATGAACCCATGATGCAACTTGCTAGACCTCATTGCCTTTACCTACATTATTAACATGTAAGACCAACCAATATTGCATTTTGTTAATTAGAGAGAAAATCAAAGCAAAATATCCATGATCACAAAAGGAAACAAGTTAAGGTGCTTGGTAACTCCTCAAAGACCAAAGCTAAAGATAGGTAGAAGAACCAAAAGCCCTAATGTGATCTTGTTGTTATTGAAACAAAATGGTATGATGAAGGGATCTTAGGGGAAAAAATTTGGGTACAACACCTTCCTTTCGTCTAATGAAGTCCGAAACCTAGAATCTCTCTCTGTGAATTAGGGTTTCCTATTAGATGCCCTTCCCTAGGATAAAAACTGATAGTGGCGACTCTTGATTCAAAATCCAGTCGCTACAGGGATTAGTATCTCTGATTGAGCCAACTTCCATTGATGAAGCTCTTCTGGACAATGACTGGATACTAGCTATGGAGGAGGAATTAAATCAATTCACTAGAAATGACATATAGGATCTGGTTCCCAAACCAAAAGGGTTCAACGTCATTGGAACAAAATGGGTATTCAGAAACAAGTTGAATGAACAAGGAGAAGTCATCAGAAACAAAGCACGGATGGTTGCACAAGGTTATAGTCAACAAGAGGGGATAGACTATATAGAAACCTTTGCTTCAGTCTCCAGGTTAGAATCTATCAGACTTTTAATTTCCTTCACTATATATAATGACATCACTCTCTATCAGATGGATGTCAAAAGTGCATTCTTAAATGGATAAATTGATGAAGAAGTTTATGTGCACCAACCCCCTGGTTTTGAAAATTCCAAACATCCAGAACATGTTTTCAAACTAAAGAAATAACTATATGGTCTGAAACAAGCTCCAAGAGCTTGGTATGAAATACTAAGTAGCTTTCTGTTAGAAGAGGAATTCACCAGAGGGAAAGTGGACACAACCTTATTCTGTAAGTCATTTAAGAATGACATTCTAGTTTGTCAAATTTATGTATATGGTATCATTTTTGGATCTACTAAAGCCTCTCTGGGAAGAAAATTTGCTAAGTCTATGCAGGCAGAGTTTGAAATGAGCTTGATAGGAGAACTCAAATTCTATATGGGAATTCAGATCAATCAAACTCCAGAAGGAACCTACATACACCATAGCAAATACGTTAAAGAAATTCTGAATAAATTTGACTTATCAAAATGTAAACCATCTAAGACTCCAATGCATCCTACATGCATTCTGGAAAAGGAAGAGGTAAGTAAAAAGGTAGAACAGAAGATCTACATAGGTATGATTGGTTCTCTCTTATATCTTATAGCTTCAAGACCTGGCATTTTATACAGTGTATGTTTATGTGCTAGATTCCAATCATATCCTAGAGAATCTCACTTAAAAGTTGTTAAGCGAATTTTCAATTATCTGAAAGGTACTATTAATCTTGGTTTGTTTTATAGAAAAACCAGTGAATACAATTTAGTAGGGTACTGTGATGCTGATTTCATTGGAGACAGCGTAGAAAGAAAAAGCACTTATAGAAGCTGTCAGTTTCTGGGAGAAAATATGATCTCATGGACCAGCAAGAGGCAATCCACAATTGCATTGTTAACTACTGAAGCTGAATACATAGCAATTGCTAGATGCAGCACACAGATGCTCTAGATGAAAAGTCAGCTTGAACACTTCAATATATTTGAGAGTAACATTCCTATATTTTGTGATAACACTTCTGCAATTTTTTATCTAGGAATCCTATTTTGCATTCTAGGGCTAAGCATATAGAAATAAAACATCACTTTATTAGGGACTATATTCAGAAAGGAATCCTTTCCTTAAAATTTATTGACACAAACCATCAATGGGCTGATGTCTTTACTAAACCACTTTCTGAAGATAGGTTTAATTTCATTCTGAAATATCTCAGCATGAAATTATGTCCAGACTAAGAGTTTTATTTATATATTCATTAGCCCTCAAAATTTTATGTTTTTTTTGTGAACATCTGATCAATAATTCTTCAAAAGTTTGAAGGATGGCTGCATTAAAATCTATCTAAGAAGATCTGAACGATTCATTTCAAAGATAGAAGCATGCAGTTCACATTATCAACATATGTTATCCTCTCACAAGCGTCCTTCTAAGGCTGAACACGCTTTCAAATTCTGAAGGGTCTAAAGCTTTGATTGGATGCATTGAGACGCATGTCATTTGTAACTGTTTCTTATCTCCACGTCGTCCCCTATTTTCAGGATTCATAAATACTGTGTAATCATTAATATTTTTCTATTTCTTGTTGATTAAGTTTTCAAATTGATTATAAATACACCTTCACTCTCACTCTCACTTCTTCTCGCTTCTATTTCCTCTCTAGTTTTCATTTGAAAAAACCCTTTTTCAGAAATCTCAAATAGTCAGTGTGAACAATGGCTTCATCTTTAAGTGCTAAGAATATTCAATGTACTCCTGGTTCATCTTCATCAACTGCAGAAAAATACGAAGAACCGTCAAGAACCTCACTCATTCCAATTTATTCTCTTGAGGTTCTCTGCGAGCTTATCATTGATTTTGAAAGCATGAAGGAGAATGGGTTTGATCTTATAACTGATGTAGCAATTCAAGGTTGGAACAAGTACTTTGATAGTCTTTTAGGTCCAATATTCCCAATTTTGGTCAAGGAATTCTGGATTCATGAAACCTCCTCTAATCACCAAGTAACATCCTATGTAATGGGGAAGAAGATTGTAATCACTGAATATCTGATTGCAAATATGATTAGTTATAACGGCGGAGGAATTCGTTGCAGCGACATGGATGAGAAATGTTCTGACCTAACAGCCATATCAAGAGTAATCTTCACCTCTGGGAAGCCATCCAATAAGATTAAAGATCTGAAGGACTACTTTAGAATCTGGGCAAAGATCATTCTGGGCTGTATCAACCACAGGAAACCAATAAGATCTCCTGACTACATAAATATTGACCAACAACTTCTGCTATACTTTATTACGAAAAAGACGAAAATAAAACTTCCTCACTTGCTTTTCAATTATCTGACAACAAGCGTGATGGAAACAAGAGAAGATGAAAGAACCAAGAGGGATTGGATACCTCTGGGCAGGCTAATTTCAGATATTCTAACTGAGAATAAGTTAATAGAATACCTGACTGAAGCTCAGCAGATAAACACACTAGAGGCATGTGCTGGAAAACCTCTCAATGCCAAGAACTTGAAAAAGATAAAGATCATTGACAACATTAAGAAGGATCCAACCATTGCTACAAAAGAAGTCATCACATTAAGGAGAATCCCTCTGAAAGATTTTCCTCTATTTTCTAAAATTGATGCTTCACCAAAAATCATTGTCAGATATTTGGAAGCATGCAAGAAGGATGGAATTGCTCCAGAGTTAAACATTCGTGATCTGCATCAACAAGTTCCAGATGTTGTCCTCCAGAAGTCCATAAAAAGAAAAGCTGCAGGAGAAGGATCTTCTCAGAAGACACCAAAAGCTGATAAGAAGAAAGACAACTCTTATTTTATTTATGTTATAGAATTAGTGGTTTTTCCAACATCTTAAACACCCTCCTCTCCAAAACCAATAGAAGATCCTTCACCACAAACATTTGAAGATTTTGATATAGAATTTGACCCCTCAGTAACTCTAGAAAACATACTAAACGAACCTCACTCTCCTAACCCACATCTTGAACAAAATCAGCCAAAACTTACTCAAGTTCTTTCTGATATTGATCAATTTGATCCAAATTTTCAAGCTCCTCACACAGAAAATCCAAACTTCCAAACCACTCACCTTAAAAATACAAACGCCACTGCTTCCCAACCAGAAAATCCATACATTGACTCTGATACCTGTCATACCCCAATTTTTGACCTAAGATCCCATTTTTATGTTTGCATTTTATACAAAAGTCAAGGTCACTAAATACAGTCGGTTTTAACCTCTCACCTTCGAGCATTGATTATGCAGAAATTGTCAAGTGTTTTGAACATTCTTAGCCTATGTATCACTAACTTCTAATCAAGCACGAAATATGTGTTTTTTTTTGTTTCTTTGATTTCATGTGCTGATAGGTCTCCTTCGATTCAGCATTTCGATTGGACTAGTTTACTGCCTGCAAAAATGCTTCGATTGGGAAACATTGCTTCCTTCGAACACGGGCTTTCGATTGGGCAATATGTTTGTTTCGATCCACATGCTTCGATTGGGCAACATTGCTTCCTTCGAACACGGGCTTTCGATTGGGCAATATGTTTGTTTCGATCCACATGCTTCGATTGGGCAACATTGCTTCCTTCGAACACGGGCTTTCGATTGGGAAATATGTTTGTTTCGATCCACATGCTTCGATTGGGCAACATTGCTTCCTTCGAACACGGGCTTTCGATTGGGCAATATGTTTGTTTCGATCCACATGCTTCAATTGGGCAACATTGCTTCCTTCGAACATGGGCTTTCGATTGGGAAATATATTTGTTTCAATCCAAGATTCGTTTGGGCATGTGGCTCCATTCGTGAAAGTCTTTGTTTGAGCATTGACCTTTTTGTGTGCTTGCTTGGAGTCACAAAGTTTAGACCTCCTCCATGCAGGCTTCGACTATGTTTGTACTAGCTTCGATTGGACAACATTTCTCTTTAGTATGCTGCATTTCCATCCTTGACAAACTTCAGCACACATTTGCCCCCTTCAAACGATGCACAAAGGTGATTCGTTCGAAAGACACTTGTTGGAGGAAAGTCAAACAATATGTTTGGAAGGAGAATCTGGTCGAAGGAGGGTCAAAATGAAAGGATGAAATATTCAAAGATGCTTGCTGCCAAGTTCAGGCATAGTACACTGGCCAAAACTGCTGCACAACAGTCCTGAAACACTGCCCCATTCTTGCACAAAAACAGCATACAACCACTGTCCCTTGAAGGCTACAAAGAGAAGTTTATCCAAATTGTTCAAATTATTTTGTTTTCCCTCCAAAAACTTCAGCCAACTTTGCCTATAAATAAGAGGCTCCAACACATATTTTTGAGAGGATCTTGGGACCAGAGGAACGAATCCCCCAATTTTTCCCAAACACAACAAAACTCTCAAGTTCATCAACACTTGAGAAATCAAAAAAACCCAGAATCCCAAACACTCACCTCTTTCGATTCTGAAGAACACCCCACACATAGAAGTTTGTTCAAACTCAAAGACAACCTTCTGTGACAACCCTTCGAACCAAAAAGAAAACCCCCTGTGACTATTCTTCGAATTCCAGAAACGTCCAGGTAGCAGCTCAAGTTCGAATCCCACATCCATTCAATGCCTGAAGCAAGGTAAGTTATTCTTACCTTTGAACTTTTCGTTTCATGACATAAAATGTAAATAATCTTTTCGTTCGTTTCAAACATGTATATACCATTGTTCCTTTCGTTTCCACCCTTTTAACATGTTATTTTTCAGAGCTAACCCTTTCGTTTTTTTGCTTTCTATTTACCTGAACTTGCTTTAACTGTTAAACTGTTTACCAAACAAATACTAGCATGGCCTCAGGCCATGTTGCCATTTAATGCTTTAAATGAAAGAAACAGGAAACAGGAAATAGGAAACGAAGCTTCTGGCTTCTATCCTCTTTCTCCAGGTCGAACGAAAGAGACAACCAGGAGTATGAAACGAAGCCTTTGGTTTCCACACTGACTTCTAGGCCCAGCCAGAGACACGCTCACACTGATTTCACTGGCCCAATCGAAGAAGGCAATGAGGCAGAAAGGCCCAGCCAGAGGCACACTTGCACTAAGTCCAGGGTCAGACGAAAGGCACTCCTATGCTGGTGCCAGCCTCCAATCGAAGTACATGACCTGACTGGTGCCAAAGTCTAATCGAAAGACGTGACTTTGCTGTTGCCAGCCCCAATCGAAGGAGGCCAACAAAATGCAAATCGAAGGGTGCTACTGCCTGGGTCGAAAGACACACATTTTTCTTACTTTTATCTTATTTTTTCCTTCATATTTTTATGCCTTTCGATACGGTTGTAATAGCATAGGATTTTATCTTTCTGCATTTTATTTACTTTGTACAAATGCTAGTAATTAGGCGTGTATGGCAAGATAAAATCAACAAGTAAACAAACCAAAAAATCCAAAAACACTCTTTAATCCTTACTTGAATATATCTTAAAACCCGCAAAACACTCAACAAATCAAAACTCCCCCCAAGGGCATGTTATCTCCGTTCTACGGTGATACCGGCCGTGCCTATTGCTAGAATGCATGCGTTAATGTCGCCCACTAAAAACCACAAACAAATCAACTTTTTTCTAGAGGAACTACAGTGTTTTGATTCCTTCATTGGATACGTAGGCAAAGGGTCGCGAAACTCTCACGAACGCAATAATAAAAACTCATTTCTTTCCCCTTAAGCAAACATAGTTGTAGATAAATACACCATTGTATATAACAAACAATTTTAACCAAAAATAGTTATTCCAAAAGGTTCCTGCGGAGTACTGCAGATGCATTGGGTGCTAATACCTTCCCATTGTATAACCAACCCCCGAACTCTTGATCTCTTTCAAAAACGCATTGTATTTTCATTACTTTTAAGTATTATTTTACATTGCATGTTTTAGGGTTTTATTTCGCTCTTTTCCCTTTCCCCTTGGAAATAATAAAGCGCGGTGGCGACTCTTGCTATTTGCGAGTCAAGTTAATCAATATCTTGATCTCCAATTTTCACCGCTACAGAATTGGCGACACTGTTGGGGAATTATTGACCTCTTGCTGGTCCATCCCTAAGTGGGTTAAGCCTAGTTTGTTTTATCTGTTTTATCATTATTTGATTGTTTGATTATATGTTTATATTATGGTTATTTGGGTTTTTGCAAAAGATAAGTCCTATACCCGGACTAAGTTACACTTAGGAATAGGACGGGCGGTATAGTCATGTTAACTTTGAGGGAGTAATCCCGAAGAAGGAGGCATCAAATCCCCCACTCAGTGGAAGCCCCTTTGAATGTAGTATTTGTTTACTGAGTAATCGGGAAGACATTGTTGCTTTCGACCTGGGAGCCAGAGAAGCTGAGAACCGTAGAACCCTTAACCCATCTTGGCCTTTTAGGTGTAGTGCGGAGAATATAACAGAGTAATCCGGAAGTAGTTGTCACGCGATGCTGCACTCAGACGAGTTTCTCTTGAGAATATTGCTAATTACTGAGTAATCGGGACGTTGGTAATATCCGAAGGAGGAATGTAGACTTTGGAAAATTTTAGAACCTTGTTTTACAGGTGTGGTTAAACCTTTAGTACATACCTCAGGGATGTTTTTTACCTTTGACTCCATGCTCGTGACGTTGAACCTTTCGACTTTATTTGTGACCTTGCTTGTGGTTGTTGCATAGCCATGCCTTCATGCATCCATGAAACCCTTTCACTTGATTTTCAAGGAATTTGGAGGTCTTTCTTTGTAAACATCACACGTTTCGTCAAGCTCAATGGATCTTGGGTGTTGATAGGGTGAAAACCCTAATCCACCAAAATGGATGATTGATCTTAATGATAACTTGATCAACTCTTTGATCCAATTTAAAATTCGTCTTTTATCTTCATACTTTGATGTTTACAAATTAATATCTTGAGTTTCTTGAAAGTCAAATAAAAACTCTCTTTTGCATATCATGCATCATTCTACATTTTTGGTTTCACTTTCAAAGGTCTTTTTCCAAGTCTTATTTTTCCTTTGGTCTCACCAGTACAACACTCGCGCTAATAGAACAATGGAGAATATCAAGCAAGAGGTTTCTAAACTCCACAGAGAGGTGACTAATTTGAAACTAGTATGGAGCACTTAACTGGTTTGGTTGAAATTTTGGTTGCCGCCCAAGTCAATCCTTCTAGGAGGGAGGAAGCGATTATAAAAGTCTTCAGTGAAACTCTAAAATCATTCTCTCATGAGAAGGTGATGGTTAATGCACCTAATGACTTTCCTGACAAGATGAATGTGGGAGTGCGTCTAGAAGAATATGTCGGAAAGGGATGTTTATATGAAGATGGTAGCTCAGCTAATGGTGTGAAGAAGTTTGATAATAACTTTTCCAAGAAGAGAACCAGAGGAAGAAATAATCATCGTCAGAATCATCATGTTTCTCCTATTCATCAACAGAACCAGCAAGTTTCTAATCATAGGAAATCTCGGTTTGATCCAATTCCAACAACCTATACAAAGTCCTTTCATGTCTTGATGCAGAGGAATTTGGTTCAGACCCGACCTCCACCGAAGGTTCCTGAGAAGATACATTGGTACTACAAAGCTGATTTGGCTTGTACCTTTCATCAAGGTGCTCCTGGGCATGACTTGGAGGGTTGCTTTGCTTTGAAGATTGAGGTTCAAAAGTTGGTCAAAAGTGGTATCTTGTCATTCAAGGACGTTGGTTTTGAAGTTCAAATCAAGCATGCGCCGAAGAGTAAACACGATTGATGGTGACTTTGATTTTTGAAGGATGTTTTCGGTAATTCAAGTCCAGATGGAAAGCCTTCCCAGATTATTAACTTATTTCTTCTTTTTGTAATTTTTCTTGTTTATCAAAACATTGTTTGCATGTAAGAACTTGTTTGCATCTGAATGATTATCTTAATACAATGAGTATGTTTGTCTTAAAGAAATTCATTCGTTTCACTCATATTTGTTTTCAAATTTTAAATTGCTTTTGCACTATGATACCAAATTGTTGCTCATTCTCTTGCCTAGGCAGAGATTGAAGGGAGGGTGATGATCTGAAAAACACAAAATCTCTGGCTATATGCTTTTTGAATAAAATCTTGCTGACGATGTACAGGCATTGTTTCAAATCCCTAAACACTGGACATATAAGGAAGATAATCCCTTGTTAACCCCCTTTGAGCCTTGAAGTAGGATTTTTCTTTTCTACACAAAACAACCTCAAATTTTAACCTGGGGCAGGGTAGTTTTCAGTTAATCCGATTGAGTGTTCAAAATTCATAAGGAAGATATTTCTGAAGAGAAACTACGAGAGCTATCCTTCATGTATAATGAAGCTAGAAGATATGGAATCACAATGTTATCCCTCATTCATCAAGAAACTAGGAAGTCATAATCCTCTCAACAATCAAATACAAGCTAATGTCACACTTTTGTTCAAAAAATAAAAAAATCAAGAAGAAAAAAAAAAGTCTGCTAAGTCGAAAACTTGAAAACGTGCGGCTTAAGAAAAAATTAGGGCATCCCGCTGGACTATCAATTCAAAAGAATTATTCAGGAGAAATTTAGAGAAAATAAAAATTGCAAAGAAGGGAATACAAACAAAATTCCTCAGCAAAGAACAAATTGGTGACTACAAACACGAAGACATAAAGGTGGTTGCTACTCTGAAAGCCTCGTCATTTCCTTAACCGTCACAAAATCCTTTTGAGAGATGAACACTCATGTTGAATTAACTGAACATAGGGTTGAAGAACATCATGAAGAATGGATGGGCACCTATAAATTTTGAGCCTTAAAAATCTTTTTCTAAAAACCATAAGCCAGACCACGTTACAACCTTCAAAAGTCCTAATTAAACAAGGTTATTTTGGAAAGCATACTTCAATGAGATAGTGTTCCTGACTCCCATGAATGTTTTCTAAATAGTTATGTTGATATCATATGCTTTTCCTACACAAAAATAAATGGCGCTCTAACTTGCAAAATTTGTGCGATATCTTTTCAAAATCTTCAAGACTTACATAACCGTTGCATTAGAATTTTCATCCTCATAATAAACTTTTTCTAACTGAAAAACTTTTGTTTGATATCAAGGAAGCTCACATATAAGCACCGGTGATGAGTTTATTCTTTTAAGGCCTGAAACTATGTTGAGTAATTGGCGAATCATTTCAAGAAAAAATCATATCCAGGGGCATGTCACCTGAAGACCGTAAGCACGAACATGTTGCTTCCCCCAGTTAATGCTTTCCTAACTTGTTTACCCTTTATTGGGGCAAAATTTGAAGACTTTGTTGTGACAAGTACAGTCAATCTGGGGCAATCACATCGAGATTTGACGAATCTCTCTAAGAGTTTGAAGACGCTAGAGCATGGTGGATGCCAGGTCTTTTGTAAAATCCTCTTGAGATGATTTCTTCTCATCAACCATATAGCTTAGGGTATTTTAGAAGTGAGGTTATTCACAAGAATTATCATGCATCACACAGCTTATCAGCAGTAAACTTGGGGCATCCAAAATTAGTCCCAGGGCGATCCAGATTTGTCAAGATATGTGATATGTTATGGACACATTATCAGAGGGTGGTGTTCTCAGTATCTCCAGCTAAGCAAGACTTTTTCCAACTGAAGCATAATTCGTGTTGTTATCCTTTCAATGGATTGTTGATGATAGAAGACTGAACTTTGGGTTTTCTACCTGAAAATATCTTCCTCTCCGGAGATATTTAAGCCTTGTAAAAGGACTTTTCTCCAATGATGGCCTGTGTTCTATCTCCAGTAATGTTCCCATCTTGTTGAGATTAGCTGAGTGTCGGGTTGTGCTAGGACGTCTTATCATCTTCTGTCTATCTCCTCTATCTGTTTTGTAAGCATATACATGACATTCATTTATTCATTCACACTTGCATCATGCACAATCATTGATATTTGTTGATGTTCTTGATCTGTATACTTTGGTTATCATATTTCCTCTCCTCAAATAGAGTGTAAACTTAAGCATAAAATGTATCCTTTCTAATTCCCCACTGAGTTTATTCCTCGTGGAAGAGTTGTTGCTTTAGCCTTCCTTTCTGTCTCAGGACAGGATAAGTCTCATTTGAGTTTATTCCTCATCTGGTAGGGTCTTGTTTGACTGTTTCTCTCCATTTTGTTCTTGGCTTGCATTTTGTCTTTTACAGATGTTGCTTGGTGAATCTCTCTAAGCTGTGAAACCTAAATGGAGAGTGCATTGATCTTGCGTATGTAAATACTTGGTCTCCTCAGGAAGGATTTATTTATGGCTCCCCATTGAAGATGAACTTTATTCCCTAGTAGTGTTATCATAACCTTCTTCTGGAATATCGACGTGACAACAAGCGACTGACTCTTTATTTGAGCAGTTTCATTATTTCTAAATTTCTTTATATTATGACAAATGGCGGTCTCTTCATGAGTAGTTTGTCCATCCCCAATGAAATTATTGATTCTCACCTCCAGCAATATCTTCATGATATTTTATGGGTACCTTTGAGAAAACAACAAGCGGCGGTCTCTTCATGAGCAACTTGTATGTTATTGTTACCTTTGAAAAAACATCAAGCGGCGGTCTCTTCATGAGCAACTTGTGTGTTATTGTTCTCTTGAAAAACAGCAAGCAACAGTCTCTTCATGAGCAACTTGTATGTTATTGATACCTTAGAGAAAACAGCAAGCGGCGGTCTCTTCATGAGCAACTTGTATGTTATTGTTACCTTTGAAAAAACAGCAAGCGGCGGTCTCTTCATGAGCAACTTGTATGTTATTGTTCTCTTGAAAAAATAGCAAGCCGCGGTCTCTTCATGAGCAACTTGTATGTTATTGTTCTCTTGAAAAACAGCAAGCGACGGTCTCTTCATGAGCAACTTGTGTGTTATTGTTCTCTTGAAAAACAACAAGCGACAATCTCTTCATGAGCAACTTGTATGTTATTGTTACCTTTGAAAAAACAGCAAGCGGCGGTCTCTTCATGAGCAACTTGTGTGTTATTGTTCTCTTGAAAAATAGCAAGCGGCGGTATCTTCATGAGAAACTTGAATGTTATTGATACCTTAGAGAAAACAGCAAGCGGCGGTCTCTTCATGAGCAACTTGTATGTTATTGTTACCTTTGAAAAAACAGCAAGCGGCGGTCTCTTCATGAGCAACTTGTATGTCATTGTTCTCTTGAAAAAATAGCAAGCGGCGGTCTCTTCATGAGCAACTTGTATGTTATTGTTCTCTTGAAAAACAGCAAGCGGCGGTCTCTTCATGAGCAACTTGTGTGTTATTGTTCTCTTGAAAAACAGCAAGCGGCGGTCTCTTCATGAGCAACTTGTATGTTATTGTTACCTTTGAAAAAAACCAGCAAGCGGCGGTCTCTTCATGAGCAACTTGTGTGTGATTTTTCTCTTGAAAAACATCAAGGGGCGGTCTCTTCATGAGCAACTTGTATGTTATTGACACCTTTGAAAGGAAGCAAGTGGAGGCCTCTTTATTTGAGCAGCTTGTGTATCCCCAACAATAATGCAAACGACACCTCTTCGGAAAAGTTCCATGGGGAAATTTGTATTTTATCCTTTTCAGGCAATACCTTGGTAAAATTCAGAAGTCATAAATGTTTATTTCCAGTCTCAGTACTGATGCCAATCATTTTCCAGTCTCAGTACTGATGCCAATCATTTTCCAGTCTTAGTACGGATGCCAATCATTTGCCAGTCTCAGTGCTGATGTCAATCATCATCTGCCAGCCTTAGTGCTGATGTCAATCATTTCTTTTCCAGCCTCAACATTGATGTAAATCATTCAAGAGTCTCTCATTTGAAGTCTATGACTCTGTTTCCCCAGTGGAGTTATAATCTCTTCCCCTATGGGATTATTGTATAATGTACTTGGTTTCTCCAGTAGTAGTTTGTCTCATGCGGCATCATTCCTTGTTAAATTCAAAATCTTACATTCATACCATATCATAAACATAATTGCGGTATCTTAAAGCCAAAAATTGTGTATTCTATATTTAAGTCCCTTCAATCTCGTCGAAATGAAGATCCCAATCTTCATATCTCCAGATAGAAGAAACTTAAATAGGGGCAGCTGTCATACCCCAATTTTTGACCTAAGATCCCATTTTTATTTTTGCATTTTATACAAAAGTCAAGGTCACTACATACAGTCGGTTTTAACCTCTCACCTTCGAGCATTGATTATGCAGAAATTGTCAAGTGTTTTGAACATTCTTAGCCTATGTATCACTAACTTATAATCAAGCACGAAATGTGTGTTTTTTTTGCTTCTTTGATTTCATGTGCTGACAAGTCTCCTTCGATTCAGCCTTTCGATTGGACAAGTTTACTGCCTGCAAACATGCTTCGATTGGGCAACATTGCTTCCTTCGAACACGGGCTTTCGATTGGGAAATATGTTTGTTTCGATCCACATGCTTCGATTGGGCAACATTGCTTCCTTCGAACACGGGCTTTCGATTGGGCAATATGTTTGTTTCGATCCACATGCTTCGATTGGGCAACATTGCTTCCTTCGAACACGGGCTTTCGATTGGGCAATATGTTTGTTTTGATCCACATGCTTCGATTGGGCAACATTGCTTCCTTCAAACACGGGCTTTCGATTGGGAAATATGTTTGTTTCGATCCACATGCTTCAATTGGGCAACATTGCTTCCTTCTAACACGGGCTTTCGATTGGGCAATATATTTGTTTCGATCCAAGATTCGTTTGGGCATATGGCTCCCTTCGTGCAAGTCTTTGTTTGAGCATTGACATTTTTGTGTGCTTGCTTGGAGTCACAAAGTTTAGACCTCCTCCATGCAGGCTTCGACTATGTTTGTACTAGCTTCGACTGGACAACATTTCTCTTTAGTATGCTGCATTTCCATCCTTGACAAACTTCAGCACACATTTGGCCCCTCAAACGATGCACAAAGGTGATTTGTTCGAAAGACACTTGTTGGAGGAAAGTAAAACAATATGTTTGGAAGGAGAATCTGGTCGAAGGAGGGTCAAAATGAAAGGATGAAATATTCAAAGATGCTTGCTGCTAAGATCAGACATAGTACACTGGCCAAAACTGTTGCACAGCAGTCCTGAAACACTGCCCCATTCTTGTACCAAAACAGCATACAACCACTGTCCCTCGAAGGCTACAAAGAGCAGTTTACCCAAATTGTTCAAATTATTTTGTTTTCCCTCCAAAAACTTCAGCCAACTTTTCCTATAAATAAGAGGCTCCAACACATATTTTTGAGAGGATCTTGGGACCAGAGGAATGAATCCCACAATTTTCCCCAAACACAACAAAACTCTCAAGTTCATCAACACTTGAGAAAATAAAAAAACCCAGAATCCCAAACACTCACCTCTTTCGATTCTGAAAAACACCCCGCACATAGAAGTTTGTTCAAACTCAAAGACAACCTTCTGTGACAACCCTACGAACCAAAAAGCAAACCCCCTGTGACTATTCTTCGAATTCCAGAAACATCCAGGTAGCAGCGCAAGTTCGAATCCCACATCCATTCAAGGCCTGAAGCAAGGTAAATTATTCTTACCTTTGAACTTTTAGTTTCATGAAATAACATGTAAATAATCTTTTCATTCGTTTCAAACATGTACATACCATTGTTCCTTTCGTTTCCACCCTTTTAACATGTTATTTTTCAGAGCTAAACCTTTCGTTTTTTTGCTTTCTGTTTACCTGAACTTGCTTTAACTGTTAAATTGTTTACCAAACAAATACTAGCATGGCCTTAGGCCATGTTGCCATTTAATGCTTTAAATGAAAGAAACAGGAAAAAGGAAATAGGAAACGAAGCTTCTGGCTTCTATCCTCTTTCTCAAGGTCGAACGAAAGAGACAACCAGGAGTATGAAACGAAGCCTTTGATTTCCACAATGACTTCTAGGCCCAGCCAGAGACACACTCACACTGATTTCACTGGCCCAATCAAAGAAGGCAACGAGGCAGAAAGGCCCAACCAGAGGAACACTTTCACTAAGTCCAGGCTCAGACGAAAGGCACTCCCATGCTGGTTCCAGCCTCCAATCGAAGTACATGACCTGACTGGTGCCAAAGCCTAATCGAAAGACGTGACTTTGCTGTTGCCAGTCCCAATCGAAGGAGGCCAACAAAATGCAAATCGAAGGGTGCTACTGCCTGGGTCGAAAGACACTCATTTTTCTTACTTTTATCTTATTTTTTCCTTCATATTTTTTATGCCTTTCGATACGGTTGTAATAGCATAGTATTTTATCTTTCTGCATTTTATTTACTTTGTACAAATGCTAGTAATTAGGCGTGTATGGCAAGATAAAATCAACAAGTAAACAAACCAAAAAAAATCCAAAACCACTCTTTAATCCTTACTTGAATATATCTTAAAACCCGCAAAACACTCAACAAATCAAAACTCCCCCCAAGGGCATGTTATCTCCGTTCTACCGTGATACCGGCCGTGCTTATTGCTAGAATGCGTGCGTTAATGTCGCCCACTAAAAAACACAAACAAATCAACTTTTTTCTAGAGGAACTACGGTGTTTTAATTCCTTCATTGGATACTGTTGTACCCAAAAATTTTCCCTCCCATTTCCTCCACATTTTCTCACCACAAGACCCTTGGAGCTCAAGATCCAGCTAGGGTTTCCTCTGCTCAAGACTTCTCCTTGCACTGTTGACCCAAATTAGGGTTTGTGTTTGCACAAAGATGTTTTGACCTAGAATGCCTAAGATGACTTTCCTGCCTCATATTGGACTCCCAAGTTTATCCATACCAAGTTTCAAGCCTTGATTCCAATCTTTGCCCAGTCAATTGGACAGTTGACCTAGAAATCAGCTGTATTGGGAAAAAGTCAACTGTGGTCAATTGAAAGTCAAAACTCATGATTTTTTGACCCACATCAACCTTATGAACTCATATGTACCATTTGACCAAGTTTGGATTACAATTCCACAAGAAATTTGATCAGATCACCAAAAGGGCAAAATGGTCATTTTTAGGGTTTTTGACTGCACAAAGGCAATTTTTGACTGTTTGACCTAGCCAATGGCAAACCAAGCTCATACATGGACTCAAGTACCCCATGGAATAGTCTTGACATGTTCAACAAGTTCAAAAGATCCCAAATGCACAAGATTGACAGATGAATTTTCCAGTCAATTGATCAATTTTTGACTGTATACTGAAAAGTCAAACTTTGACTTTTTGGTCAAAATCAAGTGTCAAGATTCATTTTTCCTCAAAACATGTCAAATTATGAAACTTGTTCATCAAGAAATCAAAAATTGCAAATTAGGGTTTAAAATGAAGAATTTTCATAACTTAGAATTTTTCTAAGTTATGAAAATCCCTAATTTTTTCCTAACTTTGTCCCACTTTTTCATCAAGATACATTTGTATTCAAGGAAAAGTCAAAACATGAAAGTTATAGTCCATTGCAAAATCTACAACTTTTAATCACAAAGTTTCCTCAAAAGAATCTTGTAGCTCAAGTTATGATTTTTGGAATAAGGGTGCAAAACATTCCTAACTTAGAAAAATTTTGACCTATTTTAGGCAGGATTTTTGCCTAACTTCATGGCTACTTTTCACATGCTTCCACTTGGAATTTCAATTTGAATTACAAAGATGGATTGTATTACACATTCCAAGCTTTCCAAAATGTCCAAGAACTCATCAAACAACCTTGTGGTTAGGGAGAATCGAATTTGGCAATATGGGCAAAACTCACTTTGTTCATGGCCAATTTACATGTCCATAACTTTGCATTTTTGAACTCAGCATGCTCTAAGCTAGATTACAGGTCCTTTATCTCATCCACACTCATAAATTTAATGCCAATCCTTCATGTTTAAGCTTTATCTTGTGTGTTTAAGCATTGCATACAAGATTGAGCCATAAATAGAAAAAGCAATTTATCCATTTTTGAAAAGTGGAACTTTATGTCAAGTTTGCAAATCAAGAAGTACAAGGCAAATCTCTTTGGCACAAGTTCAGAAGCATGTCACACTGATCAAGAGGGATGGTTGCAGCACATTTTGAGGGGCCTGCATAAGTCTAGAAACAAGTTGACATTTTGTTGCTTAAGTTGGAAGAAACTTGGCATATTGATACACAACTTTCATTTCTGCCAACACAAGCTAAAGCAAAGTTATTAGACACATCCCAAACAACATCACTGAGCTAAGGCACGACCAAAACACCTTCCAAACCTCATCAAACCTCAAAACACCATTGTACTGCACAAAAACAGGGCATCCCTGCAACTTGACTTCCATAAACATTTCCCCTCGTGCGTTTTGGCTGAAACCTTTGCAAACACATTCCCTATCACCCACTGAAGTTGTCCCAAGCATTGGACACGACCTATAACATCCCTAACACCATTTGCCATTTTCACTTTTTCTGTTTTGCAGGTTGATAGCCATATCTTGATTCACTTGGTTTCAAAGCAAGCTAAAGGTTGGAATAGCATCCCTAAACTTCAAGCAAGCTGTACCAATCCTCACCTTGCCTTGAAAGTGCCTCCATTACCAGACACGATCCAAGCTGAACAGGTAAATTCATGGACTTCTATCTCTCAATATAGGAAGAGTTAGCTTTAAGTTTATGAATGAAAAATGTTCTACTCATGCCCCTGAAGCTATACATATCTTCACATTCCATTTATATTGCATGTGCTGAGAGAATTTAAGACTTGAACATTGACAAAAACATAGGTTAAGAATTAGGGATGGAGAAATTCTCTCTCATTTCTGAGAGTTAAGTTGAGTTTTTTATATGTATGGAATCGTGGCTTGATGCTTGACATCTTTCATGTTATAAGTTTTTGCTAAAAGTTCAGGAATCAGGAGATAGCAGGAATCACGTGTTGCTCTGTTTGTTGTTCAAAGGTTGAAGACAACCTTTCATGGGTTGGGCCTGTGATATTTTTCCTTTTTACACCATGATTTTACATTTGCACCTCCTTGGCCCATTGCGTTTTATTTTCATTATTTTTGACTTTTGATTTTTGTTTCTGACTTATTTATTTTTGACAAAGCATAAAAGATATTAAAATTATTTTTTTCACCTTTTTTTGCATTTTTTAGGCATTTATTTGTTCTAACTTGATATATGTAAATAAATAAATATAGATACTTTTATTTTAAAATACAAAAAATAATAGAAATACATTTTATTTCTGATTTTTTTATTTTTATCTCTTGAAAACATTTTATAAAAAATATACTTTTTTTTTATTAAATATTTTATTTTTGTACATATAATATATATTTAATAAATAATGTAAATACTTATTTATTTATTAGTATATTTAGGTTAAAAACACAAAAATAATACATTTTATTTTTTTATTAAATATTTAACTTAAAAAAATCACTTTTTGATAATATATTTCCTTTTTATTTATTTTTTGTACATAATTGATAAATATTGCATATATTATATAATTAATACATTTTATTTAGCAAAATTAGGGTTTTGCCCTAAATACCTAAAAAATACCAAAAAATTAATTCATTTTATTCTTGTTTATTTGACACATGAAAAATACTTTTTTACATACATATGAAAACCATTTTTGTATTTTGCATATTTATTTTATTTTATTTAATTATTGTGCAATAAAATCCCTTGTAGAATTTCAATTTGGATGTAATAGTTAGATTTTAATTTCTTGCTAAAATATCCCCATTTGAATATTTGTACCCCCATCCTATATATTGTGTTGTAATAACTTAGGACCTTTTATTTTTCGCATTTTAAAAGCTTTCTAATTATGCCATGTTAGAATTAGGGTTTTGTATGCAAAAATCAACCAAACACATAGCTTGGCCTAATTCAAAGATAAAAAAGCATGAAAATGGACAACACCAATCACACTTGCACCCCTAGGGCACTCCACTTGTTGCCTTCAATAAATGGGCCATGTTGCATGTTAGGTATCTTTGGCAAAAACAAAACAATCAAATGATCATAGTCCCTCGATGACGCTTTCAAAAGTTGCCTAAAAATGATCAAGTCCCTTAAAGGAAAAATTGCCCAAAGATACTTGGCACCATTGCAATCATGGTCTAAACGATGACCCGCGCCCGTCCTGTTCACATCCTAACACAAGATTGTCCACCAAATACAATGGTGGAACAAAATTGTCAACAGGGTTAAAAACATAGCAAAGATCTTTGAGAAATTTAGGAGTAGACAACTCTTGGTTACTTGCCAACTTGCAAAACAAAAACACTTGCCTATTTTCAAAACCACACATCACAACACACTTTCAAACACAACTTTCAAAAACATTGAAAAAAAACTTTTCAAAAGACATATACCTTTGTATACATCCCAACATGGATCATTACAAAGGTTGCCACCACATTGGCCTCTTTTCAAAAACATTTTCAAAACCCACATACACAAAACACCATTTCAAACAATTGAAAATCAAGGCAAGTTGATCTAAGTAAGTAACTAAGAGCCCATGGATAACCATGGATAGAAAGGGTGCTAATACCTTCCCTTTCTATAATCTACTCCCCAAACCCAAGAAAACATCTCAAAGGTTTTTGCTGTGCTTTTTAACCTTTCCTTAGGATAAAATAAAAAGTCGGTGGCGACTCTTGCTCAACCGAAACATTTGCGAAAACAAACGCAAAACCTAGAGTCAGTTCTCCCACCGTATCACAGAACTGGCGACTCTGCAGGGGATTACTTTAAAGTGGAGTAACCTTAGGGCTTAGATCACCCTCTTGCATGACTAATTGTTTGTTTTGATTGCTTTACATCTTGGCTCTCTTGTTTGGGTTTACAATCCTACACCCGGATTTTGGGAAACATTCATAGATAGCAATACGTTGTGGAAACTGTGCGGGGTATACTGACACGGTTGAAGCAATAGCTATATTAGTGCGACATATTTGTGAGTACCGGTAACCCTTGAGTTCAATCAAGGAGAGTACGGGGCCGCTGAGTGATGTCACTAAGCACTAATGACCTAGAACCTTACTTGACCATCTTGGCCTTTCATTAGGGGTAGTGAGATGACCAGCTTTGGTACAGTCCGAAGTTGGTAGATACTCGATACTACACTCATTGAGGGTTATTTTCTTGGAATATTTTGGTCGCTAGTTAAGTGGCTAAACCAAAACAATGAACAATGAAAACAATCCAATGATATTGAGCTCCTTAGAACCCGGTTACTATTTAGGACGGGATTTTAAGCCAACTACACTCAAGAGGGTACTTACCTATGAAACCTCATGCAAGCCTGAAACTAGGGTTTGGTGTGAATTACTTGTACATATGTTTTGTGCATACATCATGAACATCATGAAGCATCATATGCATTCACTAACCATTTCAAGGGTTTAGATCTTCATCTTTGTTCTTGTTTTGTAGGTCATGGAAATTCCTCGCAGGAAAACCATCCAAGTCAACCTTGTGAGAATCCCTCCTCAACTTAAGGAGCTCACATCAAGAATCCCGGAAAGCTCTCCCTTCAGTGAAAGACATGGTAGACTGCTCAGCTTAGTCAACACCAACATTGAAGAGGACATGATGAAGGTGCTGTTCCAGTTCTTTGACCCTCTTCACCACTGTTTCACTTTCCCCGACTACCAGTTGGTGCCCACTTTGGAGGAATTTTCTCAACTCCTGAGAATTCCTATCCTTAATCAACTACCCTACAACGGTACGGAAAAGGAACCAAAGCCTGAAGATGTTGCTCGAGCACTACACCTACAGCCATCTGACATCAAGGGGCATTGGGAAACTAGAAGCGGTGTCAAAGGCTTCTTAGCAAAATTCTTGTTTGAGAAGGCACAAGAATGTTGGAATTCATTAGACCTACAAGCCTTTGAAGAAATCGTGGCCCTCCTCATCTATGGTTTGGTTTTGTTCCCAAATCCTGACCAGCTTGTAGATGTCAACACCGTCAAAATCTTCTTATCCAGGAATCTAATACCAACATTGCTTGGGGACATTCTTCACTCATGTTACACTCGAACCATGAGAAAAAGGGGTGTTCTCATGTGCTGTACTCCTCTCCTTGCAAGGTGGTTTATTTTGCACCTTCCGCAATCTGTCTTGAAGAATGACCAAGGATTAAGGTGGTCACAACGGTTGATGACCCTTACTCACTCTGATGTACATTGGTGTTCTCGGTCCAGAGAAAATGTCATCATCGTTGATCATTGCGGAGAGTTCCCTAATGTTCCATTACTTGGCATTAGGGGAGGCATTACCTACAACCCTTGTCTAGCTTTGAGACAATTTGGATATGCACGAAGAGATGGCCCTCACGACATGCTGATTCTTGACCTAGTTTTTGACTTCGACAACGATGCGCAAGGACTTCGCCAAAGATTCATCAGAGCTTGAAGGATGCCTAACAAGGTTGACAGCAAGACACTGGGGCACAAGAACTTCATCCCTCTTGAGCCTTACCTCAAATGGGTACGAGCCCGAGCCCAGAGTCTAATGATGCCTTATCCTCATGTTCTCCCTGTGATTAAAGAGCCCATTACGGAAGGGGATGTTCCCTACACCATCCTATATCCTGACATGCCTACATCATGGGAGGAGATGCAGAAGAGTTGGATCCAACTTAAGGAGGAACAGAACACTTTTGAAGCCAGCTTCTACGCCAGTGAGAAGAAGGTTTTGGAGCTTACCCGCCGACTCCATGAGGAAGAGACCCTCAACACCTACATCGCACCAAAGAGGATGCGCAACGTCTTTTTACCTTGAGAAGTTTTTTTGTAATATTTGGCCCATGGGGCATTTATGTACTGACAAATTTCTTCTTATTAATATGACGTGCGTTCTTTTTTGTTTGCAACAATTTTGAATGTTCTAAATCCTTGAATGCATTGCATACATAAGCATACCATTCATCATGTGCATAAGCAGGTCTCCACACCAGGTTTCCTTATCTTTCTGCTGTTTATTTCAGTAAGATGGATCTCGAACAAACGGTCAAGGACTTGCAGTCTCAAAAGGCACAATTTCAACAACTCCTGATGACCTTGGCTAAGGGTCAGGAAGATTTGAAAGCCCTGCTGGGGAACAAAGACCAAGTGAAAAAGAAAAAGAAGAGAATCGGGGTGGCTACCCTAGGAAGAAGGTTTGAGGGTGAAGCCAGAAGAGTGCTTGAATTTCCCCCTACATCTGAAGAAGGAACCAGTAAAGGGAATGCGGCTGCGGTACCTTCTGAATCCGAAGTTGAAGAAGAGGAGGCTGAAGAGGACGAAGAATACTCTGATCAACAATACCCGCCCGCTGATGATAAGTACAAAGGCTTGGAAGACAGGTTGGCAGCTATGGAGCTGCAGAGAGTTCCCGGCTTAGATTTCGAAGACTTGGGATTAGTTGCTGGAATTATGATTCCCCCGAAGTTCAAAGTGCCAGTTTTTATAAGGTATGACGGGCTATCCTGCCCGAAGATGCATCTCAGATCATGTGTAAGGAAGATCCAACCTTACACTGCAGACAAGAACCTTTGGATCCATTTCTTTCAGGATAGCCTTTCTGGGGCTCAACTCGAGTGGTTCTATCAGCTGGATGGAGCCAGTATCCGAAACTGGGAAGACTTGGCCACCACATTTTATAAACAGTATCAGCACAATTCTGACCTCGCTCCTACGCGTACCCAACTCCAGGGTATGTCGCTAGGGATGGGCGAAGGATTCAAGGAGTATGCACAAAAGTGGAGAGATCTGGCTGGCAGGGTGCAGCCACCTTTGACTGACCGTGAACTTGTTGACATGTTCCTTAGGACCCTGTCTGGTTCGTTCTTTAATCATCTGATTGGTAATTCCTCTGCTGGGTTTACAGATTTGATTTTGACTGGTGAGAGGATATAAGCTGGTATCAAGTCAGGGAAGATACAGAAAGGTGCCGCTGTGAGTACTGAGAAGAAGCCTTTCAAGAAGGAAGCTAGTGTTGTTTATGGTCCCAGAAGACAAGTTAAGCCAGAACGCCGCCCGGCTGTTAATGCATTGGTAATTTCAAAGCCTATTGCTGCTCCTCAGCAGTATAATCAACAAAGGGGTGAGAGGCCTAAGAGGCAGTACACTCGGCTCAGTATGACCCTGTCTCAGATTTTTCCGCAACTACTATCAACCAATCTGGTAACTGTCAAAGAAGCTCCGAAGGTGGTGAACACAGCTTCTCCAAAGTATAACCCCAACGCCCGTTGCGCTTATCAGTCTGATAGCCCCGGGCATACTACGGACGATTGCTGGGCTCTAAGGAATAAGGTTCAAGACCTTATTGATGCTAAGGAAATACAGTTTGAGGCGCATGAAAGGCCCAATGTTGTGACTGCTCCCATGCCCCAGCATGGAGTGAGTGTCGTGGAAGAAGACCGATATGTAGCCTCCGTGGAAGAGATTGTTACTCCGTTATCGACTGTTAAAAGGAATCTGTTGCTAGCCGGTTTATTTCTGGGATATGGTGAAGATTACCTTCTATGTGCTGTTTCGCCTTTTGGTTATCCTTTGCTGAAATCAGGTATCCAAAACCTGATGGATAGCAAGGAAATCTTGTTCGAAAATATTGTTGTTCCTGCTGTCCCCGCCGAAGAAGTTGCTATTGTCACTATTTTCAACAAACCTCCCAAGGCTCCTTCAAAGAAGCCTGTCAAAATCATGTCCGCTCAGAAGATTGCTCCTATCATCATTACTGTCCCAGGGCCTCTCCCTTATACATCCGACAAAGCTGTCCCATGGCACTATGGGGCAGATGTTTATGTGCTTGGAGTGAAGCAAAAGTTTGATACAAGTACCGGTGTTAGCAACATCACCGGGCCTGCCAAGATTACCCGCAGTGGTAGGTTGTTTTCGCCAGATATCGCACCACCAGTTATTCAGAAACCTCTTATCATCACACCCGCAAGTGTGCATGTTTCCCTTCCTAATCAAGTTCTTGTTTCTACCCCTGCTGCCGAGTCCTCTAACGCTCGGGGCAAAGGGATTGCTATTGATTTGCCTGCCCTGACGGAGGCGCCAAAGACGACCACTGTTGAAGCCTCCCAGCAAGAGATGGAGGAGATCCTCAAGATTATCAAGAAAAGTGATTTCAATGTTGTTGAGCAGTTGGGGCACACCCCCTCTAAAATTTCTATGCTATCGTTGTTGTTGTGTTCAGAGGCCCATGCCAAGGCCTTGATCTCCTTCCTGAAGACGGCTCATGTGCCGCAAGAAACATCTGCTGATCAATTTACTGATTGTGTGGCCAACTTGACTGCTGATAACGGGTTGGGCTTTTCTGACGCCGATCTGACTGCAAAAGGAAAGAACCATAATGACGCCATGCATGTCTCCATTGAATGCAGGGGCACTACTCTTGCACATGTGTTGGTGGACACCGGTTCTTCATTGAATGTATTGCCCAAGAAGGCCTTAGACAGGTTAGATTGTGAGGGTTTGGAGCTCAAGCCTAGTAACATTATTGTCCGAGCCTTTGACGGTTCGAAGAGGATGGTGCATGGCGAAGTTGACATCCCAATCAGGGTTGGTTCTCAGGTGTTTGATTCTACTTTCTATGTGATGGACATCCGTCCATCCTACTCTTGTTTGCTGGGTCGTCCATGGATTCACAAGGCCGGAGCTGTGACCTCCACACTACATCAAAAGCTTAAGTACCCGGTTAGAGGAAAGATTGTTACAGTTCAGGGGAAGAAGAGTATATGGTCAGCCACTTAAACTCGTTCTGATACATAGAAATGGACGGGGAATTCATTGAGACCCCTTTTCAACACTTTGAAGAGGTGCCTCAGACATTGGCATCAGCTGAAACTGTGATTGAAGACCCTCCTTTGAAGATGGCTTCCTTAAAGGATGCCCGGGCTGTGATTGAGAAGGGCGAGTGCGCAAACTGGGGCCGACTTCCTGACTTTACTCCGAAGACCGACAAGTTTTGTTTGGGTTTCACTGCGGAGGCTCGGAAGGCTGTTCGTAAGGCGAGGATTGAAAGACCTCCTGTGTTCATCACCAACCCAGGAGTGAATGCTATTGAAGATGAGGTGGAGGAATCGGAATTCGACAGCTGGATCTACCCAACAACCGACAGTGGACCAAGCAACTGGACTGCCAAAGACTTCACACCTATTACTTTTGTCACTCAGTAATGAACTCTTTTGTTTTCAATTTGTAACAAACAATATGTTGAAACTTTTATGGCTCGGTGTCCTACCCGGGGCACCGTGGCTCCATTGGTGAGGGCTTTTTGTATGACATTTTCATATATCATTAATCAAAACATTGGACGTTTGTTGCATTTCAAATCTTATGCTCCTTTTCTTTCTTTATCATATATTGCAAAACAACTATATTTACACACACTCACTTATACAGGTTCCAATCCACTCTGGATCTCACTGGTAACGACTCTTCTACTGCCAGTTATGACTTCGAAAATCCGATCAACTTAGCCGAAGACGAAGGTGAAGATGATTGCGAGGTGCCTGGTGAACTTGCGAGACTGTTACTCCAGGAAGAGAGGGCCATTCAGCCACATAAAGAGCCAGTGGAAACGGTAAATCTAGGTACTGAGACAGACAGAAAGGAAGTCAAGATTGGTGCCAACCTAGAGCTCAGTGTGAAACAACGGTTGATTCAGATGCTGCATGACTACATGGAAATCTTTTCTTGGTCTTACGAAGACATGCATGGTTTGGATGCCGACATTATGGTTCATCACCTGCCTACCAAGGAAGACTGCCCTCCGGTAAAACAAAAGGTCCGCCGTATGCGTCCAGAGATGTCCGAGAAAATCAAGGCTGAGGTTATGAAACAATTTGATGCCGGGTTCCTAGCAGTGACTTATTATCCTCAGTGGGTTGCCAACGTGGTTCCAGTGCCGGAGAAAGATGGTAAGGTCCAAATGTGTGTTGATTACAGGGATTTGAATAGGGCCAGCCCCAAGGATGATTTCCCTCTGCCTCATATCGACGTCCTGGTTGACAATACTGCTCAGCATAAAGTATTCTCCTTCATGGACGGCTTCTCCGGTTATAATTAGATTAAGATGGCTCCTGAAGACATGGAGAAGACCACTTTTGTCACTCAGTGGGGCACCTTTTTCTACAAGGTCATGCCTTTTGGGTTGAAAAATGCTGGGGCAACTTACCAACGCGCCATGGTTGCTTTATTTCATGATATGATCCATCATGAGATAGAAGTGTATGTCGATGATATGATTGCAAGGTCCTAAACTGAGGAGGAACACCTTGACCATCTGCGGAAGTTGTTTGACCGTCTGAAGTTGTACAAGCTGAGGTTGAACCCAAACAAGTGCACCTTTGGGGTGAGGTCTGGAAAACTACTAGGTTTCATCATAAGCAACAAGGGTATTCAAGTGGATCCTGCCAAGGTGAAAGCCATACAAGAGATGCCAGCTCCCAAGACAGAGAAAGAAGTCAAAGGGTTTCTAGGACGGCTGAATTACATTGCCCGATTCATCTCGCATCTAACTGCTACCTGTGAACCAATCTTCAAACTACTGAAGAAAGATCAAGTTGTACGTTGGAATGATGAATGTCAGGCCGCTTTCGAAAAGATCAAAGAGTATCTCCAAGAACCACCCATTCTTATGCCACCGGTTGAAGGGAGACCTCTCATCCTATACTTGACAGTACTTGACAACTCAATGGGGTGTGTGCTGGGGCAGCATGACGAGTCTGGCCGAAAAGAGCACGCCATTTATTACCTGAGCAAAAAGTTTACCGACTGTGAGACCTGGTACTCACTGCTCGAGAAAACTTGTTGCGCTCTGGTATGGGCTGCTCGCCGGCTGAGACAGTATATGTTGACTCACACTACCCTGTTGATTTAAAAAATGGATCCAATCAAGTACATATTCGAAAAGCATGCTCTGTCCGGAAGAATAGCAAGATGGCAAATGATCTTGACGGAATATGACATCCAGTACACGACTCAGAAAGCAATCAAGGGAAGTGTATTGGAAGACCATTTGGCACACCAACCGGTGGACGATTACCAGTCATTGAACTTTGAATTCCCAGACGAGGATATCATGGTAGTAACTGATTGTGAAGTACCTGGACCGGATGAAGGACCTGAGGAAGGATCCCGATGGTCTATGCACTTTGACGGAGCCTCAAACGCTTTGGGTAATGGCATTGGCGCTGTGATCATATCCCCAAAAGGCACTCATACTCCACTCACTGCCCGACTATGTTTCAATTGCACCAACAACATGGCAGAGTATGAAGCATGTATCATGGGTCTTCAAGCTGCAATTGACTTAAGGATCAAGTTTCTGAGTGTCTTCGGAGATTCCTCTCTCGTGATCAATCAGATCAAAGGCGAGTGGGTTACGAAACACCCAAATCTTATTCCTTACAAAGAGTATGTGTTGACATTGATCCCCCATTTCGAAGAGATAACTTTTGAACACTTCCCGAGAGAAGAGAATCAGTTGGCGGACGCGTTAGCTACGATGTCTTCCATGTTCAAAGTAAAATGGGACAACGAGGATCCCCGAATCATTATCTGGAAGTTGGATGAACATGCACATCGCTGCGATCTCGAGGCTGAAGAGGTAACTGAGAAACCTTGGTATCATGAAGTGAAGAGGTACTTGGAAGCTCAAGAATACCCCGAAGGCACATCTGTTAATGACAAGAAGTTTCTGAGAAGGTTCCCAGCAAAATTCTTCCTCAACAATGGCATTTTATACAAGCGAAACCATGATTCCACCTTACTGTGTTGTGTGGATAAGACTGAAGCAGAAAGGATCATGGCAGAGCTACATGAAGGTACCTTCGGAACACATTCCAGTGGACATACCATGGCGAAGGAAATCCTTCGGGCAGGATATTTCTGGTCTACAATGGAAGCCAATTGTTACCAACATTCTCGAACTTGTCATAAATGCCAGATTTATGCTGATAAGGTGCATATTCCTCCGGTTCCTCTGAACGTCCTGACAGCACCTTGGCCTTTTGCAATGTGGGGCATTGATATGATCGGCGAGATCCGACCGATGGCATCCAACGGGCACCGCTTCATCTTGGTAGTAATTGATTACTTCACAAAATGGGTTGAGGCAGCCTCCTATGCTACTGTAACCAAGAGCGTCATGGCACGATTCATTCGGCATAACCTGATCTGTCGATACGGCGTACCTGAGAGGATCATTACGGATAATGGTACCAATCTTAACAACCAGATGATCACTGAGCTCTGCGAGAAATTCAAGATACAGCACCACAACTCTTCTCCTTATCGGACGAAGATGAATGGGGCTGTAGAAGCAGCGAATAAGAATATCAAGAAGATTGTGCAGAAGATGACAGTGACATACAAAGATTGGCACAAAATGCTACCGTTTTCTCTTCATGGGTACCGTACCTCAGCACGGACGTCAACAGGGGCAACTCCTTTTTCCTTGGTCTATGGCATGGAGGCAGTCTTGCCTATCAAAGTCCAGATACCCTCTCTCCAGATAATGAAAGATGCAGACTTGAGCGAAGATGACTGGATCCAGACTCGGCTTGATCAGTTAAACCTAATTGACGAAAAGAGACTCACTGCTATTTGTCATGGTCAGACGTACCAAAAGCAGATGATCAGGGCATTTAACAAGAAAGTCAGACGACAAGAGTATCAAGTCGGAGACCTGGTAATCAAGCGCATCATTCTTCCTCAAGGTGATCCCAGGGGCAAATGGACCCCTACGTACGAAGGGCCATTTGTGGTTAAGCACATCTTCTCAGGAGGAGCTATGATCCTAACCACCATGGATGGTGACGACCTTCCTCACCCCGCCAATGCAGACATAGTAAAAAGATACTACGCATAAAAGACCCGCTAGGTTGACAAACCTAGACAAAAATAAGGGCTTCCCGGCGAACCAAAAGGGTTCGGGCAAAAATAAGGGATGAAAATGAAAAAAATCTGTACACCCGGCAAGTCAAAAACCTGAAAAGGCGGCTTGGGCAAAAATGGGTATCCCGGTGGACTGAAAACCCGAAAGGGCGGTCCAGGCAAAAGTTAGGGATAAAGCATAATACTATGTCTCATTGGATCACCTGGCATCCAGAATTCGGCATCAACTATCAGGGCTCAGACTTCGGCATCGATCAATCAGCTTCATCTTCAACTAAACAGCAAAGTGATGAGACGCTTGAAGACATAAAGGCGATAGCAGAGTTGGAACCCAGTGGGATTGTTTTTCACATAGCTGTTTTGTTTCCTTTTCAAAATTGTATAAACTCTATGTTGTTCGGCGGCGTTCTCTTACTAGGACGCCAGCCTCTTGTACATAAAACGCCTGTTTACAGGCAAATTTCAAAATCAATACAAGTTCACTTCTCCAGACAAATTTCCAATTATTTTTCCTTTTTCTGTTTTGTCTTGCGAACAACGTCCAATGTTCATTTTTGATATATGCATTTGACATTAATTGCTAATCATGAATATCTGCATGTGAAACAAAGGACTGATTACACGTGACATCAGAAACAGGGGCAATTTTGAATTGTCCAAGCAATCTAGTTTCTCTGTCCACCAAGGTACCAAGGTGAGTTCAGCTGAAGATTGAAACAGGTTACCTCAATTCCCCACAGAGTAGTCCCAGCAAGTCAGCAATACTCTCCCCAAGCAGAGATAATCCACTGTCAGCCTTAAGGAAGTTGAGCATCCCCAGAAGATCTCAACATTCCCGAGCGGATTATAGGCATTCCTCAGCAAGCATCCCTGGCAGTCTTAATATAAGGTTATTCCCCGGCGGAATACCAACACCTCAGTACAGTCTGAAAGTTTCCCCAGGAAAGTGGAATCCATATCCCCAGCAGGTCTTGAAGCTTATCCCCAGTAGATTCTGGAAGCTTATCCCCAGCAGGTCTTGAAGCTTATCCCCAGTAGATTCTGGAAGCTTATCCCCTGCAGCGTACAGACTTCTCTCCCAGACTTTATTCAAAGTTATTCCTCACAAGAGCTTATAACTGGGTTATCCTCAGCTAATTACCACGGAAAGATCGTCCTCAGCGAAGTTCTTCCTATCCCCAGAGGAGTTCATCAAAGTTCCCCAACATAACTTATCAGTGGAATCCCCAGCGGAGCTCTCATCAAAACCTCAGCGAAGTATCTCTTCCCATAGAGTAATACCATGCAGAGTAATCTCTTCACCTATTTTATTCCCCTCAGAGTAATCTCTCCAACAAGTTTATTCCCCAACGGAGTCATCTTCTCCTACCGGTTTATTCTTGCAACCATCATCCCCAGCGGAAGCGAAGAACTCTACTCTTCAACATCAGCCCATGATTTGATTCCCCGGCCAGTCATCAAGGATTTATTTTCCTAGATGAAAATACATTCATAAACATTTCACATTTCATACATCCTGATTGCATACATGATAAAGTGCATACAACACTATCTCATTTTGAGCATCATGACATCATGCATCTCATACATCATGACTTCGCATACAACTGATGTTTTGCCTTTTCAGGGAAAGTCAATCCAAGGATGATTACTATCAACTATCACAATTCCAGATTCGATTCCTGTATCTAGCCAGGGCACATCTGTGAGCAACCAATTGTAGATTCGATACCTGTACCTAGCCAGGGCATATCTGCATGAAGAGTTTGAAGATCAACCCCTGTAACAGGCCATGAAATTATCTTTCATTCTCAGGTCAAAGGCTTACACCTGTATCCAGCCAGGAAAGCTATCTCTACCAACCTTTTGCAATTCCAGATTCGATTCCTGTATCCAGCCAGGGCATATCTGTAGACAACAGTTCCAGATTCGATACCTGTATCCAGCCAGGGCATATCTGTAGACGACAATTCCAGATTCGATACCTGTATCCAGCCAGGGCATATCTGTAGACAACAGTTCCAGATTCGATTCCTGCATCTAGCCAGGGCACATCTATGAGCAACCAATTGAAGATTCGATACCTGTATCTAGCCAGGGCATATCTGCATGAAGAGTTTGAAGATCAACACCTGTAACAAGCCAGGAAACATCTTCCTTTCTCAAAGTACACAAGTTCTCGCTAAGGAATCTCTTACGCAATCAACATTTCCAAATGGCATCTATAAGCCCATTCCCGACAAGGTTCTGTCACGTCTCCAGATGGCATCTATAAGCCCGTCCCCCTATCCATCTTATCTCCAAATGGCACCTATAAGCCCATTCCCGCCATCACATTGCTGATACTCTACCATGCGAGTGCAAATTTCCGGGCACTCTAGTGTCCAGTGTCCTTTTACCTTCGAGCAGCGAAAGGCAAACTTGCCAATCTAACTCTTCAGGTCTAAGAAGATTGAACAGGGGCAACTGTTGTACCCCAAAATTTTCCCTCCCATTTCCTCCACATTTTCTCACCACAAGACCCTTGGAGCTCAAGATCCAGCTAGGGTTTTCTCAGCTCAAGACTTCTCCTTGCACTGTTGACCCAAATTAGGGTTTGTGTTTGCACAAAGATTTTTTGACCTAGAATGCCTAAGATGACTTTCCTGCCTCATATTGGACTCCCAAGTTTATCCATACCAAGTTTCAAGCCTTGATTCCACTCTTTGCCCAGTCAATTGGACAGTTGACCTAGAAATCAGCTGTATTGGGAAAAAGTCAATTGTGGTCAATTGACAGTCAAACCTCATGATTTTTTGACCCACATCAACCTTATGAACTCATATTGACCATTTGACCAAGTTTGGATCAAAATTCCACAAGAAATTTGATCAGATCACCAAAAGGGCAAAATGGTCATTTTTAGGGTTTTTGACTGCACAAAGGCAATTTTTGACTGTTTGACCTATCCAATGGCAAACCAAGCTCATATATGGACTCAAGGACCCCATGGAATTGTCTTGACATGTTCAACAAGTTCAAAAGATCCCAAATGCACAAGATTGACAGATGAATTTTCCAGTCAATTGATCAAGTTTTGACTGTATACTGAAAAGTCAAACTTTGACTTTTTGGTCAAAATCAAGTGTCAAGATTCATTTTTCCTCAAAACATGTCAAATTATGAAACTTGTTCATCAAGAAATCAAAAATTGCAAATTAGGGTTTAAAATGAAGAATTTTCATAACTTAGAATTTTTCTAAGTTATGAAAATCCTTAATTTTTTCCTAACTTTGTCCCACTTTTTCATCAAGATACATTTGGATTCAAGGAAAAGTCAAAACATGAAAGTTATATTCCATTGAAAAATCTACAACTTTGATTCACAAAGTTTCCTCAAAAGAAGCTTGTAGCTCAAGTTATGATTTTTGGAATAAGGGTGCAAAATATTCCTAACTTAGAAAAATTTTGACCTATTTTAGGCAGGATTTTTTCATAATTTCATGGCTACTTTTCACATGCTTCCACTTAGAATTTCAATTTTCATTACAAAGATGGATTGTAGTAGACATTCCAAGCTTTCCAAAATGTCTAAGAACTCATCACACAACCTTGTGGTTAGGGAGAATCGAATTTGGCAATATGGGCAAAACTCACTTTGTTCATGGCCAATTTACATGTCCATAACTTTGCATTTTTGAACTCAGCATGCTCTAAGCTAGATTACAGGTCCTTTATCTCATCCACACTTATAAATTTAATGCCAATCCTTCATGTTTAAGCCTTATCTTGTGTGTTTAAGCATTGCATACAAGATTGAGCCATAAATAGAAAAAGCAATTTATCCATTTTTGAAAAGTGGAACTTTATGTCAAGTTTGCAAATCAAGAAGTACAAGGCAAATCTCTTTGGCACAAGTTCAAAAGCATGTCACACTGATCAAGAGGGATGGTTGCAGCACATTTTGAGGGGCCTGCATAAGTCTAGAAACAAGTTGACATTTTGTTGCTTAAGTTGGAAGAAACTTGGCATATTGATACACAACTTTCATTTCTGCCAACACAAGCTAAAGCAAAGTTATTAGACACATCCCAAACAACATCATTGAGCTAAGGCACGACCAAAACACCTTGCAAACCTCATCAAACCTCAAAACACCATTGTACTGCACAAAAATAGGGCATCCCTGCAACTTGACTTCCATAAACATTTCCCCTCGTGCGTTTTGGCTAAAACCTTTGCAAACATATTCCCTATCACCCACTGAAGCTGTCCCAAGCATTGGACACGACTTCTAACATCCCTAACACCATTTGCCATTTTCAATTTTTCTGTTTTGCAGGTTGATAGCCATAACTTGATTCACTTGGTTTCAAAGCAAGCTAAAGGTTGGAATAGCATCCCTGAACTTCAAGCAAGCTGTACCAATCCTCACCTTGCCTTGAAAGTGCCTCCATTGCCAGACACGATCCAAGCTGAACAGGTAAGTTCATGGACATCTATCTCTCAATATAGGAAGAGTTAGCTTTAAGTTTATGAATGAAAAATTTTCTACTCATGCCCCTGAAGCTATACATATCTTCACTTTCCATTTATATTGCATGTGCTGAGAGAATTTAAGACTTGAACATTGACAAAAACTTAGGTTAAGAATTAGGGATAGAGAAATTCTCTCTCATTTCTGAGAGTTAAGTTGAGTTTTTTATATGTATGGAATCGTGGCTTGATGCTTGGCATCTTTCATGTTATAAGTTTTTGCTAAAAGTCCAGGAATCAGGAGATAGCAGGAATCACGTGTTGCTCTGTTTGTTGTTCAGAGGTTGAAGACAACCTTTCATGGGCTGGGCCTGTGATATTTTTCCTTTTTACACCATGATTTTACATTTGCACCTCCTTGGTCCATTGCGTTTTATTTTCATTATTTTTGACTTTTGATTTTTGTTTCTGACTTATTTATTTTTGACAAAGCATAAAAAATATTAAAATTATTTTTTTCAACTTTTTTTGCATTTTTTAGGCATTTATTTGTTCTAACTTGATATATGTAAATAAATAAATATAGATACTTTTATTTTAAAATACAAAAAAATAATAGAAATACATTTTATTTCTGATTTTTTTATTTTATGTTATCTCTTGAAAACATTTTATAAAAAATATACTTTTTTTTTATTAAATATTTTATTTTTGTACATATAATATATATTTAATAAATAATGTAAATACTTATTTATTTATTAGTATATTTAGGTTAAAAACATAAAAATAATACATTTTATTTTTTTATTAAATATTTAACTTAAAAAAATCACTTTTTGATAATATATTTCCTTTTTATTTATTTTTTGTACATAATTGATAAATATTGCATATATTATATAATTAATACATTTTATTTAGCAAAATTAGGGTTTTGCCCTAAATACCTAAAAAATACCAAAAAATTAATTTATTTTATTCTTGTTTATTTGACACATGAAAAATACTTTTTTACATACATATGAAAACCATTTTTGCATTTTGCATATTTATTTTATTTTATTTAATTATTGTGCAATAAAATCCCTTGTAGAATTTCAATTTGGATGTAATAGTTAGATTTTAATTTCTTGCTAAAATATCCCCATTTGAATATTTGTACCCCCCATCCCATATATTGTGTTGTAATAACTTAGGACCTTTTATTTTTCGCATTTTAAAAGCTTTCTAATTATTCCATGTTAGAATTAGGGTTTTGTATGCAAAAATCAACCAAACAAATAGCTTGACCTTATTCAAAGATAAAAAAGCATGAAAATGGACAACACCAATCACACTTGCACCCCTAGGGCACTCCACTTGTTGCCTTCAATAAATGGGCCATGTTGCATGTTAGGTATCTTTGGCAAAAACAAAACAATCAAATGATCATGGTCCCTCGATGACGCTTTCAAAAGTTGCCTAAAAATGATCAAGTCCCTTAAAGGAAAAATTGCCCAAAGATACTTGGCACCATTGCAATCATGGTCTAAACGATGACCCGCGCCCGTCCTGTTCACATCCTAACACAAGATTGTCCACCAAATACAATGGTGGAACAAAATTGTTAAAAGGGTTAAAAACATAGCAAAGATCTTTGAGAAATTTAGGAGTAGACAACTCTTGGTTACTTGCCAACTTGCAAAACAAAAACACTTTCCTATTTTCAAAACCACACATCACAACACACTTTCAAACACAACTTTCAAAAACATTGAAAAAAAACTTTTCAAAAGACATATACCTTTGTATACATCCCAACATGGATCATTACAAAGGTTTCCACCACATTGGCCTCTTTTCAAAAACATTTTCAAAACCCACACACACAAAGCCCCATTTCAAACAATTGAAAATCAAGGCAAGTTGATCTAAGCATGTAATTAAGAGCCCATGGATAACCATGGATAGAAAGGGTGCTAATACCTTCCCTTTCTATAATCTACTCCCCGAACCCAAGAAAACATCTCAAAGGTTTTTGCTGTGCTTTTTAACCTTTCCTTAGGATAAAATAAAAAGTCGGTGGCGACTCTTGCTCAACCGAAACATTTGCGAAAACAAACGCAAAACCTCAAGTCGGTTCTCCCACCGTATCACAGATACGTAGGCAAAGGGTCACGAAACCCTCACGAACGCAATAATAAAAACTCATTTCTTTCCCCTTAAGCAAACATAGTTGTAGATAAATACACCCTTGTATATAACAAACAATTTTAACCAAAAACAGATATTCCAAAAGGTTCCTGCGGAGTACCGCAGATGCATTGGGTGCTAATACCTTCCCATTGTATAACCAACCCCCGAACTCTTGATCTCTTTCAAAAATGCATTGTATTTTCATTACTTTTAAGTATTATTTTACATTGCATGTTTTAGGGTTTTATTTCGCTCTTTTCCCTTCCCCTTGGAAATAATAAAGCGCGCGAGTCAAGTTAATCAATAGCTTGATCTCCAATTTTCACCGCTACAATACCACCACACCAATTCCTGGAATAACAGAACCTCTCATGGTTCGACAACCTCTCTTCATCCAAGACATTCCAGAAATTCCATCTCCATACCATTCCACTCCACCAAATACACCTCCATCACCAATTATCATTTCTGATTCTCCTACTCCCTCTCCTATTAATCCTCCAGAAGATCACCTTAGAACAGTAATAAACTTAGAAGCATTAAATCACCTTGCCTCAACCTCTCACAAAATTGCCATTCCCAAACCAAATCCAACTATCACCAAGGCATATGTTGCTAGAAGTTTACTAATTTTTGAAATAGAGATAATTGAATGGGTTAACTCTTTGAAGCAAGCAAGATTAGAAAATCCAAATCCCGCTGCTTCTGATTCTCACTGGAACCAGTTCAGAAGATGGTTTAACTCAGAATCCTAGATACTTAAGGAATTAAGCTATAAAATGGCCCAACAGAAATTTTGTGATCATCTGAGTGTTTTCAAGGATCATGTTCTGAGCCACTGGGAAAGGAAATCTATTCTTCTACTGGACAATGCTCCCTAGAAAGAGCACCAACCTTCAGAAGTTGTTGAACCATGCTCTGATAATTTCCTCTGGCTATTATTCAAGACAAAGGCAAAAAAACTTAAGAAGCCATTGAATCAGAAAATGCTACAGAGTGTTCCGAGAAACTTGCATCTTCTATGGATACACCATCTTCATCTTTGATTATGCAAACTATGGAAGAGTTAAAGAAAGAGAATGAAATGATCAAAGAAAGATTGGACAAGCAAGAAGACACGAGCAAAGAAATCAAAGAAATGCTGGGAATACAAGAGGAATTGAGCACTCAGATTCATAGCTTGCTGGAAGCGTTGTTCACACGACTTTCCCCTCCTCAATCTTAGTTTTGTTTTAAAAATTGTTTTCTGCATTCATTTATCTTGTTTTATTTGGCTCTGAAAGTGTTATTGCAATCAAGTTTAATATAACTTACCTTTTTGACTCTAAATATTAGTGTTTATATTGCTTTTTGATTCCTGACAAAAAGGGGGAGAACGTAAGATATTTCCAATAACATTATATCGAGACAAAGTCTCAAACATTTTGAATATCATAACTTCTAATTGTTTTTCTGAAAGCAAAACAGGAACAAAACTCTGATGAAGACAGAAGGAGATGCATTAAAAGCTCTGATCAGAATGAACTTCAGGGAAGTAATTCATCTCTATTTGAGTACTCAACTCAGGGGAGACTCTCTAATGCTTTATGTTCTGTCTATTTTAATTTAAATATCCTAGTTTTTGTCATCATCAAAAAGGGGGATATTGTTAGAACATAGTTTGATTCTACAATCCTCGTAAGAGTTTTGATGATAACAAACACAAAGAACAATTATGCACTCTAAAATTATATTATGTTTTGTAGAGAAGTTCTGATGGAAGTAGATCAGAAGATAAGCTACAAGGATGTTCCTGCTGTGAACATAAACTATTCTCAGAAAGTTCTGATGAATGAAGATCAAAAGTTAAGCTAAGAGAAAGATGTTTTAACTCTGATTACATAACTCTGAAAGTAAGTCTAACGCTGTAAACAGGATCTTATGACTCTGACCTTCCAAAGTTATGAAGCAAGGAGCAACAAATGCCTCAATGTTCTGAAGCATTACAATTCATCAAAGCTATATCAAATGCAACGGATACAAACAGACAAGGATCTTTTATTTGAGGAAAGAGCATTAACTGTCATTTATCAAGTTTCAAAATGCTTAACTATGTTGCGCCTATTTAAACAAGGGATGAGGATAAACCGTTTATGATTTACACAACAATTTACTACATACATCAACACTGCTATCCTTTCTACTCCTTATTCATAGTATTCTTTCAACTGTGTAATACATCACAATACTGTGATACTGTTTTGTAAGAAAACATACTGTACACTATTTTATTCATATTTTATTTAGTGAATTTCCTTGAGAAAAACCGGGTTGTGGTTATACTCAAGAAGACTTTGTTAGTAGTCAAAGTAGATTTGTAATCAAGATTGATTAGTGAATTAAGACCTTGTTGGAGAGAGGCGAAATCACATTGGCGGGTGGACTGGAGTAGTCTGAGTTCAAACGAACCGGGATAAAAATCATCGTGTTATTTCCATTGATTTTTAAGATTCCAATTCAACCCCCTTCTTGTGTTTTTCAATTCTTTAAGTAATAGTTATTTCTGTTTTTTATTCGCTTTAAGAAATTTGTTTATGTAATTTCTCTTTAAACAATGACTTTAAACCTTGTGTCTTTCTCGAGGCACAATGATCCATTTGTTAAGGGTTGTCATTTCATATGTCATATATTTATTTAATGAAAACATTGGACGTTTTGCATTCAAATTTTGTGTTCTCTGTCTTTATTTTACTTTATTTTCACTTTCAAATAGCTATGTGTTTTTACACACACCCGCACACTACATTGTAGATCCTCATCCACTCCGGATCTCGTTGATAACAATTCTGCTATTGTCGTTTATGACTTTGAACATCCAATCTACCAAGCCAAAGACGAAGGTGAGGAAGATTCTGAGATACCTAGAAAACTTGCCAGACTCTTAATAGAGGAAGAAAAGGCTAACCAACCACATGAAGAGCCGGTCGAGGTGGTAAACTTGGGTTTTGAGACAGTTAGGAAGGAAGTCAAGATTGGAGCCAACCGGGAGGACAATGTCAAGAGAAAATTGATTCAGATGTTGCACGAATATGTTGAGGTCTTTGCTTGGTCATATGAAGACATGCTAGGGCTCGATATAGATATTATAGTTCACCGTCTGTCGATGAAAGAGGAATATGCTCCAATCAAACATAAAGTTTGTCGCATGCGTCCTGAGATGTCTGAGAAGATCAAAGACGAAGTCATGAAACATTTTAATGCAAGTTTCTTAGCAATGACTTCGTATCCTCAATGGGTTTCCAATGTTGTTCCAGTGCCAAAGAATGACGACAAAGTAAGCATGTGTGTAGATTACATGAATCTGAACAGGGAAAGCCCCAAAGATGAATTCCCACTTCCACATATTGACGTCTTGGTCGACAACACTGCTTAGTGCAAGGTATTCTCCTTCATGGATGGTTTCTCGGCCTATAATCAGATCAAAATGGCGCATGAAGATATGGAGAAAACTACTTTTGTCACACAGTGGGGCACATTTTGTTACAAGGTCATGCCTTTTGGGTTGAAGAATGCAGGGGCAACTTATCAACGTGCCATGGTAGATTTGTTTCATGACATGATTAATCATGAGATCAAAGTCTACGTCGACAACTTATCAACGTGCCATGGTAGATTTGTTTCATAGACGCGAAGGAAGTTGAGTTTGAAGCGCCTGAGAAACCAAATGTTATTTCTGCTCCGATGCCGAGGCATGGTTACAATGCCAACGCTATTGAAGAAGATCTATTTGTTGCTACCATGGATAAACTGTTAACTCCGCTCCCGATTATTAAGCTGAATTTGTTGAAAGATGGAATATTCCCAGGTTGTGATAAAGACTGCCATGCTTGCCTATCCTCACCATTTGATTGCCCTCTATTGAAGAAAGGTATCCAACGACTGATGGATAACCAGGAAACTTTGTTTGAGAATGCTCCTGTTTCACCCGTTCCAGTTAAAGAAGTTTCTATCATAACCATCTACGCCAATCCTTCGAGGGTCCCTAAAAGACCCGTTAGGATTACACCTGCTCCAATGACTACTCCACTCAAGATTACAATGCCCGGGCCAGCCCCATACAAATCAGATAAAACAGTACCATGGAATCATGGTGGAGAAATCTACTACCATGGTATTAAACAGGATGAACTGACTGCCGAAGAAGAAAGCTCTGAAGAGGACAATCCCGACATCAGTAACATTGCCGGAACAAGCAAGATCACCCGCAGTGGTAGGATCTTCTCTCCAGTGATTGCTCCTCCAACAGCAGTCTTTGGACCCGTGGTCGTTCCGAAGATTACCTCTGTACCAGTGATTATACCCGCAAGCGTACCTACGGACAAAGACAATACAATTCCTATCCCTACTTCCGCTGTTGAGAATAAAGGAAAGAACGTTCAAGAGGAGCCTGTCCAGAAGAAGGCTCAATCACTAGCTATTCCTGAAACATCCAAGAAGGAGATGGAAGAAATCCTGAGGATAATAAAAAAGAGTGATTATGATGTGGTTGAACAGCTGGGGAAAACCCCTTCCAAGATCTCTATTATAGCTCTGTTGTTGTGCTCTGAAGCACATGCCAAGGTTGTGGTCAAATTTCTGAAGACAGCTCATGTGCCGCAAGAGACGTCTGTGGACCAGTTCCAACCCTAGCCCATGTCTTGTTTGATACGGGATCATCTTTGAACGTCTTGCCGAAAAAGGCCCTCAATAGATTGGATTGCAAAGGGTTGACTTTAAAACCAAATAATATAATTGTGAGAGCATTTGACGGCTCGAAGAGGATGGTCCACGCGGAGGTGGACATCCCAATCAAGGTGGGAACTCAGGTTTTCAACTCGACATTCTATGTGATGGGCATCCATCCTTCTTATTCCTGTCTGTTGGGACACCCCTGGATCCACAATGCCGGTGATGTCACCTCCACTTTGCATCAGATGCTAAAGTACCCGGTCCAAGGAAAGATCATAAATGTCCATGGGGAGGAGGAGTATATGATTAGTCATCTGAATTCCTTTCGATATGTGGAGTTAGATGGCGAGTTCATAGAGACCCCTTTCCAACATTTTGAAGAAGTCTCTCCAGAAGTAGCGGCGACCAAGGCGGTATCCTCGACTCCTAAGATCACAAGACCTCCACTTCGGATGTCATCTTTAAAGGATGCAAGGGCAGTAGTGGAAGAAGGGGGATGCACCATCTGGGGGAAGCTTCCTGACATTCCTTACAAATCAGACAAGTTTGGCTTAGGGTTTACTTCGACCGCTCAGAAGGCTGTGCGCCGTGCCTGTGCCGGAGGACCACTGGTGAAGATCAGCCACCAAGGGGTTAATGCACTAGAGGACAGTGAAGAAGATGGCAGCCTGGAAGATTGGATATTTCCTACTGTCGGCGGAGGACTTCACAACTGGGAAGCCAAAGACTTCATCCCAATAACTTTCATATCGCAGTAATTTATATTTTACATTTCAGTTGGACTTGTAATAATTCACAAACAATTCGTACATTTTCAACCTTGTGTCTTACCGGAGGCACATCGGTCCATTTGTAAGGGTTTTTATTTTATTTTCATATGTCATTCAATGAATCATGGACGCTTTTTCATATATAAACCTTTTATGCTCATTGTCTTTCTTTTACATTTTATTGTTTTAAGATGGCTATACCCTTACACACACCCACACTCACAAATGCAGGTACCCTTCCATTCTGGATCCCATGGGTAACAATACTGCTATAGCCTTTAGTGACTCTGAAGATTGGATCTACCAAGCCAAATATGAAGGTGAGGAAGATTGTGTGGTGCCAGGGGAATTGGCCAGATTACTACAGCAAGAGGAAACAACAATCTAGCCTCATGAGGAGCTGTTGGATACAATCAACTTGGGCACCGAGGAAGATAAAAAGGAAATAAGAGTGGGTGCCAATCTAGAGTCGAGTGTCAAGGAGCGCCTAATTCAGTTGTTGCATGATTATGTTGAGATCTTTGCCTGGTCATACAAAGACATGTCGGGACTCGATACTGACATTGTGGTACATCGTCTACCCACAAGAGAAGACTGTCCACCAGTGAAACAAAAAGTCCGCCGCATGAGACCTGACATGTCATAGAAGATCAAAGCAGAAGTTATGAAACAGTTCAATGCTGGATTTATGGTTGTTAATTCTTATCCTCAATGGGTGGCCAACATTGTTCCCATGCCTAAAAAGGATGTAAAAGTGAGAATGTGCATGGATTATAGAGATTTAAACAGGGCCATCCCTAAAGATGATTTTCCACTTCCACACATTGACATCCTGGTTGACAATACAGCTCAGCACAAAGTATTTTCTTTCATGGACAGATTCTCAGGCTATAACCAGATAAAAATGGCACCTGAGGACATGGAGAAAACTACATTTGTCACACAGTGGGGTACGTTCTGCTACAAAGTGATGCCATTTGGACTGAAGAATGTCGGAGCAACCTATCAACGCGCCATGGTAGCTTTGTTTCATGATATGATACATCATGAGATAGAGGTCTACGTAGATGACATGATAGCCCGATCACAAACTGAAGAAGAACACCTTAATCACTTGCAAAAGCTGTTTGTCAAATTGAAGGAGTACAAGTTAATATTGAACCCGAACAAGTGCATATTCGGAGTCCGGTCCGGTAAACTCTTAGGTTTCATTGTCAGCAATAAAGGCATCAAGGTTGATCCTGCCAAAGTCAAAGCAATATAAGAAATGCCTGCTCCTTGCACTGAGAAGGAAGTCAGAGGTTTTTTGGGACGCCTAAACTACATTTCCAGATTCATTTCTCACCTAACATCTACTTGTGAACCAATCTTCAAACTGCTGAAGAAAGATCAGGTAGTTAGATGGAATGATGACTGTCAGATTGCTTTCGACAAAATCAAGGAGTATTTACTAGAGCCTCCTGTCTTGATGCCACCAATCGAGGGAAGACCGCTAATCATGTATCTGACCGTCTTAGAGAACTCAATGGGGTGCGTATTGGGGTAGCATGACGAGTCTGGCCGAAAAGAGAATGTTATTTATTACCTAAGCAAAAAGTTTATCGACTGTGAAACCAGATATTCACTGCTCGAGAAAACTTGTTGCGCTTTGGTATGGGCTGCTCGCCGACTAAGACAGTATATGTTGACTCATACCACTTTGCTGATATCTAAGATGGATCCGATAAAGTACATCTTTGAGAAGCCTGCTCTGTCTAGAAGAATAGCTAGATGGCAGATGATCTTAACATAATATGATATACAGTACATGACCCAAAAAGCTATAAAGGGCAGTGTACTAGTTGATCATCTGGCCCATCAAGCTGTAGAAGATTATCAATTCATGAAGTTTGACTTCCCTGACGAAGACATCATGACAGTGGACAACTGTGAAGGAATCAAACCATATGACAGACCTGAACAAGGATCCTGATGGACCCTGTACTTTGATGGGGCATCCAATGCACTTGGTAACGGTATCGGCACTGTGCTCATATCTCCGGAAGGATGCCATACTCCTTTTACTGCTAGACTTTGCTTCAATTGTACGAACAACATGGCAGAATATGAAGCATGCATCTTTGGACTCAAGGCTGCCATAGACTTGGGAATGAAATCTTTAGTTGTGTTTGGGGATTCAACTTTGGTTATCAGTCAGATCAAAGGAGAATGGGACACTAAGCATCCAAACCTTATCCCTTACAAAGAACATGTTTTGACATTGTTACCACATTTCGAGCAGATTACCTTCGAGCACTTCCCGCGAGAAGAAAATCAGCTAGCAGATGCTCTAGCTACAATGTCATCCATGTTTAAACTTAATTGGGATAAAGAGGCTCCCCAAATCACCATTGAACGGATGGACGAACCAGCACACTGTCACAAGATTAATACCGAAGAAGTAGTGGACCAGCCGTGGTTTCATGAAGTCAAAAGGTATCTTGAGGCGCAAGAGTATCCAGAAGAAGCTTCAGTCAATTACAAAAAGTTCTTAAGGAGATTCTATGCTAAGTTCTTCCTAAGTAATGGCATCCTGTACAAACGCAATCACGATTCTATTCTGCTCCGTTGTGTGGACAAGATTGAAGCTGAAAAGATCATGGCTGAATTGCATGAAGGTACCTTCGGCACTCACTCTAGTGGGCATACGATGGCAAAGAAAATCCTACGGGCAGGCTATTATTGGTCTACCATGGAAGCAGACTGCTATCAACACTCCCAGACCAGCCATAAGTGTCAAATCTATGCAGACAAGGTGCACGTGCCTCCGGTTCCTCTAAATGTATTAACAGCTCCTTGGCCCTTCGCTATGTGGGGAATCGACATGATTGGCGAGATCAAGCCTACAGCCTCCAATGGACACAGCTTCATTCTGGTGGCCATTGATTATTTCACAAAGTGGGTCGAAGCAGCTTCCTTCACATCCGTTACTAAGAATGTTGTTGCCCGCTTCATCAAGCAGAATCTTATTTGCCGGTACGGTATCCCAGAAAGGATCATCACTGATAACTGTACGAACCTTAACAATACTATGATCACCGCCTTTTGCGAACAGTTCAAAATTCAACATCACAATTCATCCCCCTATCGGCCAAAGATGAATGGTGTAGTCGAAGCTGCTAATAAAAATATTAAAAAGATCATACAGAAGTTAACGGTCACCTACAAGGACTGGCATGAGATGCTACCGTTTGCTCTCCACGGTTACCGTACTACGGCTCGCACATCAACTGGAGCAACACCCTATTATTTGGTTTATGGAATGGAGGCTGTTTTACCTATCGAGATTCAGATTCCCTCTTTGAGAATCATAAAGGATGCAGGTTTGAGTGAAGACGATTGGATCCAAACCCGGCTTGATCAACTGAACTTAATTGACGAAAAGAGACTTACTGCTGTTTGCCACGGTCAGACGTATCAAAAAAGGATGATCAAGGCTTTCAACAAGAAAGTCAGACGCCAAGTATATCAAGTGGGAGATCTAGTGATTAAGCGCATCATCTTGCCACAAAGTGATCCCAGGGGCAAATGGACTCCTACCTATGAAGGACCATTTGTAATTAAGAACATCTTTTCTGGTGGGGAAATGATCTTAACCACCATGGACGGCGACGACCTGCCGCACCCTGCGAACGCAGACATAGTCAAAAGATACTACGCATAAGAGACCCGCTAGGTTGACACGCCTAGGAAAAACAAGGGCATCCCGGCGAACCAAAAAGGTTCGGGCAAAAATTAGGGATAAAATAAAAAAAATCTGTACACCCGGCAAGTTGAAAACCCGAAAGGGTGACTTGGGAAAAAAACGGTTTCCCAGTGGACTGAAAACTCGAAAGGGCGTTCCAGGCAAAAGTTAGGGAATTAAAGCGTATGGCTATGTATCTTCGGCTCACTTTAAGGACAATCTCTTCACTGAAAAACCCGTAACTTTTGATCAGTCCAATCATCTTCGGATGAAGCAACAGACAGACAAGATATTTGGAGATACAGGGGCTATAGCATAATGGGAACCTCATGGGATTATCACACATAGCTATCTTTCTTTGTATAAAATTTTTCTTACTTTTGTGACACCGTCCTCTTACTAGGATATATGTCTCCTTTGTACCAAATACTTATTCAAAGTAAATACAAAGAGATCTCTTTCAAAGTACAGAAAAATATTTTCCTTTTTACACTTGTGTTATATTTGCAAAAACGTCCAATGATTCATTAATGAACATATGCATTTGAACATAATTACTATTTACAAATAAACAAAATGGAAAAGAACAATTACTGACAGGTTGAAAGAACAGGAAAACGTCTTTAGGCTATTCCATGAGCAATCCCTACAGTACATCATTAAGATCCCCAACGGAATTAAAACATCAAACTCTCAATCCCCAGCGGAGCCAAAACATCAAACTACCAATCCCCAACGGAAACCATTCAGTTTCTCCAGATTTCCCAGCAAGTTGTCTTGAAGTCTGAAAAGCAACCGGATAACAGTTAACTTTTGTCTCTCCCCAACCTAGGATAATTCCCCAGTAGAGTGGTAGACGACCGAAACTCCTGAACTTTTTCCAAACAGGAATAAGTCTTCTTCCCGACTGAGTTTTCATTGCTCCCTAACAGAATGAAGATTATCTTTACTAATTCCTCGTAGAAGTCATCATAGTTTTCTTTATTCCCCAGCAGAACGAGGATTCCCATTGTGTAATCCCCGGTAGAAGTCATCAATGTTCTCTGGATTCCCCAAGCAGATTCCTCAAGCAGTATTTGGCATTACTCTCACAACGGAATTTTTGTCAATACCCCAACTTCAAGACATGAAGAATCCCTATATCCCCAGTAAAGTAGCCAAAGATTTATTGTCCCCAGCAGTAGTCAAGGATTTATTTTCCTCAGAAATACAGCGAATCAGCTTACATGCACATACATTACATCCATATATCATAAACATTGATAAAACACATATATTGCATCATACATTTCATGCAACATAATTTTGTGTTTCCGCTAACATTTTACTATTTTCAGGATAAGATTAATAGCTACCGTTTAACAATATGCAATCATGATACAGTTCAGATACGCTCCATATACGGAAGTCATTCTGCTACTCATTCAGATTCCAGCTTTCAGATACAGTTCAGATACGCACCAGATACGGATGCCATCCTGATACTCATTCAAAAACAGTTTTCAGATATAGTTCAGATACGCACCAGATATGGATTCCATCCTAATACTCATTCAGACCTCAACATTCAGATACAGTGCAGATACACTCCAGACACGGAAGTCATTCTGTCACTCATTCAGATTACAACTTTCAGATACAGTACAGATACACTCCAGACACGAAAGTCATTCTGTTACTCATTCAAATTCAACACCCAGATACAATTCAGATACTCTCCAGACACATATGCTATTCTGTTTCTCATTCAGATACAACTCAGATACGCACCAGACACAGATGCCATTCTGACACTCATTCAGACTCAGATTTCAGATACATTTCAGATACGCTCCAGATACAGATACCATTCTGATACTCATTCAGTTCTAAACTTCAAGATACAGTACGGATACACTCTAGACATGGAAGTCATTCTGTTACTCATTCAAATTCAGCTTTTAGATACAGTACGGATACGCTCCAGATACGGATGCCATTTTGATACTCATTCAGATTTTAAGTCTGCAGATACAGCTCAGATACGTTCCAAACGCGGACAGCATTCTGATACTTATTATCCTGACTTACAACTTAAAATTCAGCAAACATTCTTGGATGGCACCTTTAAGCCCATTCCCTCAACTACACTTTATCGAGTGCAAATTTATGGGCACTCTAGTGTCCAATCATCTTTTACCTTCGAGTCACGAACGACAAAGCTCGCCAATCTAACTCTTCAGGTTCAAGAAGATTGAACAGGGGCAGCTGTTGTACCCCAAAATTTTCCCTCTCATTTATCAAGATTTTTCTCACAAGACTTCTTGGACTCAAGACAAGATTAAGGTTTGGACAGCTCAAGACATCTCATCTTGCACTGATAACCCAAAATTAGGGTTTGAGTTTGCATAAGTATTTTTGGACCATCAATGCTTCATGTGACTTTCATACACCATCTTGGACCCCTAAGATTGCTCATGTTAAGTTTCAAGCCTTGAATCACATTTTTGATCAGTCAATTGGACAGTTGACCTAAAAATCAAGTGTATTGGGGAAAAAGTCAACTATGGCCAATTTACAGTCAAACTTCATAATTTTTATCCACATCAACATTTTAGACTCATATGTACCATTTGATCAAGTTTGGATCACAATTCCTCAAGAAATTTGATCAAATCATCAAAAGGGCAAAATTGTCAAAATTAGGGTTTTGACTGAGAAAGGGAAATTTCTGATTTTTAACCTAGCCAATGACCAATTGAGTTCAAGCATGATTTCAAAGGTTAAATGGAATCATATTGACTTAATTACATGGTTCAAAAGATCTCAAGTTCATTGGATTGACAGATGAATTTTGTAGTCAACTGATCAAAAGTCAACTGTACACTGAAAAGTCAAACTTTGACTTTTTGGTCAAAATCAAGTGCCAAGGGTCATAATTCACCAAGATATGTGAAAATATGAAACTTGTTCACAAAGAAAACCAATTTTGAAAATTAGGGTTTTGAATTTGAAATTTTTCATAACTTAGAATTTTTCTAAGTATAAAATTTTTCTTATTCTTTCCCAACTTTCCACCACTTTTTCACCATGATGCATTTTGATTCAACGAAAACTTCCAACATGAAAGTTGTAGTCCTCAATGAAATCTACAACTTTGCTTCACAAACTTTACCCAAAAAGATGCTTGGATCTCAAGTTATGAATTTGTGAATATAGGTCCATGAACTAAATAACTTAATGAAATTTTGCCCTAATTTAGGCAGGTTTTGGACCCAATTTCATGGACATTTTCACCTAGTTCCAAGAGGTATCTCAAAATGCATTTCAAATATGGATTATATTGCATATTGAAATCTCTCCAAAATGTCCAAGAACTCTCCAAGATCATTTTTGGTTAGGGAGAATCGAAGAAGGAAAGTTGGCATTTTATCACTTTTGTTCAAGCCATTTTTACATGAGATCAAGTTGCAAATCAGATCTATGTTAATTGTTTCTTACTTTATAGGTCCTAAACTCACTTTACACTCCATAATTAAATGCAAACTCAGTTGATAAATGCATTATCTTTGCTTTTGAAGCATTGCACAGGAGATAATTCCATTTTAAGCATAAAGGTTACAATGCCATTTTCATAAAGTGAGCTTTTGTAACTTTATCAATCTTGAGCCTTGGATCTGTCCCTTTGGTGCAAGCAATTTCCACAGGTCTTAAGCAATTTGTACACGCCCTTTGCAGCCCTCAAACTAGCCAGTACAAGCATATTAGCATTGGTCACTTCACTTTACTTAAAAAGCAAAAAAGTTGGTGAAAAGGAAGAAGCTTGCACATCTGTTGAGAAGCTTAATTTGTATCCATTCTATACAAATATACAAACATTTGGCAAGGCATAGCACGATTTGCTTGCATCCAGAACTCACTCAAACTCAAAAACTCCATTTTTCTGTCCAAACACAGCATTTCTGCATAACCCAAACCAACTGATTTTTGACTCGTGCGTTTTATATTCTAACACTTGAAACACCTCATACACATCATACCAAAGCTATCCAAGCCCTTGCCCTGGTTTTGTAACCCCTGTTTCAGCCTTTTCCATTTTCAAACTTGAAGCTTGCAGTTTGACTTGTGCAGGAAGTTCCAGCCATTCTCAAGGCAAGATAAGCATTGGAATAGCTTGAAGGAAGTTCAAGGAAGCTCACGAAATCCTCAGGCCTCCATTAAAGTCCCTACATTGCTCTATCCAAATCCAGCTAAAGGAGGTATATTTCTTAAACTCTATCTTTGTATTTAGGCAACTTCAAGCCACGATTTGTGAAGAAAAAATGTAGTCCATAACATGGTGAAGCTGTACATATGCATACTTTTCATTTATGTTAACTATGCTGTGAGAATTTGAAGCTTGAAGTTCATGAAATTTTTAGGTCACAATTTGGGGATCCCAAAATTCTCTCTGATCTTTGAGAGTTAGGTTACAAATTTTATATGGTTGGAATCGTGAGATTAAATGCCACATGTTTCATGTTATGAGATTTTTTTTGTGCAAGCATGTGAAAGTTATAGTTTGAAGAGAAAAGCACGCGCAGAAGAGATGGCTGGAGGACAGGGACGAAGCGCCTGGGCTTTTTGGCACTTTTGGGCTTTTTGTTTTCACTATTTGCACCTCCTGACCCACTATTTGCACCCCCTGACTTTATTTGTTATATTTCTTCATATTTTTATATTTATTGCTTTTGATTATTTTTTTTCTAAACAATAAAAAATCCTAAAAATAATTAATTAATTTTTTTCAATTTTATTTTATTTTTCATTATTTTTTTTATTTGAAAAAATAGTTTATTTTAATAAATAGAACTTATTTTCTTAAATAATTTGTAAATACAATAAAAAATACTTAATATTTTTATTATACATTTTATACTCATGAATATTTATTTTTTTACACACACTTAATTTTTAATATTTACATATAATATTATTTATTATTTTCTTGTACAAAAAAAGGACAAAATAATAATAGGAAACATTATTTTCTTTTAATTAAAAATTAGGGTTTCACCCCTCCAAAAATAATAGTATTTATTTATTTTCCTTATTTTATAGGGTTTAATTTAAATCATTTTCTCATACAAAAAACAATACCAAAACATTTTTTACATAAATACATTACATTGCATTTTAAATATTTGTACATTTATTTTATTCGCGCAATATTCGATTGGGTTGTAATAATATTTTTAGGTTTACATTTGTGCAAAATCCCCATTCCAAAACTTGTATCCCCCCTCCCATAATAATTTTTGTAATAGCTTAGTTTATTTTACGCAATTTATTGCTTTCATATACCATGTTTAGTAAAACTAGGGTTTGCATGACAAGAACAAGACAAAGCAAATAGAAAACCCTAAATACAAGACAAAAGCATGAAAATGGCACACTTTGCACACAAGCACCCTTAGGGTTTCACCCACTTGGTTGCCTAAAATAAAATGGCCATGTTACGCATGCGAAGTATCTTGGCAAAACAAAACAAATAAGATCATAGTCCCTCGATGACGCTACACAAAAGTTGCCTAAACAAAATGATCTTGGTCCCTCAAAATTCTAAGATACTTGGCAACATTGCTATCATGGTCATACGATGACCCACGCCCGTCCCGTTTACATCCAAAGATAGGTTTGCTTACCAAATCAATGGTATGTCAACAATGTCAAAGGAATAAAAATGCACAAGAAAGACATTTGAGTAGGTAGATAGCTTCTAGTTACTTGTTCAATTTCAAAACAATCCTTGCTATTTTCAAAAACAAATACACACACACATTTCCAAACATCTTTCAAAACATTGAAACATTTTTCAAAAGACAAACATCTTTGTATACATTCTTACGAACGGGAATCATTACAAAGATTGCCTAAACGATGACCTCTTTTCAAAATACTTTCAAAAATCACACCAAGCACCATTTCAAAAAATTCCAAACAAAGCAAGTGATCTAAGCAAGTAACTAAGAGCCCATGGAAAACCATGGATGAAAATGGGGCTAGCACCTTCCCTTTTAATAATCTACCCCCCGAACTTAAGAAAACATCTCAAAGGTCTTTCCTGTGGGTTTTTACCTTTCCTTTTGGATAAAAGAAAAGTCGGTGACGACTCTTGCTAACAACGACATTTGAAAACACAAACGCAAAACCTCAAGTCAGTTCTCCCACCGTATCACACATAAACTTATCCATCGGTATGGAATCCATGAGAGAATCATCATAGTTAAAGGAACCAACCTTAACAACACTATGATCACTGAACTTTGCATGCAGTTCAAGATCAAACACCACAACTTTTCTCCTTATAGACCAAAGATGAATGCGCAGTGGAAGCCGCCAACAAAAATATTAAGAAGATCATACAGAAGATGGTAGTGACTTATAAAGATTGGCACGAGATGTTACCATTTACTGTTCATGGCTATCGCACTTGAGCGCGAACATCAACTAGGGTAACCCCATTCTCTTTGGTTTATGGCATGGAAGTTGCCCTACCTTTCAAATTTCAGATTCCTTCTCTGAGAATCATGAAAGAGGAAGACTTAGGCGAAGACGAGTGGATTCAGACTGGGTTGGATCAATGAACTTGATCGATGAAAAGAGGCTTGCAGTTGTCTGCCACTGTCAGATGTATCAGAAACGTATAATCAAGGCTTTCAATAAGAAGATCAAGCGTCGGGTATATCAGGCTGGTGACTTGGTAATAAAGCGCATCATTCTACCACAAGATGATCCCAGGGGAAAATGGACTCCCACCTACGAAGGGTTGTTTGTTGTCAAGAAAGTGTTTTCAGGCGGTGCTATAATACTAACCACCATGGACGGTGAAGATTTCCCGCACCCTGCTAACACGGACATAGTCAAAAGATACTACGCATAAAATGACCCGAATAAGGGCATCCAGGCGAACCAAAAGGGTTCAGGCAAAAATTAGGGATATATATATATATATATATATATATATATATATATATATATATATATATATATATATATATATATATATATATATATATATATATATATATATATATATATATATATATATATATATATATATATATATATATATATATATATATGATTGTACACCCGGTAAACCGAAAACCTGAAAAGGCCGTTTGGGCAAAAAAGGGTATCTTGGTGGACTGAAAACCCGAAAGGGAGGTCCAGGAAAAACTTAAGGATTAAAGCGTACGACTATGTCCCATTGGATCACTTACAACCAGCTTTATTACCAACGTCAAGTTCAGACAATGCGAATCGATTCAATCAACTTCTTCTGGCAGCAAAGGATGAGATGTTCGAAGACATATGAGCAATAGCAGAGTTGGAACCCAACGAGATCATTTCCATATAGCTATATATTTTGCTTTCACTTTGTACTATTTCATTTCACGACGATTCCCTCTTACTAGGATTTTTGTCTCTTTGTATAAAATCTTCTGTTTATGGGCAAATTATCAATACAAATACACTCTAAAGTTCAAACTTTTTGTCTTTGCTGTTTTGCTTGCAAAAAATGTCCAATGACTAAAATTAAATGAATATATGCATACGAAAATGATTAACTGTTAACAAATATATTCATAAGAACAAGAATAAGAATTTATTCAAGATTCAAGGAGTTGAGATGACATTCAAGCTGTCCATGAATCCCCACAGAGCCACTTCTATGAGATTATTCCCACAAAGTAATCTTCACAAATTCATCCCCAATAAGGATACATTCCCCGAATTTTCCCCAACATACAGAGTTCCAATCAGAAAAGTTCATGGAAATTCTCTTCCCCAGCTGAGTTTGAAAACTGTGAAGCCAATTTCCCCAGGAGAGTTTGTTTCTTCAACAGAATACTTCTCTGTCAACAGGATTTATTTCCCCAACAGATTACAGTCTCCTTAGCTTGAGTCTATTCCTCAAATTTCTACAAATCACCGGCAAAATTCCCCTCCTCAGTGAAATCACCATTATCCCCGGAGAGTCGCTACAAAACCTGGAATTGGACCAGATACCAGTTAACTTTATCCTCCCCAAATGAGTCGGAAGGTTATCCATCTCTTTTATCCCTAATCGGGGTATATAGGAATTATTCTCTAGACGAGTCGAAAGGTTATCCATCTCCTTTATCCCTAGTTAGGGTATATAAGAATTAAATTCCCCAGTAGAGAAATGAACAACCAGTGTTCCTAAACTCTTCTCCCCAAAGCAGAAATCAACATCCCCCAACGGAGTTTCCTCAAAGAAAAAGGCAAGAATCCCTAGCGGAAGCATTCTAGACAAGATTGAAGATACACATACTCTTCATCCCTAGCAATAGTCACAAATTTATTTTCCCAGAAAAAATACAGCATGGGCTTACAAATATACTTCACAATATTTCATATTCATACATCATAGCATATGCATACGAAACACATATAGAACAACCTCATTTATTTTGAGAACATAATTATGCAACGCATTTCATATATCATGACATTGGATACAACTAACTCTTTAAATTTTCAGGATGGATCAATCAACAGACGAATATCATCAAACAATTCTCAAAACAGATTGTAAGTTAATTCCCAAAAACAAGATCAGGAGACTACCTACATGATAAATACTTCCTTCAGACATCTCCTTGCTCAGATTAAATCGACTAAAGACTTATTATGATACTTCTTCCAGTGGACCTTTTCTGGCTCAGATTAAATTGACCAATGATTTATTCTGATGCTTCTTCCAGTTAAAGACAAAAGACCTCTTCTGGCTCAGATTAAATCGACCAAAGATTTATTCTGATACTTCTTTCAGTGGAACTTTTCAGCCTCTGATTAAATCGAGCAATGATTTATTATGATACATCTTCCAATGGACCTTTTCTGGCTCAGATTAAATAGACCAATGGTTTATTCTAATACTTCTTCCAGTTAAAGACAAAATACCTCTTTTGGCTCCGATTAAATCGACCAAAGATTTATTCTGATACCTCTTCCAGTACACCTTTTTGGCTCAGACTAAATTGACCAAAGATTTATTCTGATACTACTCCCAAAAAGACATTTCCTGGCTCAGATTAAATCGACGAAAGGTTTATTCTGATACTTTTTCCATTGGACATTTTCTGGCTCAAATTAAATCGACCAAAGATTTATTCTAATACTTCCACCAGTTAAAGTCGAGCGTAGATTTCTCTATCAACAGTTAATTTGGGTGGCATCTATAATACCATCTCCGATAACTCTTCATCACCTCTCCAAATGGCATCTTTAAGCCCATTCTCGACATAGTCAACCAACAGCATTACTACGTGCACAAGCGAGTGCAAATTTCTGGGCACTTAAGTGTTCAATCATCTTCCACCTTTAAGTCACGAATGGCGGACCTGCTAATCTAACTCTTCAGGTTTAAGAATATTGAATAGGGGCAGTTTTTGTACCCCAAAATTTTCCCTCCCTTTTTCTCAAGACATTTCTTACAAAAGTTCTCAAATGCTCAAAGATTCTCAAGAGTTGATTAGACAAGCTCACCTCCTAAGCATTGGGTCCACAACTAGGGTTTTGGTTATCTCAAAAAAAATTGGACTTATAATGCCTCAAGTGATTTTCATGGTTCATCATAGGTCTCCAAGAATTCTCATACCAAGTTTCAAGTCTTGCATCATAAATTTGGTCAGTCAATTGCTCAGATGACTGAAAATCAGCTGTATTGGATAAAAAGTCAATTGTGGTCAACATACAATCAAACTTTAAGATTTTTTTCCAACATTAAGATTTTTATGTGATATTCATCATTTGATCAAGGGTTGATCGTAATTGCTCAAGGAAAGCACTCAAATCATCAAAGGGGAAAATTGTCAAAATTAGGGTTTTGATAGAGAATGACTGATCATTGACTTTTGACCTAGTACATGACCTAATGACTTGAAGCATGATCTTAAGTACTCAAACACAACATATTGACCTAATTACATGGTTCATGACATTTCCAAATGTGCAAGAGATTTACAGTTGAAGAATTGAGATCAACTGATGCAAAGTCAATTGTCACACAAAAGTCAAACTTTAAATTTTTGGTCAACTTTGAACTTCAAAGGTCAAGAGTCATCAAAACATTAAAATTTGTCAAACTTTATCAACAAGAATCACAAATTCAACAAAAATTCAAAATTTCCAATACATAGAAAAATTCTAAGTGTTTTGCCCTTAATAAATTCACTACTTCATGACCATTTTTCACTAAGACACAAGATGATTCAAGGAAAAATTTCAACATAAAAGTTTTAGAGCTTTATGAATTCTACAACTTGGTCCTTGGGGGTTGATTTCCAAAAAAAATGCTTGGATTAAGAGATATAGGCCCATGAAGTCATGACATTTTATCTAAACACTTAGAAAAATTTTCAACAAGTTTGGTCAGATTTTTGTCCCAACTTCTTGGCTAATTTTCACCAAGTTCCAATTTGATTTAGCTAAAGTGGTCAACATGAAAGTTGTAGACAATGTTTCAAGATTTCAAAAATGTCCAAGAACACATTTTTATCATTCTTGAGCTAGGAGATTCAAAGAGATGAAGTTGGGCATCCATTCTTGAATTATAGGTCATATTTGTGAAGAGCTCAAGAACAAACCCTCATGTCATGATGCATAATCTTACTTTACAGGCCTCTTAACTTCCATATCACTCCATAAATAAATGTTTACACAACTGATTAAACCATTATCCACTTGATTCGAGCTTTGTCCAAAACAATTTTCCATTCTTGTATAGCAAGCTTTAATCACAAAGTCAACGCATTGAGCCTCTCACCTGCTCCCTCTACACACACTCAACACAAAATCCAGAATAAACATGTTTAAAGTTCCTAACCACTTTATATTTCCCTATACTTCACATTGAAACCGCTTATTTAAAAGATTGCTTCATTTACAATCCAACCGAACCATAACATGTGATCTTGCAAATCTGATCAGCTCCTTCCCTCCAACCTTTCTCTGTAAATAAAGAGGTCCATTTGCAAGCTAGACACGAGTTCATAAGCCCCCTAAACCTCTCAAACTCTCCCAAATCAAAGTTGTACACAAAACTCCATTGTTTGCAAATTTTGACCTTGAACTTCAAACACCTAATCCACTCGTGCGTTTTCATTCTAAATCATCCACAAAGCTTCTATAATTCATATAGAAGCTATTCAAACACCTGTTATACCACTGTAACATCATCTTCATCATCCTCCATTTTCAAAAATAGAGCCCTGCAACTTGACTTGTCCAGAAAAATCCAGCCACTCTCAATCCAAAGTAAGCTTTGCAATAGCTTCCTGGGAGTTCAGTGAAGCTATCCAGATCATCACAACACCTCCAAGCGTGCTATAACTTCAAACTAGATTCTCACTACAAAGGTAAGTTTTATGAACTTGGAAATCCTTATTCAAGCATCATTTTCCTTCGATTTCAAAAGATAAAATGTAGATATCATTTCCCTAAAGCTAAACATGTCCTCGGTTTTCATTTATATTTCCTATGTGGTGAGAATTTTGAAACTGAAATTTCTGAGGTTTTAGGGTTCAGTTAGGTACTATTGTACCCCAAAATTTTCCCTCTCATTTATCAAGATTTTTCTCACAAGACTTCTTTGACTCAAGATAAGATTAGGGTTTGGTCAGCTCAAGACATCAACTTGCACTGATAGCCTGAAATTAGGGTTTGAGTTTGCACAAGGATTTTTGGACCATCAATACTTCACGTTACTTTCATACACCATCTTGGATCCCTAAGATTCTTCATGTCAAGTTTCAAGCCTTGAATCATATTTTTGCTCAGTCAATTGGACAGTTGACTTAAAAATCAGCTGTGTTGGGGAAAAAGTCAACCATAGCCAATTTACAATCAATATTCATAATTTTTTATCCACAACAAAATTTTAGACTCCTATGTACCATTTTATCAAGTTTGGATCACAACTCCTCAAGAAATTTGATCAAATCATCAAAAGGGCAAAATGGTCAAAATTAGGTTTTTGACTGAGAAAGGGTAATTTATGATTTTTAACCTAGCCAATGACCAATTTGGTTCAAACATGATTTCAAGGGTTCAATTGCATCATATTGACCTAATTACATGGTTCAAAAGATCTCAAGTACATAGGATTAATAGATGAATTTTCCAGTCAACTGATCAAAAGTCAATTGTACACTGAAAAGTCAAACTTTGACTTTTTGGTCAAAATCAAGTGCCAAAGGTCATAATTCATCAAGATATGTCAAAATATGAAAGTTGTTGACCAAGAAACCTAAAACTTCAAATTAGGGTTTTAATTTGAAATTTTTTCATAACTTAGAATTTTTCTAAGTATGGAAAATTTCTTATTTTTTCCTAACTTTTCAGAACTTTTTCACTGTGATGCAATTGGATTCAAAGAAAATCTCCAACATGAAAGTTGTAGTCCTCCTTGAAATCTACAACTTTTATTCACAAAGTTTTCCCAAAAGATGCTTGGATCTTAATTTATGAATTTGTGAATAGGGGTCCATGAACTAAAAGACAGTGAAAATTTGCCCTAATTTAGGCAGGTTTTTGACCCAACTTCATGGGAATTTTTCACCTGGTTCCAAGAGGTATCTCAAAATTAATTTCAAATATGGATTGTAGAGCATGTTGCAAGCTTTCCAAAATGTCCAAGAACTCTCCAAGATCATTTATGGTTAGGGAGAATCAAAGAAGAGAAAATGGCATTTTGTCACTTTTGTTCAAGCCATTTTCACAATGCACCAAGTTGCAAATCTGATCAAGCATGCTTGTACCTTGCATTACAGGTCCTAAACCCCTTCCACACTACATAATTAAATGCTAACTCAGTGGATAAAGGCTATGTTTTGGCTTTTGGGGCATTGTACAAAGAATAAATCCATTAATGGCATAAAGGGCACATTGCCATTTTCATAAAGCAAGCTTTTTGCAACTTTACAATTCTTGAGCCATGGACCTGTTTCTTTGTTACAAGAAATGTCCACATATATCAAGCAATGTTTACCAACCCTGTGCATCACTAGAACTAGCCAGTACAAGCATGTTGGCTTAAGTCACTTCAACTTTCTTCAAATGCAAGAAAGGTGGCAAAAGGGATCAGAACTTGTACAACTGCTAGAGAGTGGACTTTGTATCACTCCTTACATATTCATAATGTTATCACAAGGAAAGACACGAATGCATAACCTCTGAAAGTCTCCAAAACACAAAAACTTCATTTTCCTGCCCAAACTTCCAGTTTCTGTAAAACACTAGCCATTTCATTTTTGGCTCGTGCGTTTCTGGTTTCAACACTTCAAACATCTTACATACATCCAACCAAAGTTGTCCAAGCCTTTACATTGCATCTGTAGGCTCTGTTTCAGCCATCACCATTTTTACTTGGGAAGGTTGCAGCTTGACTTCTACAGGGAGTTTCAGCCATCCACAAAGCCAGCTAAGCATTGGAATAGCTTGAGGGAACTTCAAGGAAGCTCACATGACCCTCAGGCCTCACTCAAAGTCCCCACACTGCCATATCCAAAACCAGATGAAGGAGGTATTTTCAAAAACTCTATCTCTCTATTTAAGCATCCTCAATCCACGATTTGTGAAGCAAAAATGTAGTCTCTAGCATGGTGAAGTTGTACATATGCATAGTGGTCATTTATATTAACTGAGCTAAGAGAATTTGAATGTTGAACATGCTGAAAAAACTAGGTCAGAAATTAGGGGTGGTTAAATTCTCTCTGATCTTTGAGAGTTAGTTGACAAATTTTATATCATTGGAATCGTGAGATGAAATGCTACATTTTTTGTGTTATAAGTTTTTGTTTTTGTGCAAAGAATAGAGAGTTACAGATTTGAAGAAGAAACGTGCGCAAATGGAAGGAGCTGGAGGACAGGGATGACTGTCCTGGGCCTGGCGTGCATTGGGCCTTCTGTTTTACTTCCCATACCCCCTGACTTGATATTTGCATCCCCTTTGCTTATTTTGTTTATTTTTTATATTTTCTCATATTTTTATGTTTATTGATTTTAATAATTTTTTCTGAACATTAAAAAATCACAAAAATAATTTTCTTAATTTTTTGCAATTTTATTTTATTTTAATTATTTTTTCCACATATAAAAATAGTTTTATTTTAAGAAATAGAATCTATTTTCATGAAAAATTGTAAATACATTAAAATACTATACATTTTTATTTTTATTATTTAACACATAAAAATAATTTTTTCACACATATTTAATTTTTAATATTGTATATAATATTACTTATATTTTCTTATACAAAAAATAGACAAAATAATAATAGAAAGCATAATTTTATTTTAAATCAAAAACTAGGGTTTTACCCCTTTCAAAAATAACAATATTTTTCTCTTATTTTTAAGACTTAAATATTTTTATTTTCTCATACATAAAACAAATACAAAACATTTTTGCATAAATACATTTTATTGCATATTTAAATACTTGTTTATTTATTTATTTTGCAATAATTCAATTGGGTTGTAATAGTTATTTTAGGGTTTATTTTGTGCAATATCCCCATTCAAAAACTTGTACCCCTTCTCCCATAATAATTGTTGTAATAGTTTAGCTTACTTTATGCAATTTATCGCATTTATGCTTATGTAGTAAATTAGGGTTTTGCATGATAAGACAAAAATCAAACAAATAGCAAAGACCTAATACAAGACAAATGCATGAAAATAACACACATTGCACACAAGAACCCCTTAGGGTTTCACCCACTTGGTTGCCTAAACAAAATGGCCATGGTATGCATGCAAAGTATCTTGGCAAAGCAAAACAAACAAATAAGATCATAGTCCCTCGATGACGCTATCAAAAGGTTGCCTAAACAAATGATCTTGGTCCCTCAAAATGTTAAGATACTTGGCAACATTGCTATCATGGTCATACGATGACCCACGCCCGTCCCGTTTAACATCCAAAGATAGGGTTGTTTACCAAATCAATGGTAAATCAACAATGTTAAAGGAATAAAAATGCACAAGAAAGACATTTAAGTAGGTAGATAGCTTCTAGTTACTTGATCAACTTCAAAACAATCCTTGCTATTTTCAAAAACAATCACACACACATTTTCAAAACATTTCCAAATATCTTTCAAAACATTGAAACATTTTTCAAAAGACAAACATCTTTGTATACATTCTTACAAACGAGAATCATTACAAAGATTGCCTAAACGATGGCCTCTTTTCAAAATACTTTCAAAACCACACAAAGCACCATTTCAAACAATTTCAAAAGCAAAGTAAGTGATCTAAACAAGTAACTAAGAGCCCATGGAAAACCATGGATGAAAAGGGTGCTAGCACCTTCCCTTTTCATAATCTACCCCCCGAACTCAAGAAAACATCTCAAATGTCTTTCCTGTGCTTTTTTACCTTTCCTTTTGGATAAAATAAAATTCGGTGGCGACTCTTGCTAAACTGCAACATTTTGCGAACACAAACGTAAAACCTCAAGCCAGTTCTCCCACCCCATCACAAAACTGGAGACTCTGCTGGGGAAATAATATAAAAGTGGGGTTACCTTAGGGTTTAGATCACCTTTATTTGCTTACAATTGCTTGATTTGTTTGCTTTACACTTTGGTTCTATTGTTTAGGTTTGAATCCTCTACACGGATTTGGGAAACATTATAGGTAAATAGCAATACGTTGTGGAAACTGTGCGGGGTATACCGACACGGTCTAAGCAATAGCTATGTTAGTGTGACATATTTGTGGGTACTGGTAGCCTTTGAGTCAATCAAAGAGAATACGGGGCCGCTGAGTGATGTCATGAAGCACTAACGAACCTCTAGAACCTTTACTTGACCAACTTGGCCTTTTAGGATATAGTGAGATGACCGGCTTTGGTGCAGTCCGAAGTTGGTAGATACTCGATACTACACTCATTGAGGTTTGGTTCCTGGGAATATTTAGGTCGCCAGTAAAGAGGTTGAATTGAAACAATGAACAAGGAAACAATCCAGTGATATTGAGCTCCTTAGAACCCGGTTACTGTTTCTAGGATAGGTTGAGCCAACTAAACTTCAAGAGGGTACTTACCTATGAAACCCCATGCAATCCTAAACTAGGGACTTGTGTGATTTTCTTGTACATATATACTTGTGCATAACATCATTGACATCATGAAGCATCATATGCATCCACTAACCATTTCAAGGATTTTGGAGATTCATCTTTGTTCTTGTTTTGTAGGTTATGGATTCACTTCGCAGGAAAACTATCCAAGTCAACCTTGTAAGAATTCCTCCACAACTCAAGGAGCTAGCTTCAAGGATTCTTGAGAATTCTGCATTCACCGAGAGACATGGTCGTCTACTCAACTAAGTCACTTCCAACACAGAGGAGGATATGGTGAAGGTTCTCTTCCAGTTCTTTGACCCTTTGCATCACTGCTTCACATTTCCTGACTACCAACTTGTGCCCACTTTGCAGGAATTTTCTCAACTTCTAAGGATTCCTATTCTCAATCGACTACCCTTTAATGTTACGGAAAGAGATCCAAATCTAGAAGAGATTGCCCAAGCCCTGCACTTGCACTCATCTGATGTCACTACCCATTGGGAAACTAGAAGTGGTGTCAAATGCTTCTTGTCAAAGTTCTTGTTTGAGAAGGCCCAAAGCTGTTGGAATTCTCTAGACTTGCAAGCTTTTGAGGAGATTGTAGCTCTTCTCATCTATGGGATGGTCTTGTTCCCTAATCCTGATCAACTCATAGATGTAAGTGCTATCAAAATCTTCATGACTCGCAACTCGGTGCCTACTTTGCTTGGGGATATCCTCCACTCTTTTCACACTCGTACAATGAGGAAAAGAGGTGTTCTCATGTGTTGTACTCCTCTCCTGGCAATATGGTTTATTTCTCATCTTCCCCAATCAGTCTTGAAGAATGAGCAATGTTTGAGGTGGTCACAAAGGTTGATGACTCTTACACATTCAGATATTCATTGGTGTTCTTGATCCAAAGAGAATGTTATCATCATTGAACATTGTGGGGAATTCCCTAATGTCCCTCTACTTGGAATTAGGGGAGGCATCACCTACAACCCCTGCTTGGATTTAAGACAGTTTGGTTATGCCCGAAGGGATGGCCCACATGATATGCTGATTCAAGGATTTGTTTTCGACTTCGACAACGACAATCAAGGACTCCGACAAAGGTTCATCCGAGCTTGGAGGATGCCCAACAAGGTCGATAGAAAGACTCTAGGACACAAGAATTCCATCCCTCTTGAGCCTTACCTCAAGCGGGTACGAACCCACGCCCAAAGTCTTATGATGTCTTACCCCTCCATTTTCCCAGTGATTATAGAGCCTCTTATGGAAGGAGAGGTTCCATACACCCTCCTACATCCTGACATGCCAACATCACTCGAAGATTTACAAAGGAGTTGGATACAGCTCAAGGGAGAACGCGATACTTTTGAAGCCCAATTCTATGCAAGCGAGAAGAGTGTTTTAGAACTCACTCGGTTATTTCATGAAGAGCAGACTCTCAACACCTGCATTGCACCAAAGAGGATGCACAACGTCTTTTTACCTTAGAATTTTGTATTATTTTTCCCAAGGGGCGTTGATGTACTAACAATTCTATCTTATTAATACGACGTGTGTTTCTTTTTTGTTTAAAACAAATTTGAATTTCTGAATCCTTGAAAGCATTGCATGAATACATATCATTCATCATAAGCATAAACAGGTCTTCACACCAGGTTTCCTCATCTCTCTCTGCTGTTTATTTCAGCAAGATGGATCTTGAACAAATGGTCAAAGACTTACAAGCTTAGAATTCACAATTTCAACAACTACTCTTGACCTTAGCCAAGGGGCAGGAGGAGCTCAAGACTCTGCTAGATAAAGAGAAAGAGAAAAAGAAGAAGAAGCGAGTCAGTGTGGTTATCATGGGCAGAAGGTTTGAAGGACAAACCAGGCGGGCCTTAGAATTCCCAACAACATCTGAAGAGGGGGAAGGAAAAGGAAAAGGAATGGCAGTATCATCAGATTCTGAAGCAGAAGAAGAGGAAGATGAGGATTACTCCGAACAACAATACCCTCCAGCCGATGACAAATACAAAAACCTGGAAGAACGTCTAGCTGCTATGGAAGTATAGAGAGTACCGGGGCTGGATTTTGAGGAGTTAGGGTTGCTTTCTGGAATTGTAATCCCTCCTAAGTTTAAAGTGCCACTGTTTGCCAAGTATGATGGGGTGTCTTGTCCCAAGATGCACCTACGATCTTATGTTAGGAAAATTCAACCACATTCTGCTGATAAAGACTTGTGGGTCCACTTTTTCCAGGACAGTTTATCGGGGACGCAGCTTGATTGGTTCTACCAGTTGGAGAGAGCAGATGTTCACAATTGGGAATACTTGGCAGCCGCCTTCTATAAACAGTATCAATATAATTCCGACTTGGAGCCAACCCGTACTCAGCTACAGAGTATGGCTATGGCTACCAATGAGGGCTTCAAAGACTACGCCCAAAAGTGGAGGGATTTAGCCGGAAGGGTGCAACCACCATTGTATGAAAGGGAGCTAGTGGACATGTTCTTGGGAACTCTGTCAGGTCCTTTCTTTAATCATCTGATAGGAAGTTCCTCTTCAGGATTTATAGAATTGATTTTAACTAGCGAGAGGGTGGAAGTCGGTATTAGAAGCGGGAAAATTCAGAAAGATGCGTCTACCTCTACCGTTGCAAAAAAGCCCTTCACTGGAAAGAAGGAAGTGTCTGCTGTCTATGCTTAGAGGAATCAGGGAAGAACCGGACGACGACCAACAGTGGGGGGCCGTTATGATTCAGAAGTCTGCATCAGACCAGCCAAGAAACAACCAGCCGAGAAATGATCAGCCGAGAAATAATAAGCAAAGGGTGGAAAGGCCTGTACGGCAATTCACCAAGATAAACATGACTCCAGCTCATTTCCTACCACATCTCCTGAAGTTAAATTTGGCCATGCTAAAAGAGGCCCCTAAAAATCCCAATACTGCATCTCCATATTACCATCCGAATGCTAGGTGCGCTTACCATTCAGAAAGTCCAAGGCACGACACCAACAACTGTTGGGCTCTGAAGAACAAGATTCAAGATCTGATTGACGCAAAGGAAGTTGAATTTGAAGCTCTTGAAAAACCAAATGTTATCTCCGCTCCAATGCCTAGGCATGGACACAATGCTAGTGTTGTTGAGGAAGACTTATTTGTTGACACTGTGGATGAATTTTTGACTCTGCTCTCTACCATCAAGTTGAATTTGTTAAAGACTGGGGTGTTCCCAAGTTGTGACCAAGATTGCCATACTTGCCTATCCTCATCATTTAACTGTCCTTTATTGAAGAAACGTATCCAAAAACTGATTGATAACCAGGAAATTTTGTTTGAGAAAGCTCCTATTTCACCCATTCCAGTTCCAGAAGTTTCAATAATAACCATATACGCCAATCCTTCCAGGGTTCCTAAAAAACCTGTTTGGATTACATCTACTCCTATGACTACTCCATTAAAGATAACAATGCCTGGGCCAGCCCCATACAAATCAGATAAAATGGTACCATGGAACTATGGTGGAGAAATCTACTACCATGGTGTCAAACAAATTGAACAAACTGTCGAAGACGAGAGCTTCGAAGAGGATAATCCCGACATTGGTAACATTGCCGGAACAAGCAAGGTTACCCGTAGTGGAAGAATCTTTTCTCCAGAGATTTCTCCTCCAACAGTAGTCTTTGGACCCGTGGCCATTCCGAAGACAACCTATGTACCTGCAATTGTACCTACAAGTGTACCCGCCGACAAAAACAATACAATTACTGTCCATACTTCCGCTGCCGAGAATAAAGGAAAGAATGTTCAAGAGGATCCTGTCCTGACGAAGGCTCAATCACTAATCATTCCTGAGACATCCAAGAAGGAGATGGAAGAAATCCTGAGGATCATCAAGAAAAGTGATTATGATGTGGTGGAACAATTGGGGAAGACCCCTTCCAAGATCTCTATGTTAGCCTTGCTGTTGTGCTCTGAGGCACATGCTAAAGCTTTGGTCAAATTTCAGAAGACGGCTCATGTGCCGCAAGAGACTTCGGCTGATCAATTCCAAGAGTGCGTGGCCAGTTTGACAGTTGACAATGGCCTAGGTTTCTCCGATGCTGACTTGACCTCCAAAGGGAGAAAACACAACGACGCACTACATGTCTCGGTGGAGTGCAGAGGAACAACCCTAGCTCATGTCTTGGTCGATATCGGGTCATCTCTGAACGTCTTGCCGAAGAAAGCCCTGGATAGATTGGATTGTGAGGGGCTGACTTTAAAACTCAGCAACATCATTGTGAGAGCATTTGACGGCTCCAAAAGGATGGTCCATGGGAAGGTGGACATCCTGATCAAGGTGGGTACCCAGACGTTCAATTCAACATTCTACATGATGGACATCCGTCCTTCTTACTCTTGCCTGTTGGGACGTCCCTGGATCCACAATGCCGGAGCTGTCACCTCCACCTTGCATCAGATGCTCAAGTACCCCGTCCAAATGAAGATTATAACTGTCCATGGGGAAGAGGAATATATGATTAGTCATCTGAATTCCTTCCGTTATGTGGAGCTAGATGGCGAATTCATAGAGACCCCTTTCCAACATTTTGAAGAATTCACTCAGGAAATAGCAGCGACCAAGGTGGTATCCTCAACTCCTGTGATCACAAGACCTGTACCTCGAATGTCTTCTCTAAAGGATGCAAGGGCAGTGGTGGAAGAAGGCGGATCCACCATCTGGGGGCAGCTTCCAGACTTTCCTTTCAAATCAGACAAGTTTGGCCTAGGGTTTACTTTGACTGGTTAGAAGGTTGTGCGTCGCGCCTGTGCCGGAGGGCCACCTGTGAAGATTAGCCACCAAGGGGTTAATGCACTTGAGGATAGTGAAGAAGAGGGTGAAACAACCGGCTGAAAATCATCAAAACAATGAAGTCGCCATCGAACGTCTTTTATCCCACATGTAGGGAAAGGTAAACATCGAGAAAACCTGAGAAGGGAGAAGTCACGGTCTTGCGACTGAGAGATCGGGTAAGGGAGTCTGTTACACGAGGGGAAGGTATTAGCACCCTACACGCCCGTAGTACTCTACGGTATCCACTCTTGTTATCTATCTTATGGGTGTGTTTAATCTATGCTTACTGTTTACTATACTACTGAAAGGAATGCATGCAAAAGAAAAGAGAAAAGAATGTAGGGAAAATAAAATTGTGCTTGCCTGGTCCCTACCCCAATGCCTACGTATCATTTTTGAGGAATCAGAGCTACCGTAGTTCGGCTCATATGTTTTGTTTGTTTTGTGTTTTTTATGGACAATGTTAATTCCGCCTTCTGCCACAGCTCGACCTTTGGAGACTTATGCGTTGGCACAGAAGTAAACTAATCATGTCCTTTCCTGAAAAGGGTTTTAGGGAGAACGGTGCTCGAGCGCACAAAATTGTTTGAATTGGTTTGTATTTTTTGTTACCTTGAAAAAGGGTTTAATTATGATTAGCATGGTTTTGATTTGCTAAGAAGAGAAGTTTTTGTTTTGAATGCAAGGATGCAAAGAGGGGAAGAAAAGAGTCTAAGGGAGACTAGCCTATTTCTAAACCTAATGTTATCATGCGATGGTAACCCTAAGTCAAGGATGAATGAAAGGGAAACGTCTACCTAATGTTAGCATGCATGGTTTACATCCTAAGGTCTAACTTGCGTCTGAACGGAGCGAGCGCATCCTAAGGGAACATAGTATGTACAAGGATACAGCAAGCAAGCCAGCAAAAAAAGCACACCTAAAGAGATCCTGCCTAGGTTAGCATGTCGAAGAAAAGTATAAAAACTATCCTATAGGGAGCATGCAATGAGAGCGAAGTCGTGATCTCAATTTCTAAATTGAGTAACTAATCGATTGGCAAGAAATAAAGGAAAGCGATAAAAACCTATAGGGAGCATGCACTGAGAGCGAAGTCGTGATCTCAATTGTTAAATTGAGTGACTCATCGATCAATAAGAACGTAAACAAACACGAGCACAACACATATAGCAAATGAATTGCGGAATGCCTGCTACAGGTCTTTAAACAACGACTTCGAGCGCACGCTCTTTATTCCCTACTTCACATGATATCTAGAAAGCAATAAAGTGTGAAAATGAGGAACAAATTGAGGTCGCGATGATACCGAACAGAGAAGGTCCGTTGCCTCTTCAAAGCCATGCAAGTGATAAGAAAACTCTACTGAAAGCTGCTTCGCATGAGTGATCATAGAATTAATCTCCAAGCATTCAACATCGTGAAAGTTGCATCAATATTCTACCATAAAATCTTAACTAAAAATGACAATGAAAATGATTATTAAACATGAAATAATAGAAAATTCTAATAAAATTCTAAAGTGAATCTAAAAAAAAACATTATAAAATATTCTACTTTTTTACTATATTTTTATCACCAACAATCTATAACAAAAAATAAAATAAAATACAATGAAAAACTAAACTCAAGGGGTGTGAAGCCATGATCTAGGGGTATGCTACAAGCAATAGAAATCTGGTGCTAAGCCCAATCCAAAAATAGTCCGATAAAAAAAATTTGTTGGATTCTTTTCATGCTACAAAAAAAATAATTCCCATGGGTCTAAAAGGTTGATGGTTCGGTCCATATCACCCAAATTCAGTCCAACATGTTCATTATCATTTTTTTTTATTTACCAGAAAATTAATAAAAATAAAAAAACATAAAAAAATTGTAAATTAATATATCAGAAAAAAAATTGAAAAGGGACACTTCAGCTTCTTGCAAATGCATGAACGTTCATCTTCATCTCTCTCATGGCGGCGCCTCCGACGACCTCAACACAGTGTCGCCACCATTTTCCTTTAGATCACCACTGACTCTCAAACTTTGAACTCGTCTCTCTCATGGCGGCGCCTCCTATTCAGTTTCTACTTTGTTCAGTTCTTAAATCCAAGGCGGTCGCGGCTCGCTTCTGTCTTCGACTCCGGCGACCTCTTTCTCCTTCTTACCGCGACGGTGCTTAGACTAGATCAAACCGCCATACTTTCTTCATGAACCCTGTTTATCTTTCAACCCTGATCACCGATACCACGCCCATTTTGTCTTCAAATTACTCATATGTCCAGATCGCTAATTTGGGGGTTCGAAGCACTAAATTGGATGTTACGAATTACAGCCACTACCCAGTACTTCGCGGAGAATAGGCATGCCATCAACTATAAGCAACTAAGAACGGAAAGATGTGTGAGGTGATCAAGAAAATTGAACCTAGTTGAGACTTTTGCTACTCCAGAACGGTGGAGAGAATCTCAGGTGAGTCTTTTGCACCTTATGCTTCTTCTCATTTATGATTTCCGTTTCTGTGCTATCGTTGCGGTTGATTGCGCGTGCAATCTAGTTACGGTGTTGAGGCATTATTGTTTGTTGATGTTGAACACAGAGACGATGAAGACGAAAATGATTTGCGAGTAATTATTGCTATAACAACATGATGAATATTGAAGAATCCGTGAAGGTTTCAGAGAGAGTTCTAAAGTGCTTTTTGCATGAAGATGAGGCTTGAAGGCCAAGAACGGTGAAGACTCAAGCGTGAAAATTAAGGAAGACTTCAATTCTAGAGAGAGCTGAAAGGTGAGTCGAGTCTTCTACTTTTGTCTGAATCGTGAAAAATGATTTTTTTTCTTTTCATTCTGTTATGATTCTGTTATATCCTCCCCCTCTCCTGTTATGATTTTGTTGTCCTTGGTTTTCTTTGCTGCAGATTCAATGACAATGTGTTGAAGGTTGACGATGTGATGCCGAAGTCTCGTTGATGCAGAGAGATAAGGATGTGCGTTGAAGCACGGAGAGAATAATGAAGATGATGAAGATGTGGAGATTGAATCGATGAAGTTGCAGAGAATGCAGAATTGTTGCTCTGTTTTTTTGCTGCAGATTCAAGGTATAGAACGTTGATGATGATGAAAGGTGTTATGTGGTAGAAGATTGCAGAAGTGATAAAGATATGAAGTGGCCACAGTTGTTGGTGGAGAATGATGAAGAGGGTTATGGAAGACGATGAGGAAATTCTCGTGACGTTTAAGATGGCAAAGGTATTTGCAGAGAGTTTTTTGGTGTGATTGTGCAAGAGGGTGAAGAATCCTGCAAGTGAGCTTTTTTTGTTATTCCAGCCTCGTGAGTCCTCTCTCTCTTTTTTCTTTTATGTTGCTGCTGGAAGTTTTGTTAGAGGCAGTTAGGAGGTTATTAGGGTAGTTAACAGTTAGAAAAGCTGTTAGAAAATGGTTAGTAAAAGCTGTTAGAATTATTTGAGATTGGGAAGTTAGTTAGTAAGCCTTTTGGACAGTTGGTTATGGTTATAGGAAGTTAGAAATCCTCTTGTAAACTGAATGGTGCAGTAGTAAGGTTAGAGAATTAGCTTTGGACTCTATTAGCTAACTATGTTAATTGATGCTGAGCTGACTGTTTCTGACTTTTCTGCGAATTCTCATTTTCTATTAGTTAGTAGTCCTACAAGATTCGGTCATGTTGTGATAATTTTGAGTGGTTTTTAATCTGGTTTAAATATGTTTTCATAACTGAATTTGTGTTGCAGGGCAGCTTTGGGTAATATGTTTCCAAGATAATAAATTGAAGCCACCCAAAACTGAAGTATAAATGGTTGCAAATCTTGAGCATGAAGAGGGGTGGAGTTCGAAGAAAAGTAATTTATAAAGTAGGATGGGCTCTAAATCTGGTTTAAGTAGGCATCTCATTTGTATAATTTTATGGGTTGAAAATGGTATCGTTGGATATTTGTAATGTATTTTGGAACTTGAATAAATGGAAGCCTTAATGAATTGTAACTTGAAAATTGGATGATGTAATTCATTTGTAACCTTGAACTTTCAAATTGATTTTGAACTTCCAAATTCCTTTCCCTTCAATATCCCCTTTAGACGCCTTTGTATGAATTCAAATAATCATGGCACGAATCCAAAATTTTTGCGAGGTAATCACGAAGAGACTTGAATCTTTAATGAGTTCTTGAATGACTGTTTGGATGACACTTTGATTGTTGGATGAAACAAATGAGTTTGATACATGCCTTTTTATTCTAAGAAATCCCACACAAATATTTAAGAACTTTTATTCACCCCAAATCCTCTTCACATCTTAATGAACGAGTTCCAATCAAATTACAACCTCAATGAATCCCTAATTCAATTCACTTCCTCAATATAAACCAAAATTGTGTGTCAAGCAACAAGTAACTTTGAAAGAGTGACGCCTTGATTACAATCCACATCTTGTACCATGTCCCGACTATATGAGAACTAGAATAACGATGTCTTGGACCCCTAAAGAAGATATTCAAGATGACTTTGAACTTAGACCTTAGTTCACATAGTCTTTACTTAAACCTTTAGTGAAACCCTAGTGATGCTTCCCTTGACGAGGATGACAGCCTTATAGCTTGATGGGGGAGAAGTTCACCATGATTAAGAATCCAAACCCTAGTTCCATAAACCACAGTTACTCGGAAACCAACTAATTCAAGCCTGAGTGAAGATGAGGACCATCAAAGCCATAGAAACCCTAATTCCATCATATCACTGATTCCATGCCAAATTATGTTGTTAGTGAATGTATGCAATGTTAAATGACCTAATGGAGATATGTACATGAGAAAAGCGCGACAATGCATAAACCAGATAAAAGTAGAAGGGTAGGACAAATTTGGGGTATTACAGCTGCCCCTATTTAATCGTCTTAAACCTGAAAGTACGATTGGCACATGCTTTTCGGAAGTTCAAGGTTGAAGATGATTAAATATAAATGCCAAAAATTTGTCCTGAGAGAGAGAGTAAGTGTTTTCTTTATTTATTTTTGTGTTATCTACTGGGGAAAAGAAATTTGTCTTTTTCAATGAAGGGACGGAGATTGGACTTGTAACATGGCGTGATGCCAATAAAAGACAAATGGTTGGTATGAAAAGATAGTGGACAAGGCCTACGGGCGACCTACGATCCTAAGGTGACACACGAGAGTGATTTAACAGAGAACCTAGCCAAAGGGCGATCTCAGGTTCTAAGACAAAGTATATGGAAAGACCCTAGCCAATAGGCGATCTCAGGTTCGACGATGATCTAAGGGAAGAACCTAGCCAGGAGGCGATCTCAGGTTCTAAGAAGGTGATCTAAGGAGGAACCTAGCCAAGAGACGATCTTAGGTTCGAAGGTGATCTACGAGAAGAACCTAGCCAAGAGGCGATCTCAGGTTCTAAGAAGGTGATCTAAGGAGGAACCTAGCCAAGAGGTGATCTCAGGTTCGACGATGATCAATGGAAGAACCTAGCCAAGAGGCGATCTCAGGTCCGAAGATGATCTATGGAAGAACCTAGGCAAGAGGCAATCTCAGGTTCGACAATGATCTATGGGAAGAACCTAGCCTACGGGCGATCTCAGGTTCTAAGATGATCTACGGAAGAACCTAGCCAAGAGGCGATCCCAGGTTCTAAGATGATCTAAGGAAGAACCTAGCCTATGGGCGATCTCAGGTTCTAAGATGATTTGAGGAAGAACCTAGCCTACGGCCGATCTCAGGTTCTAAGATGATCTGAGGAAGAACCTAGCCTACGGTCGATCTCAGGTTCTAAGATGATCTAAGGAAGAACCTAGCCTACGGGCGATCTCAGGTTCTAAGATGATCTGAGGAAGAACCTAGCCTACGGGCGATCTCAGGTTCTAAGATGATCTGAGGAAGAACCTAGCCTACGGGCGATCTCAGGTTCTAGGATGATCTGAGGAAGAACCTAGCCTACGGGTGATCTCAGGTTCGATGATGATCTATGGGAAGAACCTAGCCTATGGGCGATCTCAGGTTCGATGATGATCTATGGGAAGAACCTAGCCTATGGGCGATCTCAAGTTCGACGATGATCTATGGGAAGAACCTAGCCAAGAGGCGATCTCAGGTTCGACGATGATTTGAGGGAAGAACCTAGCTATGGGCGATCTCAGGTTCGACGATGATTTGAGGAAGAACCTAGCCTACGGGCGATCTCAGGTTCCAAGATGATATGAGGAAGAACCTAGCCTACGGGCGATCTCAGGTTCGAAGGTGATCTACGAGAAGAACCTAGCCAAGAGGCGATCTCAGGTTCTAAGATGATCTGAGGAAGAACCTAGCCTACGGGCGATCTCAGGTTCTAAGATGATCTGAGGAAGAACCTAGCCTACGGGCGATCTCAGGTTCTAAGATGATCTCAGGAAGAACCTAGCCTACGGGCGATCTCAGGTTCTACAAAGGAAACATGGGTTACGACATGATGATTGTTTAGATAAATGACATGGACGAGTGTTTAGGGAACCGACTACCAGAAAAGAACTGGGTTTAGAACGACAAAGCGTATTGATTTTGTTTGGCATTGAAAAGGTGAAGATCACTGACTGGGGACTTTGGGCATGATACCCTCTTGTAGGGACGTATCGTTGTCTTTGAATAATTCAGGTCTTTCATGCTAGGTACCTGATCTGGCTTATGCTTTGTATGCATGTTTGAATTTCTTTTGCCGCGAAGATCCATTCTGATGGATCGGCTACGCGCTTTTGAGGATGCAATGTTATGCAGTGATAAATATATGCAGTGCAAAGAAATAAACTTCATTGGGATAAGAGAAGGCTTGCTGGGAACCATTTCTCGTCACTGGGGATGTCAATATATATCGGTGTTGGAAGCATGTGGCATCAAAGGTTGTTGGGGGTACCGATAAAAATTTGCACTGGGGAGCCCCTCATACCAAAGATTGTTGATGGCTCTGCTGAAGATTGAATTGCTGACGAAGAGAGTCTTTAGATACGCTGCTGGATTCTGAATCGTACCGTTTGAGGAAGAGATAATCTGACCAAACCTCCCTACATCCTGAACTGTTGAGGGGATGATAGAACTGAATATGTCGAAGAATGGATACTGAACACCACATGGATCCCTTTGAATGCATGTCCCAAGTTTAAGCACACTGGGGAATTATCTCTTGACTCACTTAGGGATAAGAGATGGGCATGAACTCCTATGAATGCCCTGGTTGAACCTTGCGAATGCCCCGGTTGAGCTTTGAGAATGCCTCGGTTTAGCTCTACGAATGCCCCGGTTTAGCTCTACGAATGCCTCGGTTTAGCTCCATTGGGGATGTTATTTATTAGCTCCACTGAGGGTACACTTGCGCGTGCTGAGTCAAAAGACGATTCTAGACTTTCTGAATTCACTTGGGGAATCAGACCCGAAGTTGTCTGTAGTAGATGGAGGCAGTTTTGTGCGCTGGCGAGGTCAGAGTGATCGTCATGATGCTTTTAGCTTGATTGTAGTCTTGTACAATATAATTGACTTGAGCAACTTCGTAAGTACAGATGAGGAATACCCCTGTCTGGAGGATCTCTGGGAAGATCTAGGTTGAATAGAAGACCAGAATATTCGTGCCACAATACGATATGAGGTGGCTTGCCCCAATGTCTTGAGTCACGAAATAAACTGCTCTTAATTACAGCTTTCTTGGAGAGATTTGTCGAATCTCGACGTAACTGCCCCAGGTTGAATGAATTCTGAATAGATTCCTCAATGTGATAACCTCTGATTGATTGAGCTTAAAGAGATTTATCGACGTGATAGCCTCTGATTGACAGCTTGAAGAGATTAATTGATGTGATAACCTCTGATTGATAACTTTTAGGGAATGCCCCAGATTTGGCTGAGCTTGGAGAGATCGACTCTCGACTTGACGGCCCCAGATTAGAAGTTTTAAGGGAATGCCCCAGATTGATGGAATCTGCTAACTTTATCCCTGAAGGGTACTTAGGCTGTGAAGCACCAAGATGTTTTCTCTGGACAAAATCACTGGTTAACATGCTACTGGATAAGTCATTTCTCTTGTGGCAGCTGACTCTTGCTTCAATAGGGTATTAAAGCCTCTCTTCTTTGACAAGATTGAGCTCTTCATCGATTGTTCATTGTGCAAACTTACTTGATGTCAATAGTTGTTTTGTATGCAGAAGAATGTTTATTATGAGAATGATAATTCTAATGCAACACATATGTAATTCTTGAAGTTTGAAAAAACTTTGAATGAAATGACGTCACAACTCTGTTGTGAACGAGTCACTAGCTAGAGAGAAACATTTTCAAATTCCCTTTTATGAAAGATAATGCCAGCATATGATACCAACACAGATATTCAAAAATACCTCTTAGGAGTCAGTGAAACGCTATCTCGTTGTAGCACGCTTTCGAATTGACCCATGCTTCAGTTAGGACTTTTATGGGTTGTAATGTGGCCTGGTTCACGGTTTTAGAAAAAGGGTTTAAGGCTCAAAATTATTTGGTGCCCACCCATTCTCCATGATGTTCTCCATTCCTACATTCAGTTGACCCGATACTAGCATTCATCTCTCTAGAAGAGTTTGCGATGGTTGAGGAACCACTGTGGTTTCTTGAACACGACAGTCACTAACTTCTGATTTTGGTGTCTGATCAAACGACTTTGTTCTTTGATGAGGATTTTCATTGGTAATCCTTTTCTCGCCTTTTAGGCTTTATTCAATTTATTTCTTGCTTTCCCTAATTTTTGCCTGGACAAATTCTTTTGAATTTCGATTTGGAAGTCCAGTGGGATGCCCCAATTTTTGCCTAAGTGACTTGTTTTCAAGTTTCGACTTAGCGGGGATTTTTGTTTCTTTCTTATTCGTATTTTCCATTTTGAACAAGTCATTGATCTTTGCGTTGTCTTTTATTTGTCGGAAGTGATCGTGACTGCCTGAGTCTTTAGTAGATGATGGATAGCCATTATTGTATCGTCAATTGTTAACTTTTTGACGTGCGAGGGATACCCATTGGGATATAGTCAAATAGATGCACATCGTTGTTAGATGAGAGTTAACCATTGTGGTTTTGGCTTTTCTCAACCTTTTGATGGATAACCATTGTTGTATCCTTGGATGCACACTCTTGATGAGTTCTGAATGCTTGATCAGATTAGCTGAAGACTACCCGCCCCAGGGTTGAAATGAGGGTTTTTTCTGAATAGAAAGAAAACTCCTAATTCGAAGGCTCAGAGGGGTTAACGAGGGTCTATCTTCCTTATATCTCTGGTGTTTAGGGATTTGAAACAAGGCTTGTACATCGTCAGTAGGGTCTTACTCAAAAGCGTACCAACCAGAGATTTTTGCGTTTTCAGATTGTCATCATCCTCCTTTGAATCCTTACCTAAGAATAAGACTAGGAAATCTGGCATAAATATGCAAGTAAAACATTTAAAGAGTGATAACGAATGGATGAGTAAAAATGAAAGGAACACTTCAAGACAAGCATACTTATTGCATTAAGATTTCGTTCAAAAATAGACAAGTTTCTATATACAAGCAATGTTTAAACAAACAAGCAAGAATGCAAATGAAAATGCAGTAAAGAAAGCAATGATTTCCATTGTTGAGGATACTTGACTCCGTATGGACTTGTTGATTCTGACGACTTTCTGTAGTCTTGATGCTCGAGTGTGCGAGAGAATTCCCCTCTGATCTGATGTGAACACAACAGTCTCTGAATTAATCCAGTCTTGGACTTAGTCTCTGGATGACATACCATCTTCAATCGATTGGCCAGGTGCCCCAGTATAATATGCATCACCAAGCATGTCATGTCTTAAAGAAATAATAGACATCATCATCAGAGTTTCCATCAACTGGCTTATCTGAGTCTTCAATCAATCATCTTCCTGCTTGAAGAAATTTGTGACTACGAGCCAAAACTTGCATGTATATCACTCAGATTTATTCCATAACTGATCTTTGGTGACAGTAAGAATCAAGTAGAACCTATGAAGAAAGCCCCAGGTCTGAATAAGAATCTCCAATCTTCGAATACCTGTTATGGATGCATGAATATGCATGGGGTGCATGAATGGATGCCATGTCATGTTCTGTCATTTCCAAGGAGTTTACATGCTTTGATTTTGATCTTACGCAAGTAAAAGATGGAAGAGTTTAGCACAAGACTTACAAATAAGATTCCTTGGGAATAACAAAACATGTATGTTAAGCATTTGGTTAACCATGTTATGTATGCAAAGTCATGAGATCAAAGAGAATCAAGGTTCCATCATTTCTGAATATGATCACTGTATGGCTCTGAATCATGTGAGTATCATCAGATCAAAGGTCCGGCATAGCTTCTGCATATATAAGAACCAAGTACCATGTGGATCTCCCATTGTACGGGGTCAAGGCTTCTGGAACATCGGATACTGTTGAGAATTTTTGAACATGCTGGGAATACCAAGATTGAAGGCTTGAATGAACCTCCAGGTAAACAAGTCAGGAACTCATAAAATAAATCTGAGAACCATACGGTCACCAACAGGATATAGCATCTGCATAAAGTCATAACAGAAATCCAGATCGTAGCCATTAGAACCAATAGTTACCGTCTGAGCGTAGTCACCATCCGAGCATGAGTAACCATCTGAACATAGTCACCATCTGTACCTGTAATAAGAATTCCCTTCCCGCTCACGGGTGAAAACTAGGTCAGGGTAAGGCAATGGTAACTCAGAATCGAGGGTACTCCTGAAAAACTATCGCCGTCTCACCTAAGTGAAAACGATAGCCCCTCATTTGTACCTCATCTGAGCGTGGACGACATGGCGGAGATAGTGAGACCTAAGTCAACTAGCCGTTCATGTTCCACTTTATTCCTAGGGTTCCAATGGTATACAACTCTAGCCTGGGTATTGGGCCTTTTACCTCAATAGTAGCACCCACCCAAAAAGAAGCAGATCCAGTACAACAGTAGTATATGGAAGACAGTAAAATGCAATGCATACGTATGCTCAAGTATATACAAAATGAATGAATAAACTGAAAGCGTAAAGATAAACACCCAAATGAAGGAAAGAAAGATCTAGGAGCGACTCCGGGATGGACCAGCATTTGGTCGACCTATCCCCAGTGAAGTCGCCAGCTGAAACAACCGGCTGAAAATCATCAAAACAATGAAGTCGCCATCGAACGTCTTTTATCCCACATGTAGGGAAAGGTAAACATCGAGAAAACCTGAGAAGGGAGAAGTCACGGTCTTTCGACCGAGAGATCAGGTAAGGGAGTCTGTTACGCGAGGGGAAGGTATTAGCACCCCACATGCCCGTAGTACTCTATGGTATCCACTCTTGTTATCTATCTTATGGGTGTGTTTAATCTATGCTTACTGTTTACTATACTACTGAAAGGAATGCATGCAAAAGAAAAGAGAAAAGAATGTAGGGCCCTACCCCAATGCCTACGTATCCTTTTTGAGGAATCAGAGCTACCGTAGTTCGACTCATATGTTTTGTTTGTTTTGTGTTTTTTTATGGACAATGTTAATTCCTCCTTCTGCCGCAGCTCGACCTTTGGAGACTTATGCGTTGGCAGAGAAGTAAACTAATCATGTCCTTACCTGAAAAGGGTTTTAGGGAGAACGGTGCTCGAGCGCACAAAATTGTTTGAATTGGTTTGTATTTTTTGTTACCTTGAAAAAGGGTTTAACTATGATTAGCATGGTTTTGATTTGATAAGAAGAGAAGTTTTTGTTTTGAATGCAAGGATTCAAAGAGGGGAAGAAAAGATTCTAAGGGAGACTAGCCTATTTCTAAACCTAATGTTATCATGCGATGGTAACCCTAAGTCAAGGATGAATGAAAGGGAAATGTCTACCTAATGTTAGCATGCATGGTTTACATCCTAAGGTCTAACTTGCGTCCGAACGGAGCGAGCGCATCCTAAGGTAACATGGTATGTACAAGGATACAGCAAGCAAGCCAGCAAAAAAATCACACCTAAAGAGATCCTGCCTAGGTTAGCATGTCGAAGAAAAGTATAAAAACTATCCTATAGGGAGCATGCAATAAGAGCTAAGTCGTGATCTCAATTTCTAAATTGAGTGACTCATCGATTGGCAAGAAATAAAGGAAATCCATAAAACCCTACAGGGAGCATGCACTGAGAGCGAAGTTGTGATCTCAATTGTTAAATTGAGTGACTCATCGATCAACAAGAATGTAAACAAACACGAGCATAACACATATAGCAAATGAATCGCGGAATGCCTGCTACAAGTCTTTAAACAGCGACTTTGAGCGCACGCTCTTTATTCCCTACTTCACATGATATCTAGAAAGCAATAAAGTGCGAAAATGAGGAACAAAATGAGGTCCCGATGATACCGAACAGAGAAGGTCCGTTTCCTCTTCAAAGTCATGCAAGTGATAAGAAAACTCTACCGAAAGTTGCTTCGCATGAGTGATCATAGAATTAATCTCCAAGCATTCAACATCGTGAAAGTTGCATCAATATTCTACCACAAAATCTTAACTAAAAATGACAACGAAAATAATTATTAAACATGAAATAATAGAAAATTCTAATAAAATTCTAAAGAGAATCTAAAAAAAAAACATTATAAGATATTCTACTTTTTTACTATATTTTTATCACCAACAATCTATAACAAAAAATAAAATAAAATACAATGAAAAACTAAACTCAAGGGGTGTGAAGCCATGATCCAGGGGCATGCTACAAGCAATAGAAATCTGGTGCTAAGCCCAATCCAAAAATAGTCCGATAAAAAAAATTGTTGGATTCTTTTCATGCTACAAAATAAATAATTCCCATGGGTCCAAAAGGTTGATGGTTCGGTCCATATCACCCAAATTCAGTCCAACATGTTCATTATCATTTTTTTTTATTTACCAGAAAATTAATAAAAATAAAAAAACATATAAAAAATTGTAAATCAATATATCAGAAAAAAAATTGAAAAGGGACACTTCAGCTTCTTGCAAATGCATGAACGTTCATCTTCATCTCTCTCATGGCGGCGCCTCCGACGACCTCAACACAGTGTCGCCACCATTTTCCTTGCGATCGCTGCTGACTCTCAAACTTTGAACTCGTCTCTCTCATGGCGGCGCCTTCGATTCAATTTCTACTTCGTTAAGTTCTTAAATCCAAGGCGGTCGCGGCTCGCTTCTGTCTTTGACTCCGGCGACCTCTTTCTCCTTCTTACCACGACGACGCTTAGACTAGATCAAACCGCCATACTTTCTTTATGAACCCTGTTTATCTTTCAACCCTGATCACCGATACCACGCCCATTTTGTCTACAAATTACTCATATGTCCAAATCGCTAATTTGGGAGTTCGAAGCACTAAATTGGATGTTGCGAATTACAACCACTGCTCAGTACTTCGCGGAGAATAGGCATGCCATCAACTATAAACAACTAAGAACAGAAAGATGCATGAGGTGATCAAGAAAACTGAACCTAGTTGAGACTTTTGCTACTCCAGTACTGTGGAGAGAATCTCAGGTGAGTCTTTTGCACCTTATGCTTCTTCTCATTTCTGATTTCCGTTTATGTGCTATCGTTGCGGTTGATTGTGCGTGCAATCTAGTTACGGTGTTGACGCATTATTGTTTGTTGATGTTGAACACAGAGACAATGAAGACAAAAATGATTTGCGAGTAATTATTGCTATTACAACGTGATGAATATTGAAGAATTCGTGAAGGTTGCAGAGAGAGTTCTAAAGTGCTTCTTGCATGAAGATGGGGATGAGGCTTGAAGGCCAAGAACGGTGAAGACTCAAGCGTGAAAATTAAGGAAGACTTCAATTCCAGAGAGAGCTGAAAGGTGAGTCGAGTCTTCTACTTTTGTCTGAATCGTGAAAAATGATTTTTTTTCTTTTCATTCTGTTATGATTCTGTTATATCCTCCCCCTCTCCTGTTATAATTCTGTTGTCCTTGGTTTTCTTTGCTGCAGATTCAATGACAATGTGTTGAAGGTTGATGATGTGATGTCGAAGTCTCGTTGATGCAGAGAGATGAGGATGTGCGTTGAAGCGCGGAGAGAATAATGAAGATGATGAAGATGTGGAGATTGAATCTATGAAGTTGCAGAGAATGCAGAATTATTGCTCTGGTTTTTTGCTTCAGATTCAAGATATAGAATGTTGATGATGATGAAAGGTGTTATGTGGTAGAAGATTGCAGAAGTGATAAAGATATTAAGTGGACACGGTTGTTAGTGGAGAATTATGAAGAGGGTTATGGAAGATGATGAGGAAATTCTCGTGATGTTTAAGATGGCAAAGGTATTTGCAGAGAGTTTTTTGGTGTGATTGTGCAAGAGGGTGAAGAATCCTGCAAGTGAGTATTTTTTGTTATTCCAGCCTCGTGAGTCCTCTCTCTCTTTTTTCTTTTATGCTGCTGCTGGAAGTTTTGTTAGAGGCAGTTAGGAGGTTGTTAGGGTAGTTAACAGTTAGAAAAGCTGTTAGAAAATCTGTTAGAAAATGGTTAGGAAAAGCTGTTAGAATTATTTGAGATTGGGAAGTTAGTTAGTAAGCCTTTTGGACAGTTGGTTACGGTTATAGGAAGTTAGAAATCCTGTTGTAAACTGAATGGTGCAGTAGTAAGGTTAGAGAATTAGTTTTGGACTCTATTAGCTAACTATGTTAATTGATGCTGAGCTGACTGTTTTTGACTTTTCTGCGAATTCTCATTTTCTATTAGTTAGTAGTCCTACAAGATTCGGTCATGTTGTGCTAATTTTGAGTGGTTTTGAATCTGGTTTAAATATTATTGAATGTTTTCAGAACTGAATTTGTGTTGCAAGGGAGCTTTGGGTAATATGATGCCAAGATAACAAATTGAAGCAACCCAAAACTGAAGTATAAATGGCTGCAAATCTTGAGCATGAAATGGGATGGAGTTCGAAGAAAAGTAATTTATAAAGTAGGATGGGCTCTAAATCTGGTTTAAGTATGCATCTCATTTGTATAATTTTTATGGGTAGAAAATGGTATCGTTGGATATTTGTAATGTATTTTGGAACTTGAATAAATGGAAGCCTTAATGAATTGTAACTTGAAAATTGGATGATGTAATTCATTTGTAACCTTGAACTTTCAAATTGATTTTGAACTTCCAAATTCCTTTCCCTTCAATATCCCCTTTAGACGCCTTTGTATGAATTCAAATAATCATGGCACGAATCCAAAAATTTTGCGAGGTAATCACGAAGAGACTTGAATCTTTAATGAGTTCTTGAATGACTGTTTGGATGACACTTTGATTGTTGGATGAAACAAATGAGTTTGATACATGCCTTTTTATTCTAAGAAATCCCACACAAATATTTAAGAACTTTTATTCACCCCAAATCCTCTTCACATCTTAATGAACGAGTTCCAATCAAATTACAACCTCAATGAATCCCTAATTCAATTCACTTCCTCAATATAAACCAAACTTGTGTCTCAAGCAACAAGTAACTTTGAAAGAGTGACACCTTGATTACAATCCACATCTTGTACCATGTCCCGACTATATGAGCACTAGAATAACGACGTCTTGGACCCCTGAAGAAGATATTCAAGATGACTTTGAACTTAGACCTTAGTTCACATAGTCTTTACTTAAACCTTTAGTGAAACCCTAGTGATGCTGCCCTTGACGAGGATGACATCCTTATAGCTTGATGGGGGAGAAGTTCACCATGATTGAGAATCCAAACCCTAGTTCCATAAACCACAGTTACTCGAAAACCAACTGATTCAAGCCTGAGTGAAGATGAGGACCATCAAATCCATAGAAACCCTAATTCCATCATATCACTGATTCCATGCCAAATTATGTTGTTAGCGAATGTATGCAATGTTAAATGACCTAATGGAGATATGTACATGAGAAAAGCGCGACAATGCATAAACCAGATAAAAGTAGAAGGGTAGTACAAATTTGGGGTATTACATAGGGCAGCCTGGAAGACTGGATATTCCCTACTGTCGGCGAAGGATTGTGCAACTGGGAAGCAAAAGACTTTGTTCTGATTACTTTCATACCGCAGTAATTTATCTTTTCCATTTTTGTTGGAATGTAATGATTCACAAACAATTCGTACTTTTTCAACCTTGTGTCTTACCCAAGGCACAACGGTCCATTTGTAAGGGTTCTTATTTCATTTTCATATGTCATTTAATGAATCATGGACGCTTTTTCATATATAAACCTTTTGTGCTTATTGTCTTTCTTTTTACATTTTATTGTTTTAAGATGGCTATCCTTTACACACACCCACACTCACAAATGCAGGTACCCTTCCATTCCGAAACCCATGGGTAATGATACTGTTATAGCCTTCAGTGACTCTGAAGATCTGATCTACCAAGCCGAATACGAAGGTGAGGAAGATTGTGAGGTGTCAGGGGAATTGGCCAGATTACTACAATAAGAGGAAAGGGCTATTCTGCCTCATGAGGAGCTGTTAGATACAATCAACCTGGGTACTGAGGAAGACAAGAAGGAAATCAGAGTGGGTGCCAATCTAGAGCCGAGTGTCAAAGCGCGCCTAATTCAGATGTTGCATGATTATGTTGAGATCTTTGCCTGGTCATATGAAGACATGCCGGGACTCGATACAGACATTGTGGTACACCGTCTCCCTACAAGAGAAGATTGTCCACCAGTGAAGCAAAAGGTCCGCCGTATGAGACCTGACATGTCAGAGAAGATCAAGGCAGAAGTTATGAAACAGTTCAATGTTGGATTTCTGGCTGTTACTTCCTATCTACAATGGGTTGCTAACATTGTGCCCGTGCCTAAGAAGGACGACAAAGTGAGAATGTGCATGGATTATAGAGATTTAAATAGGGCCAGCCCTAAAGATCACTTTCCACTTCCGCACATTGACATCCTGGTTGACAATATAGCTCAGCACAAAGTACTTTCTTTCATGGACGGATTCTCAGGCTATAACCAGATCAAAATGGCACCTGAGGAGATGGAGAAAACTACGTTTGTCACACAGTGGGGTATGTTCTGCTACAAAGTGATGTCATTCGGACTGAAGAATGCTGGGGAAACTTATCAACGCGCCATGGTAGCTTTGTTTCATGATATGATACATCATGAGATAGAGGTCTACGCAGATGACATGATAGCCCGATCACAAACTGAAGAAGAACACCTTGATCACTTGTAAAAGCTGTTTGTCAGGTTGAAGGAGTACAAGCTCAGACTGAATCCAAACAAGTGTACATTCGGAGTCCGGTCCGGTAAACTCTTAGGATTTATTGTCAGCAACAAGGGCATCGAGGTTGATCCTGTCAAAGTCAAAGCTATATAATAAATGCCTGCCCTCGCACTAAGAAGGAGGTCAGAGGTTTTTTGGGACGCCTAAACTACATTGTTAGGTTCATTTCTCACCTAACATCTACTTGTGAACCAATCTTCAAGCTGTTGAAGAAAGATCAGGTAGTTTGATGGAACAAGGACTGTCAGATTGCTTTCGATAAAATCAAGGAGTATTTGCTAGAACCTCCTATCTTGATGCCACCCGTCGAGGGAAGACCGCTACTCATGTAGTTGACCGTCCTAGAGAATTCAATGGGGTGTGTACTGGGGCAGCATGACGAGTCTGGCAGAAAAGAGCATGCCATTTATTACCTTAGCAAAAATTTTACCGATTGTGAAACAAGATATTCACTGCTTGAGAAAACTTGTTGCGCTTTGGTATGGGATGCTCGCCGGCTAAGGAAGTACATGTTGACTCATACCACTTTGCTGATATCTAAGATGGATCCGATCAAGTACATCTTTGAGAAGCCTGCTCTATCAGGAAGAATAGCTAGATGGTAGATGATCCTAACGGAATACGATATACATTACACGACCCAAAAAGCTATAAAGGGGAGTGTGCTAGCTGATCATCTAGCCCATCAAGTTGTAGAAGATTACCAATCCATGAAGTTCGACTTCCCTGACGAAGACATCATGACATTGGACAACATTGAAGTTTTCAGACCATATGACGGACCTGAACAAGGATCCCGATGGACCCTGTACTTTGATAGGGAATCCAATGCACTTGGTAACGGTATCGGTGTTGTGCTCATATCTCCAGAAGGTTGCCACACTCCTTTCACCGCCAGACTTTGCTTCAACTGTACGAACAACATGGCAGAGTATGAAGCATGCATCTTCGGACTCAAGGCTGCCATAGACTTGGGAATCAAATCTTTGATTGTGTTTGGGGACTCAGCTTTGGTCATCAGTCAGATCAAAGGAGAGTGGGACACTAAGCATCCAAACCTCATCCCTTACAAAGAACATGTCTTGACATTGCTACCACATTTCGAGCAGATTACCTTCGAGCATTTCCCGCGAGAAGAAAACCAACTAGCAGATGCTCTAGCTACAATGTCATCCATGTTTAAACTTAACTGGGATAATGAGGCTCCCCAAATCACCATTGAAAGGATGGACGAACCCGCACCCTTTCACGAGATTAATACCAAGGAAGTAGTGGACCAGCCGTGGTTTCACGAAGTCAAAAGGTATCTCGAGGCGCAAGAATACCCTGAAGGAGCTTTAGTCAATGACAAAAAGTTCTTAAGGAGATTCTCATCTAAGTTCTTCCTAAGTAATGGCATCCTGTACAAGCGCAATCATGATTATATTCTGCTCCGTTGTGTGGACAAGATTGAAGCTGAAAGAATTATGGCTGAATTGCATGAAGGTACCTTTGGCACTCACTCTAGCGGACATACGATGGCAAAAAAGATTCTACGGGCAGACTATTACTGGTCTACTATGGAAGCAAACTGCTATCAACATTCCCGGACCTGCCCTAAATGTCAAATCTATGCAGATAAGGTACACGTGCCTCCGGTTCCTCTAAATGTCTTAATAGCTCCTTGGCCCTTCACTATGTGGGGAATCAACATGATTGGGGAGATTAAGCCTACAGCTTCCAATGGACACCGCTTCATTCTGGTGTCCATTGACTACTTCACCAAGTGGGTCGAAGCAGCTTCCTTTGCACACGTTACTAAGAATGTTGTTGCTCGCTTCATCAAGTAGAACCTTATTTGCCGGTACGGTATCCCCGAAAGGATCATCACTGATAACGGTAAAAACCTTAACAATACTATGATCACTTCCTTGTGCGAGCAGTTCAAGATTCAACACCATAATTCATCCCCCTATCGGCCAAAGATGAATGGTGCAGTTGAAGTTGCGAACAAAAATATCAAGAAGATCATACAAAAGATGACAGTCATCTACAAGGACTGGCATGAGATGCTACCGTTTGCTATTCACGGGTACCGTACCACAGCTTGCACGTCAACTGTGGCAACACCCTATTCCTTAGTATATGGCATGGAGGTTGTTTTACCTATCGAGGTTCATATTCCCTCTTTGAGAATCATGAAGGATGCTGGTTTGAGTGAAGACGATTGGATCCAGACCCAGCTTGATCAACTGAACTTAATTTACGAAAAGAGACTTACTGCTGTTTGCCACGGTCAGACGTATCAAAAACGAATGATCAAAGCTTTCCACAAGAAGGTCAGATGCCAAACATATCAAGTCGGAGATCTAGTGATCAAGCGCATCATCTTTCCACAAAGTGATCCCAGGGGCAAATGGACTCCTACCTACGAAGGACCATTTGTAATCAAGAACATCTTTTCTGGTGGGGAAATGATCTTAACCACCATTGACGGTGACGATCTTCCGCACTCTGTGAACGCAGACATAGTCAAAAGATACTACACGTAAGAAACCCTCTAGGTTGACACACCTAGGCAAAACAAGGGCATCCCGGCGAACCAAAAAGGTTCGGGCAAAAATTAGGGATAAAATAAAAAAATATGTACACCCAGCAAGTTGAAAACCCGAAAGGGCGACTTGGGAAAAAAAGGGTTTCCCGGTGGACTGAAAACCCGAAAGGGAGGTCCAGGAAAAAGTTAGGGAATTAAAGCGTATGACTATGTCTCGTCGGATCACTTTAAGGACAATCTCTCCACAGACAAACTATGAGCTTCTGATTAATCCAATCATCTTCGGACGAAGCAACGGACAGACAAGATATTCAGAGATACGAAGGCTATAGCGGAATGGGAACCCCATGGGATTTTTACACACATAGATATCTTTCTTTGTATAAATTTTTCTTACTTTTATGACACCATCCTCTTACTAGGATGCTTGTCTCCTTTGTACAAAACACTTATTCAAAGTAAATACAAAGATGTCTCTTTCAAAGTATAGAAAACTATTTGCCTTTTTCTTTTCACTGGTGTTTTTATTTTCAAAAGCGTCCAATGATTCATTGATGAACATATGCATTTGAACATAATTACTGTTTACAAATAAACAAAGTGGAAAAGAATAATTACTGACAGACTGAAAGGATAGGAAAATGTCTTTAGGCTATTCCAGGAATAATCCCTACAATACATCATCTAGATCTCCAGCGGAGCTAAAATTTCAAACCCTTAATCCCCATCAGAGTTAAAACTTCAAACTCCCAATCCTCAGCGGAGCCAAAACTTTCAAGCTATCGATCCCCAACGGAAACCATTCAGTTTCTCCAAATTCCCCAGCAAGTTGTCTTGAAGTCTGAAAATCAACCAGATAACAGTTAACTTTTGTCTCTCCCCAACCTGAGATAATTCCCCAGTAGAATGGCAGACAACCCAGACTCCTGAACCTGCTCCTCAGCAGTAAGCCTTCTTCCCTACAGAGTCTTTATTGCTTCCCAACAGAATGAAGATTCTCATTCTTAATTCCCCAGTGAAGTCGCCAAAGTTTTCATTTCTCCCCCAACGGAATGAAGATTCTCATTCTTATTCCCCACAGAAATCATCAGAGTTTTCTTTCTTCCCCAGTGGAACGCAGATTCCCGTTGTGTAATCCTCAGTATAAGTCATCAAGTTCTCTGGATTTCCCAAGCAGATTACTCAAGCAGTATTTGGCATTGCTCGCAACGTAATTTTTGTCGATACTCCAACTTCAAGACATGAAGAATCCCCATATCCCCAGGAAAGTCATTAAGGATTTTTAATCCCCCACAGTCGCCAAAGATTTCACATCCTCAACAGTCAAGGATTTATTTTTCCCTGGTAGCAGTCAAGGATTTATTTTCCTCAGCAATACAGCAAATCAGCTTACATGTGCATACATTACATCCATATATCATAAACATTGACAAAGCACATATATTTCATCATACATCTCATGCAACATAACTTTGTGTTTCAACTAACATTTTACCCTTTTCAGGAAAAAAGTAACAGCTACTGTTTAACAATATACAATCAAGATACAATATTGATACACTCCAGACACGGAAGTCATTCTGTTACTTATTCAGATTCAACTATCAGATACAGATTTGATATGCTCCATACACGGAAGCCATTCTATTTCTCATTCAGATTCAGATTTCAGATACAGTTTAGATACGCTTCAGACACGGAAGCCATTTTATTACTCATTCAGACCTCAACTTCAAGGTACAGTGCAAATACGCTCCAAACACGGATGCCATTCTGGCCCTTATTCATATTTCAAGTGCAGATACGCTCTAGACACGGATGCCATTCTGGCCCTTTTTCTGATTTTCCCCGGCTTAGATACGCTCCAGACACGGAAGCCATTCTACCAGTCTTTCTGATACTTATTCAAATTCATATTTCACAATTCTTAATACAATACGGATACACTCCAGACACAGAAGTCATTTTGTCACTTATTCAGATTATAGTTCAGATACGCACCAGACACGATTGCCTTTCGGTTACTTATTCAGATACAAAGTTCAGATATAGCTCAGATACGTTCCCGATGCGGACACCATTCTGATACTTATTCTCCTGACTTACAACTTACAACTCAACATACATTCTTGGATGGCATCTTTAATCCCATCTCCAACAAGATTCTATCACATCTCCAAATGGCATCTTTAAGCCCATTCCCTCAACTACACTTTGTCGAGTGCAAATTTACGAGCACTCTAATGTCCAATCATCTTTTACCTTCGAGTCACGAACGGCAAAACTCGCCAATATAACTCTTCAAGTTCAAGAATATTTAACAGGGGCAGCTGTTATACCCCAAAATTTTCCCTCTCATTTATCAAGATTTTTCTCACAAGACTTCTTGGACTTAAGACAAGATTAGGGTTTGGTCAGCTCAAGACATCACCTTGCACTAATAGCCTAAAATTAGGGTTTGAGTTTGCACAAGGATTTTTGGACCATCAATGCTTCATGAGACTTTCATACACCATCTTGGATCCCTAAGATTGCTCATGTCATGTTTCAAGCCTTGAATCACATTTTTGCTCAGTCAATTGGACAGTTGACCTAAAAATCAGTTGTATTGAGGAAAAAGTCAACCATGGCCAATTTACAGTAAAACTTCATAATTTTTGATCCACAACAACATTTTAGACTCATATGTACCATTTGATCAAGTTTGGATCACAACTCCTCAAGAAATTTGATCAAATCATCAAAAGGGCAAAATGGTCAAAATTAGGTTTTTGACTGAGAAAGGGCAATTTCTAATTTTTAACCTAGCCAATGACCAATTGGGTTAAAACATGATTTCAAGGGTTCAATGGCATCATCTTGACCTAATTAGATGGTTCAAAAGATCTCAAGTACATAGGATTGACAAATGAATTTTCCAGTCAACTGATCAAAAGTCAACTGTAAACTGAAAAGTCAAACTTTGACTTTTTGGTCAAAATCAAGTGTCAAAGGTCATAATTCATCAAGATATGTCAAAATATGAAACTTGTTGACCAAGAAACCTAAAATTGCAAATTAGGGTTTTAATTTGAAAAATTTTCATAACTTAGAATTTTTCTAAGTATGGAAAATTTCTTATTTTTTCCTAACTTTTCACAACTTTTTCACCATGATGCAATTGAATTCAAAGAAAACTTCCAATATTAATGTTGTAGTCCTCCTTGAAATCAATAACTTTGATTCACAAAGTTTTCCCAAAATATGCTTGGATCTCAAGTTATGAATTTGTGAATAGGGGTCCATGAACTAAAAGATTTAGTGAAAATTTGCCCTAATTTAGGCAGGTTTTTGACCCAACTTCATGGGCCTTTTTCACCTAGTTCCAAGAGGTATATAAAAATGAATTTCAAAGATGGATTGTATAGCATGTTACAAGCTTTCCAAAATATCCAAGAACTCTCCAAGATCATTTGTGGTTATGGAGAATCGAAGAAGAGAAAATGGCATTTTGACACTTTTGTTAAAGCCATTTTCACAATGCACCAACTTACAAATTTGATCAAGCATGCTTGTACCTTGCATTACAGGTCCTAAACCCCTTCTACACTCCATAATTAAATGCTAACTCAGTGGATAAAGGCTTTGTTTTGGCTTTTGGAGCATTGTACAAAGAATAAATCCATTAATGGCATAAAGGGCACATTGCCCTTTTCATAAAGCAAGCTTTTGGCAACTTTATAATTCTTGAGCCATGGACCTATTTCTTTGTTACAAGAAATGTCCACAGATATCAAGCAATGTTTACCAACCCTTGGCAGCCCTAGAACTATCCAGTACAAGCATGTTGGCTTAAGTCACTTCAACTTTCTTCAAATGCAAGAAAGGTGGCAAAAGGGATCAGAACTTGTACAATTGCTAGAGAGTGGACTTTGTATCACTCCTTACATATTCACAATGTTATCACAAGGCAAGACACGAATGCATAACCTCTAAAAGTCTCCAAAACACAAAAACTTCATTTTCTGCCCAAACTTCCAGTTTTTGCAAAACACTAGCCATTTCATTTTTGGCTCATTGGTTTCTCGTTCCAACACTTCAAACATCTTACTTATATCCTACCAAAGTTGTCCAAACCTTTACATTGCATTTGTAGGCTCTGTTTCAGCCATCACCATTTTTACTTGGGAAGGTTGCAGCTTTACTTCTACAGGGAGTTTCAGCCATCCACAAAGCCAGCTAAGCATTGGAATAGCTTGAGGGAACTTCAAGGAAGCTCACACGATCCTCAGGCCTCACTCAAAGTCCCCACATTGCCATATCTAAAACCAGCTGAAGGAGGTATTTTTCAAAATTTTATCTCTCTATTTAAGCATCCTCAAGCCACGATTTGTGAAGCAAAAATGTAGTCTCTAGCATGGTGAAGCTGTACATATGCATAGTGGTCATTTATATTAATTGAGCTAAGAGAATTTGAATGTTGAACATGCTGAAAAAACTAGGTCAGAAATTAGAGGTGATCAAATTCTCTCTGATCTTTGAGAGTTAGTTTACAAAATTTATATCATTGGAATCGTGAGATGAAATGCTACATTTTTTGTGTTGTAAGTTTTTATTTTTGTGCAAAGAATAGAGTGTTACAGATTTGAAGAAGAAACGCGCGCAAATGAAGGAGCTGGAGGACAGGGATGACTGTCCTGGGCCTGGCGCGCATTGGGCCTTCTGTTTTACTTCCCATACCCCCATGACTTGATATTTGCACCCCTTTGCTTATTTTGTTTATTTTTTATATTTTCTCATATTTTTATGTTTATTGATTTTAATAATATTTTCTGAACATTAAAAAATTACAAAAATAATTTTCTTAATTTTTTGCAATTTTATTTTATTTTTATTATTTTTTCCACATATAAAAATAGTTTTATTTTAAGAAATAGAATCTATTTTCTTGAAAAAATTATAAATACATTAAAATACTATACATTTTTATTTTTATTATTTAACACATAAAAATAATTATTTTCACACATATTTAATTTTTAATATTGTATATAATATTACTTATATTTTCTTATACAAAAAATAGACAAAATAATAATAGAAAGCATAATTTTCTTTTAAATCAAAAACTAGGGTTTTACCCCTTTCAAAAATAACAATATTTTTCTCTTATTTTTAAGACTTAAATAATTTTATTTTCTCATACATAAAACAAACAAAACATTTTGCATAAATACATTTTATTGCATATTTAAATACTTGTTTATTTATTTATTTTGCAATAATTCAATTGGGTTGTAATAGTTATTTTAGGGTTTATTTTGTGTAATATCCCCATTCAAAAACTTGTACCCCCTCTCTCATAATAATTGCTGTAATAGTTTAGCTTACTTTACGCAATTTATCGCATTTATGCTTATGTAGTAAATTAGGGTTTTGCATGATAAGACAAAAATCAAAAAAATAGCAAAGACCTAATACAAGACAAACGCATGAAAATAACACACATTGCACACAAGCACCCCTTAGGGTTTCACCCACTTGGTTGCCTAAACAAAATGGTCATGGTATGCATGCAAAGTATCTTGGCAAAGCAAAACAAACAAATAAGATCATAGTCCCTCGATGACGTTATCAAAAGGTTGCCTAAACAAATGATCTTGGTCCCTCAAAATGCTAAGATACTTGGCAACATTGCTATCATGGTCATACGATGACCCACGCCCGTCCCGTTTAACATCTAAAGATAGGATTGTTTACCAAATCAATGGTAAATCAACAATGTCAAAGGAATAAAAATGCACAAGAAAGACATTTGAGTAGGTAGATAGCTTCTAGTTACTTGATCAACTTCAAAATAATCCTTGCTATTTTCAAAAATAATCACACACACATTTTCAAAACATTTCCAAACAACTTTCAAAACATTGAAACATTTTTCAAAAGACAAACATCTTTGTATACATTCTTACGAACGAGAATCATTACAAAGATTGCCTAAACGATGGCCTCTTTTCAAAATACTTTCAAAACCACACAAAGCACCATTTCAAACAATTTCAAAAGCAAAGCAAGTGATCTAAACAAGTAACTAAGAGCCCATGGAAAACCATGGATGAAAATGGGTGCTAGCACCTTCCCTTTTCATAATCTACCCCCCGAACTAAAGAAAACATCTCAAAGGTCTTTCCTGTGCTTTTTTACCTTTTCTTTTGGATAAAATAAAAGTCGGTGGCGACTCTTGCTAAACAACAACATTTTGCAAACACAAATGCAAAACCTCAAGTCAGTTCTCCCACCGCATCACAGGTACCAAGTAAAATTCTCACTCATATTTGTTCTATAGCTTCTGAAATTTATATGGTTGGATTCGTGGTTAAATTTCAAGCAAGTTTCATGTTTACACTTTTCAATTTGGTTGAGAAATGAGTATTTTCAGAAATTCAAAAATGTTATTGTTACTACTGACGTGAGGAAGAAGATGAAGTTACATTCAGGTAGGAGTTTGTAATATATTTAATAGTTGTTGTTTTAACTACCAGATATATCACCACTCCAGTGGTTAAAGTGCACGTCTGTTACCATTAGGACCTGGGTTCGAGGCCGAACGGTACCCTTTTGTATTTTTCATGCTATTTTGTGATTCTCACGCCCCAGCATGGGCTTCCTGACCTTGGGCCCAACTTCTTTTTGTTTTTAGAACCTCCCATTTGCTTTACTAATGCAAGCTCATATTTGTTTTTTTACTGATTCAAACAAACAAAAACTAAGTTTTTTAAGCCTAGCCTTTTCTTTTCTTTTCACACCCTATAAAATTCTTTCAAAACACCACAAACCCAATTTCTTTTTTTTACATTTTTCTTTTCATTTTAATTTATTTATTTTATTTTATTATAAAATCATAAGTAAAAAATAGATTTAGGTTTTAATTAATTAACTTAATTTTCATAAATACAAATTAATTTAATTTAATCATTTTTACTTTATTTTATTAACTAATTTGTAAAATAATTCAAATTAGGTTCTTATTATTTCACACAATTTTTTCTAAATAAAACATCTAAATTATTTTCTAAACAAATTAAAAAAAGAATTATTAGACTTAGGTTTTATTTTAATTTCTTTAATTTTCAATTAAACTAGATTTTTTAGGTTTTTTTGTTTAAAATAATTAGTTAAACTCCTCTTTAATTAGAGCTAATTGATTTTCTTAGGTTAAGTAATCAAACCTTTTTCCATAAAAAATCACCAAGAACAAACTTCATTTTTTCTTTTCTACACTTTACATTTCTTTGCGCATTTTATAATTTCGCATTATTATTTATGTAAATAGTCTATAATAGATAATTAGGGCTTTATTTCTTTCCATCCCCATTCATAATTTGTACCCTCCATTCCCAAAGCGTTGTAATAACGTAGGACATTTAAATTCTGCCCTTTATCGCTTTCCTTATTATTGTTAGTTTAATAGGATTATATGGCAAGATTAAAATAAATCATAGCAAAATCCTAATATAATATAAATAATTGAATCAAGCACACTTCACACACATGCACCTCTAGGGTTAACCTCACTTGTTGCCTCGGATATAAACAATCATGTCCCTCGAACGTGAGATGCTTTAGCAAAGAACCTCGATTAAAAGATCGTAGTCCCTCGATGACCCTTCAATATAGCCTTTGGTAAACGATCTTAGTACCTTACGACTAATTGTTAAAGCACCCTACAAGTTACCTTCTATGATTGTACGATGACCCACGCCTGCCCCTCACATCCAATGATTAGGGTTTCCTTCTAATTAATGGTTGGATAACACTACCTAAAGGAGGAGGTAAAGAACCAAGAACTTTTGAGTAGGTAGATTGCTCATAATAGCTTTCTCACAAATAGTCAATTTACACACTTCACACTTTCAAGACAACTATTTTCAAAACACTCTTCAAAACAAACATTTTTGTATACATTCTCAAACGATACGAGAATCATTACAAAATTTCCCTACATTGGCATTTTTTAAAACATCTTTCCAAAACAACACTTTATTTCACAAGTATTTTCAAAACAAACATTTTGTATATATTCTCAACGATACGAGAATCATTACAAAATTTCCATACCTAGGCGTTTTCAAAATATTTTCAAGCATACGCAAACACAAAGCATTTCAAAAAGTGATCAAGCGATTAAGAGCCCGTAGATAACTAATGATGAAAAGAGTGCTAACACCTTCCCTTTTCATAACCTACCCCCCGAACTCAAGAAAATTCTCAAAAGGTCTTTCCTGTTATTTTCACCCTTTTCTTTATTGGATAAAAGAAAAACTGGTGGTGACTCTTGCTATCTGCAACATTTGCGATAAAACACAAACCCTCAAGTCAGTTCTCCCACCGTATTACAGTTTAATTATGCAAAAAGTTTGCTTGTCACATGATGGTTGAATGTTATGCTATCATGATTTCCCGATACTCAATTTGAACTTGGAGATTGTTGATGTAGGAGAAAGATCCACCGGAGATTATGAAAGTACGTGGAGAGCTTACCCCTATGTGAACTGTCTTTCCCTAATTTGTTGGTAGGGTCTTGGAGGAGTTTCTCATTGATATGTGCTTGGAAATAGTTTGATCATCATATGAATGACCCCACTATTTCGCACTATGCCCCTGATTAAAAAATTCATGAAAATGTTTGGCTTTGATGAACCATTTTGAATTAACTCCTCTTGATCGAGCCTCACAATGGTTTTCCTCAACATTCGAATTTTGAAAGATGTGCCCCTCAATCTCCAGGATCTAGAGGAAGTACCCTCAGAAAGAACTTAGACCTAACCACGAACTTGACATAGATTGCCCCAAGTATTCGAAGCTTGAAAAGTTTTCACTTGAAGTTGCTTGAAAGGGAATTTGGACCCTACGTGCAGTAGGATGAACTTGGTACGTACTGCCCCAACATTTGAATCTTGGAAGGTTGCCCATTATTATCAAGGCCTTGAGAGGTTTATTAAAATGATAAAACCAAGTCATACCTATTATGATATTACTTGATTAAGGAATGCTCCTTTGAAAGGTATGCCCCTGATTGAACAATGCTTTGAAACTTTGATAGTAGTTTGTTTATTTCAATGTAGTCACGTTTTTGCATTTTATTAAGGACCATTTTTTCAAATTTTAAAACCTAACATAATATATATATATATATATATATATATATATATATATATATATATATATATATATATATATATATATATATATATATATATATATATATATATATATATATATATATATATATATATATATATATATATATATATATATATATATATATATATGTCAAGACTAATGTCTCAACACACAAGTATAATGTCACGACAAATATTATAACATGTGCTGACAGAAAAAAAACTTTTACCAAAATTAAAACTATGCAGAATTATAAAGTGCAAAAGGTAAAAGAACACAACACTACTACAAAACGCGCAAGCGACAATGTCAAAGTCACCACGGTTAGCCCCAAGACCGTAGTGACATCTCTAAACTAAGCTGCTAACTTTTTATTTTCAATTTTTTAAATGAAAATTTAAGGTTATAATTACGGTTAATTCACTAACTGTGGTGATACAGTCTAGCTTTCTTGGGTTCGATATTTAGCTCCCTCAAATAGTTTATCCCTTTTACTTTAATGCACACCTTTTCAATTAAATTTATATATAATAAAAAAAATAGGTGTATCATTATGACTCTTTTGAACAACGATTGTTACATATTGAAGATTCTTTGTATATATTAAACACTAAGTACCAATTCTTCCACTAATAAAAGAAATAAACCCTAACATTGATGCCGTCGGGAAGAAGAAAACAACCATAACACTCATTGTTGTTGTCCATAATCGTCTCAATGTCTCATTCCAAGGTTGTAAAATATCAATTTGGAAATTTCTATGCTTGTGATTGTCGTATGGTTTCGTTCCTATGCAAGAGGGGTCAAAATAAAATAAGGCTTTTTTGGAGATGTCCAAATTAGTGGACTGGTGAAATATGTAATTTGCTCATATTGGATGATGAACACAAATTGGATGATGGGAGTACTATGATGCCAAAGTTGGATTCTGGGTATTTGAAGGTTATGTATACAAATTCAAAAAAGAAGAACAAGAATTTAAAGAACAAACTGAAGTCAGAGAGGTTTTCTGAAAATTTGAAGATGTTATGTTTTCTTATCTCCTTTTTGTTTAATACTTACATTGTTATAAAATGTAATAGTTGAGTTAGGGTTTGAAATTTGAAAATGTTATGTTATCTTATATCCTTTATGTTTAATATTTTTTGTACTTTGTAATGAAATGTAAGATTTGAAGATGCATTGGACTTGACAAGAATATGCAACTAACGAACTATTTCTTACGAGTAAGTTCATCCCAAAATTTCTTACAATAATGTGTTTTATATATTTTGAAGTTTAAGCTAATAGGTTAAGTTGATAGTTTAAGTTAAATGTTTAAGTTGATAACCTTAAGAGAGTTAAGTAAATAGATTAAAACTTTCATTACATAATCAAAAACCATAATCAAATCTAAATCCTCTCGTTGAGATAAAGTTAAGCCAATTATAGTCAGCCTCATCATCATCATCAAAATCGAAAAAAATCATCATTTACCTTCTCAACATTCTTCTTCTTCTTCTTCTTCTTCTCCTCACCCTGAGAGCTCTCATTAGTATAAACACATCACTCTCTACAACAACATCAAGAATCTGAGGATAGTTTTGTACCACAGCATCGGCCTATACAACAACATCTTGATTTTGAGGCTGGTTTGGCACCACAACACCCTCTACAACTACATTTGGATTCTCAGCATTGTTGGTGGCTTGAGCAGGATAACACATGTTGATTCCTTTGGATGAAGATGGTTTTTGTGTCTTGGTTCCTCTGCTTTTATGTTTTTTCTTCTGATTCTTTCATCTTCTTATCTTGGAAGTTTAAAAACCAAAGCTTCTCATCATTATTTCTTTAATTCTATACGCTTTCTTTTCTCTTGGAAGTTGGAAAGATTGCATTTCTTGAGTTGTTCAAATTTTATTATTTACTTAACAGAAGATGAAAATTTTGTGTACTTGTAATTAATATAAGTTTTGATATCAATTAAAAATTGGTTTAGTGCTGATTCTGGTATGAAAGTTTGACATTTATTCAAATATTATATCTCAACTGTTATTATGAATAATCATTGTTAAAAGGTGCGTGCTTTCTAGATTACTACGACAGTCACTAGACTGTGATTGTAAGTACTGCATATACAACCACACGCTATAAAATAACGCCTGGTCCCACATGGTTATATATCTATCCTAACCATTGTTAAATGCCATTTTCGTAGTAGTGCAAAGAGTTGTTAACCCAGTTCGGTACAACTCACCTACTCTGAGGGCTACGAAACCGGAAAAGAAATCCATTATTAATAATATTTATTCTATGACTAAACAATCCCAGTTTATAACTTATCACTTAATCACTACCCAGTGAAACTTCTACCTATGCACCTCCTATATATGAGAAATCTCCATCTCACATCCAATCACCGCAGTGATATCTACAACCATAATCCCAGTGACTAGAATATACAACCACAAACCAGTGATTAGAAAATACAATTGAGGGAAACACTTCAATTAGAGAAGCTCAAACTCTCTTGCTTAAAAGCTTCAAGAGTGAGACACTAACTTGACAAACTTGTCAAGTAACAATCAACCAACTTATATGTATCAAGAGATACATGAGGACGTACAATGAACAAACGAAACTCCCTTGAAGAACCCTCAAACCCAAGACTAAGAAAATCCACCTTCCCCTTATTTTTATAAATTCTTAATTAATTTAGGTCTAGATAGTTTCTTTAAATACTCCTCAGCCATCCTTGGGCCTTGCATTTGCACCCAAATATTCCTTGTTATTCTTGTTGAGGGTTGTACCAATCTGTGCAGGAAAATCTCCTTGAATCTTGGAACAAAAACATAAGGTTTCCTAAATTGTCTCAGTTAACCAATTATAGCAACATGTGTACAGCTGGAGATAAATTATTTGTTCTAGATTTATAATTCTTGACATGCGATAATTCAGTGAGATGAAAACAACTTAAATCTCACAAAATTAATTTAAGATCTGTCAAGAATAAACAATTTGTACTGATGTTGGACCAGGATGTTACAATATTTCTCAAAACATCTACTTTCAAATGAACCTGACCAACATGTTTAGAACATATGTTTTAACATCAAGCAACAAACCATATTTTAGCAAAAATTATGCCAATCCACAAAACATGGTACTAATAATATCCCCTTTTGGCAAGTTTTGGCTAAAACAATCCTAGCATAAAAAGTCCTAGAGAGAGGAATAAAACCACAAATAAATCAAACTACATAAATATTTACATATTAGAGTTACATCAGCTACAAAACCAGACATGTATAGTCACTATGCCAAACAAGCACATAGACAACGCTTTTTTTTGCCATAGATAGCGCTTTAAAGTGTTGCCTAAACCAGCGCTGCTATAAGTAAATGCAGCGCTTTGTATTAATGTAAAAGCGCTGCTATATGTCCCTTTTAGGCAGCGCTTTTACTTTAAAAGCGCTTTCTTATGCATCCCTTTAGCAACACTTTCTCTTTAGAGAGCGCTTTGGTAAGTACCCCTTTAGCAACACTTTCTCTTTAGACAATGCTTTTGGTTATCTTTTAGACATCGCTTTAGACAATACTTTTCTTTAAAAGTGTTGTCTGTTACCCACTTTAGGCAGCGCTTTCCCATTTTAGGCATTGCTTTTCCCCACTTTAGGCAGCGCTTTTTCCCCACTTTAGACAACGCTTTTCTCATAAAGCGCTGTCTAATGTTCATAAATTTTTTTAAATATTAGACTTATTTTCACTTATAAAAAGCATTGTCCAATATCTACAATAAAATTTCACCATATTTTGCACTAGGTTTTCACCATATTTTGCACCAGATTTGGTAGCTTCAATCCAATAAATATGCACTAAATTTACATATACAAAAAATATACATATATATAATTAATGATATATACAACAACAACTTGAAAATTGATGATACAACTTGAAAATTCTAAAATTCTAAATTGATGTTTAATCTACATATTACTATCTTCGAGAATTTCTAAAAAACAACAACAATGAACTTGTTAGCTCTATCTTCTACATATGTACCTATAAACTGAAATAAAACCAAAAGATAGAAATTCATACCAAGATAAAACAAAACTTTATTCGAATTTATACTCAAAATTCTCATCAATGAAAGAAAAATAATATACCTTATAAAATTCTCAACTCCATAATGAATTGACACCATTCCTGCATAAGTTCATCCAATTGACCTTTTGAGTAATGAACACAATTGAATATATAAGATACCAAAAGCCAATGCCTACAATCTGAGAAAACTCAAACATATTATGTAACAGTCAATAACTTAGAGATGACACTAACAATTAATTCACACATAATCAATTCTCCTAATCAATTTGAAAGATCACTTATTGCTGCTGGTTTTCATGTTTCTAAAGGCACTCAGATATGGGAAGCATTAGCACAAATCTATCTTGATGGTTTTTGTTAGAAATATACTATATAAAACCCTACCCATTTGTGTTTCTTCATATAATAACTAAAGCTTCTTGACTTGTTGGTTTATGACATTGTATGCCTCTGAATGATCAAAATCAATTCCTGTTACTCCTATACTTGTGTGGATATTTCATCGCTACAATATTATAAAGCACACATATAATCCAAAGTGTAATAGTAATAGGAATCCAACATATAGAAAATGAAACAAATTAAGCACACTTGATGTTACTTTAGATTCAATGTGAGTTTGGTAGAATGAAGGTGTGTGATATTAACACTAATACAACAAAATCACAAAGTTACCATAATTTCATCAAACTCTGTGATTATTTGAAATATTGATTTCTAATATGCAAATGCAATGCTTCATTCACACCTGAACTATTCTCAAATAGGACAGTCCAAACTAGCAAAGCATCTCAAAAGATTATAACCTTCTACTTCCAAAATACTATTGGTATAAAAGGAACCAAGAGGTACTTTCAGCAGTAAAATTGCAATCAGAAAACAAGTTAACTTAACTTCAATAACATTATAAATGCAAAACATATATTATGAGAAAAACATGAAAATATCAATGAACCGTCAAAAGAAAATTGGGACAAACAAAACTGAATCATAGTGGATTAGTTGACAAAGCTAACAGTCCCACTAGAACAAGTTTAAAGAACACAAATGAGCACAAAATTAGCAAACATCACATACGAAAACCAAAGTCTAAACTCATGCCATAAATAGAAACTAAATCACAATCTAAACATGAATACAATGCCAATTTCAAACGAATTTGAAGCCAATTAACAATTAAATAACGCAAAGAAAATCATGAAAGATTAGAAAGGCATATAAACTCGAACTTCCTGATCACACAGATTTGAATGCAAATAGCATAGCCATGTCTTATGTTTCGACCAACTTTCTAAACCGACTTAGAATAAAGAAAAGTGTGGTGTTTATATTTAATACGAACATGATTCTAAGACTAAACGTATCAATGCAACCAAAGCGGTATTCATTTTTAACATGAGCATGATATTGATACGAAATAAATCATATCTCGACACCAACACAACATATACTATCAACATAATTTTTTCACAGATTTAAACCAGTACATCAAACTGAGCATAATTCAACATGCGATTTTTCAAAATAATAGTTCATAACTCAATAATAAGATCGAAATTGGCAGAAGCATCATTTTCACAGCATAGCAGTTTAACATAACTAAGAATGAAATTGCAACTTACCAACAATGGAGGAGGAGATTGTGGAAGAGGAAGCTTGAAACAAAGATGAGAGTACCGATTCCTGGCTTCAGTCGGAAGGAGCGTGAACGAGAACAGAGGGGTATGCTACTGGGAGTGTGAGCGATGATTTGACGGAATCAAAGACTGTTGGAGAAAGATGGTTGAACAAATGGAGGAGGGAGTGTGGATTGCGACGGATGACTGTGATTCACGACGAAGTTAGACTGATGGATTTGGAAGGTGATTATGGCATATGCTTGGAGATGAAAACCGTTGAGCGGTTGGAACAGTGACAATGGAGTAACGGCGGTGAACGGAGGTCGAACAGCGGTGAACAGAGGTGAACGTCATGAAATTGCTGAGAACTGTTGAGAGACGGAGGTGAGTAGCAGAAAGAATTGTGTTTTGTTATTTTAGGGTTTAAGAGTTTTAATTTTAGAATTTTGAAAAGGCAGCGCTTTCAGAAAGCACTGCCTAAAGTATAGGCATTACCAACACTTTTAATGACAAAAGCGCTTTCTAATATATGCCCTATAGCAGCGCTTTCAGAACACGCCTTCGTATTTATGCCCTATAGCAGCGCTTTGAAGAAAATGCTTTATTTTCTATGACCTTTAGCGGTGCTTTTTATTAATTTAGTTTATAGTTTTAATTTTTTAACTTATAGCAGCGCTTCCTGAAATGAGCGATGTCTATGGTGCGTTGTTATTTTTTATATTTGCAGCGCTTTCAGAAAGCGCTTTCTTATCTGTGCCTTATAACAATGCTTTTAGAAAGCGCTTTCGTATCTATGCCCTATAGAAGAGCTTTCAAGAAATTGATTTCTTTTATATGCCCTTTAGTAGCGCTTTTTATTAATTTAGTTTATAGTTTTAATTTTTTAACTTATAGCAGCGCTTCCTGAAATGAGCATTGTCTATGGTGCACTGTTATTTTTAATTTTTGGCATAATGAGTACTCCCCCTATCACACATAATAAGTTATCCCCCTCAAAGAAAAACCCACATCAGGAGATAAATTCTGAAGATCAAAAATCTCAACACACACAGACACATGAATTGGAACATCTACTAAGACATACTCATCCTGCACATGTATCTACATAAGTAGTAGCAGCAGAAGCACACACACTGAGGTAGAAGTATGAACCATCATGCTCCCCCTAAATACTTGCATTGAATCAACCAAAAATTACACACAACACTTTACTCCCCCTTTTTAGGCAAAATCTTGACAAAAGAAAACAAAGAAAATGTACACAATGCAAGATCACACATTTCATACAAACAATACAAAACAACTGGAAACGCAAGTAAACACACTACGCCAAAAAAGACCTACGAAAGCGCTTTTTTTGGCCTTTAAAAGCGCTTAAAAGCGCTTTCTAAGGTGGCGCTGCTAAAGGTTTTAACAGCGCTTTTTGTTTAATGAAAAGCGCTCTCATAGGTCTACTTATGACAGCGCTTTTTCTAAAAAGCGCTCTCTTAAGTACCCTTATGGCAGCGCTTTTTCCAAAAAGCGCTCTCTTAAGTAGGCTTTTGGCAGCGCTTTTTCTAAAAAGAGCTCTCTTAAGTAGGCTTTTGGCAGCGCTTTTTTATGAAAACGCGCTTTCATTGGTGGCACTTTTTTTGGAAAAAAGCTTCCATAGGTTGTCTTTTAGCAGCGTTTTTTCTTGGAAAAGCGTTGTCATAGGTCTACCTATGAAAGTGCTTTATGTGAAAAAGCGCTGTCATAGGTCTACCTATGAAAGCGCTTTTCTCCAAAAAGCGCTTTCATAGGGTGTTTTTTTTTAGAGGTATTATTTATATCATTCATATACCTGCATTGTTTGCAATAACCTGTAATTCATAAATAGCGGTAATGCATTGTAATTCCGATACCCCGTTCTCGTACTCTTTCGACAATCGATTGGAATACAACCGTGTCTTAACCATCGTTTACGGTTTCTGAGTCAAAACCAATACTCAATATAACAAAACCAATACTCAATACTTTTCACTAAATTCATTTTATTCTATCAACTACTTTAGTACACAAGTATAACACAAGAAACCATAAACAAGAAACTATCATTGCTCAAAATCAATCATAAATTATGTTTGTATCTCAAATTATATATAAACCATTGTTATCTGTATTCTAACTCAAAGTCAGTATTACAAAATCAACTCTAACAACAACTAAACCAGTCCTTATATTATTCTCTGCTCAATAAAATATTGACACAACTCCTCTTTGGTTTCTTCCAACTGAAGTTTCGTGTAATATGCACATTTGTACTCATCGAAGTACTACATAAGAAAACATAATATGCATGATTTAGTTAAAAGTAAAAAATTATATGGAATATCCGAGAAATAATAAAACAAATTCTAAGTTATAAATTCATACCGTGACTGGAATCTCTATTTGATTCAGTTGAATGATTTCTTTGATAAACCGCATAACGAAGTATCCGCAATCTATACCGTTTTGTTGTTGAGGACACTACATAGAAAAACAAATAAGAATATATAGTTGTATTGTTTTATCAAATAGCGTAAATATTATAATCAAAATAGTGGAAATTAATATACCTGCACTTTGATCCAATTAATGTTGTTTGATTTAGACCGTCGTACCCGAGCTTCTCTTTGACACCGGAATACTTGTATCGCTCTAACAAAATTAAAAATATATATTTAGAACAATGTCACAGAAATAATTAAATACATAAATACACATAAATATTTAGAATAATCTCACTTACGTATCAATCATTAACTTCATATCCGGATAATTTGTCCAATCACCGTCAACCGAATTCAGATAATAGACCACTTCTTTTATAGGATCGATAGCAACCAACAACCAGTGACGTCTATAAATTAAAACAACAGTTTAGAAGAAATTTTTCTACGCAAAAATTACAAATATTAAAATGAATTTAGAAAGAAAATCTAACCCTGTAGGAATAGTATTATACGCCCAAAGATATAAGCTTTCTGTACTGCCAGTTGCCATGAATCTTTCGACTAAGTGCTCTCTTACTGAATCCGGTTCCCTACCAATTGTCGCTCCGCTGACACGGGAGGAAGACACAAAATGGAATCTGTTTGACAATTGATTCCCGCGCATCAATTTGTCATATAACTGCCTTAAATAGAAACATAATTAATATTAGAGTATATTCATTGAAAATGTTTAAAAAAGATTTCAGCTAATTACATAATATAAAGATGGGGTTACCGGATGTATGCGTGCATAATACTGACGCCCAATTCTTTATGACGGAAAATTTGTTCCACGTCCTCATGTCCAATTATTTCTGTGCAAGGAAAATCAAAAATACCTTGATCCATATCAATTTGACGAATACCACCATCCATCAAATTTGTTGTTCCCACTATTGTTTCCAGACACTACCGGTATCGAGGGAAAAATCTAGTAGGCACCCTTTTCTTGGGTGGTACGCCAATGATTTTCTGGCTCACTTGTTGTGACCCATGAAAAGGTACCTAAAAATCATATAAACTCGGTTAAATTATAAAATTATGCAGTTTTTTATTCGGATCATATAATTAACACTTTAAACGTACCTCTTTTGGTGATACGTCAGACTCGTCGTGCCGCAAAATCCCTTTACCCTTAGATGCGGGTGTTGTAGGAGTCTATAATTACCGTGGAAATAACTGAGGTCAGAACTGACAGTTGAAGACTTAAAGATTCATAATTGTTTTCAACATACCTGATCATCTATGAAAATGAGGTCGGATGGCCATGCAACAAAAGATCCAATTGCATCTCGCAGCAATGTGGTCTCAGCAACAATGTCAGGTACCGGCAGCAATGCATCCATATCTAAAGCAATGTCAACCGATACTTTCATGTGACCATCCGGAAGCGGTCTATTATGAAGTAAATCTCCCGAACTGTTATGGACTTTTCCCTTGCCAACTAGTCGATAAGTCGGTGACGATAGGTAGAGCTGGCAAGATGAAATGCCCTAAACCAATAATAACCGTTATAAGTGACTAAAAATATTCTATAGTAATAACGGATATATATTGAAAATTACCTCGGGAAATTTATGCTGAAAGTTGATACTAGCTTTGTCACTAGTTTCTTTCAAGTGTGAACTGCTCTTTTCCGCCATATATCTCTCTTTATCCTTCTGCAATTCACGAACTTGAGCTTGTAAATCCTGCAATGTTTGCATCACTTCTGCATTGCTAGGATTTCTTCTCCTTGGATGCTTATACAAAGAGGTTGGAGTCACACCATGACCTTTACCCCTCACCTGACCCGGATACTCAGCAATATTTAGTGCTCGACTAAGTACGCTCCTGGTATCGTGAGGATCCTCACCTGGGGATACCGATTGGGACAAGGTCTCCTATAATTCAATTACATATAAAAAATTATTAGTGGAGATAAAAAATTACTTAAATATTAATAAACATTAATTGATTTAACTAAAGACACAATCTTATACTTACACATTCATCATACACATGTTGAATATCGGGATTAACAGCTTGATCCTTGCCCACACGGGCTTCCTTCCACAACAAATGTGCCGGTAGTGATGTTGCGTCACTTTTCGTCTCTTCTAACTACACAATGACGGAGGTCTTAAGATCATCAACTATATAACACATTGAGAGAATTAATAAGATAGTAGAGTTTATATTTACTTACAATTTTTTCCTCTAAGCGAGCATATCCCAAACGCCCTTTTTTGTATGGATATGCGGGTTTTGACGCTCTCTCGCGATTTATAGCACTCACTTTCTTGAAATTCTCATCTCTTCTTTGGCCTACAAAACCAACCCATTCTTCAGGTGTAATGAAGTTCTCATACTTCTTTGGACGTTCCGGATCCTCTTCAAGAAAATTTCCTTCATCATCTTTAAGATACTTGTTGGTTAAAAATGTTCTCCACCCTCTGTGTCTTTTTCCAGCCAAACCCATTATATACTTTTTACGGGTATCTTCAATGTTAAAAGACCTCTACAAAAAAACATACGCATAAAGTGTGTTAGTAAAAGAAATTTAAACACATATTATCGTCAAGATAAAGCAAATAACAAAAACCATATATGTACCTTTATCTCAGTCCAAACTTTCTCCTTAGCCTCATCCAACTCTCCTCTTTTCCATCTAGGAGTGGTGATCGGAATGTGTATACGAACAAGCGTACCAATGTAGCTTGTCAACTTTGCAGCATTAGATCCAATTAATTGGTCATTATCATTCCATTCTACATTATAGGTTACTCCTCTATCTCTATCACGTATGATTCCCCTCATAATAGTAATACCTCGTGTAATATCTTTTTCTGAAGTATTTTCTTGAGTATTTTCAGGAGCATTTTCAGGAGCATTTGCATTATCTTGATTACTAGCCATTTGACCTGTAATAATGAAAAAAAATAAACATGAAATGTCAAATAAAAATGAAATGACAAATATAAAAAAGAAATGACAAATAAAAATGAAATTGCAAATTAAAATGAAATGACAAATATAAATGAAATAGCAAATAAAAATGAAATGACAAATATAAAAATGAAATGACAAATAAAAATGAAATGGAAAATTAAAATGAAATGACAAATATAAAAAATAAATGACAAATAAAAATGAAATGGCAAATTAAAATGAAATGACAAATATAAATGAAATAGCAAATAAAAATGAAATGAAAAATATAAAAATGAAATGACAAATAAAAATGAAATGGCAAATTAAAATGAAATGACAAATATAAAAATGAAATGGAAAGTTATATATACTATTACCCTTTTCACTAAGGTCTCTTTCTTTTCTTGGTAGGAATGTGTTCTACTCGTATCTTAACAACGCGGACAGTTGGATTGATCCAAATACCCTCATTATGATCGTTTCTAATACATGATTCATTATCATTTTGATCAGTTATGGTTAAAGATTCAATGTCAACACCAATATCACTTTGATCTCCAATGCTTTCATCAATTACTTTGTTAGATAGTAGCACTATAGACCATTTCGTACTTGTCGGATCATTGACATAGAACACTTGTTTAGCTTGAGAGGCTAGAATGAAAGGCTCATCTTTGTACCCCACCCTATTAAGATCCACTTGCAAAAAACCTGACTTATCCATTCGTATGCCATTATTATTTTCAACCCACTTACAACCAAATATAGGAATCTGAAACTTCTCGTAATCAAATATCCAAATGCGCTCGATAACCCCAAAATATGACAGGTTTGCAAATTTTGGGTTTAAGTCCTTCACACTTGATATATGCATTGCTTCAGCGATCAAGGTGACACCACTATTTTGCATAGTACTTTTGTCATCCCGTTCTTTGGTATAAAATGTGTATCCATTAATTGCATATGCGCTATAAGAAAACACAGTTAAACTTGGACCGTATGCTAAACATCTCAATCTTTCTGTTACTGAAGCATGATCTGAACGATACTTTGAATAAATATGTTCCTTAAACCATGGTATGAAACTTCGATTGTGCTCTCGTACAATCCAATTCTCATTTCTATTCGGATTTAAACCTCGAAGAACACCCTTGTGAATTTCAACATACGGCTCAACTTCAAGCTCATTATGCAGAACATACAAATGCACTTGATCCCGTTCGACCATTGATACTGTCACAACTTTATTTCCAATTAGCTTATTACCTTCTTTTTTTCAACAATGTGAGATTTGGGGAGTCCAATTGATTGAACATTTGACAGATATTCAGTACAAAACTCAACCACTTCTTCAACAATATATCGTTCAGCAATACAACCCTCTGGTCGACTTTGGTTTTTCACATACCCTTTTAATATTTTCATATAACGTTCAGTAGGGTACATCCATCTCATATAAGATGGTCCGCACAGTTGTGTCTCTTTGACAAGATGAACGACAAGATGAACCATTATGTCAAAAAACGAGGGAGGGAAATACATTTCAAGATCACACAAAGTAACAACTATTTCTTTTTGCAATGTTGGTAAGATCTCAGGATCGATCACCTTGCTGCAAATTGACTTGAAGAAAAAACACAGTTTAGTTATTGCGCTTCTTACTTTTTCTGGAAGAATAGAACGTATACCTATCGGTAGAAAATGTTCCATTATAACATGGCAATCATGCGTCTTTAAACTCTTTAACTTGAGGTCTTGCATAGACACAAGTCTTCTAATATCTGATGAGTAGCCTTCTGGAACTTTAACCTCACTTAGGAACTTACACAATATTTTTTTCTCCTTTCTGGATAGAGTGTAAACAGCGGGTGGTAGATATGTTCGTGTTCCTTTTTTCACGGGTCCCAATTCAGTTCTTATTCCCATCTCTACCATGTCCTCCCTTGCTTTAAGACCATCCTTAGACTTCCCTTTTATATTGAGTAACGTACCAATAACACTGTCAAATACATTTTTTTCAATATGCATAACATCAAGAAAATGTCTTACATACAAAGATTTCCAATATGGCAATTCAAAAAAAATCGACTTCTTCTTCCACCCACCTGTAACAACTTTATATGCAAAAGGCTTGCCAAACTGAATACTCACATCTTTCACCTTTTCAAATAATTGATCACCTGTCAATCCAGGCGGAGCTCTACGTTGTTCGGTATCTCCGTTGAACGCTTTTCTCCATCCACGATATTGATGTTTAGAATTTAAGAATCTATGATGACCGATAAAGACATTCTTCTGACAAAGTTTCAATCGCATCGTATCGGTTCCATCTTCACAGATAGGACACGCTTTTTCACCTTTAATGCTATACCCGGATAGATTTCCGTAGGCTGGAAAATCGTTAATTGTTCCAAACAACATCACCCTCAAGTTGAAACTTTCTTTCCTATACCCATCATAAACCTCCACACTGTTCTCCCACAAAATCTTCAAATCTTCGATTAAAGGTTCCAAATATACGTCTATGTCATTTCCTGGTTGTTTAGGCCTAGAAATTAACATAGATAACATCATGTACTTACGCTTCATACATAGCCACGAAGGTAGGTTATAAATCATAAGAATTACAGGCCATGTTCTATGCGAGATACTTTGAATACCGTGTGGGTTCATTCCATCAGTAGACAATGCCAAGCGAAGGTTTCTTGCGTCTTTTCCAAATTCAGGATAATCATTATCAATTTTCATCCACTATGGTGAATCTGCCGGATGTCGAAACTTTCCATCAACAATTCTTTCATCTGCATGCCAAGTTAAATGTCTTGAATCGGTTTCACTACGATACATCCGTCTAAATCTCGGAATTATAGGAAAATACCATAAGACTTTTGCCGGAGACAACTTTTTCTTATATCGATGGGCACCGCATTTAGGACACTCATTTAACAATGCATACTCGTTTCGAAACAAAACGCAATCTTTTGGACAGGCATGTATCTTGTCATAGCTCATGCCAATAGAGTACAACATCTTTTTGGCCTCATACGTTCGATTGGGGAGAACATTATCCTCTGGTAGCATATCTTTCATAAGGGCTAATAACTCTGAAACTTTTATCCGACCATCCATTGCCCGCCTTTAAGGTGTACAACTTTAATACCGCAGACAATCTTGTGAATTTTGTACAACCATTATACAACGGTTTCTCTGCATCGCTTACCAACCTCTCGAACATTTTGGGACAATCATTAAGATCTTCTTCAAGCGCTTCTGCAATCTCTTCAACTCGATCATAATCGTATGTATCTGTGCCATTGTCGTTTGAAGCATAGGTCCTATTATCCCCCGATTCATCATTCCCATCACTTTTCTCACCATGCATATTCCAACATGTATAACTTCTATCAATTCCATACCGTATTAGATGCGATGCCAACTGAACCGCGTCAACCCGATTCCCATAACAGCAACACAAACAAGGACATGTCATTCGATCGGGGTCTTCGGCGTGCGCAACAGCAAACTTAACGAATTCCGATACCCCATTCTCGTACTCTTTCGACAATCGATTGGAATACATCCATGTCTTATCCATGGTTTACGGTTTCTGAGTCAATCTGAGCTAAACAAAAACTTAACTTAATCAATTTGTCGAACACTTGATGTGAAATCAATTTTAATCAGATTTTTCTTTGGTTTTGTTGATATGAAAAATCAATTGCAATTTTATAGATTACAATCAACTCAACAAAAAATTGTTTAAAATATTATTGATAAGAAAATTATCTCAATATGTTGATTGCACAATCAATGAATTCACAATTTACAATAAAAATGAGTGAAAGAGAAGGAGAGATAAATTTGTTTAAGGAGTTCTCCTATCGATCTAAGGGCACACCTTCCCTTAATTTCAATGAAATTGAGATAATAACTTAAATGAAATTTCTACGATGATTTTTGCGGCCGTAAGAGCCAACCGTCGTCAATTTTTTGGTTATGTAAAGGCAAAATATATAGAATCCCTTTGGTGGAAGGTACAAGTCACATTTCATGTCTTACAGCGGTCATAAGAACCGACCTCGCTCAAATTCCACGACCGTTCTCCACCAGCCACCATGTTCCTATATACCCATTTTCCAATTTACGCGGCTATGTTTTCCAAATTCTATCGCGTTTTCATTTTCTTTCAGAATCGTAAACCCTTGTACTTTTTCCATCCAAACTGAACCGTATTCCATTTTCCTAACCTAAAATTGCAAAAATTTCTTGATCTATCTAATAATATCAAATCTGCAGAATCATTTTTCTCTCACATCTCATGTACAAAGAAATTCAGTGAAGGTAAAAAGATGCAACTTTATTATATTAATTCATTGACAAGGTAAAAATATTTTATACAATAATATTTTGTATAGATTGAAAAGAAGAAACAATCACCTGACGGTTCTCTTGTTTTCTGACGATTTGACACGTTTGAGTTCTCCGGTGAGATATGTTGCTCTGAATCGGAAGGTCCTGAAGAAGTTAAAGAAACCGATTAATTTCCAAAACACATTAAACAAACATCAAAAGACAGAGAGCCTTAATCGGCAATCACAATTACCTGCCGTCCAACTAGTGTGAATGAGAAACACTAACTGTGCCTGCTAATCAATGAAACAAGAATTTTGTATGTCACTATGGCTTCCAAGAATATATTCCGTGCCCGATTATTCAATAAACGCTCAATAACTTTTAAAACATAATCACCTAACGGGAACCAAAAATTCAAGCTCTTATCCAATTCAAGTTCATGATATGAAAAATCAAGCTCAAAGTAAGCTAAAATCAACCGAACCAAATTCCGGGAAACAACTATGTAATCCTAATAATGCTCAATAAAACTCATCTCAAACAAGTGTTCCATGTGCACACGATAAACAACAATACCATAACCGAGTTCGTCATTCAAAACCAAATCACACAATGTCATCACAAATTCAAAGCCAACATGTTTTAAAACAAAATTAGGAACAATCAAAATCAACACCAAGTTTAATTCATTCAACATTAACTCAAAATGAAATAACATATTAAATACATCATTAGAAAATCATCAACGGGTTTTAGGAAAATTTCAAAAATCATCAAACAACATCAACAACCAATACACTGTAAATGAGAAGAAAATAATAATCAACGAACCTTGTGAAGAGAGGGACGGCTCGTGGGCGGCGATGACAGTTGACGATGGTGGCTACCGTGAAAAATCGCTTTGGACGAAGAACAGGAACAGGAACGGGAACGAAAGGGTTTGGAAGAGAGGAAACACAAAAGCCAGTACGAACACACAACACAGCTTTAATAAAAAACATTAAAATTTATTATAAAACAACCTATGAAAGCGCTTTTAAAAGCGATTTCTAATGGTCATGTATAACAGCGCTTTTTCATAAAAAAGCGCTTTCGTAGCATACCCTATAGCAGCGCTTTTAAAAGCGCTTTCTAAAGGCCAGATTTAGCAGCGCTTTTGAAAAGCGCTCTCTAAGGCTGCCTTTTAGCAGCGCTTTTGAAAAGCGCTTTCTTAGGTTCCCTCTGAAAGGCACCCTTTAGCAGCGCTTCTCAAAAAGCGCTTTCTAAGGGTGACCTTTAGCAGCGCTTTTGAAAAGCGCTTTCTTAAGGTACCCTTTGAAAGCGCTTTTTTTAAGCGAATTTTTTTTAATACCTACAGCAGCGCTTTTTCCTAAAAGCGCTTTCGTATGTGTGATGCTAAAGCTTATTTTTGGCGTAGTGACACACAGGTGGAAATAAACATTAAACCATGCACAACTAAAATAAACACACAACTAAAGATGGAAACAAACACACTACTAAGCACCAGGTGGAAGCACATATGTTTTGGAACCTAAGGCTCCTAAAAAAAGCAAACACCAAGGTCACCCCTAAGCTTTTTAAACTAATTTGCATCCAAAGCTTTGGTGAAAATATCAGCCAGTTGTTTTTCAGTGGCTATATGCTCCAGAGTAATCACTTTATCTTCAGCAAGATCTCTGATAAAATGATGACATATGTCAATGTGCTTAGTCTTGCTATGCTGAATATGATTTTTAGAAAGATTAATAGCCCTAATATTGTCGCAGTATAATGTCATGACATCTTGATTGACATTATATTCCTTCATCATTTCTTTCATCCATATCAGTTATGAGCAACTACTCCCGGCTGCAATATACTTAGCTTCAACTGTAGCTGTTGTACCCCAAAATTTGCCCTCTCATATTTCTCAAAACATTGCAAGAAAGATCTCCAAATTGTTCAAGGTAGCCCAAGAGTTGGTCAGGGAAGCTCTCTCCTAAGGCAGTCTACCCCAAATTAGGGTTTCATGTTGCATCAAGATATTTGAGTCCAAGTGACCCCAAGTGCTCACTAATGTCCTAATATGTTCTCAAGATCATCCATGTCAAATTTCAAGCCTTGCAGAGGAATTTTGCTTAGTCAATTGCTCAAAGGTCCAAAAATCGACTGTGCTAGGGGAAAAGTTAACTGTGACCCCCATATAGTCAAACTTCAAGATTTTTTGTCACATTCTCATTTTGAAGTATATTTCATCATTTTATCAAGGGTTGATCATGATTCATCAAGGATTGCTCACAATTCATCAAGATTCAAAAGTTGCTAAATTAGGGTTTTGTAGGAAAGGTCAACTCAACTTTGACCAAGCATAACTTTCTCATACTTTATGAGAAATGACCCATCCAAATCTCATTTTTAAGAGGATGCAATTACCTACAATCCATCTTCAGCTCCCATGATCAAAATATGCACTCACAAGAAGTTATGAATTTGGACATTATAGGTCATTTTGAAAAGTCAACAAAACACCTTTTTTGTCAAAGCTTAATACATGAGCATGGAATATCAAAATGAGATGAGACCAAAAGAGTTCCTTATAGGACATCTCAAGCTTTCTAAAAAGTCCAAGAACACCTCCAAAGAGTCAAAATTGAGGAAGTTATGCATTGTTGAAGTTGGACTTTTTCGCAAAATTGCCAAAAGTCAACTATCCTCAAAACTTCAAATTTTGCCAAATGGGCCCATTTATTTTCACTTGTTTTGAGTTGGCATTATAGCCCACGTGCTCTATCCTTGGCCATGTGTCCATATCATATTTTTATTAATTATTTTGATTTTGATTTAAATTAATTTTATTTAAATCAAATTAAATCAAATAAAATATAAAAAACATTGAAACCAAGGATTTGGTGATGATTGCAGGTCTTATTACACAGCTAGGACTAATCAAACTCGTATCAAGGCAATTGTGTACAAAAAGATTCAAAATAAGCCAATTTTGGAAAGCTTTAAATAAGCAAATCAAATGAATATCAAAGTCATTGATGGAGAGGGATTTGGACATAATTTGCAACCCTAATGCATGGTGCAATACATAAGGAAGCGAGGCATATCAAAATCGGGGTTGGAGATCAAGCATAAAGCAAAAACAAAATCTGAAAAATATCAAAGAAAGTGTGAGATCGAAACAGAGGTTAGAGGCATCCTCAAGGCCTGTTACTTGTCTCAATCATCTCCTGGTAATCTCCACAACCCAAAGCAATCGAGACCAATCGTTTTCAAGCCCTCTAGCGCGCAATAAGGCCGTCACAATATCACTCTTTTCTTGATTTCGATTAACTTTATTCTTGCATCCATTGTGTAAAATAATGGCATATTCTTGATCACCGTATCATTTGCAAGCTTTTTACAATAGCCAATTTCATTTATATGACTTATATCGTGAATCACCATTGTTTGGATTTCTTGGAGTTTTTTAGGGTTTTTGTTTTCAGGAATAATTGGCCCTATTAATGGGCATGGTTGCAATAAGGAGGATGAGACGAACTCAACCATGGTACTAGAATTCATTTCCATGGCCTGTAGGAGTTTTTGGATGAACCCATGTTTGTAGCGACGAACATTTGTCCGTAGGTATAAGTGGCTCAACTTTTAGCCACGGTTCAAGAACAGGGAGGATGAGCTGTCACGCCCGCAAGGCCTATTCAAACGAGCGTGCGCTTTTATTTGTTTTTTCCAATTTTTCTTTTGTTTTATATATTATTAATAGTTTGTAATATATTAATAAATAAAACAACACAACCTAGTGGTTGCCACACAAGATTTCAAGGCATTGGAGGCTGGAGGTCAGGGGTTCGATCCCTGCCTCCAACATTTGTTATTTTTCTTAATTATTTCAGGAAATCTAGTGCATACTCAAGCCTAATATCCACCATGGACATTCATCATCAGCATGCCAGATGGCCAGATGGCCAGATCTGGTGGCCATCATTGAAGGTGCACCAAAGGACCAAGTCAACGCCGGCGTATGGGATTGAAAAAGTCAATATGGACCTCACAAATGGGCCAGAATAATTGCTATGCACACGCCTTGAAAATCAGACCCATTTCTCATCTCTTTTTATTTTTATTATTCTACTTTTATTTTATTTTATTTAATTACTAACCAATAAAATAATTTCTTTTTATCAAAAAATCACAAAAAATATTTTATGTCCAATTAAATTTTAGAATTTTATTTTTTTTAATAAATACTAATTAATTTAATTAGGATATTAATGCTAGATAACTTTAATTGATATTTTGTAAATATTTAAAACTAATTAGAATTAATAGGTTTTAACATTAATTTAATCATTTTATTTTTCTTTCCTAAAATAACAAAAAACTCAAAAAAATATGTCATTTAATATTATTCATTAATTAATTTATTTAATAATTAATTTAGCGTTTAATTTTAGGATTTAATTTCTTTTCTTAAAAATAAAAACAACAAAAATATTTTCTTTTAATTAAAAGGGTCAAAACCCTAATTTCACATTCGATTTAATTTCGCATCGCGCGTTTTATTATTACTTTATCCAAATTACTGTATCTGCTCCCGGTTTGTATTATTTAATTAGGACATTTACTTTTATCGCTTTTACTTTTAAAGGGTTGTTCTTGGCGATGTAAATATGCTTTGTAATAATTTAGCTTAAATTCCGCACCTTTAATTTCTACAAATATACAACTGCTAGATGTTTGGTAATAGGGCTTGCATGACAAGAATGAATGTTTAATCTTAAAAACGGTTAGATCACCTTAAACATGTGCAAAGATAAAAATAACTAAAATCAACACACTCGCACATGTGCACTCCTAGGGTACACCCCACTTGGTTGCCTTCGTAAACGGTCATTGAGTATAGGTCGTTTTAGAGGTCTACCTCTTGTCTAAAAGATCATAGTTGCCTCGAAATGGTTGCGTCGGATATTGTTGCCTCAGACAAATGATCTAAGACTTTAGGGTTACCGCTAAGATGTCCTAACATTGCTTTAGTGACCGTATGTCCCTCTTTCGATTTGACCCTCAAACTCCAACGATGGTGATACCTACTCACTAATAGTAGGCTAGCATTGTCTAAAGGAAATTAGCATAGAACGATTCCTTTTTCGAGTAGGTAGATTAGTTCTTAGATACTTGCTCATCCAAAAAACAATCTTTTTTTATCACACTTACACACTTTTTCAAACAAAGTTTTCAAAAACACTTCATTACACTCTTGGAGACAGAAGCAAGAGTTAAATCGAAGTTAAAACAAAAACTTTTCAAAACCCACAAGCACAAAGAAATTTTTTTTGAAAATGATGAGCAAGTACCTAAGAGCCCGTAGATAACTACGGATAGAAAGGGTGCTAATACCTTCCCTTTCTATAATCTACCCCCCGTACTCAGAAATATCTCGAAAAAGGAATTTTTCTGTGCTTTTTTCCTTTCCTTGTTGGATAAAATAAAAGTCGGTGGCGACTCTTGCATACCGCGACATTTTGCAAAAACAAAGCGCAAAACGCGAACCAGCATTCCAAAAAATAGTCAGCTCTTCCCAGCGTATCACAGAACTGGCGACTCTACTGGGGAGTAAATAAGTTGGGTGTAGCTTAGGAATAGTTCATAATGTTTTCAATTTCTTGATTTGTATGCTTTATCTTTGTGGGTTTGAATTGGAGTTACTATAGATCCTAACCTGGATTTGGGGATACCCTTTAGGTAAGTAGCAATAGACTGTGAGGGAATTGTACAGCATAGACCGATACGGTTGAAGCAGTAGCTACGTTGGTGTGGCACTTTAGTTTGTACCGATATCCCTTGTGGTGGAACAAGGATAATATGGGGCTGCTAAGGGGTCATTAAGCACCAACTGACCTTAGAACCTATAACTGACCAACTTGGCCATAGAAAAGTAGCAGTATGCTACACTCATTGAGATCAAACTCTCGCGATGATTCTGGCCGCAAGAAAAGGTTGCTAAATTGGAATTATGACCGATCGAGGGTGGTCAGTGATATTGAGATCCTCTAGAACCCGGTTACTATTACTAGGACAAGTTGAACCAACTAAACTGAAAGAGGGTAATACCTAAACTCCATGCCAGCCTGAAATTTAAGGGTTACTGTGTGACTTGTTTGCCCTTACCATGTTTGCTATCTGTGAATACTTGTTGTGTGTTTCTATCATGACATCATGCATCATGACATAGCATGCATATTTCATTGGACTAACCCATTTCAAAGACCGAGGGGATTCATTTTTGTTCTGTTTTGTAGGTCATGGCATCTATGCGTAGAAATACCATTCGGATCAACTTTGTACAGATTCCTACTCAGCTTAGAGATTTGGTTTCAAAGGTTCCTGATACTTCTTCCTTTGTCATAAGACATGGTCACCTCCTTGGTTTGGTCACTTCTAGGATGGACGAGCAGATGATGAGTGTCTTGTTCCAGTTCTTCGACCCGTTGCACCACTGCTTTACCTTCCCGGACTATCAGTTGGTCCCTACTTTGGAGGAGTTCTCTGATTTACTTGGTATTTCTATTCTAGAGCAGATGCCATTTATAGGTTGGGAGATGGATCTTAGGACAGAGGATGTTGCTACAGCCCTACATCTAACAAAGGCTGAAGTAATGTCTAAATGGGAAACTCGGAGTGGGACAAAAGGCTTCTTGGCTAAGTTCTTGATTGATCAGGCTCAACAGTTTTGGAACAGTTTGGATTTTCAAGCATTCGAAGATATCCTGGCACTTCTCATCTATGGTTTGGTGTTGTTTCCTAATTCAGATTCTTTTGTCGACGTGAACGCAGTGAAGATCTTCATGTCCCGTAAACCAGTGCCCACTCTCTTAGGTGACATTCTGCACGCTCTTTATCCTCGTACTACTCGGAAACGGGGAACCCTTATGTGTTGTGCACCATTGCTGGCGAGGTGGTTTATTTCTCACCTTCCTAAATTTGTTTTGAAGAACAAGGAAGGTATGGGTTGGGCCTACAGAATTATGTCCCTTGCTCACACGGACATCATCTGGAGTACTAAGGACATGGAAGAAGTAGTTGTCATCAACCGGTGCGGAGAATACCCCAATGTTCCATTGCTTGGAATTAGGGGAGGAATAACCTATAATCCTTGCCTGGCCTTACGATTGTTCGGGCGAGCTCGAAAGGACGGTCCTCATGAGTTGCTAATTCCGAGCATTGTCTTTGACTTTCAGGGAGATGTTTAAGAGCATCGTCGTAGATTTATACGAGCTTGGGATAGGGTTAACAGGTCTGATCCGCATGAGCTAGGAATGAAGAGCTCTCTTTCAATGGAGCCATATCTCCAGTGGGTTCGTGCCCGTGCCCAAAAGCTAGGGATGCCATATGAAGCTGTCTTACTGGTAATTGTTGAGAGTGCTGATGAAGAAGGGGTTCCTCATACTGTCCTCCATCCATACATGCCTACTGACATTGAGGCATTAAAGAGGTCTTGGATCCAGTTGAGAGAAGAATGGGATACTTACAGAGAGAAGTATCATGAACAAGAGCGGAAGATCCTAAAGCTTACAAGGAAGCTGGAGAATGAGATGGTCCTCAATGACTATGTCAGCACCAACGAAAAACGACCATGGAAGCGCTGATGTCTTTTGCTATTTCTAGTTTTGATTTACTTTTCAGTTTTTCTCTTTGTAACGCCTTAAAGGCATTTGTTAAACATTGTTTCATGTTTTATTCTAATAAAAGTGTGTTTAATTTTGGTTTACAAATTTGAATCCCTAAAGTCTTTGAAATCATATCATATGCATTCCATTCCCATGCACCTCATTACAGGTACCCTTATAGGTTTCTCATCTTCTTCATTGTTTATTTCAGCAACCATGTCTTCTGAAACATCAACTGATCAAGCTATCAAGGTCCTACAAGCTCAGTATGCTCAGTTCCAGGAAATGTTCATGAATTTGACCAAGGGTCAACAAGATCTGAAGACTCTTATCTTGAAGGATAAGAAGAAGAAGAAGAAAACAATTCTCGTAAACATGGGTCATAGGTTTGGGAACAGGCTGTGGGAAGAAGTTGATTTGTCTCACTCATCTGGAGGGGGAGAGAATTAAGAAGAAAGGAGGATTCCTAGCCCTGTTGTTTCTGACAATGAGACTGACTTTGACGAATATCAGTATCCTCCTGCCGAGGACAGATATAAGAAACTTGAAGACCGGTTGAGCGCAATGGAGGTCCAGAAAGTTCCTGGTATGGACTACGGAGATTTGGGTTTGGCATCTGGGGTGGTGATTCCTCACAAGTTTAAAGCTCCTGTCTTTGCTAAATACGATGGGGTCTCCTGCCCAAAGTTACACCTTCGCTCGTATGTTAGAAAGATGCAACCATATACTGCTGATAAGAACCTCTAGATCCATTTCTTTCAAGATAGTCTCTCAGGGACTCAACTTGAATGGTTCTATCAACTAGAAGGAGCTAATGTCCGTAGCTGGGAGGACCTTGTTGCTGCTTTTTACAAGCAGTACCAATATAATGCCGACCTTGCTCCCACGCGTACCCATCTTCAGGGTATGTCTATGAGTGCAAGCGAAGGTTTTAAGGACTATGCTCATAAATGCAGAGACCTTGCTGGTAGAGTCCAACCCCCGCTGGCGGATAGGGAGTTGGTGGATATATTTTTGGGGACCTTGTCTGGTCCGTATTTCAACCATTTGATCGGAAGTTCATCGTCAGGTTTTACTGAGTTAATTATGAATGGGGAAAGAGTTAAAGCCGATATCAAGAGCGGCAAAATACAGAAGGGAGCTTCGTCAAGCACAGAGAAGAAGCCTTTCAAGAAGGAGTCTAGTGCAGTTTACAGCTCGAGGAGCCAAAATCGACCCGAGCGCCGCCAAGCAGTTAATGCGGTGGTTATTTCAAGACCAATTGTTTCCCCACAACACAACAATCAGCCAAGAGCAGAGAGGCTGCAAAGACAGTTTACTCGGCTCAACATGACTTTATCTAAAATTCTGCTGCAGTTGCTAAAGACCAACTTCGTGATTCCGAAGGAGGCTCCAAAGAATCCCAACACCACATCGCCGCTGTATAATCTGAACACCCGCTGTGCTTATCACTCTGATAGCCCAGGGCATGACACAAATAACTGTTGGGCTTTGAAGAGTAAAGTGCAAGATCTGATCGATGCTAAGGAGATCCATTTCGAAGCGCCGGAAAAGACTAATGTTATGACTGCTCCTATGCCAAATCATGGAGTGAATGCTGTGGATAATGATGTGTTTGTATCTTTTGTGAAAGACATTGCTACTCCATTAATGACTGTGAAGAAGAACCTTCTGTTAGCCGGTTTATTTCTGGGTTGTGGCGAAGGTTACCATCGGTGTTCCGTCCTACCTACTAGTTGCCATATTTTGAAGTCAGGTGTCCAACGCCTGATGGATAATAAAGAAATTCTGTTTGAGAAAACTTTTGTTCCATTGACTCCTGTTGAAGAAGTTTCCATAATCACCATTTCCGCTAATTCTTCCAAGGCTTCCTCGAGAAAGCCTATTAGAATTACATTTGTTCCGAGAATTGCTCCTTTGATCATTATTGTTCCTGGACCTATCCCTTACACATCGAATAAGGATGTTCTGTGGCACTATGGGGCTGACGTGTATTATCACGGGATTAAATAAGATTTGAAGGGTGAAGAGGCTGATACTGATGTCAACAATATTGTTGGATCTAGTAAGGTCACCCAAAGCGAAATACTTTTCTCCCCTGAGATCTCTCCACCGACTGTTCAGAAGCCTGTTGTTATTACACCTGCCAGTACACCTGCTACTCTCCCTGTTCATGTTCCAATTCTTACCCCTGTTGCCGAGTTATCTGACACTCGGGGAAAAGGGATCACCGGTGAGCCTGCTTGGACGGAGGCACCGAAGAAGATTACTGTTGAAGCCTCTAGACAAGAGATAGAGGAAATTTTAAAGATCATTAAGAAAAGCGACTACAATGTAGTCGAACAACTGGGGCAAACCCCGTCCAAGATCTCTATGTTGTCTTTATTGTTGTATTCAGAGGCCCATGTTAAGGCTCTGATTGCTTTCCTGAAAACTACGCACGTGCCGCAAGAGACATCCGTTGATCAGTTCAAGGACTGCGTGGCTAGTCTGACAGCAGATAATGGGTTGGGTTTCTCTGACGCAGATTTGACCGCCAAGGGGAAGAATCACATTGACGCTCTGCATGTCTCCATTGAGTGCAGGGGCACTACTCTAGCTCACGTATTGGTGGATACTGGGTCCTCGTTGAATGTTTTACCCAAGAAGGTGTTAGACCGGTTGGACTGTGAAGGGTTGGTGCTGAAGCCGAGTAACATTATGGTTAGGGCCTTTGACGGGTCCAAGAGGATGGTACATGAAGAGGTGGATATTCCAGTTAAGGTTGGTTCTCAGATTTTCGCGTCTACATTCTATGTGATGGACATTCGACCATCTTATTCTTGTTTGTTGGGTCGCCCGTGGATCCACAAAGCTGGGGCAGTAACTTATACGCTCCATCAGATGCTAAAATACCCAGTGAAAGGGAAAATTGTTACAGTACGGGGAGAAGAGGAGTACATGGTGAGCCACCTCAACTCTTTACAATATGTAGAAATGGACGGGGAGTTCATTGAAACCCCTATCTAGCATTTTGAAGAAGTTCCCCAGACTCTGGCATCAACTGAAACTGTTGCTGAAGATTCTCCCATGAAGATGGCTTCCCTCAAGGATGCCCGGGCTGCTATTGAGAAAGGTTGGTGTGAGAATTGGGGCCAACTCCCTGACTTTGCACATAAGACTGACAAGTTTGGTTTGGGTTTCACTACAGAAGCTCAAAGGGCCGTTCGGCGCGCGCGGATTGGAAGACCTCCCCTGCGTATTACTAATCCTGAAGTAAATATGATTTAAGACGATGATGAAGGGTCTGAGTTTGATACTTGGATCTACCCGACCACCGACGGCGGACTAAGCAACTGGATGGCGAAGGACTTCATGCCAATTTCTTTTATTACACAGTAATAAGACTTTTTTTTTGAGTTTGTAACAGACATTTTTAAACTTTACGGTCCGGTGCCTTGCCCAAGACATCGTGGCTTTGTTTGTGAGGGCTTTATGTGTGTCATTTCCATATGTCATTAATAAAAGCATTGGACGTTTTCTTGCATTTCAAATTTTGCGCTCCTTGTTTTTCTTTTTTATCTTGTAAAACAGCTATTTTACACACACTCACATATACATGTCTACATCCACTCTGGATCCCACTGATAACGACTCTGCTACTGCCGGTTATGACTTCGAAAGTCCGATCAACCAAGCCTAGGACGAAGGTGAGGACGATTGCGAAGTGCCTGGTGAACTTGCTAGATTGTTACTTCAGGAAGAGAGGGTTATACAGCCACATGAAGAGCCAGTGGAAGCAGTAAACCTGGGTACAGAGGAAGACAAGAAAGAGGTCAAGATCGATGCAAATCTGGAGTCTAGTGTTAAGCAACGGTTGATTCAGATTCTACGTGACTATGTTGAGATCTTTGCCTGGTCTTATAAAGATATGCCTGGGTTGGATACTGATATCGTGGTTCACCGCTTTCCTACCAAGGAAGATTGTTCTCCAGCAAAACAGAAATTTCACCGAATGCGCCCAGAGATGTTTGATAAAATTAAGGCCGAAGTTATGAAACAGTTTGATGCCGGTTTTCTAGCAGTTACTTCTTACCCATAGTGGGTGGCCAACGTGGTTCCGGTGCCGAATAAAGATGGTAAGGTTCGAATGTGTGTTGACTATAAGGATCTGAACAGGGCGAGCCCCAAGGATGATTTCCCTTTACCTCATATCGACGTTCTGGTTGACAACACCGCACAACATAAGGTCTTCTCCTTTATGGATGGTTTTTCTGGTTACAATCAGATTAAAATGGCTCCCGAGGATATGGAGAAGACAACCTTTGTTACTCAATGGGGTACCTTTTGCTACAAAGTCATGCCTTTCGGATTGAAGAATGCTAGGGAAACGTATCAGCGCGCCATGGTCACTTTGTTCCACGACATGATTCATCATGAGATTGAGGTATACGTTGACGACATGATCTCAAGGTCCCGGACAAAAGAGGAACACCTTGACCATCTTCAGAAGCTATTTGACAGGTTGAAATTGTACAAGTTGAAGTTAAACCCGAACAAGTGCACCTCCGGGGTGAGATCTGGTAAACTGCTGGGTTTCGTCGTTAGTGACAAAGGTATTCAAGTGGATCCTGCAAAAGTGAAGGCTATGCAGGAAATGCCAGCTCCCCGAACAAAAAAAGAAGTCAGGGGCTTTCTGGGACGTTTGAACTATATTACCCGATTCATCTCACACCTAACTGCTACTTATGAGCCAATATTCAAGTTACTGAACAAAGATCAAGTGGTAAAATGGAACGATGAATGTCAGGCCGCTTTCAAAAGGATCAAAGAATATCTCCAAGAGCCTCCTATTCTGATGCCTCCAATTGAAGGGAGATCTTTGATCTTATACTTGACAGTACTCGATAATTCAATGGGGTGTGTGATGGGGCAGCATGACGAGTCTGGCCGAAAAGAGAATGCTATTTACTACCTTAGCAAAAAGTTTACCGACTGCGAGACCTGATACTCGTTGCTTGAGAAAACTTGCTGCGCCTTGGCATGGGCTGCTCGCCGGCTGAGACAGTATATGCTGACTCACACCACCTTATTGATATCAAAGATTGATCCAATCAAGTATATCTTCGAGAAGCCTGCCTTGTCCAAAAGAATAGCAAGATGGAAGTTGATCTTGACTGAGTATGACATCCAATATACGACCCAAAAGGCAATTAAGGGAAGTGTGTTGGCAGATCATTTGGCACATCAGGCTGTAGACGACTACCAATCCATGAACTTTGAATTCCCGGAAGAGAACATCATGTTGGTAACTGACTGTGAGACACTTGGACCGGATGAAGGACCTGAGGAGGTATCCCGATGGTCTATGTACTTTGATGGAGCTTCAAATGCTTTGGGTAATGGAATTGGAGCCGTGATCATATCTCCTGAAGGCTCTCATACTCCGTTCACCGCCCGACTATGTTTCAACTGCACCAACAACATGGCGGAGTATGAAGCATGCATTATGGGTCTTCGAGCAGCTATTAACCTAAGGATTAAGTATTTAAGTGTATTCGGGGATTCCGCTCTCGTGATCAGTCAGATCAAAGGCGAGTGGGATACGAAACGCCCTAATCTTATTCCTTACAAGGAGTATGTGTTGACGTTGCTTCCGCACTTCGAGGAGATAACCTTTGAACACTTCCCTAGAGAGGAGAATCAGTTGGCGGACACGCTAGCTACGATGTCTTCTATGTTCAAGGTCAGATGGGATAATGAAGCTCCCCAGATTACCATTGAGAGGATGGATGAACCTGCACATTATTGTGACATTGAGACTGAAGAAGTAACGGAGAAACCCTGGTTTCACGAGGTAAAGAGGTATCTTGAGGATCAGGAATACCCCGAGGGTGCATCTGTTAATGATAAGAAGTTTCTGAGGAGGTTCGCTGCGAAGTTCTTCATCAGCAATGGTATCCTTTACAAGCGTAATCATGATTCCACCTTACTGCGCTGTGTGGATAAGAACGAAGCAGAAAGGATTATGGTAGAGTTACATGAAGGTACTTTCGGGACTCACTCCAGAGGACACACCATGGCGAAGAAAATCCTACTGGCAGGATATTGTTGGTCCACAATGGAAGCCGACTGTTATCAGCATTCTCAGACCTGTCATAAGTGCCAAGTCTATGCTGATAAGGTGTACATACCTCCAGTTCCTCTGAACGTCTTGACAGCTCCTTAGCCTTTTGTAATGTGGGGCATCAACATGATCGGCGAGATCAGACCTACGGCGTCCAACGGGCATCGTTTCATCCTGGTAGTAATTGATTACTTTACAAAGTGGGTTGAAGCAACTTCCTTTGCTACTGTGACCAAGAACATCATGGCACGGTTTATTCGGCACAACCTGATCTGTCGATATGGTGTACCAGAGAGGATCATTACGAACAATGGTACAAATCTCAATAATAAGATGATCACCGAGCTCTGCAAGCAGTTCAAGATACAGCATCACAACTCTTCTCCCTACCGGCCGAAGATGAATGGAGCTGTTGAAGCGGCTAATAAGAACATTAAGAAGATTGTGCAGAAGATGACGGTGACATACAAAGATTGGCACAAGATGTTACCTTTTGCTCTTCATGGGTACCGTACCTCAGCGCGGACGTCAATAGGGGAAACACCCTATTCCTTGGTATATGGCATGGAGGTCGTCTTTCCCATTGAAGTTCAGATACCCTCTCTTCGGATTATGAAGGATGCAGGTTTGAACGAAGATGACTGGATTCTGACCCGACTTGATCAGCTGAACTTAATCGACGAAAAGAGACTTACTGCTATTTGTCACGGTCAGACGTATCAAAAGCGGATGATCAAGGCATTTAACAAGAAAGTTAGACGACAAGAGTATCAAGTTGGGGACTTGGTTATCAAGCGCATCATACTGCCACAAGGTGATCCCAGGGGCAAATGGACCCCTACTTACAAAGGGCCATTTGTGGTTAAGAACATTTTCTCAGGAGGAGCTATGATTCTAACCACCATGGATGGTGATGACCTTCATCACCCCGTCAATGCAGACATAGTGAAAAATACTACGCATAATCAAATACCCGCTAGGTTGACTGGCCTAGGCAAAAATAAGGGCTTCCCGGCGAACCAAAAGGGTTCGGGAAAAAATAAGGGATGAAAATGAAAAAATTTGTACACCCGGTAAGTCGAAAACCTGAAAAGGCGGCTTGGGCAAAAAAGGGCATCCCGGTGGACTGAAAACCCGAAAGGGCGGTCCAGGCAAAAATTAGGGATCAAAGCGTAACACTATGTCTCATTGGATCACCTCGCAGTCAGACTTCGGTATCAACTATCAAGCTCGGACGATGCTAATCAATCTGATCCACCTTCAACCAGGTAGCAAAGTGATGAGATGCTCGAGGACATAAAGGCAATAGCAGAGTTGGAACCCAGTTGGGATTGTTCACATAACTGTTTTTCTTTGTTTTTCACAAATTGTATAAATTCTATTTGATCGGAGGCGTTCTCTTACTAGGACGACAACCTCTTGTACAAAAAACTCCTATTTACAGGCTAACTTCAAAATCAATACAAATCATTTTTACAATGAAATTTCAACTGTTTTCCTTTTTCTGTTTTGCGAAGAATGTCCAATGTTCATTTTTGTGATATATGCATTTGACATTGATTGTTGCTCATAAAAATTTACATGCGAAACAAAAGACGATTACTTGTAATATCAGAAACAGGGGGAAACGAGAAGTGTCCAAACCGTACAGTTGCTCTGTCCACCTGGTATAGGGATAGACCTAGCTGGAGGAAACGATTGAAAGTATATTCACTCCCCGCAGAGTAAAGAGAAGACAATGATGTTAACTCTCCCCAGCTGAGGCTCGCAACTATGAATGAATCGGTAATATTCTCCCCAAGCAGAGTTTATCTACCATCAGCATTGAAGGTCTTATTATCCCCAGCGGAGTATAAAAATATCCCTAGTGGAGTTTGAAAAATCATTCCCAGTAGACTCCGGAAGATCATTCCCAGTAAAGTCTAAAAGGGCTATCCCTAGTAAGGTCGCTATTGTAAAGTCGTCCCCAGCGGAGTTCTCTCCTTTCACAAAATAGGAATTCAATCCCCAACAAGGTTCATTATCACCAGCAGCGGTAATTTATCCCTAGTTGAATTTATCAGGAATCCTCAACAGAGCATCTCTTCCCCCACATAGTCATTCTCTCATCAGTTTATTCCTCGACAGAGTTATCCTCTCCTGCAGGTTTATTCTCACAACCGTCGTCATCCACTATCTCCGGCGAAGAATTCAACTCTTTTCTCCATTAGTTATCCGAGATTTATTTTCCCCAGCTAAAAACATCACATTCCCATACATCATAACACATGCATATACGCATCATATAACACAATCTCATTTAATTTGAGAACATCATTGCTTGATACATGTCATGCATTACATACAACTAACCTTTATCTTTCAGGAAGGATACGGTTAAATTCTCAGAAAGTTCAAGCTATGAAGCTTTAACCTCAGTCGAATTATGGAAAAGTTCCTAAATATCGACAAATGTTCTCTCAGTTGAATTACAGACGATGTTCCTAAATCTCATCAAAGTAGTTGAATTACAGACGAGTTCCTAAATCTCAGCGAAGTTGTTGAATTACGGACAAGTTCCTAAATCTCAACATAAATATTGCCCCGGTTGAATTATGGACGAGCTCCTAAATCTCAGGAAAGTTCTCTCTCAAGTTGAATTACGGAAGAGTTCATAAATCTCAGCAGAGATGGTTTCTCAGTTGAATTACGGACGATGTTCCTAAATCTCAGCAATGTTGTTTCCTCAGTTGAATTACAGACAAGCTCCTAAATCTCAACAAAGATGTTTCCTCGGTTGAATTACGGACGAGTTCCTAAATCTCAACAAAGATGGTTTCTTAGTTGAATTACAGACGAGCTCCTAAATCTCAGCGAAGATGTTTCTTCAGTCTAATTACGGATAAGTTCCTAAATCTCGACAACAGATGTTCTCTTAGTTGAATTACGGAAGATGCTCCTAAATCTCAGCGAAGATGCTTCTTCAGTTGAATTACAGATAAGTTCCTAAATCTCGACAAAAGTGTTTACCTCAGTTGAATTACGGACTAGTTCCTAAATCTCAGCAAAGTTGTTGAATTACGGACGAGTTCCTAAATATCGACAGAGATGTTTCCCTCAGTTGAATTACGGACGAGTTCCTAAATCTCAGCATAAATATTCCCCCGGTTGAATTATGGACTAGCTCCTAAATCTACGCAAAGTTGTCTCTCAAGTTGAATTACGGACGAGTTCCTAAATCTTAGCAGAGATGGTTTCTCAGTTGAATTACAGACGATGTTCCTAAATCTCAGCAATGTTGTTTCCTCAGTTGAATTACAGACAAACTCCTAAATCTCAGTAGAGATGTTTCCTCGGTTGAATTACGGACGAGTTCCTAAATCTCAACAGAGATGGTTTCTTAGTTGAACTACGGACGAGCTCCTAAATCTCAGCGAAGATGTTTCTTCAGTCGATTTACGGATAAGTTCCTAAATCTAGACAACAGATGTTCTCTCAGTTGAATTACGAACGATGCTCCTAAATCTCAGCGAAGATGCTTCTTCAGTCGAATTACAGATAAGTTCCTAAATCTCGACAAAAGTGCTTACCTCAGTTGAATTACGAACGAGTTCCTAAATCTCAGCAAAGTTGTTGAATTACGGACGAGTTCCTAAATCTCGACAGAGATGTTTCCCTCAGTTGAATTACGGACGAGTTCCTAAATCTCAGCAAAAATATTTCCTCAGTTGAATTACGGACGAGTTTCTAAATCTCAACTGAGAAGTTTCCTCGGTTGAATTACGGACGAGTTCCTAAATCTCAGCAGAGCTGTCTTCAGTTGAATTACAGACGAGCTCCTAAATCTCAGCAAAGTTGATTCCCCAATTGAGTACGGACGATTGAGGTTCCTAAATATCAATAAAGACGACTCACCAGCAGAATGATGGACGACGAAGCTCCTAAATTTCTACCTCTCTCAACAAAGATTAGACCTCCCCAGCGGAATCTTCCTCAACAACAGGTATACAAGCTCTCGCTAAGGAATCTCTTATGCGATTGACACTCTTCCAAATGGCATCTATAATCCCATTCCCGGCATCACAAGACAACTACCACTTCATGCGAGTGCAAATTTCTGGGCACTCTAGTGTTTAATCATCTTCCACCTTCGGATCACGAAAGGCACGAAAGCCAATCTATATCCTAAGGTTTAAGAAGATTGAACAGGGGCAGCTATCGTACCCCAAAATTTTCCCTCTCATATTTCTCAAAATATTGCAAGAAAGATCTCCAAATTGCTCAAGGTAGCCCAAGAGTTGGTCAGGCAAGCTCTCTCCTAAGGCAGTCTACCCGAAATTAGGGTTTCATGTTGCATCAAGATCTTTGAGTCCAAGTGACCCCAAGTTCTCACCAATGTCCTAATATGTTCTCAATATCATCCATGTCAAATTTCAAGCCTTGCAGAGGAATTTTGCTCAGTCAATTGCTCAAAGGTCCAAAAATTGACTGTGCTAGGGGAAAAGTCAACTGTGACCCCCATACAGTCAAACTTCAAGATTTTTTGTCAACATTCTCATTTTGAAGTATATTTCATCATTTGATCAAGGGTTGATCTTGATTCATCAAGGATTGCTCACAATTCATCAAGATTCAAAAGTTGCTAAATTAGGGTTTTATAGGAAAAGTCAACTCAACTTTGACCAAGCATAACTTTCTCATACTTTATGATAAATGACCCATCCAATGCACTCACAAGAAGTTATGAATTTGGACATTATAGGTCATTTTGAAAAGTCAACAAAACACCTTTTTATCAAAGCTTCATACATGAGCATGGAATATCAAAATGAGATGATACCAAAAGGGTTGCTTAGAGAACATCTCAAGCTTTCTAAAATGTCCAAGAACACCTCCAAAGAGTCAAAATTGAGGAAGTTACGCATTGTTGAAGTTGGACTTTTTTGCAAAATTGCCAAAAGTCAACTATCCTCAAAACTTCAAATTTTTCCAAATGGGCCCATTCTTTTTCATTTGTTTTGAGTTGGCATTATAGCCCATGTTCTCTAGCCTTGTCCATGTGTCCATATCATATTTTTATTAATTATTTTGATTTTTATTTGAATTAATTTGATTTAAATCAAATTAAATCAAATAAAATCCAAAAACATTGAAACCAAGGATTTTGTGATGATTGCAGGTCTTATTACATAGTCAAACTCGTATCAAGGCAATTGTGTACAAAAAGATTCAAAATAATCCAATTTTGGAAATCTTTAAAGAAGCAAATCAAATCAATATCAAAGTCATTGATGGAGAGGGATTTGGACAGAAATTGTAACCCTAATGCATGGTGCAATACATAAGGAAGCGAGGCATATCAAAATCGGGGTTGGAGATCAAGCATAGAGAAAAAACAAAATCTGAAAAATATCAAAGAAAGTGTGAGATCGAAACAGAGGTTAGAGGCATCCTCAAGGCCTGTTACTTGTCTCAATCGTCTCCTGGCAATCTCCACAACCCAAAGCAATCGAGACCAATCGTTTTCAAGCCCTCTAGCGCGCAATAAGGCCGTCACGGTATCACTCTTTTCTTGATTTCGATTAACTTTATTCTTGCATCTATTGTGTAAAATAATGGCATATTCTTGATCACCATATCATTTGCAAGCTTTTTACAATAGCCAATTTCATTTATATGACCTATATCGTGAATCACCATTTTTAGGGTTTCTTGGAATTTTTTAGGGTTTTTGTTTTCAGGAATAATTGGCCCTAGTAATGGGCATGGTTGCAATCAGGAGGATGAGACGTACTCAACCATGGTACTAGAATTCATTTCCATAGCCTGTAGGAGATTTTGGATGAACCCCTGTTTGTAGCGACGTACATTTGTCCGTAGGTATAAGTGGCTCAACTTTTAGCCACGGTTCAAGAACATGGACGATGAGCTGTCACGCCCCCATAGGCCTATTCAAACGAGCGCGTGCTTTTATATGTTTTTTCCAATTTTTCTTTTGTTTTATATATTATTAATAGTTTGTAATATATTAACAAATAGAACAACACAGCCTAGTGGTTGCCACACAGAATTTCAAGGCATTGGAGGCTGGAGGTCAGCGGTTCGATCCCTGCCTCCAGCATTTGTTATTTTTCTTAATTATTTCAGGGAATCTAGTGCATACTCAAGCCTAATATCCACCATGGACATTCATCATCAGCATGCCAGATGGCCAGATGGCCAGATCTAGTGGCCATCATTGAAGGTGCACCAAAGGACCAAGTCAACGCCAGCGCATGGGATTGCAAAAGTCAATATGGACCTCACAAATGGGCCAGAATAATTGCTATGCACACCCCTTGAAAATCAGGCCCATTTCTCATCTCTTTTTATTTTTATTATTCTACTTTAATTTAATTTAATTTAATTACTAACCAATAAAATAATTTCTTTTTATAAAAAAATTACAAAAAATATTTTATGTCCAATTAAATTTCAGAATTTTTTTTTTTTAATAAATACTAATTAATTTAATTAGGATATTAATGCTAGATAACTTTAATTGATTTTTTGTAAATATTTAAAACTAATTAGAATTAATAGGTTTTAACATTAATTTAATCATTTTATTTTTCTTTCCTAAAATAACAAAAAAAAACTCCAAAAAATATGTCATTTAATATTTTTCATTAATTAATTAATTTAATAATTAATTTAGCGTTTAATTTTAGGATTTAATTTCTTTTCTTAAAAATAAAAACAACAAAAATATTTGCTTTTAATTAAAAGGGTCAAAACCCTAATTTCAAATTCGATTTAATTTCGCATCGTGCATTTTATTATTACTTTATCCAAATTACTGTATCTGCTCCCGGTTTGTAATATTTAATTAAGACATTTACTTTTACCGCTTTTACTTTTAAAGGGTTGTTTTTGGCGATGTAAATACCCGACGCCTTGTAATAATTTAGCTTAAATTCCGCACCTTTAATTTCTGCAAATATACAACTGCTAGATGTTTGGTAATAGGGCTTGCATGACAAGAATGAACGTTTAATCTTAAAAACGGTTAGATCACCTTAAACATGTGCAAAGATAAAAATAACTGAAATCAACACACTCACACATGTGCACTCCTAGGGTACACCCCACTTGGTTGCCTTCGTAAACGGTCATTGAGTATAGGTCGTTTTAGAGGTCGTCCTCTTGTCTAAAAGATCATAGTTTCCTCAAAATGGTTGCCTTGGATATTGTTGCCTCGGACAAATGATCTAAGACTTTAGGGTTACCGCTAAGATGTCATAACATTGCTTTAGTGACCGTATGTCCCTCTTTCGAATTGAACCTCAAACTCCAACGACGGTGCTACCTACTCATTAATAGTAGGCTAGCATTGTATAAAGGAAATTAGCATAGAAAGATTCCTTTTTCGAGTAGGTAGATTAGTTCTTAGATACTTGCTCATCCAAAAAACAAACTTTTATTTTCACACTTACACACTTTTTCAAACAAAGTTTTCAAAAATACTTCATTACACTCTTGGAGACAGAAGCAAGAGTTAAATCTAAGTTAAAACAAAAACTTTTCAAAACCTACAAGCACAAAGAAAACAATTTTGAAAATGATGAGCAAGTACCTAAGAGCCCGTAGATAACTACGGATAGAAAGGGTGCTAATACCTTCCCTTTCTATAATCTACCCCCCGTACTCAGAAATATCTCGAAAAAGGAATTTTTCTATGCTTTTTTCCTTTCCTTGTTGGATAAAATAAAATTCAGTGGCGACTCTTGCTTACCGCGACATTTTGCAAAAACAAAACGCAAAAGGCGAACCAGCATTCCAAATAACAGTCAGTTCTTCCCACCGTATCATAGTAGCCAAAGAAACACATCTCCATTTTTTACTAAACCAAGAAACCAGGTTAGTTCCTAAGAAGAAACAACCACCTAAAGTACTTTTTTTGTCATCAGAACTTCCTGTCTAATCTGCGTCGTAGTACCCTACCATCATGGAATTCTATCCATGAGAGTATAATATGGCATAGTCACTTGATTGAGGTGACTATTTTTCGGCTCAACTTGATATCTTGCACAAACCCCAACAACAAAGGTGATATCAGGTCTGCTAGCTGTAAGGTGCAACAAACTACCAATCATGATTTTATATAAGCTTTGATCAACAACAACACCTTTTTCATCATTTGACAATTTTAAATGTGTAGGAATAAGTGTCCTTTTGTGACTAGCAGTTTCCATTCCAAACTTCTTAACTATGTTCTTGGCATACTTACTCTGAGAGATAAAGATAGAATAATCCATCTGTTTGACTTAAAGTCCAAGAAAATATGTCAATTCACCAACCAGACTCATCTCAATTTCTAATTGCATTTGTTTGACAAAATGTTGGACCATCTGATCTGATATTCCTCCAAACACTATGTAATTAACATATATTTGAGCTATGATGAGTTTTCCATCCTTCTCCAAAACAAATAAGGTCTTGTCTATTCCTCATTTTCTGTATCCATTGTTGACCAGAAACTTTGTCAACCTTTCATACCAAGTCCTAGGAGCTTGCTTTAGTCCATAAGGATCATTCTTCATCTTGAAAACATGATCTGTATAGGTAAGATCAACAAACCACCTGGGTTGTTCAACATAAACCTCTTCATGCAAGTACCCATTTAGAAAGGAAATTTTTACATCCATTTATAATAGTTTAAACTTCAATAAGCAAGCTACTCCTAATAGTATTCTGATTGATCCAAGCCTAGCTACTGGAACAAATGTTTCATCAAAATCTAGCCCTTTAATCTGAGTGTATCCCTGTGCTAAAAGTCTTTCTTTATTCCTAGTGACAACTCCACTTTCTCCAGTTTTGTTCTTGTACACCCACCTTGTTCCAATGAAATTTATTCCATCAGGTCTTGGAACCAAATTCCAAACTTCATTCCTCTTGAATTGATTCAATTCTTCTGGTATGGCACTGGTCCATAATTCATCAGTTAATGGTTCCTTCCCCTTTCTCTTTAAAGTTTTTGACACAGTTCCTTGAAGATGCCAAAAACTTCTGATTTTTATTTGATAAATTTTATCCAAGTGAATCTAGAAAAATCATCAACAACATAAGCATATCTTTTTCCTCCAAGACTTTCAACCTTCATAGGTCCCATCAAATCCATATGAAGGAGTTCCAATGGTTTTGAAGTTGTTCAGATGTTGAAGCTTTGGGTGTGACATCTTGGTTTGCTTCCTAATTTGACAATCTCTACAGACTTTTCCTTCTTCAATTTTGAGATTGGGGTGCCTCTGATTGCTTCCCTTTACACAATCTTCTTCATACCTCTCAGATGCAAATGACCCAGTTTTTGATGCCACATACTGACCTCATCTTCTTTGGATAACATGCATATGGAAATGCAACTAACTCCTTGAGGTGTCCATAAGTAGCAATTATCCTTAAATCTATCTCCTTTTATTAGTACTTTATTCTCCTTGTTAGTGACCACACGTTCAGATTCTATGAAGTGAACCTTGATACCTTGATCAAAAAGCTGATTGATGTTGATAAGGTTGGAAGTCAGACCTTTTATAAACAAAACTCTATCAAGTTTAGTAGATGCTTCACAAGCTAGTCTTCCAACACCTTTAATCACTCATTTGGAACCATCTTCAAAGGTGACATAGTTAGTTGTATGAGGTTTAATATCTACCAATAGGTTCTCCACACATGTCATATGCCTAGAGCATCCACTATCAAAAGACCAGTCTTCACTAGATGAGACTTTAAGAGAAGTATAAGCAATGAGACTCTTGATAGCATCTTTCACTTTCCATTATTTCCCAGTTATGAATACAAATGCAACTGTGCTAGGTAGGGTTGGATATTTGTAATATCCCCGAAGCCTATTGCAAGCTTGCTCCGTGTGTCCATATATTCCATGGGAATAGCATACCAATGGTTGGATTTTGACTTTTGTTTGAGCTTCTTGTTGTCTGGCCTGATGTTGTGACATTTGATCAGACATTTTGAATTCTTCCTTTATTTTATTTGGGACAAATTTTGTCTCGGGGGATTATTTTTGTTTTTCAAGAGTTGATATTTAAACCCTATGCCATTGCGTCTTTTGCCTTCTACCACTTCTTGAAGAATTTCATCCAGCGCATTAGATCCATTGTTTAACATCCTGACATTTTTGATTAAATTATCAAGTTTTGATCTTAATAAAGTTATCTTTCTTTGTAGTTTAGCAATGTCAGCTAGGTATTCTCCTTTTCAGTCTGAAGTTTGGCTATCATCATTTTTTTTCATTACTCTTGTCTGACATACATCCTTAATCTTTTTGTACATATCTTTGCAGGACGCCAATAGTTCAACATAAGAGCTTTCTTCTACCATAGAATTACACATTCTTGTTAAGGCAGTAACAAAATTGGTAGACTCTTTCACAAAGGATTCATCACCTTCATAGTTTGTCCTGAGAATATCCTCGACATCTTTAGCACTACTACAAATAGCTATATTCTTGAGGTCATCCTTGTCTACTCCATGAAGTATAGCATCCAAGACTTTGGAATTTTCAGAAGCTAACTCGTTTTCCTCTTTGGACCAATCCTTCTTTGACTTTAAAACCTCATTACCATCTTTGTCTTTCATGACAGGAAGACTCCATCCTTTCATCATAACCTTCCAAAATTTCATGTCCATGGCTTTTAAAAAGGCTATCATCCTAACCTTCCAAAAATAATAATCTCCGTCATCCAACATAGGCGGTCTATCCAACCATTTACCTTTTGTAGTCAATAGTACCAGAAAATATTTTCCCTGGAGCTCACCCAATAGAAAAAATAGAGTGCCTGCTCTGATACCAATTGAAACTCTGGCACACACAATATAAATGTCAAGACTGATCTCTCAACAGACAAGCACAATGTCACGACAGATGTTGACAGAACAAAGACTTTTACCAAAATTAAAACTGTGCAAAATTATAAAGAAGGCAAAAGAACACAAAGAGTTGTTAATCCAGTTCGGTGCTATAACACCTCCGTTTTTAGTAATTGGTTATATATATATATATATATATATATATATATATATATATATATATATATATATATATATATATATATATATATATATATATATATATATATATATATATATATATATATATATATATATATATATATATATATATATATATATATATATAAATTAATTATTGGTTTGATTTTATGGATAATTGATTTATTTCATTAATTGATATGTATGCTATGTGACGAGTTAGTCAGGTAAATATGGAGAACTGTAGAATTATAGTTAGTGTTGGTGTCAGTCAGGAAATAATTACTTTGTTAATGGTAATTACATGGAAATAATAAAATATTGGTGAATGGGCCTATCAGGAGAGAAGGGGAAGGGTAATAATGTGGGGGTGGTGTTAGTAAGCCCAGTAGTGGTTACTAGAGTTGGTATTATTTTATTGGTTTAATAAAAAGAAAATAAATAGAGTTAGTAGGGGGGATAGCAAAATATAAGAGAAAAGAGTTTCACGAGAAAATAAGAGAAGAGTGAGAAAGAGGAGAAAAGGGCAAGAACGCAAAAGTGGTAGAATCAACCTAGAACAAGCTAAGGGTGTGTTTTTACTTAATCATCGGGATTATATGATAATGTATGATGGGTATAATCATGTTTAGAATGTAAATTTATCAATTATTAGGTTTTGGTAATGGTAGGTTTTGAATGATAAACATTGATATGGGATGATTAATTGTGTTATCATGTTTTGGTTGATCAATACATGTTAGATATAGGTTATAGTAACTTAAATCGTGAAAAATTGGATGTTAAAACATGTTTTGGGTGAGGAAAATCACATTGGGAATGTGTTGTCATCGCATCATTTTTCTGCAGAATTGTAGAGGGCGCTTGGTGCCGTATATTTGCTTAGCGCAGGTTGTGATAGCGAGTTTAGTAGTTCAAAGAGTTGTTAACCCAGTTCGGTGCAAGTTACCTACTCTGAGGGCTACCAAGAAGGGAAGGAAATCCACTATCAGTAGTATTAATTCTAATCCTAAACAATCTCAGTTTACAAGTTATCACTTAATCACTACCCAATGCAACTTCTACCTAGAAACCTACTAGATATGATAAATCACCATCTCACTTCCAATCACCGCAATGATATCTACATCCACAATCCTTGTGACTAGAATATACATCCATAAACCAGTGACTAGAAAATACAATTGAAGAAAACACTTCAATTAGAGAAGCTCAAACTCTCTTGCTTAAAAGCTTCAAGAGTGAGACACTAACTTGACAAACTTTTCAAGTAACAATCAGTTAACTCAAATGTATCAAGAGATGCATGAGGACGTACAATGAAAAAATGAAACTCTCTTTAAGAACCCTTAAACCCAAGACTAAGAAAATCTGGCTTTCCCTTATTCTTTACAAAGTTCTTAATGAATTTAGGTCTAAGTATTTTCTTTAAATATTCCTCATCCATCCTTGGGCCTTGCATCTGCGCCCAAATATTCCTTGTTGTCCACACTGAGGGCTGCACCAATATATGCAGGAAAATATACTTGAATCTTGGATCAAAAACACAAGGTTTCCTAAATTGTCTCAATCAACCAATTATAACAACTTGTGTAGATCTGGAGATAAATTATTTGTTCTAGATTTATAATTCTTGACCCGCAATGAACTAGTGAGATAAAAATAACTTAAATCTCACATGATCAATTTCAAATTTGTCAAGAATAAACAATATGTACTGATGTTGGACCAGGATGTTACAACATTTGTCAAAACATCTTCTTTCAAATGAACCTAACCAACATGTTTAAAACATATGTTTTAACATCAAGCTGCAAATCATGTTTTAGCAAAAATAATGCCAATCCAAAAAATATGATACTAACAATTACGAATCTTTCTCACGGAGTTTCATGTTTGATTATGTTGGACGTCTCTAACTACTATGCCCAACCAAGGGTCAGTACCCTTTCCCACGCCCCAAGTGTAAACCTGGTTTGAGGTTAACATATTGGTGAACCTATCATTTCCTCTAGAGTAGCTAGCTATCAAGAGGTGAGTAGGATATTTTTTTTACCAGCTTAGGGGCTTGTAATTCATACTCGTGTATTGATATTTTGATCGCTTTAGCCATATGATTTTTAGCATTTATGACAACTCCTCGAGTCTGTGCGATGGGGCTTTGATCCTTCTAGATGTAGCTCGGGCTCTTATCTACCTTTCATGATAAAAAGGAAAAAAAGTGATAAATTTATTCTCTACTTAAATACTTGTATAACAGAGTACATTTCATGTATTTCTTATAAGATAAAAGATAATTAAAATATAACAGAACTGAGAGGTTTATGCCACCGCTTATTTGTTCTCGGAGTCGGAGTTGCATTATCGAAGGAAATTTTACTTGCTGGTTTAATCCACGGTGTCTTCTTGTTTGGAGGATGTATGCACATATCTTTCATTTGCTTAACTAACAAAGCTACATTGATTTCCATGGCCGTAGCGTTACCTTCTTCCTGATCTTGTTGTAAGGCTTGATAAGTTCTTTTTTCTTCTATTAAGCCAGCGCTGATGGTAACTGGTTCTTCATTGAAGTTATGATTTCACCTTCAACTCAGTAGGGGAGGCCATTGCCTCTTACATCACCGCAAAGGGTCAACATAAAATACAATTGTAAACACTTTAGCACGGGACAACCAGGAACTTGGCGTTGATGGTTCTGGTGTTCCACCTTTCTCCGAGGTTAACAATTAACTCCTCTTATCCAACGGGAGGGTCATAATGTCATTGAAGGCTTGTATATCTAACTCTTCACATAGAAAAAAATTCTCTTTCTTAAATCCCATTTTTTTCAAAGAGTTTGACGTACATAATATAGCAAGAACTACCCCCGTCGATCATAACTTGGGACATATAAAAGTTGGCTATGATCACCATTATTAACAAAGGGAATATCTCATTTGAAATTTTGCCTACCTTCTTACTCTCTCAAAATTTGAGGATTAACCTTTTTGGGTTGGTGACTGAGGTGTTTCCTTTCATTTTTCTTACAACCATTAAAGCATAAATCTTCATCTTTATTCACTTTCTTCGTTGTAGGCTTCTTTACCCTTTCCCCGACTACGACCTCAATTGTATTCCTTGGGGATTGTCTTTTCTTTGGATATTATTCCATACTCCTCATACCATCCTTGGTATATTCAGACATCTTCCCTTTCTTGATAAGCCCTTCGATCACATCCTTGAGCTTAATGCAATTGTTGGTATTTTGGTCGTGACTTTTGTAGAAATGACAATATTTTGATCGACAAGTTTGGGAGGATTCTCTGATTGGATACATGTTTCTTACATAGACTTCCTCAAACTCTGTGTTAACACACTCTCTAAGGATCCTTTCACGAGAAGTGTTTAATAGAGTGTAGGAGTAAAATTTCTAGCTAAGCCACCGCTCATGTTCTTATCTAGATTTTCAGAGTCTTTCTCTATTGTTCGGCCGAATCTGAGGATACTCAGTCCATATAAGAAAGCAATAATCATAAGTAACTTTTGACACCCTTACACGCAGAATAATAAAAATGGTTGCCATTGAGTACAACAGATGTGAGAGATGTTAATACCTCCCCCTTGTATAATTGACTCCCGAACACGAATTTGGTTGTGAGACCATTTTCTTTTCACTCTTGGGGTTTTATCGACATGTTCCCTTTTCTTTGGAAGCATTAGAGAGTAATTCTTCCATCAAAGAGGAGATTTTAAAGCACATTGGAGTCATTAGAGATCAATTCTTCCATAGGTTTTAATGATGAATACTTCTCCACTCATGGTATTGGTTAATTTATCAACGAATAGCTAAATTTCTCTATATTAGGTCTTTTTGAGAAGAACCATGTTTTTACTATGTTAGATCATATGTCTGTTTGAGATTTCTTGAGTACTTTTAATGCTATTATCTTATTTAAATTATTCTTGTGTTTAATGATTTGTTTAATGATTTTTGTCACTTACGGGCGTACGAATCGATCTAGATAATTGGGAATTTCTGACTGTTAATCTAATTATCTGAACTAGGCAATTTATTTAAATTTATCATGAACCAGGAACAGGAATTTAGAAGTTGTTGATAATGAATTAACACATTTAGAACACCTAATTTAACCTTAAATTGGCCTAAAGAATTACCGTATAAATTAGTGAGTTGCACACCAAGGATTTGGGTGTAGTGGTTATGTTAATTCGCAGTGAGATAATAATATAATTGAAACTCACAGATACACAATTCATCAATAGGTAAAAATATGGAGATTGATAATAAAGTCCTAATCGTCTTTCACAATCTTGAATTTCATCTTTTAAATTTCTCGTTTTAGAACCACTTTTCTAATGAAAATTCCCCCTATTTAATTATTTAAATTCACATGTAATTATCTTGTTAAATTAAAAATCTTGTGAATACGATCTTTTTATTATTACTTCGACGATATCGATACAATTATGGAGAAGTCATCCAATTTTTGACGTCGTTCCTGGAATTGTTGATTTCAACAAGGCAATTTTGTGCGACATTTTTAGTTTTAATTTTTTTAATTTTAGTTTTTCGTTTTTAATTTTTGAAATTTCTATTTTATTTTAAATTTTTATTTTATTATTAATTTTAGTTTTAATTTCGTTCTACTTTTGTTTTATTTTATTTGGTGCATTGTTACTAGGGTATTTCTTGTTTGTTTATGCGATGTACTGACTTGACGTTGATACCGATTTTACCCCGTAACGCTCCTGATTTACATCAAAGACATGACTCAGACATTATTAAAATACTTGTTTAAACAAAGTAAAAGATTTTGAAATTTATCAAACTCGTGACGATTTAAATTCATCAGCGAAAAAAATCACCGCATTTCCAATTCATTTGAAAATAAATAAATAAATAACTTAAAACATAATGCAATCAATTTCTAAGCTACTTAAATATGTTTATTTTGAAAAGCCCTTCTTCTCCACGATCATGCGACAAGAAAATATAAATCAATCTTGAAACTCCATATTTGCACCTAAAATATTGTTGTAAGGGTTAATTACCCATGTCAAGAATAAACTAAACAAGAGTTAAAAATTATATAAATATAAAAATATACACATCATGTCCAAGAGAATCAAATAAAAATAATCACCAAAATTATAAACAACATAACATTATACTTAAAACGGAATACACTTACGCGTTAATCACAATTATCAACTATCAATCTTATGTCTTTCAAATGCAGAATATGCATGCTTTTAAACTATATGATTCAGATATAATCAGCCATCACTAAGGCACCACACAGAAATGCATATGTCATGTCATAATGATGCAAATGCAAATTCTACCACTTAAGCAACTCCCACCACTTAGACAATCATAAACCATATAGTATCACATCATCAAGCACATCATCTTAAAATTTACATAATCATCCATTTTCAATTATAGTCAATTCACATCACAACCACACATAATAATGACAATTACAAACAAAATAAGAATTCATCCACGTCACATAATCACACCAAAGTTTCATCCACAAATAAAACAATACACAATATATAAAACTATTATTCATAATTTAAGCAAGAATTGAAATTTATGAAATAACACTAAACTTTAATTCTGTTTAGAACAATTATATATTATATAATTAATTCTATAATATCTATCTATTAATTTAATTATAATTAATATGAGGAAACGCCCTTATTTTAGACATTTTTCTTTTCAGTAGAAATTTATGTTTCTCATACTAGAACCCATACGCTCCTTAAATAACCATTAGCTTTCCATACCACACTTGAACCAAACACCACACTTGAACCAAACACAATGACAACTTCACATGTCTTATGATCCCAAAACTAGGCCAACTTACCCTCTTTAACCCATGCTTTGTGTTCTATAGCTAGCAAAGATGAAAATAGTGGCAGCCCCGTAATTTTCCACAAAAGAACAAAGGAAACACGGTTAGAACTAGACATATTAAATTAACCAACTCCAAAGATTATAATATCAATCCAAAAATTTCAAAACAAAAAAATATTAATTCCTTCGAATCCTTCCAAACAAACTCAGGATTAAATTATTTGATTTTGGGCAACAAATTCTAACAACATCATAGTAATTTTCTAATTTTGAGACAAAAAGAAGTTTTGGATTTTAACTAATCGAGAAGTTTAAGCAACGTTTATGTTTGGAACTCATAATCAAGATCATTATCATAAAATCAAAAACCAAATGTGAATAAAAATAAGAGAGACCAAATCAAAATTTAAAGCCCATGGTTTTGTTCAAAATTAATATTTTCACAACAACTTTAGAGAAAAAGGAAAAGTTTAAAGGTGTTTGATTTTTGTTTGATCATGGCTTGATTACATGATTTCTTGCCATATTTATTGAGCCATTTCCTTCCTCTATATAAGTGCAAGCGAATCATATACAAAGGACACGAAAAAGACCGCCTCAAACACATCTCTAAATTCACAAAAAATCTCAAGAAAAGTGCAAACTTGTAGTGCATAATCCAACCACTCCCAATAAAAAATAAGCACTCTATTCACTTCCTGAGGATTAGTAGAGTAAGTCAGGGTCATTTCTGATGATCTCCCACACCTGAAACAACCATATTCATCATCTTCGATTGTCATCCTTTTTTATTTTTATTTTTTGTATTTTTAATTCCATTCATTGTTAAGTATTTCTAACCATCTAGGTCTATTTGTATGATTGTTTAGTACAAGATGCAGTAATCACAAGGGGTTTCCAACGCCCAAATCTTGGATCACCATTGTTAAACCGTGATAGGATTTTTTGGTTCGAAACTCACTTTGCAGACACATTTAGCCCAAAAAGACCACACTATTGGATTCGTGGACCCCAAAATAGGAGGTATGTGTTATTTATTGCCTGATAATGTTTATTTTGCAGGTTGGATGAAAGGAGTAACCGGAGAAGATGACTGGAGTTAGGGCTCTGACGCCTCTCCGGTCAATGCAGGCAGACTCACATTATATGTATTTTGTTTGGTTTATGCTAACAGATGTATGACCACTCCAGTGGTAGCACGCTTGCCCTTAAGGACTTTGTATGCATGAACCTTGGTTCGATCCAGGCGTGAGACGTTTTATATATTATATTTTGTGATTTTTACAGATCCAATGCAAGCTAGCTCAGCGCACTCACCATGCGCTATCACACCAACACCATCATATCTCAATAGATCCAAATTCAGCACTCCAAATGTGAGCACTCATGATAGGCCTTATTGAAGAGATGCACAAGATTCTGAAGGTCTCCCTCCAGCGTCTGGGCCTAAGTTATTGGGCTTAGACAAATTTCTGATTTTACTCCCCCAGTTTACTTGTTTCAGGCCCATTCCTTTTCTTTTTTTATTTAAATATTTATTTTGTTTTAATAACTAGATTTTTCTAATTAAATAATTAAATCAACTTAATTTTTTTAATTAAAATCAAATTAACTCAACTTTTTTTTAAATTAATTAAGTTGACCCTTTTTTAAATTTAATTGAAAATTAATTAACTTAGTTTCTTTAAGTATTATTCATCAAATATTTTCAAATAAACATATTTTAGTTTCTTTTTTTAGGTTGTAATTAATTCACTTTTTTTTAAAATAAAAAAAAAATTAATCATTAGGATAGATCGTCAATCATTTTTCCATTAAATAAATCTCTTCGTTTCTCCGTATAATCTTCGCGCGTTCTTTACTTTTCGCATTAGGTCTTTTATTATTATTATGTAACTGCTAAAGTTTGTAATAGCTTGAATATGATTTTTCTTTGCTTTCTTTCCCTGTTTTATGGTTTGTAACCCCCCATTCCTGAAGCATTGTAATAGCGTAGATTTTATTTCCCGCACTTGTGATCAATGAATCAAGAACTTGTTCAATTAGGTCAAACCTCTTTAATCAACCCTTGCATTTTTGAAGTATCTTTTGACAACTTGAGGCATGGTGAATCATAATAGACTTTGTCATAATATTACTTCAAAGCATCTTAAATGATGAAGCTTAAATCTCAATGAAGCTTTGTTGAAGAAGGCATGGAAATAAACTCATGAACCTATGGATCAACTTGCTAGAATATGTTGTGCTTTCACATATGATACCAACAATTATAGCAAACATTTATTGTATTTATTAGTTAAAATTTACTCAATAAAAAGCATAGATGATCACAAAATATATGTCAAGGTGCTTAGTGATTCCACATGGACAAAGCTAAAGATAAGGAGAAGAGCCAAACCATAGTGTGTGATCTTGTTTCATTGTAATGGTATGAGATGAAAGAGGAATGTTAGGGGAAAAAATTAGGGTATAATAACTGCCCTTATTTAAGTTTCTTCTATCCGGAGATATGAAGGTTAAAATCTTCGTGTCGATGCGATGGAAGATACTTAAATATAAAACAATTCCTATTTTTGGCCCTAAGATGCTATGCAATGTTTATGATTATGAATGTAAATGAAAAAATTCAAAAAGGACGCAAGAAATCACTAGGGATGTAGGAAAAAAAAGAAGATCAAAAGAAAAAACCTGACCAGGAAAATAAATTGCTGGTGAACAAAAGACCAGACTCTATTGGGGTAAAGCTCAAAAGAGAAAATAAAGCATCATCAACTCAAAGATTGAGGAGACAAAATAAAGGGATAAAAGTGATCGACAGATGACTGTGAACTATCCATCCACTGAGGAGATAGCAAAAAAGTAATGTCGACCCATCGGGGAAAGAAATGGTAAGATAATACCAGTAAATACCAATATTAGGGTAAGCAGCCAGCACCCACGACTTGGAAATAAATCAACTTCTTCAGAGTAATATAATCTCAACGACGAATTATATCCCATAATGACGAGACTACCATTCATCGAAAAAAGATCTTGACAACAAACTACCTCCCATAATGACGAGACTACCATCCATTGGAGTAACAAATATCAACAACGAACTACCTTCCATAATGACAACGCTACCATTCATTGGAGTAACAAATCTCAACAACGAACTACCTTCCATAATGATAAGGTTACCATTAATTGGAGTAACAAATCTCAACAACGAAATACCTTCCATAATGACAAGTCTACCATTCATTGGAGTAACAAATCTCAACAACAAACTATCTCCCATAATGACGAGACTACCATTCATTGGAGTAACAAATCTCAACAATGAACTATCTCCCATAATGACGAGACTACCATTCATTAGAGTAACAAATCTCAATAATAAACTACCTTCCATAATGACAAGGCTACCATTCATTGGAGTAACAAATCTAAGCAACGAACTACCTTCCATAATGACAATGCTACCATTCATTGGAGTAACAAATCTCAACAACGAACTACCTTCCATAATGACAAGGCTACCATTCATTGGAGTATTAAATCTCAGCTACAAACTATCTTCCATAATGACAAGGCTACCATTCATTGGAGTAACAAATCTTAGCAACAAACTACCTTCCATAATGACAAGGCTACCATTCATTGGAGTAACAAATCTGAATCTTCTTTGGGAACTGTTAGACTTATTGAGGAAGTACAGGTTGCTCAAATAAAGATACCCTCCACTTGATGTTATGAGGAGGAATTGCAATAATGATTTCCTGAGGAAAGAAATATGATTTCCTGGGGAGATGCTAATATGGCTTCCTAGAGAAATGCCAATGTATTCTTGTTGAGGAGATAAAATCTTCATGTGCAAAATAAATGCACATTCTCAAATTAGGGTTCAACGCCTGCAGAAATCAAAATAATGATATTGCTGGGGACCACCCATTTGAACCAGAAATAAACCGGAATGAAACAATAAATCAAAATAGCACCTGATGAGAAATAAACTCAAAAGGGGACCATGTTCCATCCAGATAATGAGTTGAATAGTAAGGATAAAACAAAATTCTTCCACGAGGGTTAACTCAGTGGGGAAATTGAAATAATACACACTTTCTGCTTAAGGTTGATACTCTATTGGAGAGAGGATAACACAACTCTGCAAAACAGGGTAATATTCCAACAAGACATGCAAATGAGCACTGATTTGCTAAATTCAGCTATGCATGATGTATGTATGAATATATGAATTCTATCATGTATATGGTGACAAAAAAACCTATAACACTCGGGATAACCAGAAAAAATCAACTTGAGTACAATTAATACTCGGCTAAATTACGTCTAAGATGAAAATTTCATAAGAAAGTAAGCACCAATTGAGGAAACAAATTCCTCTTCATGGCTTAATTCCACTGGGAAGGAACATAATCTGAAAGTAATCAAATCATAAGGATAAATCAGTACAGATACAGGGATATAACATCCTCCTCCAGGCTTCACCGGGGAATAGAACACATATTTCAATGGGGAAAATAAATGTTTCTAGGTCTGTACTTCTACTAGGGATTGCAATACTGACTTCACTAGGGAAAATAACACCACATTGCCGAGACATCAGCTGGGAATATTGTACCAAACTTATTGGGGATAATAACACCACATCGTCGAGGGGAAACCCAAAATACATCCTTCAATACTGAGAGTGAGGATTGCACCAACTTCTCTTGGGAGAAATTATGAAACCTCATGGGGATAATAATTTTCAGAGAGATACATTATCTCAGCTTCACTTGGGGATTCAAGAAGTCAGACATTATAGCAAGAAATCAAACTTATGGGGATTTTAAATTAAACCCAGCACTTGGCATAGAGGGGGGGGGGGGCAAAACACTTCTTAGAAAAATAATGCCCCTGTCTAGTTGCCTGAAAAAATAAACAACAACAATCATGCTAGCGCTCCAAAGGGAAACATTTTGCAAATGATTCCATCTCAACATACAAAGGGGAAAGATTTTCTTCATGTGAGCGAAGACCTCACTGGGGAAACTGGGATAGAGACTTCATACCATGCAAACCCGAAATTAAAATAAATGAAGACCTGACTGGGCAAAACGAGATCACAAACCCAATACCGCACCATACATCAATTGGTATCATCTTCAATTATCTGAGAAGCACAAGAAAATCATACTCATACCAACAAAAGTGAACTGGGAGAGCCTTCCTAGGGATCACATACTTCCAACATTTTAGAGTTCATCCATCCTTTGAATCACTATTTTTGTTCTCCTTGAGTCACAAAATCTAAAGCAAGAAGTAATTTGTAAATTCTTTTAAAAAAACAATTTTTGTAATTTAATCTGTTTACTTTGAAAATTACTATCAATAATAAATGAAGTATTTGTAAGCTGAATAAAATAATAATTGTAAAGAATTGAACAAAAGCTCAAACTTTATTAATAGGATGGTAGTCTTCAAATGGCAGACTCCATAGATGATTACAAAGTTTGGAAAATGGTAATATATATTGGAAAAGATACATTGAAATAAAATGACCACTATTCTCTCTAACAACTTTGAACTCCTGAGCAGCAACTTCGGTCGAAGAGTGGTGAGGATCCAAAAAGATTGTTGGTTTAATGATCAAGTCTTGTCTGATGCAGTTACTTGCTAGAAAATCCCTATCTTTTGCCTAGATTGCCCTTGCGAGTTTTCAACTTACTGGGAAAAATCGTTTTGTTTATGTCTCTAATTTTTGCCTAGACCTCCCTTTCGGGTTTTCGGCCTACCGAGACGCTCCTTTTTTCCTAAGCCGTCTGTGATACAGTGGCAGAACCGACTGTTTTAATACTGGTTTTGCATTTTGTGTTCGCAAATGTCGTGGTAAGAAAGAGTCACCACCGAATTTTCTTTTATCCAACAAAGGAAAGGGTGGAAAGAACAGAAAAGACCTTTCAAGAGTTTTCTGAGTAAGGGGGTAGATTATGGAAAGGGAAGGTGTTAGCACCCTTTCCATCCGTAGTTTTCTACGGGCTCTTAGATGCTTAGCTCATGTTTTGAAAATTGCTTGTGCTTTGTGTATTTTGAAAATTGTTTTGAAAATTCCTTAGTGCTGCGATTCGCTTTGTGATAACTCTTGTATCAGTCCTCAAGAGTATTGACAAGGAGAATGTTTTTGAAAGTGTTTTGAAATGTTTCTGTGTAGGTGAAAAAAAGTTGTTTTGAGCAAGCATCTAAGAACTTATCTAGTTATACTCGAAAAGGTCATTCTTTTCCTCCTAAACTTTATATAGTGCTATCATACTATTAGTGAGTAGGTAGACCTATCTTTGGATGTTGAGGGACTATCAAAGAGATGTTTACGGTCATTGAAGGCAACATGTAGGGATACCTTAGCGGTTCGAAGGGACTGTCATCATATATTCGTAGGAAACATTGAGGGACAAGATCATTTCTCGTGGGCAACTCGAGGGACATTGAGGGACTATGATCTTTTATGATGACTTTAACCTAGGGTCTTTGCTAAGGGTATCCCTACGTTCAAGGGACATGACCATTGTCTTTCCGAAGGCAACCAAAGTGGGTACCCTATGGGTGCGAGTGTGAAATTATGCTTGATTCAGATATATTATCTTTGAATTAAGTTATGTTATGTTCAATTAATCATGATCTTTCCATACAATCCTATTAGCCATACATCTAAGCAGTTTAGTAGTGCATTAAGTAAATTGCGAAAAATAAAATTCCTAAGCTATTACAAGGTCTTGGGGAAGTTACATAATTAAATGCGTAAATTTAAACCCTAATTAAAGCTATTACAAACTGCGCACAGATACATTAATTTAAAAATAATAGTACGAAAAATAACAATGCGCAAATATTAAGACGGGAATTGGTTCGACAAAGCCTAAAAATCTAACTGCTTAGTAAAATATTTTGGTATTTTATGTGAAAAAGATTGAGATTTAACCTAATTTCTAATTAATTTTAAATTAATGAAAATAAGTTAAAATCAATTAAATTAAATTAATTTACAAGAGTTGATTTTGATTAAAAAAAAATCTAAGTCTATTTTTTTTTTGCCACTTTTTATTGATTTTATGATAAAAAATAAAAATGAATTTTGAAAATATATAAAACAATTAAAATTAAAAAATTAAAACAAAAAGAAAAAATGGGCCTGATGTTATGAAGCAGACTGGGGGGTGCACGCTGAAAATTTGCTAGGCCTAACCAAAACAAGCCCAAACCTCTACGTGCTTCAGTGTTGCTGGCTCCTTGAGGGTCTAGTGTGGCCGCTCAAATCTGGGGCATTGGATCTGATGCTGTGATGTGTTGATGGTGATGATCTGGTGGCACATGGTGTACACGCTTGGACCTGGGGTATTGGATCTGCAGGAAACGAATATGGAAGAAATAAAATGCAAAAGGGCTGGATCGAACCCAGCCCTCTTGAGACTAATGCCCTATCATGCCTTGCCTTTACCAACTGAGCCATGTTATCTTTCTGTCAATCCAACACAACACAATGATCATATAATGAAACGTGTTAAAAAGATTAAATTCAAAGTTTAAGTCATCGTGGGACCCAGGGTACACGCAAAGGCCAATCAGGATCCCCCCAAGTGCCATGTGGGAGTCAACAATGTTCAAAAATCTTGACTCACCGGAGAAGCGCCGGAGCCCTAGCTCCGGTCGTCTTCTCCGACCACCTCCTCCACCAGAACTTGCTTAAACATGCGAAATCAAATGTTAGTTGGACCCTACCCCCCTAATTCAAGGGTTGTGGATCCAATGGTAGGGTCCTCTTGCCCTGAAACATCCTGCAAACGGTGCTATGAAAAAAATGCAAAGTTACGGTCAATAATGGCAGATGGTGAACCTCGCGTCCCAATTTTCATGTAAGGATATCAACCTGTTCTAAATGACCATACTAGAATACTCAAGTCATTATAATTCCTCAACAAGGCGTGCAATTAAAAATATGATTAATCAAAAACAAAACAAATCAGTCACGATGCATGCGATGGTTTCAGGTACAAAAAGACATGGGAATTCAACCTATCTTACCCTGAAGATGTCTTGGAGGTGATTTGTGGTGATTGCTTGCTTGGAAAGAGGCGGAGTTTGGAATACGATTGATGGAGTATTCTTGAAATATTTTGGTCAAAACCTAGCGATCTTGAGGTAGCCGCACCTCTGTTTGGATTGGCATATTGTCATGTATATATAGTGAATCATATTAGGTCAACAAATGTGGCCTAAATCAAATGGAATCAATGTCCTTTATTTTGCTTCCAAACTTTCATATTTTTGAATTTTTTTGCTTTCATGGCTTGCACGATTTCCCTTAATATAATCAACATATATTGTCCATTGTTTAATAGAAGAATGATTTAAAATCAATCTTATATTATTTCCATTATTTATTTATTTAATTTTGAATTTTAATGAATAAAATATCAAAATAAATAGCATAAATAATAGAGTAATGCATGGGTGGGCTTAGAGGTCATGGACCATGTTGGAAATAAGTTCAGATCATAGAAAACAAGGCCCATTTGAAATAAATCCAAGATTGATCAATATTTTCTTCATGCATTTCTTCAAAATTGATCAATCTTAGTAATTTATATCTCTCTCCCAATTTTAACCCTATGAGGATGTTCTTAGACTTTTTTATAGAGCTTAGGATGTCCTCTAAACAACCCTTTTGGTTTAACCTCTATTGGATTTTCCATGTTCATGTACCAAGCTTTGACCCAAAAGGTGTTTTTGTTGACTTTTTAAAATGATCCATAATGTCTGAGTTTGTATGTTTCAATTGGTGCATTTTTTGAACTTGAGGGCTGAAGAGAAGTTGTATGGAATTTGATTTTATTCAAAATTATCCTTGGTGAAAAAATTTCTGATAAGGTATGAGCAAGTTATGCCTGGTCAAAGTTTGTTTGACTTTTCCTATAGAAACCCTAATTAGCAATTTTAGACTTTTGATGAATTAAGAGTATTTCTTGAGGAATCATGATCAACCCTTGATCAAATGATAGATATCACTCCAAAATGTTGACGTTGACAATAAAAATCTTAAAGTTTGACTATATGTGGGTCACAGTTGATTTTTGACCTAGTATAGTTGAGTTTCAAGCATTTGAGCAGTTGATTGAGCAAACTTGTAGTGCAAGGCATGAAATTTGTCATGGACAATCTTGAAGACATATATGGACCATGTAAAACATTTGAGACCATTGGAGCTTGTGATGCGGTGGCAGAACCGACTGTTATACTGGTTTGCGTTTTTTGTTCGCAAATGTTGCGGTAAGCAAGAGTCACCACCGACTTTTATTTCATCCAACAAAGGAAAAGGAAAAAGAACAAAAAGAACCTTTTTCGAGATGTTTCTGAGCACAAGGGGGTAGATTATAAAAAGGGAAGGTGTTAGCACCCTTTCTATCCGTGGTTTTCCACAGGCTCTTAGGTACTTGCTCATTTTTAAAATTGCTTGTGTATGCTTGTTTTGAAAAAGTTTTGTTCACTTCGTGATAACCCTTGTATCGGTCCTCAAGAGTGTGACAAAGTTGTTTTGAAAACTGTTTTGAAAAGTGTTTATGTAAAATTTGTTTGTTTGAGCAAGTACTTTAAGATTTCTACCTACTCGAAAAAGGTCTGTTTGTTTTCTTTTAGACAGCCCTATCCTATTATTAAGGAATACGTAGCCCTATCGTTGGATATATAAAGGGACTTTCGAAGGGACAAAATGGTCTCTGAAGGCAACAAGTAAAGATACCTTAGCATTTCGAAGGGACTACCGTCATAAGATCAATTCGTAGGCAACTCGAGGGACAAGTAGGGACTATGATCTTTATGACGATTTTGATTCGCGGGTCATTGCTAAGGTATTCCTACATTCGAGGGACACAACCATTATTTCCGAGGCAACCAAGTGGGGCAAACCCTAGGAGTGAACATGTGCGAGTGTGTTTTTTCCAGTTAATTATCGTTGCACAATTAGGGTTTTCTACTGTATAAATCATTTATCTTTCACATGCAAGCCTATTGTCCATACATCTAACAGTTAAATAGTTGCGTAAATTAAAAGCGAGAAATTAAAACCCTAACTATTACAAGGCTTTGGGGGAGGGAATTACATGATCAAAAACCCGGGAAAAATGATAAGTGGAAAAGTAAACCTAATTAACTATTACAACTTGGGAACAATTACAATATTTAATAAGAATACAGAAAATAAGGACGCGCGCGACGAAATAAATACGAGAATGAAGTCGAGGTCCTAAAAAAAATCTAATCAATTAAAAGGAAAATATTTTTTGTATTTTATTATTGAGAAAAATATTTTAAATCTTAACCTAAATCTAATTAATTAAAAAAACATTATTTATGAATTAAACCTAATTTGTCTAATTAATTTTAATTATGAAAACAGTCAAATCAAAATTAATTAATTTGCCAAAATAAAACTAATTTTAATAAAAACCTAATTCTACCCTTTTTGTGATTTTTTCTGATTTAATAATAGTAAAAAAATTGATTTTATGGTAAAATATAATTAAAGGCAAATAAATAAAAAAGAAATAAAAGAATTATAATTGGGCCTGGTGTTGAGCAATTTGGGGGGTATGCTGCTAAATTTCCTGTTAGGCCCAAAGATGGCCCAGGGTCTGCCGTTTGGTCCAATGCACCTCTCTCCCGATGGTTCATGGTGGTCCCTCAAAGCTGGAGTGTGAGATCCGTATGATGATGGATCTTAGGGATGGGATCTGGGGCGCATGGTGTACGTTAGGCATTGAGATACGCTGGATCTGCAAGGAATTTTTTAGAAAATAAGAAAATGTTTGGACCTGGGATCGAACCCAGGTCCCTTGCTTCACATGCCCATACTCCTTACCATCTGCGCTATAATGCTTATCTGGTAATATAATAGACAAACAATATTATAATAACTACGCACGCCTTATGCCTGAAAAACACTGGCAAATTTAAATTGGCCAGTGGTTGGCTGCCACGCCACCTTCTTCTTCCCTGGACCGTGGATTTAGATACCAACCCTTTTACCTATGGACGCCCACTGTAGCTACAACCCTGAAAACCTCAAAAATCAAAACCAGGCATGATAAATCAATTTTAAGCATACATATCAACTCGTTTTGATCTCACGAGTAACATGGTAACCTTCTTTTGGTCCAATTTTCCCTGCATCTCAAAGCCCTAAAACGGAGGTTAAAACCCTAACGATGGCAATTTGACATTGATGCATCAAAACTAAAAATTAAATATGCAGAGAGCTTCTAGGAATTCATTTAAACAGATATGTAATCAAAATAGATTAACAATGCAAGAATATATGGATACGAATTTGAAAAAAATGGCAAACCGTGATGATGTTATGCGATGATTTCTGGAGTTTTGAGGCGTGCAAATGGTACTGTTAACTTCAGGAGGTTCCCAGGAGTTGATTGCTGGCATTGAAACCCTTTGGATCTCCTTCTAAATTGGAACTTGATCACCACTTTTTTGTCAAAATTTGGAGCTTTTTTCTGGATGCGTGGAGGCAGCTTTTTCGTGTGTTCTAGGTCTGGCAATGTTGTCTATATGTATTGGAACATATTAGGCTAACAAAAGAAGAAAGAATCCATTCTTTCAATGAGGAAAATGTTTGCTTTCAATGATTTTATTTTTGCTCATTCTTGGAACAAATCCAATCTTGCTCTCTTTCCACGATTCTCCTCTGATTTGCCAGCACATTTTGATGTTTATTTGATGAGAAAAAGATTCACAATCATATCTTACATATTTTTCATTATTTATTTATTTTATTTTGACTTTTAATGAATAAATAATCAAAATAAATAATAAAAATAATAGAAAAATATACGAGTGAGCTCAAGGTTTGTGGCCATGTTTTAAGCATAATGCAAGCATAAAAAGTTAGGCCCATTTGGCAAAAAATGCAATTTTGAGCATTATTGACTTTGGGCAAATTTCCAAAAATGGCCAACTTTGACAATGCATATCTATCTCAATTTTGACCTTAAGAGGGTGTTCTTTGACTTTTTATAAAGCTTAGGGTGTCCCCTAAGCAACCCTTTTGGTTTCATATCAATTGGATCTTCCATATTCATGTAAGAAGCTTTGACCCAAAATGTGTTTTTGTTGACTTTTTGAAAAGGACCTATAATGTCTGAATTTATATCTTTTCATGAGTGCATTTCTTGAACTTGAGGGCTGAAGATGAGTTGTATGGAATTGAATTTTCTTCAAAATGAGCCTTGGATGAGAAATTTCTGATAAAGTATGAGGAAGTTATGCCTGGTCAAAGTTTGGTTGCCTTTTCCTATAGAAACCCTAATTTAGGAACTTTTGAGTTTTGATGAATTTGGGGAATTTATTGAGGAATCATGATCAACCCTTGATCAAATGATGGATATCAATTCAAAATGTTGATGTTGACCAAAAATCCTGAAGTTTGACTGTATGTGGGCCATAATTGACTTTTGACCTAATATAGTTGATTTTCAAGCATCTGAACAGTTTACTGAGCATACTTCTTGTGAAAGGTTTGAAACTTGGCATGGAAGATCTTGATAACATATTAGGGCAATGGAAATAATTTGGGACCCTTGGAACTCAAACATCTTGATGAGGAGTGAAAGCCTAGTTTGAGGCTCATTGTCTTAAGAGGAGGATTTCTCTGGTCAATCCTTAGGCATCCTTGGGCAAGTTGAGGATCTCAATGAACATATGTTGAGTAAAATTATAGGACAAATTTTGGGGTATAACAACTGCCCCTGTTTAATCTTCTTAATCCTGAGGATGTAGATTGGCTAGTATGCCTTTCGTGATCTGAAGGTGGAAGATGATTGAACACTAAAGTGTCCAGAAATTTACACTCGCATGAAGTAATACTGATTGGTAATATCGGGAATGGGCTTACAGATGCCATTTGGAAGTCGATAGAGAATCATCAGATATGGGCTTAAAGATGCCATCTAGGAAAGATATCGGTTGCATAAAAGATTCCTTTGCAAGAATTCCTGTACCTGTCGCTGAGGAGGACTTCACCGAGGAAAGTTGATTTATGTCTTGGGAGATAGAGTATAGGAGCTTTGGTTGTCCATTACTCTACTGGGGTAATGTGAAACCATCCATGTATGGTCGGGTCCTGGTCTTACAGTGTTTTAAACTGTTGTCTGGAGATAAGAGAGAAGGAACCTGGATAGTAGGGTTATGAGGAGGAACCTGGATCGTAGGGTTACTTCAAAACAAAAGCCTGGATAGTAGGGCTATGAGAAGGAACTTGGATCGTAGGGTTACTTTAAAATGAAAGCCTGGATAATATGGCTATAAGAAGGAACCTGGATAGTAGGGTTTCTTCGGGATGAAAGCCTGGATAGTAGGGCTATGAGAAAGAACCTGGGTTGTAGGGTTACTTCGAAATGAAAGCCTGGATAGTAGGGTTGTGAGAAGGAACCTGGATAGTAGGGTTTCTTCGGGATGAAAGCCTGGATAGTAGGGCTATGAGAAGGAACCTGAGTCGTAGGGTTTCTTCGGGATGAAAGCCTGGATAGTAGGGCTATGAGAAGGAACCTGGGTCGTAGGGTTACTTCAAAATGAAAGCCTGGATAATAGGGCTTTGATAAGGAACCTGGATAGTAGGGTTTCTTCGGGATGAAAGCCTGCATAGTAGGGCTATAAGAAAGAACCTGGGTCATAGGGTTACTTCGAAATGAAAGCCTGAATAGTAGGGCTGTGAGAAGAACCCTGGATAATAGGGTTTCTTCGGGATGAAAGCCTGGATAGTAGGGCTATGAGAAGGAACCTGGGTCATAGGGTTACTTGGAAATGAACGCCTGGATAGTAGGGCTGTGAGAAGGAACCTGGATAGTAGGGTTTCTTTGGAATGAAAGCCTGGATAATAGGGCTATGAGAAGGAACCTGGGTCGTAGGGTTACTTTGAATTGAAAGCCTGGATAGTAGGGCTGTGAGAAGGAACTGTGATATTAGGGTTTCTTCGGAATGAAAGCCTGGATAGTAGGGCTATGAGAAGGAACCTGGATAGTAGGGTTACTTCGAGATGAAAGCCTGGATAGTAGGGCTTATGGGAAGGAACCTGGATAGTAGGGTTACTCCATTTTTAATTATACAGATTAGTTGACCTGTTTGATCATCGGTAACTTATTTTCTACTGGCTGTTCGTAGATATGACATGTATAACTACTGGGATTGTTGGTGATAATTGTCTTTCTTGAAAAGATAACAGGGTTAATTATATGTGTAATGCATGAAATGCATTGTGTGATGATGTTCTCAAGATAAATGAGACTATGATGTATGTAATATGTATGCGCACATCATAACTTATCAACATGAAATGCTATTGTGACATATCCGAGTCTGGGAAGATAAATCCCTGACTGCTGCTGGAGAGTATAGAGTTCCTGACTATTATAGAGGATTGCGGTCCTTTTACTTCTGCTGGGAATGGTGAACGGAAATGACTATGCTAGATATTTACTCTTTCTTATTTGTGAATACTCTATCAGGGAGAGACTCTGTTTGAGAATAACTTTGCGGGGAATAACTTGGAAGGTGATTTTCCGTAGCTAAAGTAATGGGCTCTGTCGGGGATTGAGCTTCTGTATCCAGAGAAATAAACTCTGTTTGGGAGATAAAATTTACTGACCCACTCGCGATCATAAAATTCGACTGGGGGATATAGATGTCAGGTTTCTGAATGACCATAGCTGGGGAGATTACCCCTGTTATGGGAAAGCTGATATCAATGCTTTGATTACCTTACTCTGTGGGGAATGTATGTACTGATGATTATGCTCCAAAGTTGTCTCTGTCCCGGTACCTGCTGGGCAGAGAACTGTCGGGTTTGACATTTCTTGTTTTTCCCCTGTTTCTTAAGTTACGAGTAATTGTATTTTCGTTTCTTATGTAAATGTCTATGAGCAGCAATCATGTTCAAGTGCATATGTCAAGAATAAATCATTGGACGTTCGTACAAAACCAAATAGAAAAGGAAAAACTCATAGTTTCTTGTGAAAATGATTTTGTATTGATTTATTTTTTGAAGTTGTCCTGTAATAGGCGTTTTCATACAAAGAGGTTGACGCTCTAGTAAGAGAATGCCGCTGTAAAAAAAAGAAGCTATACAATTTTGTGTAAAAGGAAAACAGCTATATGAACAATCCCATTGAGTTCCAACTCTACTATTGCCCCTATGTCTTCGAGCGTCTCATCACTTTGCTACTTGGCCGAAAGTTGATTAGATTGATTGGTGTCGTCCGAGCTTGATAGTTGTTACCGAAGTCTGGTCACAAGATGATCCAATGGGACATAGTGATACGCTTTACATCCCTAACTTTTGCCTGGACTGCCCTTTCAGGTTTTCAGTCCACCGGGATACCCTTTTTTGCCCAAGCCGCCTTTTCAGGTTTTCAACTTTCCGGATGTATAGATTGTTTTCATTTTCATCCCTTATTTTTGCCCGAACCCTTTTGGTCTGCCGGGAAGCCCTTATTTTTGCCTAGGACAGTCAACCTAGCGGGTATTTTATCAGGCGTAATATCTTTTCACTATTTCTGCATTGACAGGGTGAGGAAGGTCGTCACCGTCCATGGTGGTTAGAATCATAGCTCCACCCGAGAAGATGTTTTTAACCACAAATGGCCCTTCTTATGTGGGGGTCCATTTTCCCCTGGGATCGACTTGCGGCAATATGATACGCTTGATTACCAGATCTCAGACTTGATATTCTTGACGTCTGACCTTCTTGTTAAAATCCTTGATCATTCGCTTTTGATATGTCTGACCATGATAGATAGTAGTAAGTCTCTTCTCATCGATTAGATTTAGCTGATCAAGTCAAGTCTGGATCCAGTCATCTTCGTTCAAACCCGCATCCTTCATAATCCTGAGAGAAGGTATCTGGACCTCGATGGGTAGGACTGCCTCCATGCCATACACCAAAGAGTAGGGTGTTTCCCCTGTCGATGTCCGTGCTGAGGTACAGTATCCATGAAGAGAAAATTGCAAAATCTCATGCCAGTCTTTGTATGTCACCGTCATCTTCTATACAATCTTCTTGATGTTCTTGTTAGCCTCTTCAACAGCACCATTCATCTTCGACCGATAGGGAGAAGAGTTATGATGTTGTATCTTGAACTATTTACAGAGCTCGGTGATCATCGTGTTGTTAAGATTTGTACCATTGTCAGTAATAATTATCTCTGGCACACCATACCGACAGATCAGATTATGTTGGATAAACCGCGCCACAACATTCTTGGTCACAATAGCAAATGAGGCCTCCTCAACCCATTTTGTGAAGTAATCTATGGCCACTAAGATGAAGCGATTTCAATTAGAAGCAGTGGGCCTAATTTTCCCGATCATGTCAATGCCCCACATTGCAAAGGGCCACGGAGCTGTCAATACGTTTAAGGGAACCGGAGGCACATGCACCTTATCAGCGTAAATTTAGCACTTATGACAAGTTCGGGAGTGCTGATAACAATCTGCTTCCATAGTGGACCAGTAGTATCCTGCCCGTAGGATCTTCTTATCCATGGTATGTCCACTGGAAGGGGTTCCGAAGGTACCTTCATGTAGATCTGTCATAATCCTTTCTTCTTCGCTCTTGTCTACACACCGCAATAAGGTAGATTCATGATTGCGCTTGTAAAGGATTCCATTACTGAGGAAGAATTTCACAGCGAATCTTCTCAGAAACTTCTTATCATTGACAGATGCCCCTTCAGGGTACTCTTGAGTCTCTAGGTACTTCTTCACTTCATGAAACCAGAGTTTGTCTACTATCTCTTTGATATCAATCTTAAAGCAGTGTGCTGGCTCATCCAACCTTTCAATGGTGATTCAGGGAGCTTCGTTGTCCCACCTGACTTTGATCATAGAAGACATGGTAGCTAGCGCATCCGCTAACTGATTCTCCTCTCGTGGGAAATGTTCAAAGGTTACCTCCTCAAAGATTGGGAGTAATGTCAACACGTACTCTTTGTATGGGATGAGATTCAGATGCTTCGTATCCCATTCTCCTTTGATCTGACTTATCACCAAGGCTAAATCCCCGAAGACACTTAAGAACTTGATCCTGAGGTTAATATCGTCTTTGAGACCCATGATGCAGGCTTCATACTCCTCCATGTTGTTAGTGCAGTTGAAACATAACCGAGCAGTGAAAGGATTATGACAACCCTTATGAGATATGATTACTGCGCCAATGTCGTTACTGAGTGCGTTCGATGCTCCGTTAAAAACCATAGTCCATCAGGATCCCTCCTCGGGTCCTTCATCCAGTCCAGGTTCTTCGTAGTCAGTCACCAACATAATATTCTCATCCGGGAACTCAAAATTCATAGACTGGTAGTCATCCACGGCCTGATGAGCCAAATGATCAGTCAATACACTCCCCTTGATTTCTTTCTGGGTTGTATATTGTATATCGTATTCAGTTAAGATCATCTGCCATCTCACTATTCTTCCGGAGAGAGCGGGTTTCTCGAAGATGTATTTGATTGGATCCATCTTAGATATTAATAGAGTAGTGTGGGTCAACATGTACTGTGTTAGTCGAAGAGCAGCCCATGCCAAAGCACAACAAGTTTTCTCAAGCAGTGAGTATCGTGTCTCACAGTCTATAAACTTTTTGCTAAGGTAGTATATTGCATGCTCTTTTCGACCAGACTCGTCATACTGCCCCAACACACACCCCATTGAATTGTCCAGCACTGTTAAGTATAATATCAAAGGTCTTCCTTAAACCGAGGCATCAGAATTGGTGGTTGAAGGTATTCTTTTATTCTTTCAAAGGCCGCCTGGCATTCATCATTCCACTTTACCACTTGATCTTTCTTCAGAAGCTTGAAGATGGGCTCACAAGTAGCAGTTAGATGTGAAATGAACATGGCGATATAATTCAAGCATCCTAAGAAACCTCTAACCTCCTTCTCTGTACGTGGAGTCGACATTTCTTGTATGGCCTTTACCTTGGCATGGTCTACGTAAATACATTTGTCACTGACGATGAAGCCCAGAAGCTTTCTAGACCTTACCCCAAAGGTGAACTTGTTCGGATTCAGCCTCAGCTTGTATATCTTCAACCTGTCGAACAACTTTTTTAAATGATTGAGGTGCTCCTCCTCGTTTTGAGACCTAGCTATCATGTCATCAACATAAACCTCTATCTCGTGGTGAATCTTATCATGGAACAAGGCGACCATGGCTCGCTGATAAGTTGCCCCAACATTCTTCAACCCAAAAGGCATCACCTTGTAACAGAAGGTGCCCCACTATGTGACGAAGGTTGTCTTCTCCATGTCTTCAGGAGCCATCTTGATCTGGTTATAGCCAGAGAAACCATCCATGAAAGAGAAGATTTTATGCTGGGCGGTGTTGTCGACAAGAACATCGATGTGGGGAAGCGGGAAGTCATCCTTGGGGCTTGCCCTGTTCAGATCTCTGTAGTCCACACACATCCGTACCTTACCGTCTTTCTTTGGAACTGGGACAACATTAGCAACCCACTGCGGATAGGAGGTGACAACTAAGAATCCTATGTCAAACTACTTCATGACCTCTGCCTTGATTTTCTCTGACATTTCAGGGCACATACGGCGGACCTTCTGTTTAACCGGAGGACAGTCTTCTTTGGTCGGAAGACGATGAACCACAATATCAGTGTCCAAACCAGGCATGTCTTCATATGACCAGGCAAAGATCTCAACATAGTCGTGCAACATTTGTATCAACAGCTATTTGATCTTCTTCCAAATTTTCATCGATCTTGACTTCTTTTCTGTCTACTTCCATGCCCAAGTTTATTATCTCAACTGGATCTTCATGAGGTTGTATAGCCCTTTTTTCCTGCTGTAATAGTCTAGCAAGTTCTCCAGGCACTTCACAATCATCCTCACCTTTGTTCTCGGCTTGGTTGATCGGATTTTCAAAGTCATAACTGGCAGTAGCAGAGCTGTTATCAATGTGATCCAGAGTGGATGTGGATCTGCAGTATGAGACATAAGTGTGTGTAAGAGTATATTCGTTTTGATAAAGTGAAAGCGGAAAAGAAAAAACAAAGAGCGCAAAATTTGTATGCAAGGAACGTCTTTTGATGATATATGAAATGACACATAATAGCCCTCACAAACAAAGCCAATGTGCCTCGGGCAAGACACAAGGCTGTATAGTTTAAATTTTTTATTACAAATCTCAAAAACAAGTAAGACAATTACTGCGGAATAAAAGAAACTGGTATAAAATCCCTAATCGTCAAGTTACTCGGTCCACCGTTGGTAGTTGGGTAGATCCAGCTGTCAATGTCAAAGTCTTCCTCACTGTCTTCAATGGCATTAATTCCCCGATTGCTGATGCGTAGGGGAGGTCCTCCAGCTCGAGCGCGTCGAATAGCCCTTTGAGCTCCTGAAGTAAAGCCCAAACCAAACTTGTCAATTTTGTGAGTAAAATCAGGGAGTTGTCCCCAGATGGTATACCCACCTTCTTCATCCACTGCTCTGGCGTCTTTGAGAGAAGCCATCTTCAGAGGAGGTTTGTTACTGGTAGTAGTTTCAGTCGATGCCAAGATCTGGGGAACCTCTTCAAAATTCTGGCAAGGAGTCTTTATGAATTCCTCGTCCATCTCTACGTATCTGAAGGAGTTGAGGTGGCTCACCATATACTCCTCTTCGCCACATACAGTGACAATCTTCCCCTTTATCGAATACTTCAGCATTTGGTGCAGTGTAGAAGTAACAACCCCAGCTTCATGGATCCAAGGACGACCCAACAAACAAGAGTATGGAGGTCGGATGTCCATTACATGGAAAGTGGACTCAAAAGTCTGAGAACCTACTTTGACGAGGATGTCCACTTCCCCATGCACCATTCTCTTTGACCCATCAAAAGCCCTTACCAAAATGTTACTAGGCTTTAAGGTCAAGCCCTCACAATCTAGTCGGTCGAGAGCCTTCTTCGGCAGGACATTTAGTGAAGACCCAGTATCTACCAGCACATGAGCCATAATGGTGCCCCTGTATTCGATCGAGACATGCAGAGCATCATTATGCTTCCTCCCTTTCGGTGTCAAATCTGCATCTGAAAAACCCAGCCCATTGTCAGCAGTTAGGCTGGCCATATAGTCTTTGAATTTATCGGTGGAGGTTTCTTGCGGCACATGCGCAATCTTGAGGAATGCAATCAAAACCTTCGCATGGGCCTCAGAGCACAATAGTAGAGACAACATGGATATCTTTGAGGGGTTCTTCCCCAGCTTCTCGACCATATTGTAATCGCTCTTTTTGATTATTTTCAATATTTCCTCTATCACTTGCTTAGAGGCTTCTACGACAATTTTCCTAGGTGCCTCCGTCCGAGAAGGATCAGCTATAACTTCTTTTCCTCGGGTACCAGATAACTCTCTGGCAGGGGTAACAATTGGAGTAAGAACATGAGTAGTAGTCGAAGCATCGGTAGGCATAACGGGTGAAATAAAAAAGGTCTATTGACAGTCCTTGGGGAAATCTCGGGGGAGAAAAACCTTCCACTTCTGGTAATTTTACCGGTCCCGATAATGTTACTGACATCAGGATCGGCCTCTTCATTCTTCAAGTCTTGTTTAATGCCATGATAGTAGACATCGATGCCATAATGCCAAGGGACAACTTTGTCCGAGGCGTATAGGACAAGACCAGGAAGGGTGATTATTAACGGAGTGACTTTTGAAGCAGATGTAATCCTAAAAGGTCTTCTCGAGGAGACCTTGGAAGGATTGGCAGAAATGGTTATAATTGCAATATCTTCACATGGAATAGTTGGAATTAAAGTTTTCTCGAACAAAATCTCTCTGCTTTCCATCAAGCGTTGGACACCTTTTTCAGCAAATGGCAACTGGAAGGCTTAATTGAACACACGTGGCAACCTTCACCATAACCCAGAAATAAACCGACCAATAACAAATTCTTCTTAATAGTCATAAGAGGAGTAGAAACTTCATCAACGGAGGTTACAAACAGATCGGTATCAACATCATTAACTCCACGATTATGCTTAGGCATGGGAGCAGTTATGACATTGGGCTTTTCCGGAACATCGAACTCAATTTCCTTGGCCTCGATCAGATCCTGTACCTTATTTCTCAGAGCCCAGCAGTCATTTGTATCGTGGCCAGGACTCTCAGAATGATAAGCACACTGAGCATTTGGATTATATCGAGGAGATGTGGTATTCGGATTCTTGGGAGCCTCTTTCAATGTTGCCAAGTTGGATCTTAGCAGATGGGGTAGAACTTCATCCAACGTCATGTTAATCTGGGTAAACTGCCATTGTGGTCTTTCCGCCCTTTGTTGATTGTTGCTCGGGCTATAGATGGCAATGGCTTCCTTTTTACCAGCAAAAGGCTTCTTTACCGAACTCTAAGAGGAATCTTTCTATATCTTACCGCTCCGAATCCCAGCTTATACCCTTTCTCCTATTAATATCAGCTCGGTGAAACCGGCTGATGAGCTGCCAATCAAATGTTTAAAGAAAGGACCAGACAACGTCCCAAGAAACATATCGAACAATTCTCTGTCAGATAAAGAGGTTTGGACTCTTCCAGCCAAGTCTCTCCACTTCTGCGCATAGTCCTTAAAGCCTTCGCCTGCACCCATGGTCATACTCTAGAGTTGAGTACGAGTGGGGGCAAGGTTTGCATTGTATTGATATTGCTTATAAAAAGCAGCAGCTAAATCCTCCCAGTTTCGGACATTGGTTCTTTCTAGTTGGTAGAACCATTCAAGCTGAGTCCCTGACAGCCTGTCTTGAAATAAGTGAACCCACAGGTTTCTATCAGTGTTGTGGGGCTGGATCTTCCTTACATTGGAACGTAGATGGAGTTTTGGGCAAGACACCCCATCGTACTTTGCAAAAATTGGAGCCTTGAACTTCTGCGGGATGACCACTCCTGACACCAATCCCAGTTCTTCGAAATCCAACCCAGGTATCCTCTGGACTTCCATAGTACTCAGACAATCTTCCAACTGCTTGTATCTATCCTCAGTGGGAGGATACTGCTCATCATTGTAGTCCGTATCATTATCAGAAACTTCAGGACTAGGGTCTTTTTCCTTTGTCTCTCTTTCTTGGTTCTCCCCTTCCTTGGATGAGGAGGTTAGATCAACTGGTTGCTTTAATGCCCCCCTGAATCTTCTGCCCATATTAAGAATACCAGAGACCTTCTTCTTTTTCTTCTTCTCCTTCAGGATGAGGGCTGCCAGATCCTCCTTCCCTTTTCCTGAGTTATGAACATCTGTTAGAATTAGGCATTTTGCGCCTGAAGATCTTTGATGCTTTGTTCAGAAGACATTTCTGCTGAAATAAACAATGAAGAAGATGAGAAGCCTATAATGGTACCTATATATGCAGTGTTTATGGATGTGATGCATATGTAATGATTTCAAATACTTTGGGATATTTAAATTTGCGAACCAAAATGAAACAAAGATTTTATTAGTAGAATTCAAAGTTCAATTGCCTTTTAGGAATTACAATTAAAACAATTCTAAATAACTAGAAAAATCAAATTTCCCATGGATGCTTCCTCTTTGTGCCGAGATAGATATTAAGGCTTCTTTCCTCATGAAGCTGCCTTGTGAGCTCTAAAACCTTCCTCTCTTGGGCATAGAACTGATCCCTGTAAGTATCCCGTTCTTTCTTCAACTGAATCCAAGACCTCTGTAGTTCTCCAAGAACAATGGGCATATCAGGATGGAGAACCGTGTAAGGAATACCCACTTCAGTAGTGGGTTCCACAATCACCGGTAAAACAACCATGTAGGGCATCATAAGTTTCTAGGCGCGAGCTCATACCCACTGGAGATAAGGTTCCATAGGAATGGAAGCCTTTTGCCCAAAAGCCTTGTCGCCAGATCTTTTTACCATGCTCCAAGCTCGTATGAACCTCTGGAGATATCCTTGAACATCGTCCTCATAGTTAAACATAATGCCCCGAATAAGTAATTCATGGGGACCATCCCTCCGAGCGTAACCAAATTGTCCTAGAGCTAAACATGGGTTGTAAGTTATGCCTCCTCTGATTCCAAGTAATGGGACATTAGGGTACTCCCCACAGCGGTCAATAATAGAAGTATCTCCCATAGCTCGGGAATGCCAGAGAATATCCGTGTGAGCGAGTGAAATTATCCTTTACGACCAACCCAAACCTTCTTCATTCTTCAGTACATATTTAGGGAGGTGAGAAATAAACCACCTCGACAGCAATGGCATGCAGCACATAAGAACCCCTCTTCTCTTCATGGCACGAGTATGGAGTGTGTGCAAGATATCTCCGAGCAAGGTAGGCACAGGGTTGCGATATAGGAAGATCTTTATAGCATTCATATCTATGAATAACTTTGGGTTAGGGAATAGTACTAACCCATAGATTAGAAGGGCCAATACCTCTTCAAAAGCCTGAAAGTATATGTCATCCTAAAACAGTTGGGCCTTGTCTATTAGGAACTTGGCTAGAAAACCCTTGACTCCGCTTCTTGTTTCCCAATTGGATGCCACCTCGGCCCGTTTCAGATGCAAGGCTGAGGCAATGACTTCTGGCTTAGGAACTTCCTCCAAACCTATGAAAGGCAACTGTTCAAGAATGGGTATATCCAATAGCTGAAAGAATTCTTCCATGGTAGGCACCAACTGATAGTCTGGGAAGGTGAAGCAGTGGTGCTTGGGATCAAAGAACTGAAAGAGTACACTCATCATCTTTTCATCAAAGTTTGAATTAACCAGGTTGAGAAGTCGACCACGTCTCTTAGTGAATGCGAAAGATTTAGGAACCCTTGATACTAGCTCCTTGAGTTGGGGATGTATTCTCACAAAGATGATTCAGATAGTGTTTCTACGAGCGGAAGCCATGATCTGCAAAACAGAACAAAGATAAATTCCCTTGGTCCTTGAAATGATTAGTGTAATTAGAATCAATGTTATGTTATGATGCATGATGTTATGTTTAAACAGAATAAATCACACACAAGAAAAACACACAATAGATCTTAGGTTCAAAGGCTTGCATGAGGTTAAAGGTAGGTACCCTCTTGAAGTTTAGTTGGTTTCAAACCTGTCTTAAAAAAGTAACCGGGTTCTAAAGATTCTCAATATCACGGATCATCCTTTATCGGGCGTTGTTTCAGCTTAGGCAATCTTTTTTTGTGGCCTAAATATCCCGAAAGTATGATCTCAATGAGTGTAGCATCGAGTATCAACCAATCCTCAGCTTTAGACCGAGGTCGGCTATCTCACTACTTTCTAATGGCCAAGTTTTTTCAACTAAGGTTCTAAAGTCCGTTAGTGATTTACGACACCACGTGGCGGCCCCGTATTCTCCTCATTTCCACACGAAGGATACTGGTACAAAACCAAAGTGTCACACAAACACAATCATCACTCAAACCATATTGATCTACACCGTACAGTCTCCACGATTTATTGATGTTTACCTAAAGAGTGTCCCCAGATCCGGGTGTAGGATCTTCAATAATACCCAAGAAAAACCCTCAAAGATAAAGCAGGCAAAACAAACAAGAAATAAACTTTAAAAATAACCTAGATCCTAAGGTATACCCCACCTTTTTACTCCCCAGCAGAGTCGCCAATTCTGTGATACGGTGGCAGAACCGACTTTTAATACTGGTTTGCATTTTTTATTCGCAAATGTCGCAGTAAGCAAGAGTCACCACCGACTTTTATTTCATCCAATAAAGGAAAAGGAAAAAGAACATAAAAAACATTTTTCGAGATATTTCTGAGTACGGGGGGTAGATTATAGAAAGGGAAGGTGTTAGCACCCTTTCTATCAGTGTTTTTCCACGGGCTCTTAGGTACTTGCTCATTTTTAAAATTACTTGTGTGTGCTTGTTTTGAAAAAGTTTTGTTCACTTCGTGATAACCCTTGTATCGGTCCTTAAGAGTGTGACGAAGTTGTTTTGAAAACTGTTTTGAAAAGTGTTTGTGTAAAATTTGTTTGTTTGAGCAAGTACTTTAAGATTTCTACCTACTCGAAAAAGGCCTGTTTGTTTTCTTTTAGACAATGCTATCCTATCATTAAGGAATAGTTAACCCTATCGTTGGATTTATAAAGGGACGTTCGAAGGGACAAAATGGTCTCTGAAGGCAACAAGTAAAGATACCTTAGCATTTCGAAGGGACTATCGTCATAAGATCAATTCGTAGGCAACTCGAGGGACAAGTAGGGACTATGATCTTTATGACGATTTTGATTTGCGGGTCATTGCTAAGGTATTCCTACATTCGAGGGGCATGACCAATATTTCAGTTAATTATCTTTTCACAATTAGGGTTTTTTACTGTATTAATCATTTATCTTTCACATGCAAGCCTATTGTCCATACATCTAACAGTTAAATATTTGCGGAAATTAAAAGCGAGAAATTAAAACCCTTACTATTACAAGGCTTTGGGGGAGGGAATTACATGATCAAAAATCCGGGAAAAATGACAAGTGGAAAAGTAAACCTAATTAACTATTACAACTTGGGAACAATTACAATATTTAATAAGAATAAAGAAAATAAGGACGCGTGCGGAGAAATAAATACGAGAATGAAGTCGAGGTCCTAAAAAAAATCTAATCAATTAAAAGGAAAATATTTTTTGTAATTTATTATTGAGAAAAATATTTTAAATCTTAACCTAAATCTAATTAATTAAAAAAATTTTTTTGGTATTTTATTGAGAAAATTAAATATTTATGAATTAAACATAATTTGTCTAATTAATATAATTATGAAAACAATCAAATCAAAATTAATTAATTTTCCAAAATAAAACTAATTTTAATAAAAACCTAATTCTACCCTTTTTATGATTTTTTCTGATTTAATAATAGTAAAAAAAAATGATTTTGTGGTAAAATATAATTAAAGGCAAATAAATAAAAAAGAAAGAAAAGAATTAGAATTGGGCCTGGTGTTGAGCAATTTGGGGGGTATGCTGCCAAATTTCCTGTTAGGCCCAAAGATGGCCCAAGGTCTGGTCTTTGGTCCAGTGCACCTCTCTCCTGATGGTTCATGGTGGTCCCTCAAAGTTGGAGCGTGAGATCTGTATGATGATGGATCTTAGGGATGAGATCTGGGATGCACGGTGGATGCTAGGCATTGAGATACGCTGGATCTGCAAGGAATTGTTCAGAAAATAATAAAATGTTTGGACCTGGGATCGAACACAGGTCCCTTGCTTCACATGCTCATACTCCTTGCCATCTGCGCTGTAATGCTTATCTGGTAATATAATAGACAAACAATATTATAATAACTAGCACGCCTTATGCTTGAAAAACGCGCACAAATTTAAATTGGCCAGTGGTTGGCTGCCACATCACCTTCTTCTTCCCTGGACCGTGGCTTTAAATACCAACCCTTTTACCTACGGCCGCCCACTGTAGCTACAACCCTGCAAACCTCAAAAATCAAAACCAGGCATGATAAATCAATTCTAAGCATACAGATCAACTCATTTTGATCTCACGAGTATCATGGTAACCTTCTTTTGGTCCAATTTTCCCTACATCTCAAACCCTAAAACGGAGGTTAAAACCCTAACAATGGCAATTTGGCATTGATGCATCAAAACTAAAAATTAAATATGCAGAAAGCTTCTAGGAATTCATATAAACATGAATATGTAATCAAAATAGATTAACAATGCAAGAATATATGGATATGAATTTGAAAAAAATGGCAAACCGTGATAATGTTATGCGATGATTTCTGGAGTTTTGAGGCGTGCAAATGGTACTGTTAGCTTCAGGAGGTTCCCAGGAGTGGATTTTTGGCCTTGAAACCGTTTGAATCGCCTTCTAAATTGGAACTTGATCACCACTTTTTTGTCAAAATTTGGAGATTTTTCTAGATGCGTGGAGGCAGCTTTTTCGTGTGTTCTAGGTCTGGCAATGTTGTCTATATGTATTGGAACATATTAGGTTAACAAAAGAAGAAAGAAATCCATGCTTTCAATGAGGAAAACATTTGCTTTGAATGATTTGATTTTTGCTCATTCTTGTAAAAAATCCAATCTTGCTTTATTTCCACGATTCTCCTCTGATTTGCCAGCACATTTTGATGTTTATTAGATGAGAAAAAGATTCACAATCATATCTTACATATTTTTCATTATTTATTTATTTTATTTTGACTTTTAATGAATAAATAATCAAAATAAATAATAAAAATAATAGAAAAATATATGAGTGAGCTCAAGGGTCGTGGGCCATGTTTGAAGCATAATGCAAGCAAAAAAAGTTAGGCCCATTTGGCAAAAAATGCAATTTTGAGCATTGTTGACTTTGGGCAAATTTCCAAAAATGGCCAACTTTGACAATGTATATCTCTCTCAATTTTGACCTTAAGAGAGTGTTCTTAGACTTTTCAGAAAGATTAGGGTGTCCCCTAAGCAACCTCTTTAGTTTCATCTCAATTAGATCTTCCATGTTCATGTAAGAAGCTTTGACCCAAAATGTGTTTTTGTTGACTTTTTGAAAATTACCTATAATGTCTGAATTTATATCTTTTCATGAGTGCATTTCTTTAACTTGAGGGCTGAAGATGAGTTGTAGGGAATTTTCTTCAAAATGAGCCTTAGATGAGAAATTTCTGATAAATTATGAGGAAGTTATGCCTGGTCAAAGTTTGGTTGACTTTTCCTATAGAAACCCTAATTTAGCAACTTTTGAGTTTTGATGAATTTGGGGCATTTCTTGAGGAATCATGATCAACCCTTGATCAAATGATGGATATCACTTCAAAATGTTGATGTTGACCAAAAATCCTGAAGTTTGATTGTATGTGTACCACATTTGACTTTTGACCTAATATAGTTGATTTTCAAGCATCTGAACAGTTGAATGAGCAAACTTCTTGTGCAAGGCATGAAACTTGGCATGGATGATGTTGAGAACTTATTAGGGAAATGTAAATCATTTGGGACCCTTGTAACTCAAACATCTTGATGAGGAGTGAAACCCTAGTTTGAGGATCATTGTCTTAGGAGGAGGATTTGTCTGGTCAATCCTTAGGCATCATTGGGCAAGTTAAGGATCTCAATGAACATATGTTGAGTAAAATGAGAGAGAAAATTTTGGGTTACAACAGAGCTCACACATATTAATGAAAATTGAAACCCTAGTTAGAGGTTCATTGCCTTAGGAGGAGAATTTGGTTGGTCAATTCTTAGCCATCCTTGAGCAATTTGAAGACCTCAATGGGCATGCCTTGAGTAAAATGAGAGGGAAAATTTTGTGGTACAACACCGCCCTTTTGGGTTTTCATCTTAGTGAGCAGTTCTTTTGTCTATCTAGGCAAAGTATTTCTTGATTGCATCAGCATTCAGAAGATGTGGGAACTCCTCGCCATCCATTGTTTCAAGAATAAATGCACCGCCAAAGAAGGCTCTCTTGACAACATAGGGGCCTTCAAAATTGGGATTCCACTTACCCCTAGAATCAGCGTTGAAAGACATGATCTTCCTGAGCACGAGGTCACCTTCTCTGAATTCACGAGGCTTGACCTTCTTATCAAAATCTTTCTTCATTCTCCTCTGGTATAACTGACCATGACACAAAGCCATCATTCTCTAATCTTTAATCAAATTTAACTAGTCAAACATGCCATGGACCCATTCAACCTCTGACAACTTATTTTCCATTATCACACGTAAAGAGGGAATTTCAACTTCAATGGGGAGCATTGCTTCCATGCCATACACAGGAGAAAACGGGGTTGCCCCTGTTGAAGTCCGGACAGATTTTTGATACCCATGCAAACCAAAATGGAGCATCTCATTCCAATCGTTGTAAGTAACAACCATTTTCTGGTTGATCTTCTTGATGTTCTTATTAGCAGCTTCAACAACCCTATTCATCTTTGGCCTGTAGGGAGATGAATTATGGTGGACAATCTTGAATTCTTCAAAAAGTTCCATCGTCATCTTGTTATTCAAATTTAAGTCGTTGCTGGTGATAATCCCACTTGGCACACCATACCGACATATGAGATTGTTCTTGATAAATCGCACTACTACCTGCTTAGTAACATTAGCATATGAAGTTGCTTCCACCCGTTTGGTGAAGTAGTCAATTGCCACCAAAATAAAATGATGTCCATTTGATGCCTTTGGTTTAATCATTCCAATCATGTTAATACCCCACATAGAGAAAGGTAATGGGGAAGAAATAAAATTGATAAGTGTCGGAGGTACATGAACTTTGTTAGCATAAATCTGACATTTATGGCACTTCTTTGCAAATTTGTAATAGTCAGATTCCATTTTCAGCCAATAGTAACCATCCCTAAGAATCTTCTTCGCCATCGAATGTCCATTGGCATGGGTACCAAAGGAACCTTCATGGATTTCATGCATCAACATGTCTGCTTCGTGTCTATCCACACATCTGAGCAAGACCATGTCATAATTTCTTTTATATAGCACATCTTCATTGAGGAAAAAGGTACCTTCCAACCTTCTCAATGTCTTTCTATCTTTACTTGATGCACCAGCCGAGTATTCTTGAGTCTGGAAAAATGCTTGATATCATAATACCATGGTTTTTCATCTGCTACCCCTTTTGCTGTAAACACATGAGCCGGTTTATCCAAACATCGCACTGTGATACGAGGCACATCATTCCAAGTATTCACTTAATACATAGAATCATGAGTTGCGAAAGCATCTACCATCTGATTGTCATCTCTCAGAATATGATGAAATTCAACTTTTTTAAAGAAGGGTAATTATCTTCTAGCATAATCTTTGTAAGTTATCAAGCCAGGGTGACGAGTATCCCATTCTCCTTTAATCTGATTAACTACCAAAGTTGAATCGCCATACACATCGAGAACTTTGATTATGAGATTAATGGCTTCCTTGAGACCCAAAATACAAACCTCATACTCTGCCATATTATTGGTATAATCAAATGTCAGCCTTGTAGTAAAAGGAATGTGTGATCCATAAGGTGTGATAATTACAACTCCAATTCCTTTCCTGTAGGCATTCACAGCTCCGTCAAACACCATACCCTATCGGTATTCAGGATTCAGACCTTCCCCAAGTAAAGGTTGATCACAATCTTTTCCTTTCAGAAACATAACATCCTCATCAGGGAATGACAAATTGATAATCATCTACCGATTGGTGAGCAAGATAGTCCGCCAATACACTGCTTTTTATAGCCTTCTGAGTGCGGAATTCAATATCATATTCAGACAATAACATCTGCCAACGAGAAATTCTCCCAGTAAGAGCAGGTATCTCAAAAATATACTTGATTAGATCCATTTTGGAAATCAACTAAGTAGTATGATTCAACATATATTGCCTCAACCGCTTCTCCGCCCAGGCCAATGCGCAACAAGTCTTTTCCAACATAGAATACCGCGACTCACAGTCAGTAAACTTCTTGCTGAGATGATAAATGGCATATTCTTTCTTCCCTGTTTCATCTTGTTGTCCCAAAATACATCCCATGGAATTATCTAACACTGTCAAATACATGATCAATGGTCTTCCTTCAATAGGAGTGAGCAAGATAGGAGGTTCAAGTAAATACTTTTTAATACTTTAAAATGCCCTTTGGCAATCATCTCTCAACACATAACCCTGATCTTTCTTTAACAAATTAAAGATCGGTTCACACGATGCAGTCATATGGGAAATGAATCTGGAAATGTAATTCAGACGTCCAAGGAAGCCTCTAACTTGCTTTTCAGTTCTCGGCGCAAACATTTCTTGGTTTGCTTTGACTTTATCAAGGTCAACTTCAATTCCTTTTTGGCTGACAATGAAACCTAGAAATTTCCATGATCGGACACCAAATGTACATTTATTTGGATTCAAGCGGAGACGATACTTCCTCAAACGCTGAAACAATTTTAACAAATCTTCTATATGCCCTTCTTCAGTCTAGGAATTAACAATCATATCATCAACATACACCTCAATTTCCTTGTGCATCATATCATGAAATAGGGTTGTGATAGCCCTCTGTTACGTTGCACCAGCGTTCTTTAACTCGAAGGGCATCACTCTGCAACAGAATGTTTCCCAGGGTGTGATAAACATTGTTTTTTTCATGTCCTCAGGAGCCATTCTCATTTGATTATATCTGGAAAATCTATCCATGAATGAGAATACTTAAATTTTGTTATACTACCAACCAACATATCAATATGTGGTAATGGAAAATCATCTTTTAGACTAGCTTTATTTAGATCTCTATAATCAATGCACATTGTGATCGGTGGAAATAGAACTGACTGTTTTGAAATGCTGGTTCGCGAAATGTCGCGGTAAGTAAGAGTCGCCACCGTCTTTTATTTTCTCCAACAAGGAAAGGACAAAAGCACAGCAAAATTCCTTTTCGAGATGTTTCTCGGTTCGGGAGGTAGATTATATAAAGGGAAGGTGTTAGCACCCTTTCTATCCGTGGTTATCCACGGGCTCTTAGGTACTTGCTCACTATGTCTTCAAAAATTGTTTGTTTTTCTTGTGTATGTGGGTTTTGAAAAAAGTTTAGTTTGAAAACTTCTAGGTAACTCTTGTATCAGTCCTCAAGAGTGTATGAAGTATTTGTTTGAAAACTTTTGTTTGAAAGTGTGAGTGCGAAAAGTTTGTTTTATTTTTGAAAGAGCAAGTACCCAGGAGAAATCTACCTACTCTAAGGAATTAAGCTGTGTAAGAGTCCTCTAGACAGTACTATCCCACTATTAAGAAGTAGGTAGCACCGTCGTTGGAGTTATTCGGGTCAATTCGATTATTAGGGACATGTGTGGTCACCAAAGTAATAGTAGGACGCCTTAGCGGTAACCCTAATATCCTAGATCCTTTTTATCTGAGGCAACCGTTTCGAGGCAACTGGATCTTTAGACAAGAGGGCGACCTCTAAAACACCCTATACTTAATGACCACATCGAGGCAACCAAGTGAGGCGTACCCTAGGAGTGGCATGTGCAAGTGTGTCAATTTTCAATTAAGATTATCTTTGCACATGTATTTGTGAGCTACGGGTTGATTTTATTTTTCAGGCAAGTCTTGCATGCATAATTAACAATTAATAGTTGTGCGGAAAGTAAATTGTGGAAAGTAAATCTACGCTATTACAAGGCGTCGGGTATTTACATCGCCAAAAACATAACCCTTTGAAAAATAAAGTGCGAGAAAATAAAGAAAGCGATAAAAGTCCTAATTATCTATTACATTCTCGGAGCAGATACATAAATATAATCAAAATAATAATAATGCGCGAAAGAAATTAAGTCGAGGACGTCCTTAGGGTTTTGACCCTTTTGAGAAAAGAATGAATTTTAGCCTTTTTGCAATTAATTAAATATTAAACCTAATTTACTAATTAATTAAATAATTACAAGAAAAAGAGTGTTTTTTAGGTCTTTAATGTTTTAATGAAAATAAAATAAAAGGAATTAAAATTGTCAAAAAGAAAAACCCTAATTCTAGATTGATTTTATTTATTATGAAAAAGATTAAAGTTAACCTAATTTAAAACAACTAAATTAATTAATTACATTTATTTACAAAATAAAGTTAAATTAATAAATAATAAAAATAAATAATATTTTAGGTTTCTGATTTTATTATGAAAAATAATTAATTTATGAATTAATAATAATAATAATTAATAATAGTTAATAAAAGAAAATAAAAAAATAAAAAGGAAAGAACAAAGAAACCAGGGGGGGGGTGATGGCCCAATAAGGAGGTTAGTCTGGAATTTCTGAGGCCCACTAAGCTCAAGCCTGCGTTGACTTTGATAATTCCCCATGACACGATTGACTGGGAGCATGGTGAGGCTCATCTCATGGCCATCAGATTCAATGTTATGGCCACTTGGCGCGCTAGGATGTGAGGTACGTGGTGTTCACCATTTGGAGGCCTGCACGTGAACATGTTAGAAAAAATATTATAGAGTTTTGGGTGGACCAGGGAATCGAACCCAGGTCCCAATGATACACAGCCAACGCATCTACCACTAAACCACTTGCCTGCATTTGATATTATAGTGACAATTGAAAATAATATATAAAAACAAATAAACATGCTGAAAAAACAAACAAAACGCGCGTAGTTTTGAATGAACCAACCACACGCGTACACCTCATCATCGTTCTCCTTGAACCTGCAAAATAACAAACAGATAGCGGGGGTTTTTAACCCCCACAATCTAACATGAGGAATAATAGTGAATAGGTCTATGTGCAATATAAATTGTTCGCGAGGGTAGGGTTAAATTCGTCTTGATGCAACGATCTCAACCATATGCGCTAGGGGTTCTAATTTTGCCTGAATAATAAAGCCCCAATTTGGAAGCTTGGAAACCCTAGATTTTGTTCATGGTGATTTGTGATTCAAAGCGTTTCAGTCCAATTAACCTATGCCAAAAGCTTCCTGTGGATTCAAGCAACACAAAATATACAAGAAATCATGTTAATGATGCACAAATCATGAGGTTCGATTATGGAAAAAATAAGCAAACTGTGAGTTCGTGTGGAGCGATTTGTTACGCCTTAGCACTTGGTTTTGATTCCAAAACGTTTCTGGGAGTTCTAGCAATGTATTGGAATCCACAAATTGCTTTAAAAGGGCCTGGAACCTGGAAAACAGTTTTGGCTTTTTCTTGATTTTTTTTAAATATGGTTATGGCTTTCTGCAGCAATTCTCACGTTCATGGCATTAGGTTTAGGTTCTGTATATATAATGGACTGAATTTAGGTAAAATCTTTGACCAAAGATCCATTGCATTGATGTTTCAATATTTGATTGAAAATCAAATATTTTTCAATCTTTTTGATTGAAGAAAGTTGCTAAATTTGGAGTTTTTGATATCCTTGATTGGCACACGAAATCTCCAGCATATATTGGTCATCTTTGCTTCACCAAAAGATTGAGGAATCATATCTTTGAATTTCCTACATTTAAAATTAATTAAATGAATTAAAAATCAATTAAAAATCCAATTAATTAATAAAAATAAGAAAATAATTCAATTTAATCTCAATGGGTCGTGCATAAGCCTTGGATAAAGTTTCAAGAAGGAATTTGAGGCCCATTAGCAAAAACAAAGTGTTTTGAGCAAAGTTGACTTTTGCAAATTCACAAAAATTTCCCAACTTCTACAATGCATATCTTGCTCAATTTTGATCATATGAACATGTTCTTTGACATTTTGGAAAGGTCTTGAAGTACTCTAACCAATGCATTTGGTTCCATGTCATTTGGATTTACCAATCGCAAGTTATGGTCTTTGACTTAAAGTGCATTTTTGTTGACTTTTGAAATTGACCTATAATGTAGAAATTGATAACTTTTTGTGGGAGCATTTCTAGGACTTGGAATGTGAGGATGAATTGTTGGAAACGTCATCCCTTTCAAAATGAGCATTGGATGGAATTTTTCTGATGAACCATGAAAAAGTTATGCCCTGGTCAAGTTACAGTTGACTTTTCAACTGTCCAAAAATAGTAACTTTTGCATCTTTGATGATTTTTGAGCCATTCTTGTGGAATCATGATCAAGACTTGATCAAATGATGATTGTGTGCTCAAAATAAGATGTTGACCAAAATTTTTGACTTTTGACTGCAAAATGACCATTTCACCCCTGCAGTTGACTGTAGAGCAAATGAAGCTTTTGACTGTGCAATTTGACATTGTGAGTCATGAGACTTGACATATAGATGCTTGACAATGTATAGAGGCCTATGGGACTTGATTGGACCATTGAAAACCTCAAATTCATTGAGAGAACCAAAACCCTAATTTTGACTGGCTTAGAAGGTGGTTTGGACTGTGCAACCCTTGAGAAATCTTGAATCATTTGAAGATGATTCGTGATAAACCTTGAAGAATATGGGAGGGAAAATTTTGGGGTACAACAGTTGCCCCTGTTCAATCTTCTTAGACCTGAGGATGTAGATTGGCTTGCGTGCCTTTCGTGATCCGAAGGTGGAAGATGATTGAACACTAGAGTGCCATGAAATTTGCACTCGCATAGTAGAATATCAACAATGTGATGTCGGGAATGGGCTTATAGATGCCATTTGGAGATGTAACGGATAGTTGTGGAGATGGGATTAAAGATGCCATCTGGAGATGTTGATCGCGTAAGAGATTCCTTAGCGAGAACTTGTGTACCTGGGAAAGAAAGATAATTTCCTGGCCTGTTACAGGGGTTGATCTTCAAACTCTTCATGCAGATATGCCCTGGCTAGATACAAGTATCGAATCTACAATCAATCGCTCACATATATGCCCTCGCTAGATACATGTATCGAATCTGGAACTTCAAAAGGTTGGTAGAGATAGCTTTCCTTGCTGGATACAGGCGTAGACCTCTAATCAGTCGCTTGCAGATATGCCCTGGCTAGATACAGGTATCGAATTTGGAAGTAGTCGTCCACAGATATGCCCTGGCTATATATAGGTATCAAATCTGGAATTAGTCGCCCACAGATATGCCCTGGCTAAAATACATGTATCGAATCTAGAACTTCAAAAGGTTGATCGAGATAACTTTCCTGGCTGGATACAGGCGTAGACCTCTAATCAGTCGCTTGCAGATATGCCCTGGCTAGATACAAGTATCGAATCTGGAAGTAATCGTCTACAGATATGCCCTGGCTAGATACAGGTATCGAATCTGGAATTAGTAGTCTACAGATATGCCCTGGATAGATACAGGTATCGAATCTGGAATTAGTCGCCCACAGATATGCCCTGGCTAGATACAGGTATCGAATCTGGAGCTTCAAAAGGTTGATCGAGATAACTTTCCTGGCTGGGTACAGGCGTAGACCTCTAATCATTCGCTTGCAGATATGCCCTGGCTAGATACAGGTATCGAATCTGGAAGTAGTCATCTACAGATATGCCCTGGCTAGATACAGGTATCGAATCTGGAATTAGACGTCTACAAATATGCCCTGGCTAGATACAGGTATCGAATCTGGAATTAGTCGCCCACAGATATGCCCTGGCTAGATACAGGTATCGAATCTGGAACTTCAAAAGGTTGATCGAGATAACTTTCCTGGCTGGATACATGTGTAGACCTCTGATCAGTCACTCACAGATATGCCCTGGCTAGATACAGGTATCGAATCTGGAATTAGTCGCCCACAGATATGCCCTGGCTAGATACAAGTATCGAATCTGGAACTTCAAAAGGTTGATCGAGATAACTTTCCTGGCTGGATACAGGTGTAGACCTCTGATCAGTCACTCACAGATATGCCCTAGCTAGATACAGGTATCGAATCTGGAAATTCAAAAGGTTGATCGAGATAGCTTTCCTGGCTGGATACAGGCGTAGACCTCTAATCAGTCGCTCACAGATATGCCCTGGCCAGATACAGGTATCGAATCTGGAACCTCAAAAGGTGATGGTAATATCTTTTGATTGACCTTTTCCTGAAAAGGCAAAGCATTAATCGTATGCAATGTCATGATGTATGAAATGCAGGATGTCATGATGTTTTCAGGAATAAATGAGATTGTGTCGTATGCACTTTATCATGTATGTAAGCAGAATGTATGAAATGTGAAATGTCTATGAATGTATTTTCGTTTGGGAAAATAAATCCTTGACGAATGCCAGGAATTTGAATCCTGGGTTGACGTTGAAGATTAGAGTTCTTCGTTCCGCTGGGGATGATGGTGTAGGTGATTGCAAGAATAAACCGGTAGGAGAAGATGACTCCGTTGGGGAATAAACTTGTTGGAGAGATTTCTCTGTGGGGAAATACCCTGTGGGGAAGAGATGCTTCGTTGAGATTTTAATGAGAACTCCGCTGGGGATTCCATTGATAAGTTATGTTGGGGAATTTGATGAACTCCGCTGGGGGATAGGAAGAACTTCGCCGAGGATGATCTTTCCGTTGTAATTAGCTGAGGATAACCCAGTTAGACCCTGGTGGGGAATAACCTTTAAACATGGTCGGGGAGAGATGCATGTACTCTGCAGGGGACCAGCTTCCAGACTCTACTGGGGATAAGCTTCCAGAATCTACTGGGGATAAGCTTCCAGAATCTACTGGGGATAAGCTTCCAGAATCTACTGGGGAGGATGATTCAACTCTCCTGGGGAAACTTTTGGACTGCACTGGGGAATGGCTCCACTGGGGTGTCTGGTATCCCGCCGGGGAACATTCTTATACTCCATTGAGGAATATCAAGACTTCTGGGGATGCTTGTTGAGGAACATCTACATACTCCGCTGGGGAATGTTGATATCTTCTGGGGATACCCAACTTCCTTAAGGCTGACAGTAGGCTAACTCTGCTTGGGGAGAGTGTTGCTGACTTGCTGGAGATATTGTGCCTTTTTGGGCTAATTGGAGACCGACTCTGCTTGGGGAGAGTATTGTTGATTTGCCTTACTCTGTGGGGAGCGAAGGTATCTTGGTTACGTTCTTCAGCCGAACCTACCTTGGTACCTTGGTGGACAGAGCAACTAGATTGCTTAGACAATTCTTATTTCCCCAGCTTCTGTGGGAGAAGGAGGCCTATGAAGGGGCTTGATAACTGCCGATTGACAAATCTTCTTCTGGTAGGCAAGTGACGAGATGACGGGACATAGTCGTACGCTTTTGATCCCTAACTTTTGCCTGGACCGCCCGTTCGGGTTTTCAGTCCATCGGGATACCCCTTTTTGCCCAAGTCGCCTTTTCAGGTTTTCGACTTGCCGGGTGTACATATTTTTTCATTTTCATCCCTTATTTTTGACCGAACCCTTTTGGTTCGCCGGGAAGCCCTTATTTTTGCCTAGGCCAGTTAACCTAGAGGGTCTTTGATTATGCGTAGTATTTTTTCGACTATGTCCATGCTCTCAGGATGTAGGGAGTTGTCACTGTCGTGTTGCCATACTACCAGGAGATCTTCGTTTGATCGTGTAAGATTCGTTGCTGGAATTCAGGTCCAATGCCCCAAGTGACTCAGGCGGAGATTTGCCCCTGGCTATTTGGCATTTTGAGAGATTCCTTGAATCTTGACTTGACTGCCCCAGATGATGGACAATGATCATGCCGTGCCCCTTGATTGGAAGTGTTTTTCCATTTGATGACCTTTTTGTTGAGAAGATTCTTGTTCACTGGATATTCATCGTGCAAATTTCTCTGCTGTTTGAACAAATAGTCATATGCAAACAAATATCATTTTAAGAATGCAAAGCTTATGCCTGTCTTGAAATTTTTGAAAAATGAAGTTTTCAATAAAACAAGTGAATTTTTGTAAAATGTGATGTCAACTCGGTACTTTACAGCAAGCCTTAAGGAGTCAGGATACCTTTTGTAACATTATGCTTTCGAACTAACCCATGCTTCAGCTAGGACTTTTAAGGGTTATAACGTGGCCTGGTTCACGACTTAAGAAACAAAGGATAAAGGCTCAAAGTATATTTGTACCCACCCACTCTTCTTGATGTTCTTCAATCCTAAACTCAACTAATCGTGCATTAGACCTTGTTTGAGTCTTTGCTCTGATATTCCGGTGATGGTTCGGATGTTGCCAATTTATTTTGAATAGGCAGTCATTTCTTTTTTGTTGAGGGTTTGTAGGACCTCTTTCTTTTTGATTTCATTATCCCAGTCTTTTTTGCCTGAACTATTTCTTTTGTGATTACAGTCAGCGGGATGCCCCAGTTCTGTAAGTCTCCTTCATAGGTTTTGACTTATCGGGCTTTTATTTTGGGAGATAATGACTGCCTGTCTTTATGATTATAGGAACCATCACTGTCTTTTTGTCTCGGAAGGACTTCTTTGATGCCGTTTGTTGTGCACCTGGATCAACTGAGAGAACTAACCTTCCCCAGGTTATGATTAAGGGTTTTAATTTTTCGAAAAGAAAAACTCCAACTTCTTTGGCTCAAAGTGGTTGACGAGGGATTATCTTCCTTATAACTCCACTGTTTAGGATTTGAAACAATGCCTGTACTTCATCAGCGGGGTCTGTTCAGAAGCATACTGTAAAGATCGTGGTATCGTTTTTGTCATCCTCCCTCAAAAGGCTTAGATTTTTTTTTTAATCGAGAATTAATCATCACAAATATGAAAGCAATTTGAATATAGTGGATACGAATGGATTAATTCAAAACAGACATATGCAATGCATTAATGAAATAACAACGTTTGACATGATAAATGTTTGAACAATCAGAGAAAAATACAACTTGAACATTCGAATGAACAAAAGTTTCCTCGTCTCAGGACTTGTCACTTCAAATGGTGAACCTTGGAGGGATGGTAGAAGAACTCAGCCTGACCACCTTGGGTAAATTCCAATGCTCCTTCATCAATCAGGTCCTGGATCTTGTTCTTCAGAGTCCAACAGTCGTCGGTGTCATGTCCTGGACTGTCAGAGTGGTATGCACACCTTTCACTCGGGCTATACCGGGAAGAGGAAGTGTTGGGATTCTTATGAGGTTCCCTTAACATTACCAGGTTCAGTCTCAACAGGCGTTGTAAAGCTTGAGACGGCGACACGTTGAGCTTGGTGAATTGCCTCCTAGGCTTGTCTGGCTTGCTCTGATCAACCCGTTGTTCTTGGCGAGGTCGTTGTTGGCCCTGTGAAGTAGTAGCAGCTTGGAGAGGTCTATTCATTGAACCAAACCTTTGAATTATTGGAGGCTGATTACCGGTTTGGTCCCCAGCCTTGACTACTTGCTTCATACTGTCTTGCTGAAGCTGGTTAATCACAGTTCTCAACTCTTCTTGTTCCCGAGCTAAGCCTTGGATAAGGGCCATTTGCCCCAGCATCTGGGTTCTCATTGCATCTACCTCAGCTTGCAGATGTTTCAGCCGTTCATCCTTACTGTCTTCTGGACTGTTCTTGACCAAATTCCCCATGAGGAGCATTCTCAATTCTTCCTGCCCCTTGGATGGGCTTAGGAAGATTTCCCTGAACTGAGTCTCTTGAGCATGAAGATCCTGGTTGTCTTGTTGGGAAGCCATTGCTGAAATAAACAGCGAAGAAGGTAAGTGACCTGTAACAAGGGTACCTGTTATGCAATGATATGTATGTATGCATGCAATGTTTTTAAGGATCTCGCGGGGTAAACAAGAAAATTGTTAGAATCTGGTAACTTGATTGAAGGAACTTCATGTTGTTGAGAGTCCTTCTTCAAGAGTCAAAGCTCACCATATCGAGTGGGTCATAGCCCCTGACTCAAGTCATCATGTTTGGATTTCTGGACAACCTTGGCTAGAGGAAAATAAATCCCCTTTGCCCCTTGCTAGACATTTGGTTCATCATGACCTGCATCACAAACCCTTGAGATCCTTGAAATGGTTAAGGAAATGCTATGGTATGATGTTATGATGCGTATGATGTTATGTACGTGGATAAAAAGGTGTGAGGTGTAAGTAAGCCCTGTAATGAGTCCAGATTAAGGACTGTAAACAAAACCTGCAAGGAACTCATGTTGTCAGATAACAAGAATGTGCAAGTAGTTCAAGTTTGAAGGCATACAAGTCACACAAGACAGCCCTTAGAGTTTAGGCCAACATGAAGTTTAGGTACTACCCTCTTGAAGTTGGTGGGCTCAAAACCTGTCCTATCAAAAGTAACCGGGTTCTAAGGAGCTCAATATCATTGGGTTGTTTTCTATGTTCATTGTTTTGATTTAGCCACTTAACCGGCGACCAAAATATTCCAAGAAAACAACCCTCAATGAGTGTAGTATCGAGTATCTACCAACTTCGGACTACACCAAAGTTGGTCATCTCACTACCCCTAAAGAGGCCAGGATGGTCAAGTAAGGTTCTAAGGTCAGTTGATGTTTCACGACACCACGCGGCGGCCCCGTACTCTCCTTGACTTGACTCAAGGGTTACTGGTACTCACCAAAGTGCCACATCAACGTAGCAACTGCTTCAACCGTGTCGGTATACCCCGCACAGTTCCCTCACAGTTTGTTGCTACTTCTAAAAGGGTATCCCCCAAATCCGGGTTAGGATCTATGAAACTCCAAGACAAACCCACAATATTAAAGCAAACAAAGCAAGCAATTGAAAACAAGGGTGGTCTAATCCTAAGGTACACCTCACTTATTAATAGTCCCCAGCAGAGTCGCCAGTTCTGTGATCGGTGGAAATAGAACTGACTGTTTTGAAATGCTGGTTCGCGAAATGTCGCGGTAAGCAAGAGTCGCCACCGTCTTTTATTTTCTTCAACAAGGAAAGGACAAAAGCACAGCAAAATTCCTTATCGAGATGTTTCTCGGTTCGGGAGGTAGATTATAGAAAGGGAAGGTGTTAGCACCCTTTCTATCCGTGGTTATCCACGGGCTCTTAGGTACTTGCTCACTATGTTTTCAAAAATTGTTTGCTTTTCTTGTGTATGTGGGTTTTGAAAAAAGTTTAGTTTGAAAACTTCTAGGTAACTCTTGTATCAGTCCTCAAGAGTGTATGAAGTATTTGTTTGAAAACTTTTGTTTGAAAGTGTGAGTGCGAAAAGTTTGTTTTGTTTTTGAAAGAGCAAGTACCCAGGAGAAATCTACCTACTCTAAGGAATTAAGCTGTGTAAGAGTCCTCTAGACAGTATTATCCCACTATTAAGAAGTAGGTAGCACCGTCGTTGGAGTTATTCGGGTTAATTCGATTATTAGGGACATGTGTGGTCACCAAAGCAATAGTAGGACGCCTTAGCGGTAACCCTAATGTCCTAGATCCTTTTTATCCGAGGCAACCGTTTCGAGGCAACTGGATCTTTAGACAAGAGGGAGACCTCTAAAACACCCTATACTTAATGACCACATCGAGGCAACCAAGTGAGGCGTACCCTAGGAGTGGCATGTGCAAGTGTGTCAATTTTTAGTTAAGATTATCTTTGCACATGTATTTGTGAGCTACGGGTTGATTTTATTTTTCAGGCAAGTCTTGCATGCATAATTAACAGTTAATAGTTGTGCGGAAAGTAAATTGTGGAAAGTAAATCTACGCTATTACAAGGCGTCGGGTATTTACATCGCCAAAAACATAACCCTTTGAAAAATAAAGTGCGAGAAAATAAAGAAAGCGATAAAAGTCCTAATTATCTATTACATTCTCGGAGCAGATACATAAATATAATCAAAATAATAATAATGCGCGAAAGAAATTAAGTCGAGGACGTCCTTAGGGTTTTGACCCTTTTGAGAAAAGAATGAATTTTAGCCTTTTTGCAATTAATTAAATATTAAACCTAATTTACTAATTAATTAAATAATTACAAGAAAAAGAGTGTTTTTTAGGTATTTAATGTTTTAATGAAAATAAAATAAAAGGAATTAAAATTGTCAAAAAGAAAAACCCTTATTCTAGATTGATTTTATTTATTATGAAAAAGATTAAAGTTAACCTAATTTAAAACAACTAAATTAATTAATCACATTTATTTACAAAATAAAGTGAAATTAATAAATAATAAAAATAAATAATATTTTAGGTTTCTGATTTTATTATGAAAAATAATTAATTTATGAATTAATAATAATAATTAATAATAGTTAATAAAAGAAAATAAAAAAATAAAAAGGAAAGAACAAAGAAACCAGGGGGGTTGATGGCCCAATAAGGAGGTTAGTCTGGAATTTCTGAGGCCCACTAAGCTCAAGCCTGCGTTGACTTTGATAATTCCCCATGGCATGGTTGACTAGGAGCATGGTGAGGCTCATCTCATGGCCATCAGATTCAATGTTATGGCCACTTGGCGCGCTAGGATGTGAGGTACATGGTGTTTACCATTTGGAGGCCTGCACGTGAACACGTTAGAAAAAATATTATAGAGTTTTGGGTGGACCTGGGAATCAAACCCAGGTCCCAATGATACACAGCCAACGCATCTACCACTGAACCACTTGCCTGCATTTGATATTATAGTGACAATTGAAAATAATATATAAAAACAAATAAACATGCTGAAAAAACAAACAAAATGCGCGTAGTTTCGAATGAACCAACCACACGCGTACACCTCATCATCGTTCTCCTTGAACCTACAAAATAACAAACAGATAGCGGGGGTTTCTAACCCCCACAATCTAACACGAGGAATAATAGCGAATAGGTCTGTGTGCAATATAAATTGTTCGCGAGGGTAGGGTTAAATTCGTCTTGATGCAACGATCTCAACCATATGCGCTAGGGGTTCTAATTTTGCCTGAATAATAAAGCCCCAATTTGGAAGCTTGGAAACCCTAGATTTTGTTCATGGTGATTTGTGATTCAAGGAGTTTCAGTCCAATTAACCTATGCCAAAAGCTTCCTGTGGATTCAAGCAACACAAAACATAGAAGAAATCATGTTAATGATGCACATATCATGAGGTTCGATTATGGAAAAAATAAGCAAACTGTGAATTCGTGTGGAGCGATTTCTTAGGCCTTAGCACTTGGTTTTGATTCCAAAACGTTTCTGGGAGTTCTAACAATGTATTGGAATCCACAAATTGCTTTGAAAGGGTCTGGAACCTGGAAAACAGTTTTGGCTTTTTCTTGATTTTTTTTAATATGGTTATGGCTTTCTGCAGCAATTCTCACGTTCATGGCATTAGGTTTAGGTTCTGTATATATAATGGACTGAATTTAGGTTAAATCTTTGGCCAAAGATCCATTGCATTGATGTTTCAATATTTGATTGAAAATCAAATATTTTTCAATCTTTTTGATTGAAGAAAGTTGCTAAATTTGGAGTTTTTGATATCCTTGATTGGCACACGAAATCTCCAGCATATATTGGTCATCTTTGCTTCACCAAAAGATTGAGGAATCATATCTTTGAATTTCCTACATTTAAAATTAATTAAATGAATTAAAAATCAATTAAAAATCCAATTAATTAATAAAAATAAGATAATAATTCAATTTAATCTCAATGGGTCGTGCATAAGCCTTGGATAAAGTTTCAAGAAGGAATTTGAGGCCCATTAGCAAAAACAAAGTGTTTTGAGCAAAGTTGACTTTTGCAAATTCACAAAACTTTCCCAACTTCTACAATGCATATCTTGCTCAATTTTGATCATATGAACATGTTCTTGGACATTTTGGAAAGGTCTTGAAGTCCTCTAACCAATGAATTTGGTCCCATGTCATTTGGATTTACCAATCTCAAGTTATGGTCTTTGACTTAAAGTGCATTTTTGTTGACTTTTGAAATTGACCTATAATGTAGAAATTGATAACTTTTTGTGGGAGCATTTCTAGGACTTGGAATGTGAAGATGAATTGTAGGAAACGTCATCCCCTTCAAAATGAGCATTAGATGGAATTTTTCTGATGAACCATGAAAAAGTTATGCCCTGGTCAAGTTACAGTTGACTTTTCAGCTGTCCAAAAATAATAACTTTTGCATCTTTGATGATTTTTGAGCCATTCTTGTGGAATCATGATCAATACTTGATCAAATGATGATTGTGTGCTCAAAATAAGATGTTTACCAAAAATTTTGACTTTTGACTGCAAAATGACCATTTCACCCCTATAGTTAACTGTAGAGCAAATGAAGCTTTTGACTGTGCAATTTGACATTGTGAGTCATGAGACTTGACATAGAGATGCTTGACAATGTATAGAGGCCTATGGGACTTGATTGGACCATTGAAAACCTCAAATTCCTTGAGAGAACCAAAACCCTCATTTTGACTGGCTTAGGAGGTGGTTTGGACTGTGCAACCCTTGAGAAATCTTGAATCATTTGAAGATGATTCTTGATAAACCTTGAAGAATATGGGAGGGCAAATTTTGGGGTACAACACACATAGAAACTTTTCCGTCTTTCTTTGGTATAGGGAAAATATTGGCAATCCACTGAGGATACACTGATGTTACAAGAAAACCAGCATTAATCTATTTTAACACTTCTTCTTTGATATTTACTGCCATATCAGGTTGCGTTCTTCGCAATTTTTGCTTGACTGGCGGGCACTCTGGCTTCAGAGGAAAATGATTCTCCACAATATCATTATCCAAACCCGACATATCTTGGTATGACCGGCCAAAGATGTCCACATACTCTTTCAACAATTAAGTCAACCTTCTCTTCACATCAGGATGCATCAATGCTCTAATCTTGACTTCCTTTGGCTCTTCCTCTGAACCCAAATTGATTGTCTCCAATGGCTCTTTATATGGCTAAATGGCAATTTCCTCGCGCTCGAGCAACTGTGAAACCTCTTCTGGAATTTCATCATATTCTTCTTCTTCGGCCCCATACACAGGATATTCAAAGTTGGGAGAGGGTGCAGGGTCATTGTATTCAACATGTTTTTTAATTAATCTGCACATATGATTTATGATTACTTTTAGAAACTGACACATATATATGGTGATTATGCAGATTTATTTACAGTTATTATTTATTCCAAAAAGGGTTTTCTCTGATTACCATTTTCCAAGAAAAAGCAGAAAATAAAAACATAATTTGAGAATCAAAGACAACTTTTATTAATGATTTTAATGAGCAAAGAAAATAGATAAGCTCGTACAATATCAACTTTCACCTTGGGAAGAGTGAAAGCTTTTTGGAAAGATTAACAAAAAAAAATTACTTTGAGACATAGAGGCAAGAGGGAACATCAATAGTGACCCAGTTCTGGACTCTAACTCCAAGCGTCACATAATTCAGCATCTCCTATTCTTCTTCATCCTCTATAATAGCATTGATCCCAGAAACAGTTGGGTGAAGGTATCCTCCGCTGTGGAAAATATCCTGATAGCTGCTCAAAGTAGACTTCGGCTTTAAGCTTTCATCTTTAACATTATTCACAGAGAGTCCCAAACCAGCCCTGTTATTGTTTATCGACGGGTCAACAATCTTCCCCCATGCTTTACTAGGGCCATTACGCACAACTTGCTAATCATCTTTGAATGAAGCCATATAATTATCATTCTCTCTTACGTTATCAATGGACAAGGCTTGGAACTGAGTTCCAACAGCAGCTTCATCAGCTTCGACAACACTCAAAGAAGATAAATGATAAATTAACAATGCTTGCTATCCATTTATAATAATCACTTTTCCTTAACGCATGAACTTCAGCTTTTGGTGTAGAGTTAAAGTGACAGCCCCTGCCTCATGAATCCATGGTCGTCCTAGTAAACAATTGTATGCGGGCACAATATCCATGTGTAACACGGTGGGAAAACTGTCTTGGGTGTTTTCCATTTGATCGCAATTGTTGCGGATAGCAAGAGTCGCCACCGACTTTTCTTTTATCCAATAAGGAAAGGTTGAAAAGAACAGGAAAGACCTTTCGAGATTATTTCTTGAGTTTGGGGGATAAGTTATGAAAAGGGAAGGTATTAGCACCATTTTCATCCATAGTTATCTACGGGCTCTTAGTTGCTTGCTAGATCACTTATTTTTTGTTTGAAAATGTGCTTGTGAAATGCGTTTTGAAAGTATTTTGAAAACGTCTTTGTAATGGTTCTCGTTTCTATAAGAACGCGTACAAAGTGTTGTTTTGAAAATAGTTCAAAGAGGTGTTTGTGGAATGTGTTTTTGAAAGTGATTTTGAAAAGGTGTCTTTGTAATGGTTCTCGTTTCTATAAGAGCGCGTACAAAGAGCTTTGTCTTTTGAAAATGTTTCAAGTGAAAGTGATTGTGTACAAAATGTTTTTGTTGTGAGCAAGTGAGCAACTAGGAGCATCCTACCTACTCAAAAGGTCTAGTGTTCTTTTCCTCCTCCTTTAGACGTTGTTATCTTACCATTGATTTGGTAAGAAGCCCCATCGTTGGATGTGAAGGGACAGGTGTGGGACATTTGTATAGTCATAGAAGGCAACTTGTGGGACATTTTAGCAATGTAGTTTAGGGACTAGATCGTTTACCGAAGGCAACATTGAGGGTCATCGAGGGACTATGATCTTTTATCAAGGGTCTTTGCTAAACACACATATTCGAGGGACATGACTATTTTTTCTGAGGCAACAAGTGAGATTACCCTAGGGGTGCATGTGTGTGAATAGTGTGTTTGATTGCATGCATTTTTTATTTGAATTTTAGGTTGTCTACTTGTTGGTTTTATCTTGCCATACATCCTAATTACTAAACATTTATACAAAAGTAATAAAAAAATGCAGAAAAATAAATCCTACACTATTACAACCATATTGAATAGCAAAAAAATATAAAGGCAAAATAAAATAAAGGAAGGAAAAAGGGCTTTTTCGATTTAGGAAGAAGCATCCTTAAATTCTGCTTCTCTGGCTCCCTTAGATTTGGCCTGGAGTCAGTGAGGTCATGCCTTTCGATTTCAGCTTAGCCCGAGGCATGAGATGCAGCCTTTGATTTTGCCTCCTTCGACTAGGGCCTGGAATCAGCATGGCCATCCTTCTGGCCGCCTCTTTCGTTCAGCATGGAGTGCCCTCTTCACTTTAAGTCCCTTGCTGCCTCCTTTGATTGGGGCTTGGAAGTCAGTGTAGAAGCCTAAGGCTTCGTTTTATACCTCCTTCCTCCTGTTTCTTTCGTTTGAGATTTTGAATAGCAACATGGCCTAAGGCCATGCTAGCATTGTCTTATGGCCAGGTTAGTTCTTAAAGCATATTTTAATAAACAAAGAAAATAAGTCATAAGAGTATCAATGAAAATAAACTGAAAAGATGGAAACAAAAAGAAGAAAAATGTTATGTACATGTTTTGAAACGAAAGGGAAGATTATTCACATATTATGCTAGCAACGAAAGGTTCAAGGTTAAGATTGACTTACCTTGCTTGAGGCTGGGACGTGTGGGATGGGTCTTGAGTGGATGCCTAGATGCTTCTGGATTTGAAGGGAAGGAATGAAGGTGGCGTTTCTAATGCTGGATTCAAAGGAGAAGAACAAGTGTCATGTTCTTTGTACTGGATTCGAAGGAAAACAAAGTGTGGGGATTTTTTAGATTCGAAAGAGGCAAATGTTTAGATTCTAGGTTTCTGTTTGGTGAGTGTTTGAGTTTTTGAGAGTGTTGAAGATTTGTTCCCCATAGTCCTTGGATGTGTGTCCAGCCGCTTATACATGATATGGAGCTTCTTATTTATAGGCAAAGTTGGCTGAGGTTTTGGAGGGAAAACAAAACCATTTGAACAATTTGAGTAAACTTCTCTTTGTAGCTTTCGAGGAACAGTGTTTGTATGCCATTTTGGTGCAAGACTGGGGCAGTGTTTCAGGTCTGCTGTGCAACCGTTTTGGAGCGTTATGGCCAGTGTACTAGGCCTGAACTTGGCAGCAAGCATCTTTTGAATATTTCATATTTTGTTTTGACCACCCTTCGACCAGATTCTCCTTCAAATAACATTATTTGATAACCAATAAGTGTTTTTCGAATGGGTCACTTTTGTGCATCCTTCGAAGGATCCAAATGTGTTCCCCTTGGATGGGTCACCCAAGTATGCCTTAAGGTGGGCCTTGTAAGTCCTTCGAATGGGCCATCAAACATGTCCTTCGAATGGAACACCCATACATGTCCTTTGAAGGGGTCATGTATGTATCTTTGAAAGGTCCAAATGTGTCCTTCTAAGGGACCATGCAATTCTTCGAATGGGCTAGTAAGGTATATCCTTCTACAAGGACTCCTATGTATGCCATTCAAATCCACCAACCATGTGTGTTGAAGGTTGTCAAAGGTGGAATTAAAGCATACTAAAGGGAAATTTGTCTAGTCGAAGATAGTTTAAACATAGCCAATGTCCTGTTGAAGCCTGCATGCAGGAGGTCTAAACTTTGTGATTCAAAGCAACCATACAAGAGGCCAATGCTCAAACAAAGACTTTCATGAAGGGAGCCAGATGCCCAAACGAAAGAGGCATGCTAGGATGGAAAAATGTGCAATCGAAAGATGCCAAAAGGAGGCAAAAATGTGAAATTGAAGGATGCCAAAAGGAGGCTAAAATGTGCAATCGAAGGATGCCAAAAGGAGGCTTTTTTGCCTTAGAATCGAAGGAGGCTACATGAGGCTCTTGCCTTGTGCCTGCTAGCCTAGTGGTGGCCTCTTGCATGCAAGAAAGGAGCTGTGGCTCAATCAAAAGCTACACATAGCCAGTCATCACCTTGTGAATCAAAGAAAACATGGAGGGAATTATTTGTCTAATAAACACATGCATGCAAGCATCAAACATCCAAACGAAGCAAGCATATAGGCAGTCATTGCATTGTGAACCATGTGAGGCCAAAGATGAAATCAAAGGTGGCATGTAGGAAACTCCTGCCTTGTAAATAAAATCCAGCGTGTCAGAGGCCAGCGCCCAGTCGAAGGATGCAAGCCAAGCTTGCATTAAAAGAGGCCAAAAGGCGAATCAAAGGAGCTAAATCGAAAAAGACTTGTTTTTCTCCAATTTGTCAAAAATATTTTTTTAAACCTATTTTCCCCTTTTTTTAATAGTTTCCTTTATAACTTGATACTCGAAAATCAAATTGTACTTGTGCAAGCTTGAATCTTGAGAATCCTTGTGAGAAATTCCTTGAGAAATAAGAGGGAAAATTTAGGGATATAACAGTTACCCCTATTCAATCTTCTTAAACCTGAAGAGTTAGATTGGCGAGTCAGCCATTCGTAACTTGAAGATGGAAGATGATTGAACATTAGAGTGCCCATAAATTTGCACTCAATTATGTGGTGGTTGATTGTGTAGGGAATGGGCTTAAAGATGCCATTTGGAGAAATGATGGATAATGTAGTGGTAAAATCAATGAAGTCACCACCAAGTATTTATTTATCCCACATGAAAGGGAAAGGAAAATCATCAAAGAAAAACCTAAAGGGGAAATCAAGGTCTTGCAACCGAGAGATTGGGTAAGGGAGTCGATTACACGAGGGGAAGGTATTAGCACCCCACACGTCCATAGTACTCTACGGGATCCACTCTCGTTATTTTAATTAAAGGGTATGTTCAATCTAATGCTTAAGGGTTGTAAACTAAGAGAGAATGCATGCAAAGAAAAGAGAAAGAATGTAGGGAAAATAAATTTGTACTCGCTTGGGCCCTACCCCAATGCCTACGTATCCTTTTTGATTAATCAGAGCTACCGTAGTTCAGCTCATATATTTTATTTGTTTGTAATTTTTAAATGAACAATGTTGCATTCGATCATTCCACCGCTGCTCGACCTTCGGAGACTTACGACCTGTAGTGGAAAGGAGCTAACATGATCTTAGAAGAGAAAGGCCGAATGGCGAAAAGAAATGGATTGGTTGGTATTTTTTTACCATGAAAAGAATTTTTGTATGATTAGCATTTCTTATGTATTTGCCAAGAAAAAGAAGTTTTAGTTTTAAGTGCAATTATGCAAAAAAATGGGAAGAAAACATCTAAGGGAGACTAACCTATCTCTAACCTAATGTTATCATACAATGAGGGATCTATCTAAGTTATCATGCCAAAGAAAGTCTAACAAAACTATCCTATAGGGAACATGCACTGAGAGCAAAGTCGTTATCTCAATTTCTAAATTGAGTGACTTATCAATCAACAAGAAATAAAGGAAAGTGATAAAATCCTATAGGGAGCATGCACTAAGAGCGAAGTCGTGATCTCAATCGCTAAATTGAATGACTCATCGATCAATAAGAAAATAAACAAACACAAGCACAACACATATAAGAAATGAAGTGCGGAATGCCTGCTACAGGTCTTTAAACAACGACTTCGAGCACACGCTCTTTATTTCCTACTTCTCATGATATCTAGAAAAGCGATAAATGCGGAAATATACCTTGGAAGCTGTGATACGGTGGGAAGAACTAACTGTTTTTTGGAATGATGGTTCGCATTTTGCGTTAGTATTCGCAAAATGTCACGGAAAGCAAGACTCACCACCGACTTTTATTTTATCCAACAAGGAAAGGAAAAAAGCACAGAAAAATTCCTTTTTAGAGATTATTTCTGAGTACGGGGGGTAGATTATAGAAAGGGAAGGTATTAGCACCCTTTCTATCTGTAGTTATCTACGGGCTCTTAGGTACTTGCTCATCATTTTCAAAATTATTTTCTTTGTGCTTGTGGGTTTTGAAAAGTTTTTGTTTCAACTTCGATTTAACTCTCGCTTCAGAGTGTAATGAAGTGTTTTTGAAAACTTGTTTGTAAAAGTGTATAAGTGTGAAAAAAGTTTTGTTATGGATGAGCAAGTATCTAAGAACTAATCTACCTACCCGAAAAAGGAATAGTTCTATGCTAATGTCCTTTAGATAATGTTATCCTACTATTAGTGAGTAGGTAGCACCGTCGTTGGAGTTTTAGGGTCAATTCGAATGAGGGACATACAATCACTAAAGAAATGTTAGGACATCTTAGCGGTAACCCTAATGTCTTAGATCATTTATTTGAGGCAACAATATTCGAGGCAACCATTTCGAGGCAACTATGATCTTTTAGACAAGAGGTCGACCTCTAAAACAACCTATACTTAATGACCGTTTATGAATGCAACCAAGTGAGGTGTACCCTAGGAGTGCGCATGTGCGAGTGTGTCGTTTTCAGTTATTTTTATCTTTGCACATGTTAAGGGTGATCTAATTTGATTTTAAGATTAAGCATTCATTCTTGTCATGCAAGCCCTATTATCAAACATCTAGCAGTTGTATAATTTGCAGAAATTAAAGAGTGGAAATTAAACTACGCTATTACAAGGCTTCAGGTATTTACATAGCAAAAAAAAACCCTTTGAAAATAAAGCGATAAATGTAAATAAACATCCTAATTAAACTATTACAAACTGTAGGAAGTTATATAAATATGGTAAATAATAAAAATAAAGCGCGCGAGAAGAATTAAGATCGACGAGAATTTAAGGTTTTGACCCTTCTAACCTAATTAAAAGAAAAAATTTTTTTTGTTGTTTTTAATAAAAGAAATGTTTTCTAAATTAAATATGCAATTAATTAGTTAATTAAATTAATTAATAAAAATAATTACATGACTTATTTTGGTTTCTTTGGTTATTTTAGGAAAAAATAAAATATAATTAAGTTAGTAATAAAACTTATTTATTCTAATTATTTTTAAGTTATTTACAAAAAGAAATTAAAGTTTTACCTAAAATTAAAATTTAATTAAGAAAAAATCCTAAATCTATTTTATGTGATTTTTATATTTGTTTATTGATAAAAAAATAAAAGGGATTAAAAGAAATAAATAAAACAAATAAAACATGAAAATAAAGATGGGCCTAGTAGCAAAAGTAAATAGGGGGTGCAATCATCAGAAATCCCTAGGCCCGAATCTTCGAAAGCTTCATGCTCTAACTATGGTGTTTTTTTATTCTTGCGTGGAACCTATGATTCAACCATCCATAACTGTTCTATATAAACTCAAACAAACGTTAGCATACCATAAAATGTGATTAAAATTAGAGATTCAAAGTTTAAAATTTTACCAAACCGGTGTTGTCAAATGGGGAGAGTGCTAGGCGTGTGATGGATTGCTCTTGGGCCTTGTAAGACTCTTGAGGACTTCAATAGAATGATTTGAGGCTTTATGTCAATTGAGAGAGATCGGAACCTCGAGATATGACTTGCACCAATTCTTCGATTTCTGGAGAGCGTTTTGAAGAGCTTTTAGAGAGCTTTTTGAAGAGCTTTTTGAGAGATTTTTAGAGAGGATTTTCGTCCATTTCAAGCTTGTAAGGCTCTATATTTATAGAGGAGAATGAGGAGACAAGAAAGCATGGAAAGAATCTCCCTCATAATGTTGTGTTTTAAGACCATGATCAAAATTTGGAAAAAAATACCATATTTGATGATTTTATGCCATTTTCACATGTGGATGAACCTGGACATATTTGAAAAGTTATTGCACGAAATCAATTGACATAAACCAGCATAAAACTTTCCCAAAATGGATTCACATCAAAATTTACATTATTTCCATTATTTATTTATTTAATTCTGAATTTTAATGAATAAAATATCAAAATAAATAGTAGAAAAATGTATGGGTGGGCTTAGAGGTCGTGGACCATGTTAGGAATGAGTTTCAAACTTGAAAAGATAGGCCCATTTGGAAAAAATCCAAGTTTGGTCAATATTTGCTTCATGCATTTTTTCAAAAATTATCCAACTTTGACAATGCATATCTCTCTCAATTTTAACTTTATGAGGGTGTTCTAGGAGTTTTTAGAAATCCTGAGATGTACTATAATCAACCCTTTTGGTATCATCTCAATTTTATATTCCATTCTCATGTATGAAGCTTTGACAAAAAGGGTGTTTTTGTTGACTTTTCAAAATGACCTACAATGTCCAAATTCATAACTTCTTGTGAGTGCATATTTTGAACTTGGGAGATGAAGATGGATTGTAGGGAATTGAATCCTATTCAAAATGAGATTTGTATGGGTCATTTTTCATAAAGTATGAGAAAGTTATGCTTGGTCAAAGTTGAGTTGACTTTTCCTACAAAACCCTAATTTAACAACTTTTGGTTCTTGATGAATTCTGAGCAATCCTTGATGAATCATGATCAACCCTTGATCAAATGATGAAATATATTTCAAAATGAGGATGTTGACCAAAAATCTTGAAGTTTGACTGTATGTGGGCCACAATTGACTTTTTCCCTAGCACAGTCGATTTTCAGACCTTTGAGCAATTGACTGAGCAAATTTCCTTTGTAGGGCTTGAAACTTGACATAGATGATCTTGAGAACATATTAGGACAATTTTTAGAATTTGGAAGCATCTTGATGCAACATGAAACCCTGATTTGAGGTAGACTGCCTTAGGAGAGAGCTTGTCTGGCCAAACCTTGGACTACCTTGAGCAACTTGAGGATCTTTCTTGAAATATTTTGAGAAATATGGAAGGGCAAATTTTGGGGTACAACAACTGCCCCTGTTCAATCTTCTTAAACCTGAGTGAAGAAGTGAAAAACACAAGAAGGGGGGGTTGAATTGTAAAACTGAAAATCAATGCAATGAACACAATATTTTTATCCTGGTTCGTTTGATCTCAAACTACTCCAGTCCACCCGTCAAGGTGATTTCGCCTCTCTCCAACGAGGTCTTAATCCACTATATTCAACTGAATATTACAATCTGCTTTAGCAACTGCTAGAGCCTTCTTGATGCAAACCACAAACCGGTTTGTCAAGGAATTACTTTCTTACAAAGAATTGAACACTAGGGTGTGTGAATGTTTTCTACAAAACTGTTTATCACAACTGTGATACTACACAAATTAAGCTTATGGAAACTAGATTGCTAAAATAATTGAGTAAGGAATTATGGAGCTTTTAGCAAACTGAGAGTAAGGAAGATGATGATTAACTTTTTGGCGTGTAGAGTGTTGTAGAGCATTAGCCAATTCAATCTTCATTGACTTGTTTATATAGCATTGGAATTAGTGAACGTTGGAGCAATAATTCGGATTCAATGCCAATAATAATCTTTCCTTATTAAGCAGATCTTGTCTGGAATGATGCCGTTGGTAATAACTCGTCTTGAATGCACAATATCGTTGCTACTTAAGCATGTTCTGGCTTTGGCTCATTCTGACGCTGCTTAAGTGCTGATGAACTGTTGTTGTCTTTATCAGAGTTCAGAGTGTTGAGCGTAGATCTGTTCATCAAGCTTCAACATAAGCGTGAGTTGTTCTTCTGATTCTGGTATCTGATATAGAAACTTCTGATGCTGATGTTGATATCCAATTTTCTGATGCTGATGAGGATGTTCTCATGCTGATACCCATCAGAGTTTCTGTAAAACAGAAAGTAATTTTTAGGTAGCAACTAGTTCTTACATGAATCATATAATTAATATATCTTTTCATTTTGTTATCATCAAAACTTAAACTTAGGGTAGTAGATTCAAACTTTGTTCTAACAATCTCCCCCTTTTTGATGATGACAAAAACTAGATATTTTTTAATTTGAAAATAGCGTGAAAAGTATCAGAGATAACTAAATGATAAGTTGCATCAGAATTTAATAGGAAGTTATCAAGGATAAGGGATAAAGAGATATCAGAGTTGGGATCGGAGATACTCCCCCTGAATTTATTACTTCCCTTTTTAATTCCAAGAGTTCTTCAGGATCAGATCTTTATTGAATTTTTGGACATCAGAATGTTAGAGCTTCAGATCAGAATATCAGAGCTTTGACTATCAGAACTTCAGATCAGAATATCAGAGCTTCAGAGCTTCAGTGTATCAGAGAGCATTCTTGTACCTGTAGACTTATGCAAAAACAGAAAACATTCAAGTATGTCAGAGTGTTAGAATGTTTGAGACTTTTTGTCTCAGTAATCCGTTATTGAAAAATATCATTCTTGTTCTCCCCCTTTTTGTCAGCAATCAAAAAGTGTAAGTGATATGCTAAAACGATCAGAGCAAAAAAACTTGTTATATTAAAATATTCAGAGCCAGACAAAACAGTACAAAATATATGCAAAGAAAACATTGAAAATATCATGAATGAAAAACTAAGGTTGGGTGGGAAGCGTGTGAACAGAGTCTCCAGCATTGCCTTAATCTGATCAGCAGTTTCAGTCTGATTGTGCACCATGCTGACTACTGTATCTATCTTGCTGTCTTGCACATCCATCCTTTCCTTCATCTTCTGATCATTTTCATCCATTCTTTGCTGCAGACGAATATCATTCAGCTTCAGCTCTTCCAGAGTCTGCCTGTCCAAGGCAGCTTGAGAAACATCAGAAGCAGGAAGCTTTTGAGAGCTTTCTGCAACATCTTCAGCTTGACTGACTTCAGCTTGAGTAGTCTGATCTTCTTCTGGCTGCAATTTTGAAGCTGGACACTTCTCAGACCATGGCTCACTATCCAGAAGGAGCACGTCTTCCTGTGGCAGCTGACTTTCAACTTCCTTCAGCAGCTTGCTGAAGTTCTGTTGTGCCTGCTCATAATTGATGTCTTGCAATTTGAGGGCTTCAGCACGTACCCATATTCTGAAACTTGTCCATAGCTGGTCTGAGGCAGCAGGATCAATAATTCAAGAACAGACTTGCTTCAGAGAAGCAATCCATTGCTGCAAACCTGTTTCAAAATTCACAATGCCAGAGCCAACATCTGGCTGTTTTGGTTTTGGAATGGCTATTTTATTTTTGAGGTCAGCAAGACGATCAAGGATTGTTAGATCGATTAAGGTCCTGCTGGGGTCTTCTGTATTTTATTTGGGAGATGTTTGTTTGGGAGATGGAGTGGGAGAGTCAGAAATAATAATTGGACTGTGTGGAGTTTTTGGATTATTTGGAGGGGTAGTTTCTGGCGAGGATGGCAGCTGGGCCATGGTTACAGTTGTTCCACATGACAGCTGAATTTCCAGGGGTTGTGGCTCAGAGGATTGAGGAGAATGAGGTTCAGGTGATGGAGTTTCAGAATGATGAAACTCAGGTTGAGGAGGTGATGGTTGAGGTGATGGTGGATGAATTTCTGGTTGAGGAGAGGGAGGAGGAGTTGCTGGTTGTGGAGAAGGAGGTGGAATTTCTGGTTGTTCAGGAATTTGAGGTTCTTCTGGTATGGGTGAGAGAGGTTGTTCTGGTTGAGGAGAGTGGGCAATTTCTGGTTCAGTGTTTGGATTATTTGAGAGGTGATCAAAAACACGTTGATCAATGTCAGACAGAACTTTGTCAAGTTCTGATGCTGTTGAAGTTGTGGGTTTTGGATGTTTGGTGCGGGGTCTTATGAGAGTCAGTGACTCAGAAGGGTCATCTTCTGGTTCGGTTTCATCAATATTTGGTATGGGGATTGGAATTTCAGTTGAAGCTGGAGTTGGGATTGATGTGTGAATAGCAGAAGAATTTAAAACAGAAGCAGCAGATAAATTACCTCTTTTCTTGGGTGTCTGCTGGGATGGTCCTTCTGAAGTGGCTTTTCTTTTCTTCGTCTTCTTCAGTGAAACTTCTGGTTGAGGTTGGTGCAGATCTTTGATATTCAGTTTGGGATCTGTACCATCAGCCTTGCAAGCGTCCAAGTATCTGAGAACCACCACTGGTTTAGATTCTATCTCAGAAAATAATGGAAAGTCGTCCAGAGGGACTCTTCTGCTGGTGATGTCAGCAAGAGGAGTAACGCTGGGCTCCTTTCTGATATTCTCTATCAGTTTCATTTTCTTCAGATTCTTGGCGTTCAGAGGCTTGCCAACAGTTGGTTCAATAGTACTTAACTCCTGAGCTTCTATAAGGTGCTCTATCAGCCTATTCTCAGTCAGAATATCTGATATTAACCTGCCAAAGGGTATCCAATCCCTCTTTGTTCTTTCTTCTTCCCTGGTCTCCTTGATGCTGGTCCTGAGGTGATTAAACAGAAGATGAGCCAAGTTGATTTTTACCTTCTGATTAATAAAATAGATCAGAAACTGCTGATCTATATTTATATAATCAGGGGAACTTGTTGGCTTCCTGTGATTAAAGCACCCCAGAATGATCTTCGCCCATACTCTGTGGTGATCCTTTAAGTCTCTGATTTTGCTGCTGGGCACCCCAAGGGTGAAAATCTGTTCTGCTATGACACCAACGTCAAAGCATCTTTCAGCCATATCAATACAGCGGACGCCACCGCCACTGTAACCAATCAATTTTGCTATGTGATCCTCAATGATCACAATCTTCTTTCCCATTATGTAGGAGGTGACTTGATGCGTTGATGAGGACGCATGAATCCAGAACTCCTTGACCAAGACTGGGAACGTTGGTCCAACCAACCTATCAAAATATCTCTCCCATTTTTGAGCCCTAACTTCTTCTGTCAAGTCAAAACCATTTTCTTTCAGACTGGAGAAGTCAATAATCAGTTCAGATAGCACTTCTAAGTTCTTCAATGGTGTAAGGAGTGTTCTGAAAGGAACTTGGTACTGTTCAGATGAAGGCTTCTTCTGAGAACCTGCAGAAACATTGCTGGAGGTTGCCATGTTCACACTTAGGGTTTTTCTGAGAAAACTGAAAAAATTGGTTTCTTTGAGAAAGATGAACACACAGAGAAAATGCAGAGAAATATTTGTGAGAATGAAGGAAACGGTAAAAGATTAATGTGATAAGTTAAAGTGCTTAAATAGATTTCAAAATACTTTTTGAAAGTGTAACCGGTTTCAAGAAAGAGAAATAAAATCATGATTACGTTTTAAAACATGATTACTTTCATTTAATGCTTGCTGATTTTGGGAGATTTGAGAAAGATACTTGAAACGGTTACCAGACATGTGTCTCAACGCACCCAATCAGCGTTTTGCCTTCTCAGAAGCATGCATGTGTTCTGCTTCAGAGATTTGCTGATGATTGGATGACACTTGTTTGATTTAGTGAGCAGCACGTCTATCCTTAAGCTGAAATGCTCAGATCTTTAAGAATAGCATCTGATACAATCTGCATGTTCTATCTTTCTGAAAAGAGATTGATCAGAAGTTCACAGTAAAACAAATACATTCTGAAGATAAATATATAGAATTAAAGCATTTTCACTCTGGGCAGATTTTCATGCTGAGATGTTTCAGAATGAAATTGAACCTATCTTCAGAAAGGGGTTTAGTGAAGATATCAACCCATTGATGGTCTGTATCAATAAATTTTAAGTTCAAAATTCCTTTCTGAATGTAGTCCCTGATGAAGTGATGTTTTATTTCTATATGCTTAGCTCTAGAATGTAAAATGGGATTCTTACTTAAGCAAATAGCAGAAGTATTGTCAAAGAGTATAGGGATGTTACTCTCAAAAATCTGGAAGTCTTCAAGCTGACTTTTCATCCAGAGCACTTGTGTGCTACATCCTGCTGCTGCTATGTACTTAGCTTCTGCTGTTGATAGCGCAATTGTGGATTGCCTTTTGCTGGACCAAGAGATCAGATTTTCTCCCAGAAACTGGCAGCTTCCAGAAGTACTTTTACGCTCTACTCTGTCTCCAGCAAAGTCAGCATCACAGTAGCCTACTAAGCTGTAATCACTAGATTTTCTATAAAATAAACCCATATTAGTAGTACTTTTCAGATACTTGAAAATTCGCTTAACAACTGTTAAGTGAGATTCTCTAGGATCTGATTGGAATCTAGCACAAATACATACGCTGAATAAGATATCAGGTCTTGAAGCTGTCAGATAAAGGAGAGAACCAATCATACCTTTGTAGACCTTCTGTTCTACCTTTTTGCTTACCTCTTCTCTTTCCAGAATGCACGTGGGATGCATTGGAATATTTGATGGCTTACATTCTGAGAGGTCAAATTTCTTCAGAAGATCTCTGACATATTTGCTCTGATGAATGTAAGTTCCCTCTGGAGTTTGATTGATCTGAATTCCTAGAAAGAATTTCAGTTCCCCCATGAGGCTCATCTCAAATTCTGCCTGCATACACTTAGCAAATTTTCTTCCAAGAGAAGGATTAGTAGATCCAAAAATAATATCATCAACATAAATTTGACAGACTAAGATGTCATTCTTAACTGACTTACAGAATAAGGTAGTTTCCACCTTCCCTCTGGTGAATTCATTTTCTAAAAGAAAGTTACTTAGTCTTTCATACCAAGCTCTGGGAGCTTGTTTCAGACCATATAGTGACTTCTTTAGTTTGAAAACATGTTCTGGATGTTTTGTATTTTCGAAACCAGGGGGTTGGTGCACATAAACCTCTTCTTCTATATAACCATTTAAGAATGCACTCTTGACATCCATCTGATACAGAGTGATGCCTCTATTGACAACAAATGAAATTAAAAGTCTGATAGATTTTAACCTGGCGAATGGAGCAAAGGTTTCTGTATAGTCTATCCCCTCTTGCTGACTATAACCTTGTGCTACCAGTCGTGCTTTGTTTCTGATGACTTCACCTTGTTCATTTAGCTTGTTTCTGAACACCCATCTTGTTCCAATGATGTTGAATCCTTTTGGTCTGGGAACAAGATCCCATACGTCATTTCTGGTGAATTGATTCAGCTCTTCTTGCATTGCTAGAACCCAGTCGTTGTCCAGAAGTGCTTCATCAGTAGAAGAAGGTTCAATCAGAGATACAAGTCCCATGAGGGTTTCTTCAGAGTTTCTGAAGCTTGCTCTTGTTCTGATTGGATCTTCCTTTCTTCCTAAGATAGTTTCTTCTGGGTGATCCAAGCTGCTTCTGGGTAGTCTCTTCTGAGGTTGATCAGCAGCTGTTGTAGGATTGCTAGCAGTGCTCCTTTCAGATGTTGAAGGAGTGTATATGTTGAGAGCTTCTGATGACTTGTCTTCAGAACCTGTAAATTCAATTTCCATACCTGCAAAAACTTCATTCTGCTTTGACTTTTCAGAGTCAAGCTTATCATCAAAATGAACACTGATTGATTCTTCCACAATCTGGGTTTCTGTATTGTATACTCTGTATCCTCTTGAGCATTTAGAGTATCCTAACATAATACACTTCTGTGCTTTAGAGTCAAACTTGTTCAAATAATTCTTTGTATTTAACATAAAACAAGTACATCCAAATGGATGAAAATATGAAATGTTGGGCTTTCTGTTCTTCCACAATTCATATGGAGTCTTTTCCAGAATAGGTCTTATTGATATTCTATTCTGAATGTAGCACGCTGTGTTTATTGCCTCTGCCCAAAAGATCTTAGCAACGTTTGTCTCATTGATCATGGTTCTGTCCATTTCTTGCAATGTTCTGTTCTTTCGTTCTACAACTCCATTTTGTTGGGGAGTTCTAGGACAAGAGAAATCATGCAGAATGCCTCTGTCATTAAAGAATGACTCAAAATCTTTGTTTTCAAACTCTCCACCATGATCACTTCTGACTTTAACGATTCTAAGATCCTTTTCATTCTGAACTTGGTTACAGAAGGTAACAAACACAGAGTGTGACTCGTCCTTGTGTCTTAAGAACTTTACCCATGTCCATCTGTTATAGTCATCTACGATTACTAACCCATACTTCTTGCCACTGACTGAAGCAGTTTTAACTGGTCCAAATAAGTCAATGTGCAGAAGTTCTAATGGCTTAGAGGTAGAAACAACATTTTTAGATTTAAAAGAAGGTTTTGCAAACTTACCTTTCTGACATGCTTCACACAGAGAATCTGAATTGAACTTCAAATTAGGAAGTCCTCTGACCAGATTGAGTTTGTTAATCTGAGATATTCTTCTCATACTAACATGCCCCAATCTTCTGTGCCAGATCCACTGCTCGTTGTTAACAGACAGAAGACACTTTACATTCTGACTTTTCAGTTCATAAAGTTTGATTTTATAGATGTTGTTTTTCCTCTTTCCATTAAACAGGATAGTCCCATCTTTCTGACTAACAGCTTTACATGATTTTTGATTAAAGATTATATCATAACCGTTATCACTTAATTGACTTATGGATAACAGATTATGCATTAATCCATCTACTAGCAGAACATTATTTATGGAGGGAAGATTTCCATTACCTACAGTTCCAGAGCCAATGATCTTTCCCCTCTGATTGCCTCCAAAACCAACGTGGCCTCTAGGCTTAAGTTCCAGGCTTTGGAACATATGCCTTCTTCCCGTCATGTGTCTTGAGCAGCCAGAGTCCAGGTACCATGACTGGTGTTTCTGATTTGCTGCTAAAGATATCTGCAACATGTATTATTTTATCCTTAGGTACCCAGATTTTCTTGGATCCTGATTTGTTAGATTTACCAAAACTCTGGTTGAATTTTGGTTTCACAGAATACTTACTGCTAGTGTATTTAATATCATGTGTGTGACCATACACAAAATGTGAGTTCAGAGGAGTGTGTTTAATGGTTAAATCCATGGCATTCTTTGGTGTAGGAACCTTACCTTGGTATCCTATTCCCTTCCTTCCGTTTCTGCTAACTCCATAGATCATTGAAGCCATTTTTCTTCTATCTATGCTTTTAGCAAGGAACTTCTGGAAACTGTGATCATACTCCTTGATGACCTTATCAGCGCTGCTGGGAGTTTCAGAAATTGGTTCCTTCTGAGAGTTTTGTAAAACATTTTCTAATTTTGAAATTTTATTTCTCAGCTCAGAATTTTCCAATTTAAGACTCTCAGTCTTATTAGAGTCAGATTCAAGATTCCTTTTCAGGTTTCTGAATTTAACTCTAATCTGCTGGTACCTTTCCAGGATTTCATTAAGGCTTTCAGCAAGTTCAGCCTTAGTAAAATTAATTGCAAAGTCAGGAAATACCTCTTTAGTGTCTGATTCTGAGTCTGATTCAGAAGCTTCACTATCTTCTGAAATGTTGGCCATGAGAGCTATGTTTGCTCTCTCATCATCTGATTCTGAGTCAGCTTCAGACGAGTCAGAGTCATCCCATATAGCCATGAGACTTTTCTTCTTTTCTCTTCCAAACTTCTTTTTGGGCTTTTCCCTCTGAAGCTTTGGGCAGTCACTCTTGTAGTGTCCTTGCTCATTGCACTCATAGCAGATGATGTCCTTGGTGTTTGGCTTTCTGCTTCCTGAGGAGCCTTCAGATCTTCTGTATCCAGAGGAAGAATCTGTCCTTCTGTATCTGGAAGAAGACTCGTTCTGATCAGATCTTCTGGGATTCCTGAACTTCCTTTGCCTCTGCTTCCACAGTTGATTCACTCTTCTGGAGAAGAGAGAAAGTTCGTCTTCTTCTATTGAGGATCCATCAGATGTTTCTTCAACTGCCTGCAAAACTTTAGACTCAGATTTTTTGTTAGATTTTAATGCTAAAGGCTTACCTTGCTTCTGAGGTTCATCAGCTTCTAGCTCTATCTCATGACTTCTGAGGGAGCTGATAAGTTCCTCCAGAGAAATTTTGTTGAGATCTTTTGCTAGCTTCAGAGCTGTAACCATTGGCCTCCACTGCTTAGGTAAGCTTCTGATGATCTTCTTGACGTCATCAGCAGTAGAGTAACCTTTGTCTAGAACCTTGAGACCAGCTACCAGAATCTGGAATCTTGAGAACATTGTTTCAATGGATTCACTTTCTTCCATTTTGAATGCCTCATACTTCTGAATGAGCGCAAGAGCTTTAGTTTCGTTGACCTGAACGTTGCCCTCATGCGTCATTCTGAGTGAGTCAAACATGTTCTTTGTTGTGTCTCTGTTAGAGATCTTTTCATATTCAGCATAAGAGATGGCGCTGAGAAGGATGGTTCTGGCCTTGTGGTGATTTTTGAAGTCACGCTTTTGTTGGTCAGACATTGCTTTTCTATCAATCTTCTGACCGCTTGCATTCACAGGGTGCGTGTATCCATCTGTCACCATGTCCCACAGATCAGCATCATGTGCCAGAAAGAAGCTTTCAATTCTGTCTTTCCAGTAATCAAAATTTTCTCCATCAAAGACTGGAGGTTTGCCGCTGAATCTGTCTCTGTCTTCATTGTTGTCATTGCTGGTGTGTGAATAAGTTCCTGCCATTGTGTTTTTCTGACGCTGGATCTTGTACTGACACGGTTAAGTGTTTTAGCTCAGAACCAGTGGCTCTGATGCCAATTGAAGAAGTGAAAAACACAAGAAGGGGGGGTTGAATTGTAAAACTGAAAATCAATGCAATGAACACGATATTTTTATCCTGGTTCGTTTGATCTCAAACTACTCCAGTCCACCCGTCAAGGTGATTTCTCCTCTCTCCAACGAGGTCTTAATCCACTATATTCAACTGAATATTACAATCTGCTTTAGCAACCGCTAGAGCCTTCTTGATGCAAACCACAAACCGGTTTGTCAAGGAATTACTTTCTTACAAAGAATTGAACACTAGGGTGTGTGAATGTTTTCTACAAAACTGTTTATCACAACTGTGATACTACACAAATTAAGCTTATGGAAACTAGATTGCTAAAATAATTGAGTAAGGAATTATGGAGCTTTTAGCAAACTGAGAGTAAGGAAGATGATGATTAACTTTTTGGCGTGTAGAGTGTTGTAGAGCATTAGCCAATTCAATCTTCATTGACTTGTTTATATAGCATTGGAATTAGTGAATGTTGGAGCAATAATTCTGATTCAATGCCAATAATAATCTTTCCTTATTAAGCAGATCCTGTCTGGAATGATGCCGTTGGTAATAACTCGTCTTGAATGCACAGTACCGTTGCTACTTAAGCATGTTCTGGCTTTGGCTCATTCTGACGCTGCTTAAGTGCTGATGAACTGTTGTTGTCTTTATCAGAGTTCAGAGTGTTGAGCGCAGATCTGTTCATCAAGCTTCAGCATAAGCGTGAGTTGTTCTTCTGATTCTGGTATCTGATATAGCAACTTCTGATGCTGATGTTGATATCCAATTTTCTGATGTTGATGAGGATGTTCTCATGCTGATACCCATCAGAGTTTCTGTAAAACAGAAAGTAATTTTTAGGTAGCAACTAGTTCTTACATGAATCACATAATTAATATATCTTTTCATTTTGTTATCATCAAAACTTAAACTTAGGGTAGTAGATTCAAACTTTGTTCTAACACTGAGGATGTAGATTGGCTTTCGTGCCTTTCGTGATCCAAAGGTGGAAGATGATTGAACACTAGAGTGCCCAGAAATTTGCACTCGCATGAAGTAGTATCTGTCTTGCGATGTCGGGAATGGGCTTAAAGATGCCATTTGGAAATTTCTGATGAGGGGATGGGCTTAAAGATGCCATCTGAAGGAGTGTCGATTGCATAAGAGATTCGTTAGTGAGAGCTTGTATACCTGTCGTTGAGGAAGATTCCGCTGGGGAGGGCTGATCTTTGTTGAGAGAAGTAGAATTTTAGGAGTTTCGGTCGTCCGTATTCCAATGAGGAAACATATCTGTTGAATTTTAGGAAATTCGGTCGTCCGTATTCTACTGAGGAATCATCTCTGCTGACATTTAGGAACTTCAGTCATCCATTATTCAACTGAGGAATCATCTCTGCTGACATTTAGGAACTTCAGTCATCTGTTATTCAACTGAGGAATTAAATCTGGCTTGAGGAAGCGGAAGTGAACTGCGTATCTAATTGTGTACAGGCTGCACCACGACCTACTAGGGAAAGGTGAAACCGATCGTGTTTGATAGGTCTGGGTCTTACGGTGTTGTGGACTGCTGTCTGGAGATAAGAGAAAAGAAACCTGGATAGTAGGGTTATGAGAAGGAGCCTGGGTAAGGTTTCTTTGTGAGGAGTTTGGATAACACTGCATCTGAATCGAGAAGGAACCCGAGTAAGTTTGCTTGGTGAGGAGTTTGGGTAAAACTGCATCTGAACCGAGAAGGAACCTGGGTAAGGTTGCTTTGTGAGGAGTTTGGGTAAAAATGCGTCTGAACCGAGAAGGAACCTGGGTAAGGTTGCTTTGTGAAGAGTTTTGGTAGAACTGTATCGGGACTGAGGAGGAACCTAGGTAAGGTTGCTTCAGGATGAGTCTAGGTGAAACTACATCAGGAAAGAGAAGGAACCTAGGTAAGGTTGCTCCAGGATGAGTCTAGGTGAAACTACATCGGGAAAGAGAAGGAACCTAGGTAAGGTTGCTCCACGATAGGTTTAGGTGAAACTACATCTGAACTGGGAAGAAACCTAGGTAAGGCTGCTTCATGAGGAGTTTAGGTAAAACTGCATCTGAATCGGGAAGAAACCTAGGTAAGGTTGCTTCAGGATGAGTCTGGGTAAAACTACATCGGGACCGAGAAGGAACCTGGGTAAGGTTGCTTCGGGATAAGTCTGTGTAAAACTTCAGGAGGAACCTGGGTAAGGACACCTTGTGATAAGTTAAGTTCGTGTAAAACTTCAGGAGGAACCTGGGTAAGGTTACTTTGTGATAAGTTTGTGTAAAACTTCAGGAGGAACCTGGGTAAGGTTACTTTGTGACGAACCCGTGTAAAGCTGTATTTAGGAGAAGCCCGTGTAAGATTGCTTCGTGACGAACCCGTGTAAAGTCTGTTTAGTTTCCGGAGTTAATCTTGAACTCGCAGGAAGTTGTTAATGATAACCATCTTTCCTGAAAAGGTACATGATTAATTGTATATGATGCATGACATGCATTGTATGATGATGTTCTCAAAATAAATGAAATTATGTTGTATGCAATATGTATGCGCACGTCATGATATATGAACATGAAATGCTATTGTGGTACGTCCGAGTTTGGGAAAATAAATCCTTGACTTTTGTTGGAGAATAAAGAGTTTCACTCACTAGAGATAACGATCGAAGATGATTGGGAGAATAATCCTGTAGGAGAGAATAACTTCGCTGGGGAATGGACTGACAAGGAAATGACTCTGTGGGGAGTATATACTCTGCTAGAAGATATGCTTATTTGGAGAAATAAAACTCAGATGGGGATGAATTACTGTTGCTGGTGACAGTGAACCCTGTTGGGGATTGAATTTCTGTCTGTGAAAGGAATGAACTCCATTGGGGATCATTTTCTAATGGCGACTTCACTGGGGATAATCTCTTAGACTCTACTGGGGATAATCTTCTAGACTCCATTGGGGATAATCTTCCAGTGCTGGTGATAGATAAACTCTGCTTAGGGGGAATCTTACCGACCCATTCGTGGTTGCGAGCCTCAGCTTAGGAGAATTAACACCACTGTCCTTTTCTTACTCCGCGGGGAGTGTAGATGTTACTGGGACGCGGGATGAGGATATGACAATGACTTTGCATCAAGACTTTTCTGCCCCTGTATCTGCGGGAGAAGGTGCCCGCGGAGGCCTTGTGGATCGAGTATTATTCCAACCTATGAGGTGCTTGGTAATTGCCGATTGAAATGACAAATCTTCTTCTGGTAGGCAAGTGACGAGTTGAAGGGACATAGTTGTACGCTTTAATCCCTAACTTTTGGCTGGACTATCTTTTCAGATTTTCAGTCCACCGGGATACCCCTTCATGCCCAAGCCGCCTTTTCAGGTTTTCGACATGTCGGGTGTACAAATCTTTTTTTTGTTTTTATCCCTAATTTTTGCCCAAACCCTTTTGGTTCGTTGGGATGCCCTTATTTTTTCCTAGGCCTGTCAACCTAGTGGGTCTTTGTTCATGCGCAGTATTTTCTGACTATGTCCACACTCTCAGGGTGTAGGGAGTTGTCATTATCGGTAGTGTTGTGTTGCCATACTACCAGAAGATGTTCGTTTGATCATACAAGATTCGTTGCTGGAATTCATGTCCAATTCCCCAAGTGATTCAGATGGAGATCTGCCCCTGGCTATTTGGCATCTTTGAGAGACTCCTTGAATCTTGACTTGACTGCCCCAGATGATAGACAATGCTCATGCCGTGCCCCTTGGTTGGAAGTGTTTTTTCCACTTGAGGTGATCCTTTTTATTGAGAATATTTTTGTTCACTAGATATTCGTCGTGCGAATTTATCTGTTGTTGAACAAATAGTCATATGCAAACAATGTTATTTTAAGAATGCAAAGCTTATGTCTGTCTTGAAATTTTTGAAAATGCATTTTTCAGTAAGACAGGAAAATTTTGTAAAATGTGATGTCAACTCAGGATTTACAGCTAGTCCTAAAGGAGTCAAGATGCCTTTTGTAACAGTATACTTTCGAACTAACCTATGCTTCAGCTAGGACTTTTAAGGGTTATAACGTGGCCTGGTTCACAGTTCAAGAAACAAAGGATAAATGCTCAAATTTTATTTGTACCCACCCATTCTTCGTGATGTTCTTCGATCCTAAACTCAGCTAATTATGTATTTAGATCCTGTTTGAGTCTTTGCTCTAATATTCCAGTGATGGTTCGGATATTGACAGTTTATTTTGAACAGGCAGTCATTTTTTTTGAGAGTTTGTAGGATCTCTTTCTTTTTGATTTTATTATCCCTGTCTTTTGCCTGAACTGTTTATTTTGTGATTACAGTCAACGGGATGCCCCAGTTTTGTAAGTATCCTTCATAGGTTTTGACTTAATGGGCTTTTATTTCTGAGAGATAATGACTGCATGTCCTGACGATTATAAGGAACCATCACCATCTTTTATTTTGGAAGGACCTCTTTGATGCCATTCATTGTGCACATGAATTAATTGAGAAAACTACCCTGCCCCGGGTTATGATTTAAGGGTTTTAATCTGTGTAAAAAGAAAAACTCCTACTTCTTTGGCTCAAAGGGGCTGACGAGGGATTATCTTCCTTATAACTCCACTGTTTAGGATTTGAAACAACGCATGTACATCGTCAGTGGGGTCCGTTCAAAAGCATACTGTAGAGATCGTGGTATCGTTTTCGTCATCCTCCCTCTAAAGACTCAGAGTTTTTTAATCGAGAGCTGAGCATCAAAAAAAGGAAAGCAATATAGCGAATGTGAATGGATTGATTCAAAACATACATATGCAATGCATTGATAAAGTAACAAAGTTTGTTATGAATAAATGTTTGAACAATCAAAAGAAAATTACAACTTGAAAATTCTAATGAACAAAAGCCTCTCTTGTTAGAACTTGTCACTTTAAATGGCGAGCCTTGGAGGATTGACAAAAACATTCCAGTTGACCATCTTGTGTGAATTCCAATGCTCCTTTATTGATCAGGTCTTAAATTTTGTTTTTCAATGCCCAACAGTCATCAGTATCATGCCCCGGGCTGTTGGAATGATATGCACACCTTGCATCAGGATTGTAGTCTGGGGAGGCTATGTTGGGATTCTGAGGAGGGTCCCTTAATGTCACCAGATTCAATCTCAATAGGTATTGTAAAGCCTGAGACAGCGACATGTTGAGCTTGGTAAATTTCCTCTTGGGCATATTTGGCTTACTCTGATCAACCCGTTGTTTTTGGCGAGGTTGTTGTTGGACCCGTGAGGTAATAGCAACTTGGAGGGGTCCATTCTTCACCAACCCAAACCCTTGTCTTCTTGGAGGCTGATAAATGACTTGGTCCCTGGCCTCAACTGTTTGCTTCATACTGTTGTATCTGTCTTGGTGAAGCTGGTTGATAATGGTTCTCAGCTCTTCTTGTTCCCGGGTTAAGCCTTGGATGAGATCCAACTGCCCCAGCACTTGGGTTCTTATTTCATCTACCTCAGCTTGCAGTTGTTCCAGCCGTTCGTCCTTATTGTCTTCAGGACTTTTCTTAACCAGGTTCCCGACGAGGAGTGTTTTCAACTCTTCCTGCCCCTTGGATAGGTTTAGGAACATTTCCCTGAACTGAGTTTCTTGAGTATGAAGATCTTGGTTGTCTTGTTTGAGAGCCATTGCTGAAATAAACAGCGGGGACATGAGAGACCTTTACTGGAAGACTTGTTATGCAATGATATGTATGATATGTATGCAATGTTTTCAAGGATCTCGCGGGGTAAACAAGAAATTGTTAGAATTTGGTTGCAGCTTGATTGAAGAAACTTCGTGTCATTAAGAATCCTTCTTCAAGAGTTAGGCTCACCATATCGAGTGGGTCATAGCCACCAACTCAAATTATCATGTTTTGATCTCTAGACGACATTGGCTAGAGGAAAATAAATCCCCTTTGCCCGTTGCTAGACGTTTGATTTACCATAACCTGCATCACAAACCTTTGAAATCCTTGAAATGGTTAAGGAAATGCTAAGGCATGATGTTATGATGTGTATGTTATGCGTTTAAGCAAAAGTACGAGGTAATGTAAACAAGTAAATCCGGCAAGAAATCCAAGGTATTGGATAAGGACTGTAAACAAAACCTGCAAGGAACTCAAGTTGTTAGATAACAAACATGTGCAAGTAGTTCAAGTTGAAAGCACACAAGTCACACAATAGCCTTTAAATTTCAGGCTGGCATGGAGTTTAGGTATTACCCTCTTTCAGTATAGTTGGTTCAACCTGTCCTAGTAATAGTAACCGGGTTCTAGAGGTTCTCAATATCACTGACCATCCTCGATCGGTCATAATTCCAGTTTGGCAACCTTTTCTTGCAGCCGGAATCATCGCGGGAGTTTGGTCTCAATGAGTGTAGCATGCTGCTACATTTCTATGGCCAAGTTGGTCAATTATAGGTTCTAAGGTCAGTTGGTGCTTAATGACCCCTTAGCTGACCCATATTCTCCTTATTCCACCATAAGGGATATCTGTACAAACTAAAGTGCCACACCAACATAGCTACTGCTTCAACCTTATCGATCTACGTCGTACAATTCCCTCACAGTCTATTGCTACTTACCTAAAGGGTATCCCCTGATCTGGGTTAGGATCTATAGTAACTCCGATTCAAACCCACAAAGATAAAGCATACAAATCAAGCAATTGAAAACATTATGATAAACTATTCCTAAGGTATACCCCACTCATTAGTATTCCCCAGCAGAGTCGCCAGTTCTGTGATACGGTGGGAAGAATTGAATGTTTTTTAGAATGCTGGTTCGCGTTTTGCAATGGTATTCGCAAAATGTCGCGGTAAGCAAGAGTCGCCACCGACTTTTATTTTATCCAACAAGGAAAGGAAAAAAGCACATAAAAATTACTTTTTTGAGATTATTTTTTAGTACAGGGGGTAGATTATAGAAAGGGAAGGTACTAGCACCCTTTATATCCGTAGTTATCTATGGGCTCTTAGGTACTTGCTCATCATTTTCAATTGTTTTCTTTGTGCTTGTGGGTTTTAAAAAGTTTTTGTTTCAACTTCGATTTAACTCTCGCTTAAGAGTGTAATGAAGTGTTTTTGAAAACTTGTTTGAAAAAGTGTATAAGTGTGAAAAAAGTTTTGTTTTGGATGAGCAAGTATCTAAGAACTAATCTACCTACCCGAAAAAGGAATCGTTCTATGCTAATGTCCTTTAGACAATGCTATCCTACTATTAGTGAGTAGGTAGCACCGTCGTTGGACTTTTAGGGTCAATTCGAATGAGGGACATACGGTCACTAAAGCAATGTTAGAACATCTTAGCGGTAACCCTAATGTCTTAGATCATTTATTCGAGACAACAATATCCGAGGCAACCATTTCGAGGCAACTATGATATTTTAGACAAGAGAGCGACCTCTAAAACAACCTATACTTAATGACCGTTTACGAATGCAACCAAGTGGGGTGTACCCTAGGAGTGCGCATGTGCGAGTGTGTCGTTTTCAGTTATTTTTATCTTTGCACATGTTAAGGGTGATCTAATTTGATTTTAAGATTAAGCATTCATTCTTGTCATGCAAGCCCTATTATCAAACATCTAACAGTTGTATAATTTGCAGAAATTAAAGAGCAGAAATTAAACTACGCTATTACAAGGCTTCAGGTATTTACATAGCCAAAAACAAACCCTTTGAAAATAAAGCGATAAATGTAAATAAACATCCTAATTAAACTATTACAAACTGTAGGAAGTTACATCAATATGGTAAATAATAAAAATAAAGCGCGCGAGAAGAATTAAGATCGACGAGAATTTAAGGTTTTGACCCTTCTAACCTAATTAAAAGAAAAATTGTTTTTTTTGTGTTGTTTTTAATAAAAGAAATAAGTTTTCTAAATTAAATATGCAATTAATTAGTTAATTAAATTAATTAATAAAAATAATTACATGACTTATTTTGGTTTCTTTGGTTATTTTAGGAAAAAATAAAATATAATTAAGTTAGTAATAAAACCTATTTATTCTAATTATTTTTAAGTTATTTACAAAAAGAAATTAAAGTTTTACCTAAAATTAAAATTTAATTAAAAAAAAATCCTAAATCTATTTTTATGTGATTTTTATATTTGTTTATTGATAAAAAAATAAAAGGGATTAAAAGAAATAAATAAAACGAATAAAACATGAAAATAAAGATGGGCCTAGTAGCAAAAGTAAATAGGGGGTGCAATCATCAGAAATCCGTAGGCCTGAATCTTCGAAAGCTTCATGCTCTAACTATGGTGTTTTTTGATTCTTGCATGGAACCTATGATTCAACCATCCATAACTGTTCTATATAAACTCAAACAAACGTTAGCATACCATAAAATGTGATTAAAATTAGAGATTCAAAGTTTAAAATTTTACCAAACCAGTGTTGTCAAATGGGGGGCGTTCTAGGCGTGTGATGGATTGCTCTTGGGCCTTGTAAGACTCTTGAGGACTTCAAGAGGATGATTTGAGGCTTTATGTCAATTGAGAGAGATCGGAACCTTGAGATATGACTTGCACCAATTCTTTGATTTCTGGAGAGCGTTTTGAAGAGCTTTTAGAGAGCTTTTTGAAGAGCTTTTTGAGAGATTTTTAGAGAGGATTTTCGTCCCTTTCAAGCTTGTAAGGCTCTATATTTATAGAGGAGAATGAGGAGACAAGAAATCATGGAAAGAATCTCCCTTATAATGTTGTATTTTAAGACCATGATCAAAATTTGAAAAAAATACCATATTTGATGATTTTATGCCATTTTCACATGTGGATGAACCTGGACATATTTGAAAAGTTATTGCACGAAATCAATTGACATAAACCAGCATAAAACTTTCCCAAAATGGATTCACATCAAAATTTACATTATTTCCATTATTTATTTATTTAATTCTGAATTTTAATGAATAAAATATCAAAATAAATAGCATAAATAGTAGAAAAATGTATGGGTGGGCTTAGAGGTCGTGGACCATGTTAGGAATGAGTTTCAAACTTGAAAAGATAGGCCCATTTGGAAAAAATTCAAGTTTGCTCAATATTTGCTTCATGCATTTTTTCAAAAATTGTCCAACTTTGACAATGCATATCTCTCTCAATTTTAACTTTATCAGGGTGTTCTTGGAGTTTTTAGAAATCCTGAGATGTACTCTAATCAACCCTTTTGGTCTCATCTCAATTTGATATTCCATTCTCATGTATGAAGCTTTGACAAAAAGGGTGTTTTTGTTGACTTTTCAAAATGACCTATAATGTCCAAATTCATAACTTCTTGTGAGTGCATATTTTGAACTTGGGAGCTGAAGATGGATTGTAGGGAATTGAATCCTATTCAAAATGATATTTGTATGGGTCATTTCTCATAAAGTATGAGAAAGTTATGCTTGGTCAAAGTTGAGTTGACTTTTCCTACAAAACCCTAATTTAACAACTTTTGGTTCTTGATGAATTATGAGAAATCCTTGATGAATCATGATCAACCCTTGATCAAATGATGAAATATATTTCAAAATGAGGATGTTGACAAAAAATCTTGAAGTTTGACTGTATGTGGGCCACAGTTGACTTTTGCCCTAGCACAATTGATTTTCAGGCCTTTGAGCAATTGACTGAGCAAATATCCTTTGTAGGGCTTGAAACTTGACATAGATGATCTTGAGAACATATTAGGACAATGTTTAGCATTTGGGGTCCCTTGGACTCAAGCATCTTGATGCAACATGAAACACTGATTTGAGGTAGACTGCCTTAGGAGAGAGCTTGTCTGGCCAAACCTTGGACTACCTTGAGCAACTTGAGGATCTTTCTTGAAATATTTTGAGAAATAGGGGAGGGGAAATTTTGGGGTACAACAGAAGCAGTATAATACCAAATGAACAATGACTTCCGCCAAAAAAGCGCAACCAAAGTAATGAAATTCATGATACTTCACGCGAGCTGACATTAACAAACAGTCAGAGATTGGATATTCGGAATAGGTGTTAAAACCTCACCGATATGAAAATAAATCATCATCGGAATCCAAAAACACATCTCATATCCTGCATAAAACTTGAATCTCAACAAGCAAAGGTGATATACAAATCTTAAGTAATCGGGTAATCAAGATTTAATTCCTAAAATTAAATAAAAAAATCTAACAAATTTTATATTGATTTTACAATTTTTTTCATTTGAACATAAAAAGGAACATATATAAAAAACTACAAAAGAAAATCCTAAATCCAATAAGAGAATATATGCAAACCAGGGGGTGGAAACTAATTTCATATGGTGTAAGCTAGTAATCAGGCGCTAGGGCCCAATCTAAAATGTCCAATAAGCCAAATTTTTTCACTTGTATCAGGCTACAAAACAAGGGTGATATGGGTCTGAATTTATTGGACCAAGGAAAATGAAGCCCAATGCTTTAACATCCAGGTTCCCAACAATTTAATAATGAAACAAAAAACGAAAATTGAAGAAAATAATGACTAAATGGCCAAAACAGCGTCGTTTAGCTTTCTAGGGTTCAAGAAGTTGTGATGTTTCGTCTTCTTCGCGAACACCTTTTACTCTCTCTTTGAATGACGCTCAAATCTCAGTTTCGATTCACCACCATGGAAAATGGTTCGACCGTCCCCTGTTGTTCATAATGAGCTTGTCTCGTTCTTCTCCAAACCCTCACTGTTGTGGCTATCATACCCTTCTCCGATCAAAATCGCAATGCCTCTGTCCATCGTGATCATCTGATTCAAGTCCGATCTCTCATGGATTCTGCTCTATGCGTCTCGATTCTCTTCCGACGAAACCACGGCCGCTGTAGACCACATATTACTGTCTCTCTCTCTTATCTCTTTTTCAGTTTTTAACTTTAGCACTCAATAGCAAACAGAAAACGTAAAAGGTGAAGGGAGGAGGTTTACCGATCAGAGTCATGTCTGATGAAACTTCAATGGCAACGCTGATAAGAAAACTAGAGAACTTCAATCTTCATGTATGCTTGACTTTCTGCATCTCGAATGCATTGTTGCTCTTGTGCATTCTTGGTGCTCTGTGTTGATTGTGATGTTGTTGCGACTTCTGTGATTATTGAAATAGGTTGACGAAGATTATTAAAGAATCACTGCTGATGCAAGTAGTAGAAATTCTAGGGCAGATTTATTGTTGTGTTGTTGCAGCAGCTTCAGCGTTGACGAAGGTTGGAGATTTAAGTATGAGATGGGGAAGGTTCCATAGGTGATGCTTGAACGATGGTGGAGATTTAAAGGTTTAATCGATGAAGTTGTAGAGAGTGCAGAATTGTGAGAGCGATTTTATGTGATTTTTTTTGTGGTTCTTCCGGAAGAAGTGAAGAATGGAGAAGGAGAAGACTAGAGAAAGAGAATGTCGAGAGAGTTGAGGTTGTGATTCCTGAAGATTGATGTCACAGAGTGAAGGAGATTGAAGAAGATAAAGTGCATAGAGGGAAAGAAGATGAAGATCACTGAAGGATGGTGATGAGAGATCAATGACGATCCTTATTGTTGCAAAGAATTCACAAAACTGAGAGTGAAGAGAGAGATAGGGCTTTTCTGGTTTATGTCCTTCTTCTAGGAATTCAAGAAAATGGAGAATGAAGAGTGAGAAAGATGGATGAAAGTGAAGGTGGAGGATCCTTCTGCAGAGTTTTTGAGAGTTCCTTTACTGGTGAGTTTTTCTGTTTTTATATTTCTGTTATTGCTTTCAGCCCTCTATCCATTCCCTTCTTCTTTTTCCACTGTTAGCCACTCTGCATTCTGTTACAAAACCGTTTTTCCGTGCTTCTCTCTCTCTCTTTCAAATTCTGTTAGAAGTTGTTAGTGGCGGTTAGTTCCTATTTCTGTTAGAGAATTGCAAAGGGAAATAACTGGCTGCAAGTTGGAAAAACTGTTCCCGAATAGTACAATGTTATTTAAGAAATCTGGTTCACAATTTTCTTGCAACAAGTTGTTATATAACTCTGCTTCGCAGCGAGGCATGAAGAACATTGTTGGCTTCACAACCTCTCGCTTCCCATGCTCGTTTATGGAAATGACAGAACAACCAAGAGCTTCTAAAACCCGAAACTCAGTTACAGAGAGAACAAGATCAAATACCTCGATGTTTCCAATCAAATTTAAATCTCTTTTAATCAACATTACTATGCTGAGTTGTAAACATGGCGGCTCATACAATTCAATGTTGCCGATACCGTAAATGACCATTTGCATACTTGTCTCTGAGCCCAAAGCTATATGGAAATAATCTAACATTGATGTTTCAATCTGATCTTTGAAAGTTTGATAGAACTGAGAGTTCTCAATCTTACTAATATATCTTTCCATTTTATGCATTAATGTTGTTTCTCTGATTCGATCTTTCTGAGAATCTGTTGGAGCCCATGATTCTTGTTTTTCTTCCGAATTTTTTAACTCCAGTATCTTTTCTCCTTTGTCTTCCACGACGGGGTAAAATAACCATCCAGTCTCCATCTGTTGTGCAATTTCTATTTGTGAGAGACTTTGCTGAAGCTTCCATTCAGATATAAACAAAATTTGTGTACTTATTTTCCTCCTGAATCACTGCTTCAACATCTGAATGCAACACAGCAAAAACCTGTTAGAAAAAATAGCTAGCTATTTTGTTAGAAGCTAGCTGAAGTTGAAGGTTGTTAGGTTGAAGAGAGAGTGACAAGAATTCTGTAAGGGTTCTGGATGGATTGGTTTTGTTTTGAACCGCCTTCATTGCAGGGGAGCCTTTTTGTTGAAAATTTGTATTGAACTAATGTAAGGTACTGCGTAAAAAAAAATTTGCAGGTCTGGTTGGAGGTTAAACAGGGGCAGGGCGCATATTTCGAATAGTTCATGAATCACTTGTTTGGTTGAATGTAGGTTTTCAAATCCAAGTCTAATATCAAGCAGATTGAACTATGTTGGAAGCTAGCTTTGATGTCGCCAAGCTGCATCTTTCTTATATAGCTTTGTTGTTTTTTTCCTTTTGTCTCGATACTGTAACATGATGTAATGATTTAGGGTGTAATGAATCACCCAACTTGGATAGATTTATTAATTTGTATTGCATTTTGCAACTTGTAACATGACATTGTATCCGAAACCTTGAGTGCAGCTTTGTATCATGATAAAAACATTGAGTTTGCAATTCTCAAAGGACGCCATTTGAATAAAAACATGACGAACCCTGAATAACATGAACCTATATAAATTTGAATGATCTTGAAAGGATTTTGATTACTTTTTTTTTTTAAATTCAACATCTTGAACGAGGCCTTGTTATTCAAATCCCACACTTTGTACTAGCTGTTTGCATTTCGAACAAACCCCATGAGTGATTCTACCTTTTGAATCGATTCTTGAGAAAGTTGAAATACGCTTGAGCTAGCACTTTGGCATTCCACACAAATTATAATCATGAACTCTCTCGAACCAACCTTAAAAGGAATATGTCACCCTAATGACCTCATTCCCTAATTCAATCTTCAAATCCAAGTTAGCTTGCAAACAATCAAGGAATTGAAAAGGTAACAAAGGTCTTGATCATAAAGGATCCTCAAACTCCAACCATGTTATATATTCACTCTTTAGTCAATAAATTATCTTGATGAAAATCCAAAGAAGCGCTTACTTATCTGCAAGTATTATCATAAGAAGAAAACCCTAACTTAATCCTCTAGCCCTCTTGAGAAGAATTGACTTATGATGTAAGCAATTAGGAGGAACCCCAATTCTCTTGATTTGTAGGTACAATGACGAGGAGATGTCTTGAAGTATAGAGAGGAATCAAAGGGAAATATCCACGATGCTTATGATCCGAAACCCTAGTTCCATAGCAACCAATTATAAGAGCACCAGTTGAATCAACTAAGATAGAAACCTTAATTCAGGGGGGAAAACCCTAACGCCAAGAGTTCTTTGTTGATCTCGCAACCATGGAAGCAATGATATGCATGAGATGTATATGATGTGATGAGGGATCTTATGGGTAAAAATTGGGGTATAATAGCTGCCCTTATTTAAGTGTCTTCTATCCGGAGATGAGAAGATTAAAATCTTCGTTCCGACGCGATTGGAGATACTTAAATACAAAACAAGCCCTATTTTTGGCCCTAAGATGCCATGCGATGCTTATAATTATGGATGTAACATACAAACTTCATGCAGATGGGCCAGACACACACTAGAGAAATGAAAATAAAATTAACAAACTTAACAAAGAGAATTCAAACTAGGAAAATAAATCTCTAGGGAACAACACAACTCTAGGAACAGACATCAGAATCTATTGGAAACAAATTGGCCCCGCTGGGGAGTAGAAAACTCAATTTTACTAGGGTAAGATCCCGAGAGGAGACAAAAATAACATAGACTCAAAAACTTAGGGAAAAGTAATAGATGACAACAATAACCGATAGGTGTGAACTATCCACTCATAAAGGAGATAGCAAAAGAGAGTAACATCAACATCGGGGATCGGCAGTCACTAACCAGCAAAGATCAATCTTACCTAAGAATGGTAATGAACTACCCACTCAAGAATGAAGGAAAAAAACATAGGACAATACTGACTTTTATTGAAGGTAAAGATATCAAAGTATGCACCAACTTTTACTGAAGGTGAAGTCTGCATTAACAAAATTCTGGCGTTCTACCTAGAACGGGTAAAGATACAACTTATCTCAAATAAAGGGACTACCACTTGCAATGATTTCACAACAAACTTCTCTTGCGAAACTTCCTCGAAGAGATACCATTTGATGGAGAATCAGATAAACTTCCCCTCGATCCTGACTATACGCCACAAACTCGTCTCAGTTTCTTCTTTAACCAAGATATTTCACCTGGAAAGGGTAAAAATACAAGCTATCTCAAATAAAGAGACTACCACTTGCAACAATTTCACAACAAACTTCTCTTGCGAAACTTCCTCGAAGAGATACCATTTGATGGAGAATCAGATAAATTTCCCCTCGATCTTGACTATAAGCCACAAACTGGTTTCAGTTTCTTCTTTAACCAAGATATTTCACTTGGAAAGGGTAAAAATACAAGCTATCTAAAATAAAGAGACTACCACTTGTAAATATTTCTCAACAAACTTCTCTTGCGAAACTTCTTCGAAGAGATACCATTTGATGGAAAATCAGATAAACTTCCCCTCGATCCTGACTATACGCCACGAACTGGTCTCGGTTTCTTCTTTAACCAAGATATTTCACCTGGAAAGGGTAAAAATACAACCTATCTCAAATAAAGAGACTACCACTTGTAAAGATTTCTCAACAAACTTCTCTTGCGAAACTTCCTCGAAGAGATACCATTTGATGGAAAATCAGATAAACTTCCCCTCGATCCTGACTATAAGCCACGAACTGGTCTCACTTTCTTCTTTAACCAAGACGTTTCACCTCGAAAGGGTAAAAATACAAGCCGTAGGAATCTTTCAACGAATTGTCTTTATCATTGAAGTACAGTCGAACTCAACAATGAACTATCTCCCATAATGACGAGACTACCATTCATTGGAGTAACAAATTTAAAGACGAACTATCTGCCATAGCGACGAGACTACCATTCATCAGAATAACATCTTCATTAATGAACTATCTCCCATAATGGCGAGACTACCATTCATCGGAAAAAAAATCTTCTCTGGCATTAACAGACTTACTGGGAAGAATAGGTTGCTCAAATAAAGAGAAGCGCCACTTGCTGTTTAAGAAGGAATTGTAATAAGACTGGCGAGAAATGAAGCTCGATCTCTTGGGGAAATACCAATACATTCCTGTTGAGGAGAAAAAGTCTTTGCATGCAAAATAAATTCACATCCTCGAATCAAGGCTCGAAGCTTGCAGAAGTCAGAATAATAATGTCGTCGGGGACTACAGATTCAAACCAGATATAAACTGGGATGAGATAATCAACTAAGTCAGCACCCGATGAGAAATAAACTCAAAAGGGGATCACACTCCATCCAGATAATGAACCGAATAGGAAGGCTGAAGCAAAAAGCTTCAACAAGGGATAACTTGGTGGGGAAATTGAAAGGATATACACTTTCTGTTTAACATTGACAACTCTATTGGAGAGAGAGTAACATAACTTTGCAAAGAGGATGACATGCTGACAAAACATTAATGAATGCAAATGAGTGATGAATTTTAAATTCATCTATGCATGATGTGTATGAATGTATGGATGTTATCATGTATATGCTGACAAAACCACCATAATATACTGGGGATAACCAGACAAATCTAATCTTGGGCGGGGACAACATTCGGCCAAGTCACATGCAGGACGAATATTCGATTCCACGAGAAGGTAAGCATCAACAGAGGAAACAAAGTCCTATTTCACGGCTTAACTTCGCTGGGAAAACATGGCTTGAAAACAATCAAAGAACCACTTGACTAACAACAAATAAAGTTGTGGGCATATCGTAAACTCTTCTATGTCTCACCAGGGAATACCAATACGGACTAGGATAAGGGAAGAGGAAGTTTCATTTTCTAGACTTCACTGGATATTCCAAAACTAACTTCACTAGGGGAAGATGAAAGCCATGTCGTCGAGACTTCAACCGGGGATGTCAATACAGACTTTACCGGGGAAGATGCAAAACCACATCGTTGGTACTTCAACTGGGGATTATTATGCTAACTTCATTGGGGAAAAAGAAGCCACACAGACCAAAGAGAGCCTGGATACAGTCTTCAATATTAGGCATAATGGTTGTGCAAAATTCTCTAGAGAGAGATCACAAAATTTCATGGGATAACAACTTCAGAGGGAAGTATCATATTCAACACATCTGGAGAATTTAAGAAGTCGACAGCACAGTAATGGGTCAGCTCATTGGGATTTTAAATCAAACTCAATTAATAGCGAGAGAAAACCCAAGGAGTAGACACTTATCTCAAAACCTCTTAGAATGTATATTGCCCTCGTCTGGTTGCTTAGAAGCACACAACAACAACAATATCATAACTCGAGGGCATAATATCCTACTAAAGATTACTTCTCACCATGAAGGGAGAAAGAGTTCAACAACTAAGCACATGCTTTGTAACTTTGCAACCTCCACTTGATCACCTTCTGACCACGAAAGGAAATTACACTCGATCGGAGAAATCTAAATCAGGATCTGACTGGGGAGGATGGGATTACAAATCCACTATCAAATAGCTGCTTGAAGACAATCTAAACCAAACTTAACTGGGGAAATATGGGAGCACAGGCCCAAATGCCACACCATGTATTAGCTTGTATGACATTCATCTATCCCAAGAAACAGTATCCTGAATGGAACACGCACATATTAATAAGAGCAACCAGGGAACTTTTCAAACTTAGGAGTTCGCACATCCTTGGAATCACTACTTCTGTACCACTCGATTCACATCATCTGAAGTAAAAGGTAATTTGTAAATTCTTTTCAAATTTTTTTTATTATTAAGTCTTTTTGTTTTGAAAATTTCTATCGATAATAAATGAATTTTTTGCGAACAGAATAAAAGTAAGAACTGCAAAGAATTGGACAAAGGCTCAAACTTTATTAATAGAATGGTAGTCTCCGAACGGCGATACTCCATAGATGATTACAAAGTTTGGAAAATGGTAAATATATGGGAAAGATACATTTGAATACAATGACCATTGTTCTCCCTAACAACTTCGAGCTCATGAGTAAAGACTTCAGTTATAGTGTGATGAGAATCTGAGAAGATTGTTGCTTCAACGACCAAGTCTTGCCTGACACAGTTACCTACCAAGAAATAACTAATTTTTGCCTAAGTTTTCCTTGCGGGTTTTCAACCTACCGGGAAGAATTTATTCTGTTTATGTCTCTAATTTTTTCCTAGACTGCCCTTTCGGGTTTTCAGCCTACCGAGACGCTCCTTTTTGCCTAAGTCGCCCTTTCGGGTTTTCAATTTAGCGAGCTGTTTTTTTATTTCTTTAGGAGAAGTATTTCTTGACTGCATCAGCATTCAAAGGACGTGGGAACTCCTCACCATCCATAGTTTCAAGAATCAATGCACCACCAGAGAAGGCTTTCTTGAAAACATATGGGCCTTCATAATTGGGAGTCCACTTGCCCCTAGAATTAGCGTTAAAAGACATGATCTTCCTGAGCACGAGGTCGCCTTCTCTGAATTCACGAGGCTTGAACTTCTTCTCAAAAAGCTTTCTTCATCCTATTTTGGTATAGCTGACCGTGACACAAAGCCGTAATTCTCTTTTCTTCATTAAGTTCAACTGGTCGAACCTATTCTGAATCCATTTAGCCTCTGATAACTTGGTTTCCATGATCACGCGTAAAGAGGGAATCTCAACCTCTACAGGGAGCACGGCTTCCATGCCATACACAAGCGAGAAAGGGGTTGCCCCTGTTGAGGTGCGAACAGATGTACGATACCCATGCAAAGAAAACAGAAGCATCTCATGCCAATCTTTATAAGTAACAACCATCTTCTGGATGATTTTCTTAATGTTCTTATTGGCAGCTTCAACGACTCCATTCATCTTTGGCCTATAGGGAGATGAATTATGATGGATAATATTGAATTCTTCACAATGTTCCGTCATCATCTTATTATTTAAATTCGAGCCGTTGTTAGTGATAATCCTGCTTGGCACACCATATCGACAAATAAGGTTATGCTTGATAAAGCGTACTACCACCTGCTTAGTAACATTGGCATATGAAGTTGCTTCCACCCACTTGGTGAAATAGTAAATCGCTACCAAGATAAAACGATTTCCATTCGACGCCTTAGGTTCAATCATTCCAATCATGTCAACACCCTACATAAAGAAGTGCCACGAGGACGAGATAACATTGAGAAGTGTCAGAGGCACGTGAATCTTGTCGGCATATATCTGACACTTGTGGCACTTCTTCGCAGATTTGCAACAGTCAGATTCCATTGTCAGCCAATAGTAACCTACCCTAAGCATCCTCTTTGCCATCGAATGTCAATTGGCATGAGTACCAAAGGAACCTTCATGGATCTCATGCATCAACATGTCTTCTTCGTGTCTATCCACGCATCTGAGCAAGACCATGTCATGATTTCTTTTGTATAACACATCTTCATTAAGGAAAAAGCTACCTGCCAATCTTCTCAGGGTCTTCCTATATTTATTTGATGCGCCCAACGGGTATTCCTGAGTTCGGAGAAAATGCTTGATATCGCGATACCAAGGCTTTTCATATGACGTTTCCTCTATTGCAAATACATGGGCTGGTCTATCTAGACGTCGCACTGTGATACGAGGCACATCGTTCCAAGCATTCATATGATACATAGACGCCAAAGTTGCCAAAGCATCCGCCATTTGATTTTCCTCCCTAGGAATATGATGGAATTCAACTTTGTTAAAAAAGGGTAATAACCTTCTAGCATAATCTTTGTAAGGGATCAATCCAGGGTGACGAGTATCCCATTCTCCTTTAATCTGGTTTATCACCAAAGCTGAATCCCCATAGACATCAAGGATTTGGATTCTGAGATCCATAGCTGTTTCGAGGCCCATGATATATGCTTCATACTCCGCCATATTATTGGTACAATCAAAGGTCAACCTTGCAGTGAAAGGGATATGAGACCCATGAGGAGTGATAATCACAACACCAATCCCTTTTCCGTAAGCATTCACAACTTCGTCGAACACCATGCCCCATTGGGACCCTGGATCAGGACCTTCCTCAGGAAAAGGTTTATCACAATCTTTTACTTTCAAAAACATCACATCTTCGTCGGGAAAGTCATATTTGAAAGACTGATAGTCTTCAACTGGTTGGTGAGCCAGGTACTCCGCCAACACACTATCTTTGATAGACTTCTGAGTGCGGTATTTAATATCGTATTCAGACAGCAACATCTACCAGTGAGCGATTCTTTCGGTAAGAGCAGGCTTTTTCAAAGATGTACTTAATTGGATCCATTTTGGATATCAACCAAGTAGTGTGATTCAACATATACTGACGCAGATGCTTTGCTGCCCAAGCCAAAGCACAACATGTCTTTTCAAGTAGAGTGTATCGCGACTCACAATCAGTGAACTTTTTACTTAGATAGTAAATGGCGTATTCTTTTCTTCCCGTTTCATCTTGCTGTCCCAAAATGCAACCCATAGAATGATCCAACACCGTCAGATATATAATCAATGGTCTTCTCTCAACGGGAGGGAGCAAGATAGGAGGTTCAAGCAGATACTCTTTAATGCTTTCAAATGCCTTCTAGAAATCATCGGTCCATACACACCCTTGATCTTTCTTCAGAAGCTTGAAGATGGGTTCACACGTTGCTGTCATGTGGTTGATGAACCTGGAAATATAATTCAGACGTCCGAGGAAACCTCTAACTTATTTTTCAGTCTTTGGAGCAGGAATTTCTTGAATTGCCCTGACTTTATCAGGATGAACTTCAATTCCTTTTTGACTGATAATGAAACCTAGCAACTTTCCCAAAAGAACACCAAAGGTGCATTTATTCGGATTCAAATGAAGGCGATACTTCCTTAAACGCTGAAATAAATTCAACAAATCTTCCATATGTCCTTCCTCGGTATGAGATTTAGCGATCATATCATCAACATATACTTCGATTTCCTTATGCATCATATCATGGAATAGGGTTGTCATAGCCCTCTGGTACGTTGCACCAGCATTCTTCAACCCGAAGGGCATCACTCTGTAATAGAATGTTCCCTAGGGTTTGATAAACGTTGTTTTTTCCATGTCCTCAGGAGCCATCTTAATTTGATTGTACCCAGAAAATCCATCCATGAACGAGAACACTTTGAATTTTGCAGTGCTATCTACCAACATATCAATATGCGGTAATGGAAAGTCATCTTTTGGACTTGCTTTATTTAGATCTCTATAATAAACGCACATGCAGACTTTTCCGTCTTTCTTTGGTACCGAAACAATATTGGCAATCCATTGAGGATACACTGATGTCACGAGAAAACTAGCATCGATCTGCTTCAAAACCTCATCCTTTATCTTTATTGCCATATCAGGGGGAGTTCTTCTTAACTTATGCTTGATGGGAGGATATTCTGGCTTCAACAGCAGGTGGTGCTCCACGATGTCAGTGTCTAATCCAGGCATATCCTGGTAAGACCAAGCAAAATTATCATAATATTCTTTCAGTAACTCAATCAATTTCCTCTTCATGTCGAGATGAAGCAATTCTCCAATCTTGAATTCTCTTGGGTCTTCCTCTGATCCCAAGTTAATCACCTCCAACGGATCTTTATACGGCTGAATAGTATTCTCCTTGCGCTCAAGAAACCGTGAAACCTCTTCTGGGATTTCATCGTGTTCTTCTTCCTCGGTCAAATACACAGGATATTCGAAGTTGGGAGAGGGCGCAAGGTCATTGTATCCAATGGTTTTCTTAGTTAATCTGCACATGCGATTATTATTGATTTTAGAAACCGACTGATGTATAAGTGAGTATGCAGATTTTACTAATGATTATTATTTATTTCGAAAGGTTTTATATGATTACCATTTTCCAAGAAAAAGCCATAAATAAAACACAATTTGGAAAACAAAAACATCTTTTATTAATGATGTAAAAGTTCAAAACAAAAGACATGTCCGTACAATATCTCTTTCACCTTGGGAAGAGTGAAAGCATTTTTGGAAAGATAAACAAAAAACAAATTACTTCGAGATGTGGATGTAAGAAGGCACATCAATAGTGATCCAATTATGGACCCTCACTCTGTGCGTTACGAAATTTGGCATTTCTCGCCCTGGCTCATCTTCAAGGATAGCATTGATCTTCGAAGTAGTGGGATACAGATACCTTGCACTATGGAATATGTCTTGATATTTGCTGAAAGCGGACTTCGGCTTCAAAATATCACACTTATTATTCTTCACTGAGAAGCCCAGACCAACTTTATTCTTATTCACTGGTGGATTAATAATTTTCCCCCACGCCTTGCTAGGGCCATTCCTTACTACCTGTTGAGCATCTTTGAATGAAGTAATATAGTCCTCATTTTTCCTTATATTATCGATCGATAAAGCTTGGAACTGCATTCCAACAACCACCTCGTCAGCCTCTATAATGCTGAAGGAAGACAAATGAGATATTAATAAAGCTTGCTCGCCGCTTATGATAACCACCTTCCCTTATCGGACAAACTTTAACTTCTGATGAAGAGTCGACGTAACAGCTCCTGCCTCGTGGATCCATGGTCTTCCCAATAGACAGCTGTAAGCGGGAATGATATCCATCACCTGGAAAGTAATCTGGAACACGTATGGACCTATATGCATAGGCAAGTCCACCTCTCCAATGACCGACTTCCTGGAGCCATCAAAGGCTTTCACTATGATACCACTAGGGCGCATGGGGGCTCCTTGGTACTTAAGCTTTGAGAGAGTGTTTCTTAGAATCACGTTTAAGGCAGATCCGTTATCAATCAATACATTAGATAACGAATCATTTTTTCAATTCATCGAGATGTGTAGAGCCATATTGGGGTTTCTTCCCTGCTCGGGTAATTCTTCATCACGAAAGCTCAAATTATTACAAGAAGTAATGTTCACGACAACACCGTTAAACCGGTCCATGGGCATATCTCTTTCAACAAATGCTTGATCTAGAACTCTCATGAAGGATTCCCGATGGGCAACAAAATTCATTAATAAGGCCAATATAGAAATCTTGGACGGGGTCTGTAACAACTGATCCACGATTTTATAGTCGCTCATCTTAATGATCTTCAGCATATCATCGACTTCTTTCTCTAAGGTAGTGCCACTAGATTCCCCGGCCTCCTTTTCAGGTTCAAAATTAGTTTTGACGACTTTCTTGCCATGATCAACATCTCCCTAAAAAGTAGGAGCAAATACACGGCCACTACGCGTCACTCGACTGGCTTCAGCAATATTATCCACATGTGTCAAAGGTCGTATCGGGACTTCCATCCCATCCTCTAGGATGGTCGCATTGTATTTATAGGGTACGGCTCTGTCTGATTCATATGGGACACGACCAGGTAAACATATAACAACAAGGATTATTGCAGGCTTACTGCAATATGTAATCTCCACCGGAGTAGGAATGTCAAAATGAGGTACAATAACATTCATCCTTACCTCTCTTGTACATTCAGACTTTACGAAATCACCAATAGAAGTATCATCTTTAACCACAGGCTTGGACTCATCATCAGAAAAGAATTCGTCAGCAGAAATATATTCATCATCCGACACGATCTCACCAAAATGGTCCTCAACCATGTTGACTTCTTCTTTGCATTCAGCCTTGGTCCTGATAATACAAACAAGGCCTTCATCAATCACCTTTTGAAGGTCAACTTTCACCTTAACACATCCACGGCTATTTTGGCTGCAGATATTACACATATTATGGTCATGCGTACAATACCCAAGCCTACAAAGGTCAGCGTGCATCTTCACCAAATTACCTTTTATCAAATTCACATCATAAATCCTGGACTCTCCTGGATCACCAGAAATCATATTCACCGTTCCTTCACCTCCATATTTAGGAAACGAGTTGTCTTTCACGTTAGGACCAACGTATTTAAAGGACAGAAGGCCAGATCTAACCATTTTTTGGACCTCAGACTTTAAAGGATAGAAATTCTCGATACTCTTCCCAGGGGCTCCCTGATGAAAGGCACATGTCTGGTCTGCCTTGTAATACCATGGCAAAGGAGATGGTATAGCAGGAGGACTCCTGGTCTGCACTAAATTTTTATGAATCAGTGCTGGAAATAGCTCTGTGTAACTCATAAGGATGGGGTCAAAGGTTTCTCTCTTCTGACTCTGCCCTTGATTGCCTTGTTGAGGTGTTCTTTAGTACACAACAGCAGTCGGAGCTACGTTAACAATCGGATTTACCGAAGCAACCTGTTGTGGATGTGCATGACGCCTTCTAGGAGGTTTAGCTCTTCTCTCTTGAACAACGAAATTTGCATCTCCTTCCTTCTTTCTAGCAAATCCATATGACAATTTTTTTTGCACCACTAGAAATTTCATATCTCGTCAAACGGCCTTTGCTCACAGCTTCTTCTAAGCGAACACCCATACCCACCATTTCGGTGAAGTCACTTGGCACACTCGCCACCATTCTTTCATAGTAGAAAGAACCCAGAGTGTTTAAAAAGATCTTCGTCATCTCCTTCTCTTCCATTGGGGGGATTACCTGGGCGGCCACTTCACGCCACCTTTTCACGTATTCCTTAAACGACTCCTTATCTTTCTGGACCATAGCCCTGAGTTGATCGCGGTCAGGCGCCATGTCCACATTATACTTGTACTGCTTAACAAACGCCTCTCCTAGGTCGGTTAAGGTATGAATATTGGCACTATCCAAACTCATGTACCATTTCAGTGCAGCACCAGTCAGGCTATCTTGAAAGAAATGGATTAGAAAACGTTGATTGTCAGTGTGAGTGGACATCCTCCTCACATACATTATCATATGAGCATGGGGGCAATTATTGCCCTTATATTTTTCGAATTCTGACACTTTGAATTTCGCAGGTACTTTTACATTTGGAACTAGGCATAAATCGCTTACATTCTGTCTGAACAGTTCTTTTCCCCGGAGGGCTTTCATTTCTTTTCGCATCTTGTTAAACTCATTATGGAAGTCATCCATTCTGTCATAGAATCCAATTCCTTCGATTTGAGGGGGAGTAGGATGGTGAACCACATCATTAATAATAGGGACAGCATTCATTACTAGAGGCACGGCGTGATGGATCTCATTTCTGACAGCAGGAGCAACGTGTACCACGGGAGGGACAGAAGCCATAACTTGTTGAGCAGATTGAGCAATTTGAGGAGTAGAGTTATATCCTTCTGGCGTATAACCTTCGGGCATTCCCCATGGATATCCAGGAGGCATGCGATGCTGAGCAGCAACAATATTTGGAGCAACTGAGATGAGAGTTGTCATAATTTCATAGACAATCGTTGCTTGTTGTGGTTGTGTAGCATGAGGAGGTGGAGGTGGTGGTGGATGATTCTGAGCAGCCACCAATGACTCTACCAAAGCAGTTAAGTTCTCCATTCTGGTTCTCAAAGTTGTAACCTCTTCGCACAGTTCGCGATTCTCTTGTTCGAGATTTTCCACCTGCCTCTTGAAAGTGCTTCGAGTATTATAACGATGAAAATTTGTGGTAGCAATCTCTGTAAAGAAACCCGAATCAACGATAAGAAAAGCTGTCGTGACCCACCTGTCATGATATGATATTCATGGATGAATGATTATGCATGAAGTGTTTTATCATTTCCAGGGGAATCATTTGGTTTATTTCCATCAGGCATCGATAAGTAGTAGGATAAACAACAAGATGAAACAAAACAAAGGCAAAATTTCAGAGTAGAAACTGCTCATATCATAGAGTCGAACAGACATCCATACGGTAGTGATTTAGTACAAATAGAGTCAATTATTAAAGAGACCCCGTCCAACAAGACTGGCGGTGACCTTGTCGATCAAAACAAGCATAAAAGATAAGTGCAGTAAAAAGAATTCTCCTCAAGCTCAACTATCAGGCTAATCATTTTCAGAGAAAGGGTCTCCAGTCACAAAGCCCCTCTTCTTCACTAGCGCCAACAAACAATGATATTTGAGTTCCCAATCCTCAGAATCTATCTCTCCCACCTTGACCTCTTCTGCTGGAACCTTATCTTTATTTGCTACCTGGGCTTTGATTGTTGTCAACTCTTTCATAACTTGAGTCAAGCGAACATCTTTATCTTGCAACTTTTTCTTTAACATCTTAACTTCCTCGCAATGCTTAGCTTCCAATTCCTTTTTAGCCAATAGAAGGTTTTCTATCTCTTAATGCTTAGCCTGTAGCTCTTCAACCTGTCGACTGGTAGTATCATAACCCTCGACCCTAGGTCTTCTCGACCGCTCAAGCAAACCATGTTTTTCTAGTAACTGGTTCTTCAGCTTAACCTCTTTCATGAGTTTCTTCTTGTCTTGCAAAGCAAATGACATATCCATATTCATTTCTTCTTGCCTAGCCCGGAGTTTGAGGTTTTCGGCCTTGACATTCTTAAAATACGTTACAGGCACGAACTCTAATCCTTCTATGACAGGCTGCATAGGAAACGAATCAATACAGAATAAAGAATTATCCTCCTGAACATCCACTAATGGGTCAAAATCAGGTTGAGGATATAGCAACCTCCCCCTTTTATATGGTAACCGCACTTCCCTCACACGATCCTGAATCCAGCTCGTATAGGTATCATAAGCTACACTTCGATTCTGGCTGAAAGAAAGTTTCCCTTTACGTTGAATATGTCCCCATGCTATCTTCACCTTTTCAAGCAACACTGCATCTTCCCCTTTACGGAAATAAATGGTATCCATCACCTCCCGTTCACCGGGTCTATCCAACATCGCGAGTCCTAATTGACGGCGTGCTAGGATAGGGTTATAATTAATGCACCCCCTTATCCCCATAAGCAGGACATTAGGGAATTCTCCACACCCTATAATGATCTCTTTCAAACCTATCATACTTTTCCAAACAATATCATACGAGGTGAGTCCCATGATACGCTGAGACCATAAAGATGAATCAGCAGTATGAACAAAAGGCCCTTTTGTAGGCATATGCATCATCAACCATTTATAAAGCGCGATCGCGCAACACACGACTTCCCCTTTCTTGCCATGTCGGGAATGGATGGTGTAATAAGTGTCGGCAAGTAGAGTTGGTACGGGGTTACCGTTCATGAAGACACATAATGCAGATAAATGCACTAACTTCTCGGATACTGGAAAGAAGACCAAACCATAAATCATTGCTGCCAGTAGTGCATTAAATCGCGGTCTAATTCATGTCCTTTTCAAAACCCTTGGCCTTTGATATCAAGTAATTCAGAGGGAGACCGCTTGTGTCGCTTTTGTTAATCCAATTACTTTTAACTTCACCATGAGTCAAATAAAGAGCTCTGGCGATCGCCATATAGTCTGGAGTTTCTGGTGCACGAACAAAAGGAATACTGTTAGTCACCTTGACATCCATAATATGCGCATACTCTTCGAGAGTTGGTGCCAATTGATAGTCTCGGAAAGTAAAATAGCGTAACTGCGGATTATAGAACTGAAGAAGTGTTCTCACGGCCCATTCTTCAAAATCATTATTCACCAACAGCAATAAATTTCCATATTGTCCTATGAAAACCTTTTTATTTGGTCCCTTCACAAGAGCTCCCACCTCTCGCAATCGACCACCAAAGCATGGGAACTGATAAGAAGCAGTGTTTCTAAGAGGCTCTGAACTTGTCTTCATGTTGTTATCCATCTTTGATGCTGATGACAGACCTCAGAATAATCCTAGAAATGAAATGCAAATGCAGGTTAGGCAGTTATATATATTTTTTGCTTTTCTTTTATAAAATAAATATGCCTTGATGTAAATGCAATGAACATAAGATCAAAGTTTCTGCAATTCCGTATAGTTACTGAATTGATAATAGAACCACTGTTACATGTAACACGATTAAAGGTACGGACCAATTCGGAATATCAAGGATCAAAGTCATCAGTATAATCAGAGTCACCAACAGAACATGTATAGTCACCATTTGTACCTGTATAGATCATTCCCTCCCCACTCACGGGTAAAGACTAGGTCATGGTAAGGTCAATGGTAACTCAGAATCGAGGGTACTCTTGAAAAACTATCGCCATATCACCTACGTGAAAATGATAGCCCCTCATTTGTACCTCATCTGAGCATGGACGACATGGAGGCATAGTGAAACCTAAGTCAACTAGCCGTTCATGTTCCACTATATTCCTAGTGTTCCTGTGGTTTCCACTTGGCCTAGGTATTGGGCATTTTACCTCATAGTAACACCCACCAACAAAGAAACAGAGAAACCAACAAAATAACAATATAACAAATAAAAATAAAGATGTAATGCAAACATATGCTCAAAGTTATAAAAATGAATAAGCCATAAAGCATTATGATAAACACCCTAAGAAAAGAAAAATGGAAGCTAGGAGTGACTCACGGGATGGACCAACAATTGGTCGACACAAGTTCCCCAGTGAAGTCACCATTTTTCTGTAGCGGTAAAATCAATGAAGTCGCCACCGAGTATTTATTTATCCCATATGAAAGGGAAAGCAAAATCATTAAACAAAAACCTAAAGGGGAAATCAAGATCTTGCGACCGAGAAATTGGGTAAGGGAGTCGATTACACGAGGGGAAGATAATAGCACCCACACGTCCATAGTACTCTACGGGATCCACTCTCGTTATTCTAATCAAAGGGTGTGTTCAATATAATGCTTAAGGGTTGTAAACTAAGAGAGAATGCATACAAAGAAAAGAGAAAGAATGTAGAGAAAATAAAGTTGTACTCACTTGGGCCCTACCCCAATGCCTACGTATCCTTTTTGAGGAATTAGAGCTACTGTAGTTCGGCTCATATATTTTATTTGTTTGTATTTTTAAATGAACAATGTTGCATTTGATCATTCCACCGCTGCTCGACCTTCGGAGACTTACGACCTATAATAGAAAGGAGCTAACATGCTCTTAGAAGAGAAAAGCGGAATGGCGAAAAGAAATGGATTGGTTGGTATTTTTTTACCATGAAAAGAATTTTTGTATGATTAGCATTTCTTATGTATTTTCCAAGAAAAATAAGTTTTAGTTTTAAGTGCAATTATGCAAAAAAATGGAAAGAAAACATCTAAGGGATACTAACCTATCTCTAAACTAATGTTATCATACAATGAGGGATCCTATCTAAGTTAGCATGCCAAAGAAAGTCTAACAAAACTATCCTATAGGGAACATGCACTGAGAGCGAAGTCGTGATCTCAATTTCTAAATTGAGTGACTCATCGATCAAAAAGAAATAAAGGAAAGCAATAAAATCCTATAGGGAGCATGCACTGAGAGCGAAGTCGTGATCTCAATCGCTAAATTGAGTGACTCATCGATCAACAAGAAAAGAAACAAACACAAGCACAACACATATAAGAAATGAAGTGCGGAATGCCTGCTACAGGTCTTTAAACAGAAACTTAGAGCGCACGCTCTTTATTTCCTACTTCTCATGATATCTAGAAAAGCGATAAATGCGGAAATATAACTTGGAAGCAGTATAATACAAAACGAACAATGACGTCCGCAAAAAAAGCGCAACCAAAGTAACGAAATCCAGGATACTTCAAGCGAGCTGACATTAACAAACAAACAGTCAGAGATCAGATATTCAGAATAGGTGTCAAAACCTCATCGATATGAAAATAAATCATCATCGGAATCCAAAAACACATCCTCATATCCTGCATAAAACTCGAATCTCAACATGCAAATGTAAGTTACAAATCTTAAGTAATCGGGTAATCAAGATTTAATTCCTAAAATTAAATAGAAAAATCTAACAGATTTTATATTGATTTTACAATTTTTTCATTTGAACATAAAAAGGAACATATATAAAAAACTACAAAAGAAAATCCTAAATCCAATAAGAGAATATATGGGAACCAGGGGGTGGAAACTAATTTTAGATGGTGTAAGCTAGTAATCAGGCGCTAGGGCCCAATCTAAAATGTCCAATAAGCCAATTTTTTTCACATGTATCAGGATACAAAACAAGGGTGATGTGGGCCTGAATTTCGTGGACCAAGGAAAATGAAGCCCAATGCTTTAACATCCAGGTTCCCAACAATTTAATAATGAAACAAAAAAAGAAAATTGAAGAAAATAATGACTAAATGGACCAAACAGCGTCGTTTAGCTTTCTAGGGTTCAAGAAGTTGTGATGTTTCGTCTTCTTCGCGAACAACTTTTACTCTCTCTTTGAATGATGCTCAAATCTCAGTTTCGATTCACCACCGCGGAAAATGGTTCGACCGTCCCCTGTTGTTCATAATGAGCTCGTCTCATTCTTCTCCAAACCCTCATCATTGTGGCTATCATACCCTTCTCCAATCAAAATCGCAATGCCTCTGTCCATCGTGATAATCCGATTCGAGTCTGATCGCTCATGGATTCCGCTCTAAGCGTCTCAATTTGCTTCCGACGAAACCACGACCGCTGTAGACTACATATTATTGTATCCCTCTCCTATCTATTTTTAAGTTTTTAACTAAAGCACTCAATAGCAAACATAAAACGTAAAAGGTGAAGGGAGGAGGTTTACCGATCGGAGTCCTGTCCGATGAAACTTCAATGGCGACGCTGACAAGAAAAACAGAGAACTTCAATCTTCAGGTACACTTGAATTTCTGCATCTCGAATGCATTGTTCTCTTGTGTGTTCTTGGTGCTCTGCGTTGATTGTGATGTTGTTGCGACTTCTGTGATTATTGAAACAGGTTGACGAAGATTATTGAAGAATCACTGCTGATGCAAGTAGTTGAAATTCTAGTGCAAATTTGTTGTTGTGTTGTTGCAGCAGCTTCAGTGTTGACGAAGGTTGGATATTGAAGTATGAGATGGTGAAGGTTCCATAGGTGATGCTTGAACGATGATGGAGATTTAAAGGTTTAATCGATGAAGTTGTAAAGAGTGCAGAATTATGAGAGTGATTTTCTGTTAATTTTTTTTGTGGTTCTTCTAGAAGAAGTGAAGAATGGAGAAGGAGAAGACTAGAGAAAGAGAATGCCGAGAGAGTTGAGGTTGTGATTCCTGAAGATTGATGTCACTGAGTGAAGGAGATTGAAGAAGATAAAGTGCAGAGAGGGAAAGAAGATGAAGATCACTGAAGGATGGTGATGAGAGATCAATGACGATCCTTATTGTTGCAAAGAATTCATAAAACTGAGAGTGAAGAGAGAGATAGGGCTTTTCTGGTTTTTGTCCTTCTTCTCTGAATTCAAGAAAATGGAGAATGAAGTGTGAGAAAGATGGATGAAAGTGAAGGTGGAGGATCCTTCTGCAGAGTTTTTGAGAGTGCCTTTACTGGTGAGTTTTTCTGTTTTTATATTTCTGTTATTTCTCTCAGCCCTCTATCCATTCCCTTCTTCTTTTTCCACTGTTAGCCACTCTACATTCTGTTACAGAAACCATTTTTCCGTGCTTCTCTCTCTTGCCAATTCTGTTAGAAGTTGTTAGTGGCGGTTAGTTCCTAATTCTGTTAAAGAATTGCAAAGGGAAATAACTGGATGCAAGTTGGAAAAACTATTCCCGAATAGTACAATGTTATTTAAGAAATATGGTTCCTAATTTGCCTGCAACAGGTTGTTATATAACTCTGCTTCGCAGCGAGGCATGAAGAACATTGTTGGCTTCACAGCCTCTTGCTTCCGATGCTCGTTTATGGAAATAACGGAACAACCAAGAGCTTCCAAAACCCGAAACTCAGTTACAAAGAGAACATGATCAAATACCTCGATGTTTCCAATCAAATTTAAATCTCTTTTCATCGACATTGCTATGCTGAGTTGTAAACATGAAGGCTCATACAATTCAATGCTGCCGATACCGTACATGACCATTTGCATACTTGTCTCTGAGCCCAAAACTATATGGAAATAATCTAACATTGATGTTTCAATCTGATCGCTGAAAGTTTGATAGAATTGAGAGTTCTCAATCTTACTAATATATCTTTCCATTTTATGCATTAATGTTGTTTCTCTGATTGGATCTTTCTGAGAATCTGTTGGAGCCCATGGTTCTTTTTTTTCTTCGGAAATTTTTTAAACTCCAGTATCTTTTCTCCTTTTTCTTCCATGACGGGGTAAAATAACTGTCCAGTCTCCATCTCTTGTGCAATTGCTATTTATGAGAGACTTTGCTGAAGCTGCCATTCAGATATAAAAAAAAATCTTTACTTATTTTCCTCCTGAATCACTGCTTCGATATCTTAATGCAACACATCAAAAACCTGTTAGAAAAAATAGCTATATATTTCCGTTAGAAGCTAGCTGAAGTTGAAGGTTGTTAGGTTGAAGAGAGAGTGAGAAGAATGCTGTAAGGGTTATGGACGGATTGGTTTTGTTTTGAACTGCCTTCATTGCAGGGGAGCCTTTTTGTTGAAATTTTGTATTGAACTAATGTAAGGTACTGCGTAAAAAAAAATTTGCAGGTCTGGTTGGAGGTTAAATAGGGGCAGGGCACAGATTTCGAACAATTCATGAATCACTTGTTTGGTTGAATGCAGGTTTTCAAATCCAAGTCTAATATCAAGCAGATTGCACTATGTTGGAAGCTAGCTTTGATGTCGCCAAGCTGCATCTTTCTTATATAGCTTTGTTGTTTTTTTCTTTTGTCTCAATACTGTAACATGATGTAATGATTGAGGGTGTAAGGAATCTCCCAACTTGGATAGATTTATTAATTTGTATTGCATTTTGCAACTTATAACATGACATTGTATCCGAAACCTTGAGTGCAGATTTGTATCATGATAAAAACTTTGAGTTTGCAATTCTCAAAGGATGCCAATTGAATAAAAACATGACGAACCTTGAATAAAATGAACCTATATAAATTTGAATGATCCTGAAAGGATTTTGATTGCTTTTTTTTTTAAATTCGACATCTTGAACGAGGCCTTGTAATTCAAATCCCAGACTTTGTACTAGCTGTTTGCATTTCGAACAAACCCCATGATTTATTCTACCTTTTGAATCGATTCTTGAGAAAGTTGAAATACGCTTGAGTTAGAACTTTGGCATTCCACACAAATTATAATCATGAACTCTCTCGAACCAACCTTAAAAGGAATATGTCCCCCTAATGATCTTATTACCTAATTCAATCTTCAAATCCAAGTTAGCATGCAAACAATCAAGGAATTGAAAAGGTAACAAAGGTCTTGATCATAAAGGATCCCCAAACTCCTACCATGTTGTATATTCACTCTTTAGTCAACAAAGTATCTTGATGAAAATCCAAAGAAGCGCTTAATTATCTGCAAGTATTATCTTAAGAAGAAAACCCTGACTCAATCCTCTAGCCCTCTTGAGAAGAATTGACTTGTTATGTAAGCAATTAGGAGGAACCCAAATTCTCTTGATTTGGAGGTACAATGACGAGGAGATGACTTGAAGTATAGAGATGAATCAAAACCGTAGCTCATAGCCTTGCATCTTGAGGAATCTTGCCAAAGGGAAATATCCATGATGCTTATGATCCGAAACCCTAGTTCCATACCAACCAATGATGAGAGAACCAGTTGAATCAACTAAGATAGAAACCTCAATTCAGGGGGGAAAACCCTAACGCCAAGAGTTCTTTGTTGATCTCGCAACCATGGAAGCAATGATATGCATGAGATGTATATGATGTGATGAGGGATCTTAGGGGGGAAAATTGGGGTATAACAGATAGTTGTCGGAGATGGGCTTATAGATGCCACCCAAAAGTGATTGTTGACAGAAATTAGACTAAGTCTAAATTTGACTGTAACTGGAAAAGAATCAGAATAAATCTTGGAGCGATTTATATGAACTAGAGAAAATATCTACCAGAAAGGAATCAGGATAAACCACTGATCGATTTAAACTGAACCAGCAGAGGTCTTAAATATTCTTTAACTGGAAAGAATCAGAACAAATCTTTGAGCGATTTATCTGAACCAGAGAAAATGTCTACCAGAAAGGAATCAGGATAAACTATTGATCAATTTAAACTGAACCAGCAGAGGTCTTGGATATTCTTTAACTGGAAAGAATCAGAACAAATCTTGGAGCGATTTATTTGAACCAGAGAAAATGTCTACCAAAAAGGAATCAGGATAAACTATTGATCGATTTAAACTGAACCAGCAGAGGTCTTGGATAGTCTTTAACTGGAAAAAATCAGAATAAATCTTGGAGCGATTTATCTAAACCAGAGAAAATGTCTATCGGAAAGGAATCAGGATAAACCATTGTTTGATTTAAATTGAACCAACAGAGATCTTGAATATTCTTTAACTGGAAAGAATCAAAATAAATCTTGGAGCGATTTATCTTAACCAGAGAAAATGTCTAACTGAAAGGAATCAGGATAAACCATTGATCGATTTAAATTGAACCAGCAGAGGACTTGAATATTCTTTAACTCGAAAGAATCAGAATAAATCTTTGGAGCGATTTATCTGAACCAGAGAAAATATCTACCAGAAAGGAATCAGGATAAACCATTGATATATTTAAACTAAACCAAAAGAGGTCTTGAATATTCTATAACTGGAAAGAATCAGAACAAATCTTGGAGCGATTTATCTGAACCAGAGAAAATGTCTACTGGAAAGGAATCAGGATAAACCATTGATCGATTTAAACTGAACCAGTAGAGGTCTTGAATATTCTTTAACTGGAAAGAATCAGAATAAACCTTTGGAGCGATTCATCTGAACCAGAGAAAATTTCTACCAGAAAGGAATCAGGATAAACCATTGATCGATTTAAACTGAACCAGTAGAGGTCTTGAATATTCTTTTTCTAGAAAGAATCAGAACAAATCTTGGAGCGATTTATCTGAATCAGAGAAAATTTCTACTGGAAAGGAATCAGGATAAACTATTGATCGATTTAAACTGAATCGGCAGAGGTCTTGGATATTCTTTAACTGGAAATAATCAGAACAAATCTTGGAGCGAATTATCTGAACCAGAGAAAATGTCTCTCGGAAAGGAATCAGGATAAACGATTGATCGATTTAAACTGAACCAGCAGAGGTCTTGAATATTCTTTAACTGGAAAGAATCAGAATAAACCTTTGGAGCTATTTATCTGAACCAGAGAAAATATCTACTGGAAAGGAATTAGGATAAACCATTGATCGATTTAAACTGAACCAGTAGATGTCTGAAGGAAGTATTCGTCATGTAGATAGTCACCCCGTCCTGTTTCAGGAATTGATCTACAAACTATTTGTTCACAGATAGTTGTCCTGTCTTGTTTCAGGTATTAATCTAGAACTTGAAAATTGTTGATAATAGTTATTTGTTGACTGATCTTTCCTGAAAAGGTAAAAAATTAGCTGTATGCAATGTCATGATGTATGAAATGTATGGCGTAATGATGTTCTCAAAATAAATGAGATTGTGTTGGATGCATTTGTCACGTATGTAATATGATACATGAAATGTGAAATGTTGTTGGAATGTATCTTTGTCTTGGAAAATAAATCCTTGACAAATGTTGGGGAGCCTTAGGAAATAAAATCCTGGACTACTGTTGGAGATGAAGAGTATGTGCATCTTCAAACTTTGTTTAGACTGTTTCCGTTGGGGATTCCTGTTTTGTTGTTTGAGGAGAACTCCGCTGGGGAATGTTGATTTTGCTTGAGAAGAAAACTCCGTGGGGAGTGTTGATTCTTGCTTGGGGAAAGGAGTTCAAGAGTTTTAGTTGTCTGTTGCTTTACTGGGGAGTTATCTCTTGATGGAAGAGAAAAGGAGTTAACAACTTGTTGGGGATAAAGAGGTTAACTGTTATCTGGTTTGGCTTCCAGGTTTTGTAGTAACTCACTAGTAATTGTAGAGCGGTCTACTGGGGAAGAGGATTTGTGGTTCCTTGATTTGTGATAATCTGGGAGGCAAATTCAAGATGGTGAATCTTGTCGTTTGTTGGGGAAATAAACCATGTTGCCAATCTATTGGAGAGGCGTTTTCTTTTGGCAGAACTCTTCGAGGATTCTTCTTGAGACCAAACTTAGCTGGGAAGAAAGGTTTTCCAGAGATTAAAACTATGGCTGGGAATTGCCTGATCCAACTTTGTGGGGACTTAACTAGGGATCACCTTATGAAGGGGATTTCATGGAGATTTGTCATTGTCCCTAGTAGAAAGTGTTGTAGCACTTCCATAAAATGTTTGCTTGACCGTATGTAACCCTTTGTTAGAATTCACTTTCAATGCCCAAAGTGATTCAGATATAAACTTGCCCCTAGTTATTCAACATTTCTTGGGAGATTTTTGGGAATCTTGACTCGACTGTCCCCAGATGTGTTGGATAGTGACATGTCATGCCTCCTTGATTAATATTAGATTTTTCGTTGGAAGTGTCATCCCATTTAAAGTGATTTTGTTCACTGAGAGAGCTTTCGTTCGCTGGATATTCGTCGTGTGAATTTCTCCGCTGTCAAATAATTAGCCATATGAAAACAATGATATTCAAATAATGCAAAGTTTATGCTTGTCTTGAAGTTTTGAAAATGCATTTTAGCAGATAAAAGAATTTAGTAACAAAAATTCAACCCAGAATTTGGAGTAACACCTTACAGGAGTCAGGATACCTTTTGTAACAGTATGCTTTCAGACTAACCCATTCTTCAATTAGGACTTTGAAAGGTTGTATCATGGTCTGGTTCGCGGTTTAAGAAACAAAGGATAAGGCTCAAAGTGTATTTGTACCCGCCCGTTATTCGTGATGTTCTCCAGTCTTAAACTCAGTTAATTGTGCGTTTGAACTCCTATTGAATCTGGAATGATGGTTCAGATGTTTGGAAGTTTATTTGTTGGAAGGCAGTCATTTTTTAAACACTTTTCATGTTGTTGAGGATTTGTAGTGACCTTTTTTTATTTGTTATCCTTGATTTTTGCCTGACTGTTCTTGTTTTGAGATTACAGTCAGCGGGATGCCCAGTTTTTCTTAAGTTTCCTTCATAGGTTTTGACTTAGTGGGCTTTTTTTCCTTCTTGGTAGATAATGACTGCCTAGCTTATGGGATGAACCATCACCGTCTTTTGATTCAGAAGGATGTTTTTGGTATCATTTGTTGTAAAGTGAAAGTTGGCGACCGAACGCACCTTTGAATTAACTGAGAAGCTACCCTGCGCCAGGTTTTGATTAAAGGTTTCAATTTGTGTGAAAAAGAAAACTCCTACTTCTTTGGCTCAAAGGGGTTGACTAGGGATTACTTTCCTTATAACTCCAGTGTTTAGGAATTGAAAGAAATGCCTGTACATCGTCAGCAAGGTCTGTCCAAAAGCATATTGTATGAGATTATGGCATTGTTTTCGTCATCCTACCTCTAAAGGTTTGCAACTTTTAAAACAAGAGTCGAATATCATAAAGGGAGTAAAAAACATAGTTTAAATAGAATGAAAATGAATGGATTAATTCAAGACAAACATATTTAATGCATTAATGAAAGTAACCAAAGTCTGACATATAGATAAGTGTTTAAGTAAACAAAGAAATTACAACTAAAAATTTGAATAAATAGAAAATTTCCTCTCCCAGATCGTCACTTCATATGGATGCCATTTAGGGGTGATAGAAAAGCTCCAGTTGACCGTCTTGTGCGAATTCCAACGCTCCTTCATCGATTAGGTCTTGAATCTTGTTTTTCAACATCCAATAACTATCAGTATTGTTCCCCAGACTGTTGGAGTGATATGCACACCTTTCATTGGGATGATAAGTAGGAGCAGCAGTGTTAGGATTCCGGGGAGGATCCTTCAGTATGACCAAATCCAGATTCGACATGTGTAGCAAGACTTGCGACATTGGAATGTTGAGTTTGGCATATTTCCTGTTGGATGCATTTCATTTACGCCGATTATCCTATTATTATTGGCGAGGTTGTTGTTAGGCTCGTGATGTGGCAGCAATTTGGAAAGGTCCTCCCTTAATCGGAGGCTGATTAATGACTCGATCCCCAATTCTAGTTGTTTGCCCCATATGGTTGCATCCGCCTTGATGAAGTTTGTTGACGAGGGTTCTTAGATCCTCTTGCCCCCGAGCTAAGTTTTGGATAAGAGCCATCTGGCCCACCAGTTGTCCCATAATTTGGACTTTCATTGTTGCCATTTCAGTTTGTAGCCGTTCTAGCTGGTCATCCTTGTTGTCCTCAGGATTCCCCATGGTCATGCCTCTATTGAGGAGTGCTTTCACTTCTTCTTGTCCCTTGGATAGGTTCAAGATCATTTCTTGAAGTTGAGCATTTTGAGTCTGAATGTCCTTGATAGTCTGCTCTAGTGACATCTCTACTAAAATAAACAGTAAGCATATGAGAGGCTTGTGTGGGAAAAGCCTGTCATGATATAATGCATGGTATATGGATGCAATGTTTTGAAGGAATTAGAAATTTTAAATTTGTTTTAGACAAGAAAGGAGCAAACATCAATTGTATTAATAATTTTAGATTGATTACAACCATGTCCCTTGGACTTTCAAATCAGGGAATAAAACAAAATAAACTCCTAAGACAAAAAGGTCGAACGCATCCTCTTTGGCGCAAGGTAGGCATTCAGATTTCGCTCCTCATGAAGCTATCTTGTAAGCTCCAGAACCTTCTTCTCACTCGCGTAAAATTGGGATTCGAAGGTGTCTCGTTCTTCTTTCAGCTGGATCCAAGCTCTTTGTAAGTCTTCAAAAGAAGTAGGCATGGTAGGATGAAGGATAGCATAAGGAATATCTTCTTCAACTAATGGCTCCATGATGATAGGTAAAATGGAAGGGTATGGCATACCGAGTCTTTGAGCACAAGTCCGTACCCATTTAAGACAAGGCTCCAAAGGAATGGAGTTCTTACGTCCCAATGTCTTGCTATCCATTTTGTTTATCATTCTCCAAGCTCGTATGAACCTTTGACGGTAGCCTTAGTCGTCGCCCTCATAGTCGAATACCAAACCTTGGATGAGTGCATCGTGAGGACCATCTCTTCGTGCATACCCAAATTGTCGTAATGCAAGAGAAGGGTTATAGGTGATACATCCCCTAATGCCTAAGAGTGGGACATTAGGGAATTCCCCACAACATTCAATGATAGCAGTATCCTCCAAGGACCGAGAACACCAATAAATGTCAGAGTGTGTGAGGGACATAATCCTTTGAGACCATGTATATCCTTGCTCGTTCTTCAATGTTAATCGAGGTAGGTGCGAAGTAAACCACTTAGAGAGTAGGGGAATGCAACACAAGAGAGTACCTCTTTTCTTCATGGTGTGAGTGTGGAAACACTATAAAATGTCTCCAAGCAAAGTAGGTATAAGATTACAAGAGAGGAAGACCTTGATGGCATTCACATCGATGAATTGGTCCGAATTGAGAAATAGAACAAAACCATAGATTAGAAGGTCCAAGACATCTTCAAATGCTTGAAAATCCACATCTTCCTAGAATGAACGAGCCTTCTCCAACAGAAACTTGGCTAGGGAACCCTTAACTCTGTTTCTTGTCTCCCAATTTGCTATAATGTCGACTCTTTTCAGATGCAGGGCTTCAGCAATGACTTCAGGCTTTGGAGTCCCATCTAAACCAGTGAACAATATTTGATCAAGCACGGGCACTCCCAACAGTTGAGAGAACTCTTCTAGTGTAGGGACCAACTGATAGTCAGGAAAGGTCAAGCAATGATGCATGGCATTAAAGAATTGGAAGAGCACACACATCATTTCTTCTTGGAGTTTGGAGGTAGCCAAGCTGAGAAGTCGACCATATTTCTCGGTGAAGGGATAATCTCCAGGCACCCTTGATGCTAATTCTTGGAGTTGAGGTTGTGCTTTCACGAATCTGATTCGGATGGTATTTCTTCGGATGGGATTCATGGCCTACAAAACAAAACAAAGATGAATTCCTAAATCCTTAAAATGGTTAGTGAGAATTCTTATTATATGATGTCATTATGTTATGTACAAGTATGCAAAGCAAGCAAGTAGTGATGTATAAACAGTCATATCCATACAAAGTAGACAAGTCCTTAGGTTTAGGCTTACACGGGGTTCGTAGGTAAGTACCCTCTTGAAGGTTAGTTGGCTCAACTTGTCCTAGAAAGTAACCGGGTTCTAAGGGATCTCAATATCACCAACCTTTCTTTTAGGCATTGTCTCAGCTCAATCAATTTATTTCTTGCGGCCAAGATATCCCAAAAGTTCGATATCAATGGGCGTAGCATCGAGTATCAACCAATCTTCGGTCGGAAGCAAAGTCGGCTATCTCACTACTTCCTAATTACCAAGTTGTTCAATTAAGGTTCTAAAGTCAGTTAATGCTTCATGATGCCTCTCAGCGGCCCCGTATTCTCCTCGATTCAACACAAGGGATACCAGTACCAACATATGTGTCACACTAACATAGTTATTGCTTTAACCTTGTCGGTCTATGTCATACAATTTCCACAATCTATTGCTACTTACCTAAAAGGTGCCCCAGATCTGGGTAGAGGATCAAAACAAGCCCAAACAAGGAACCATAATGTAAAGCAAGCAAGTCAAACAAGGAAACCAAGTAATGGTGATCTAGCCCTAAGGTAACCCCACTTTTAAGTATATTCCACAACAGAGTCGCCAGTTCTGTAACACGGTGGGAGAACTGACTTGGGTGTTTTGCATTTGATCGCAATTGTTGAAGATAGCAAGAGTTGCCACCAAATTTTCTTTTATCCAATAAGGAAAGGTTGAAAAGAACAGGAAAGACATTTCGAGATTATTTCTTGAGTTCGGGGGTAGGTTATGAAAAGGGAATGTATTAACACCCTTTTCATCTGTAGTTATCTACGGGCTCTTAGTTGCTTTCTAGATCACTTGTTTTTTGTTTGAAAATGTGCATGTGAAATGGGTTTTGAAAGTATTTTAAAAACGTCTTTGTAATGGTTCTCGTTTCTATAAGAACGCGTACAAAGTGTTGTTTTAAAAATAGTTCAAAGAGGTGTTTGTGAAATGTGTTTTCGAAAGTGATTTTGAAAAGGTGTCTTTGTAATGGTTCTCGTTTCTATAAGAACGCGTATAGAGAGCTTTGTCTTTTGAAAATGTTTCAAATGAAAGTGTTGGTGTATAAAATGTTTTTTGTTGTGAGCAAGCAAGCAACTAGGAGCATCATACCTACTCAAAAGGTATAGTGTTATTTTCCTCCTCCTTTAGACGTTGCTATCTTACCATTGATTTGGTAAGAATCCCCATCGTTAGGATAAATCATTAATCGATTTAAACTGAACCAGCAGAGGTCTTGGATATTCTTTAACTGGAAAGAATCAGAATAAATCTTGGAGCGATTTATCTGAACCAGAGAAAATGTCTACCAGAAAGGAGTCAGGATAAACCGTTAATTGATTTAAACTGAACCAGCAGAGGTCTTGAATATTCTTTAACTGGAAAGAATCAGAATAAATCTTGGAGCGATTTATCTGAACCAGAGAAAATGTCTAACAGAAAGGAATCAGAATAAACCATTGATCAATTTAAATTGAACCAACAGAGGTCTTGAATATTCTTTAACTGGAACGAATCAGAATAAATCTTTGGAGCGATTTATCTGAACCAGAGAAAATGTCTACCGGAAAGGAATCCGGATATATGGATCGTTCTTACACATTTGACAATGAATCGTTCTTACAGTTCATGGATATATGGAGAGCCAAATTGTGATTCCTCCCTTCATCATGAAATTCATCATCACAAAAGCTTAGGTTATTACAGATAGTAATGTTATCCACCACACTGTTGAATTGATCTAACGACATATCACTCTCCACGAAGGCTTGATCCAACACCTTCATTAAGGATTCTCTATGGGAAACAAAATTCATCAGCAATTCTAGGATAGATATCTTTGAAGGAGTCTGTAATAGCTGATCTATAATCCTGTAGTCGCTCATCTTAATAATTTTCAATATATCATCCACATCCTTATCCATAGTATCACGGTTGGACTCCCTTACTGCTTTCTTATTTTCAACACTTTCCACAACTTTCTTACAAGCACTATCATTTCCCCTAACAACTGGTGTAAAAATACGACTACTGCAGGTCACTCTACTAGCCTCGGTTATGTTAGACAAAGGCTGGATGGGAACTTCCACACCATCCTCTAAAATTGTAGCATTGTACTTTTACGGTACAACTTTGTCTTATTTGTAAGGAACAAGACCTGGTAAGCAAATCACCATTAGGGCAACAATAAGCTTGCTACCGTATTCAATCTCAATCGGGGAGGAATCCTTAAAACAAGGCACAATCATGTCCACTCCTTCTTTAGAAAGTTTGGTCATTGCAGAATCATCACTGGAGAACATATCTTCTTCTGAGGAAAAGAATTCATCCGCAGAAGCATATTCATCATCAGACTCATTCTCAGCCAAATTAACCTCATGGTAATCATATCTTTGGCATGACACCTTGATAGTTCCATTACCCAATAACAATTAAATACCTTTTTTCACAACTAAAAAACCTCGGGAATCCCTACAGCAAACCCGACAAGATCCATAGTGGTGCTCTACCTGAACCTCCATATGGCATAAGGTAGCATGCAATTGTACTAAATCATCATTCATATGGTTCACATCAAAGATCTGGAACTCTCCCGGAAACCCAAAGACCATGTTCACTTCCTCCTCATATTCTGCCCTAGGCTTAATTATATGGATGAGGCTCTCATCCATAATGTCCTGCAAATCAGTCTTTATCTTATCGCACCCTTGTATATAAGTACTAAAGATACCACAACCAGCATGGTCATGAGTATAGTAACTAAACTCGCAAAGGTCTGCATGTATATTTACCAAGTATCCTCTAACCAGGTTGATATCATAAATCCGGAAGTCCCCTGGACAAACAGCAACCTTGTTGACAACATTAGTTCCTCCATACTTCAGCAAAGGATTATCTTTTACGTTAGGGCTGACATCCTTAAAGGACAAAAGGCCATATCTCACCATTTTCTGTACCTCCGATTTCAGGGGATAACAGTTTTCCACATTGTGGCCTTGTGCACCCTGATGGAAAGCGCACGTCTGATCTGCCTTATAGTACCAAGGCAAAGGTGATGGTATAGCAGGGGGTGGCCTAGTCTGGACCAACTTTTTCTGGATCAATGTTGGGAGTAACTCTGCATAACTCATGGGGATAGAGTCAAAAGGCTCTCTCCTCTGATTTTGCCCTTGACTTCCTTGAGGGGATGATCTTTGATAAGAGATTGTAGTCGGAGATGTATTAACAACTGGAGTTACCGAGGAAACTTGTTGATGGCGCTGATGATTTCTTCTAGGAGGATTAACCCTTCTCTCTTGAATAATAACATTTGTCTCTCCTTCTTTCTTTTTAGCAAACCCGTATGATGGTTTCTTCATACTACCAGAATTTTCACTTTTTGTTAAACATCCTTCTCTTATATCTTCTTCCAAATGGACGCCCATTCCTACCATCTCGGTAAAATCACTGGGTGCACTCGCCACCATTCTCTCATAATAGAATGCACCTAGGGTCTTCAGAAAAATATTGGTCATCTCTTTTTCTTCCATTGGAGAAATCACCTGGGCGGATACTTCACGCCATCTCTGTGCATTTTCCTTAAATGACTCTATGTCCTTCTGGACCATTGCCCTGAGTTGATCACGGTCAGGTGCCATGTCCATATTGTATTTGTACTGTCTAATAAACGCTTCACCTAAGGCATTGAAAGAGTGAATATTGGCATTATCCAGGCTCATATACCATTTCAATGTTGCACCAATCAAACTATCTTGGAAAAAGTGAATCAACAGGCGTTGATCATCAGTGTGAGTAGACATCCTTCTCACATACATCACTAGGTGAGCACGAGGGCAAGTATTTCCCTTGTACTTTTCAAATTTCGGTACTTTGAACTTTGTAGGTATTTTTACATTTGGAACCAAACACAGATCATTCACATTCTTCCTGAACAATTCTTTTCCTCTGAGGGCCTTTAACTCTTTCTGCATCTTATGAAACAGGTCTTGAAAATTGTCCATTCGATCATAGAAGCCCAAGCTTTCACTTGGTGGAGGAATGGGGCGACACACTTCATCATTTACAAATGGTACAACATTCACTGAAAGAGGTGCGACATAGTGAATCTCATTTCTAGCAGTAGGGGTAATATGCACCACAGGAGGTGCAGGAGCAGCAGCAGCCTGAGCAAGTGGAGAAACTTGAGCATCTTGATTATAACCTTCTGGCATAAAGTTATCTAGCATTCCCCAAGAATAACCATGAGGAAAATGATTCTGAACAACACTGGCTGGAGTAGCAGAAACAGGAACTGTCGGAGCTTCAAAAGCAACCATTGTCTGTTGAGGTTTATGAAGCCGTGGCTGATTCTGAGCTGTTGTAACACCCCAATTCTACCTGAAAATATAAATGTAAATCAAAGTTATAAAAATCATACAACTGAATCAAGATGCCACAAATTAACCTTAAAAACCATTGCATTCAACATGGATACATAACACTTTAAAACTTTGGATGGACCAACAGCAAAATAAATTAATCTTTTAAATCAACAACTTGAACAACTATGCAACGGAGTCAAAATAACATCTTCATCCAACATTAAAGCAAATTCTGAATAACAAGTATTTAACAATAATTAACTTAAAGTTCAACAACTGAAATAACAAATACTAAAGCAACAAGCATTCATCTCCCTGAGTATTACGTATCAAAGCAATGACACCGACACGAACTACTGAAGGTCATCCGCCTTCACTCTGGATTACCTTCAAGTTACCAACATAAAGGTAACATTCAAACAAAAGGGGTTAGATATCGAACATTATAATATAATGTATGATAAATATTATATTGGAATCAGTTCATGCAAAAATCACCACTTCACAACTTACAAACAACAACAATCACAACAGGCTATCAACAAAATACAACAATTAATTCATCGACATTACAGCTCAATCATATTACTTGGAATGCGACTCAATACTATGCGAATGCATGTGGTACCATTGGAGTAGAACTCCCATCTTAAAATCTGCCGATAAATAGAAGCATCAACAAGGCATAAGCCTTCTTTGCAGTTTTCCAATCCAGGCCATCATAGAGTATGCAAATGTATATGAATGCACTATCACACACTCACAACAATCATCATCCATCACAAGGCATAAGCCCACATCACCATTATTACCAGTAAATAGAGGTAATTCATCATCATGTAAATTCCCTACAACTTCGCATTATCAACAAGAATTCACAACATCACAACAACCCAACATAAATCAACATTGGCCATAAACCTAATCACATCAATCAACGATTTACTCATTAACATAATCAAACAACAACTAAACAATAATTTCACATAGCACTGGTAACGACCAAAACAAAACATGTACAGGAAAAAGGGATATGGAACTATGTGCCCCTCGACATGCATAACAACTAGGACAACCTAACGAGTAATCCATACTCCTCGACACACACAAGGGAAAACAGGGTAACGACCAACCTATGCTCCTCGACATGTCCTACAATTTAATTCTGCTCGAAATATAACACATAATTCCCCGTCACGCCTCGTAGCCTAAAATACCACTCGGTACCTACTACATCAGTATCCTCCCAACCACTAATTTGGCCAACAACACAGGCACGATACAACATCTTAACGACCACACCACTATAATTCATAACTTCCGGCCAACCGCTCAGAGTAACACAGTAACGGGAAACTATATTCCTATCTACAGATTCATCAACATACAAGACAATCATGCAGAACCTCCCTAAAACGACCACTTCAACAATTACCAATTTTCATGCCAATCGCTTGGAATGACCTAATGACCATCACGACCTAACCTACACATCGATTAAACTGGAAATAACGTAACTCAAAACGTCCATAACACATAACTGGGCAACTCCCTATAACATGTTCATTAAACGGTCATACGACACTTCCCAATTGCCACAACATGAATAAACGAGCAACTTCACTAGTAATTCAGAAACATTAATGCACAACGTGCCTATAAACGACCAATTCCCACGTAATACACATCATAAATCTCATTACAAGGTCAGAACCCCACCCTTACCTAGATTGAAGGTCGCTCAACCAAAAACTCTAGCCTACGGCTTTGCTTCGTTCTGCTGTCATCGGGCAGCTTGCTTCTCTCTCTCCGTGCAACTCTTTCGAGCAACATACAGTGCTTCTTATTCTCCAACTAAAAAAAACCCTTGTGTCATCCTAGCCTTATATATCAATCCTCTTGGGCCTAACCTACACCCCCACTTTACTAGTTCTAACCAATAGCATAAGTCCAACATTATTTCATATATTCCCTTTAATTCCACATTATAATTATTATTAATTAACTAATTAATTAATAACAATCCAATAACTCACGCCGATAATTCTTAACATCACGCAACTTCACAAATAATCCAAAAATAATTTAATTAAATAAATAATTAATTAATTAAATTACGGGCGTTACAACTCTCCCCCACTTAGAATATTTTCGTCCTCGAAAATTTACCTCATTCGAACAACTCAGGATAGGAGTCCCGCATCTTGCTTTCCAACTCCCAAGTCATGCTTTCTCTAGCAGCTCCTAACCAGTCAAACATTCCCAACTCTTTCGAAAATCTGATATGGACCAATAAAACGATAAGTGAGCTTCCTAGACTTCAATGCTTGCCTAACACCAGTTATAGGTGTAACTCTAAGAAACACATGGTCACCAGCTTGAAATTCCAAATCCTTCCTTTGCTTATCATGACAACTCTTCTGTCTACTTTGGGAAGCTTTCATATTTTCCCGAATCATCTTCACATTCTCAGTAGTCTCACGAACAAGTTCAGGTCCAAGCACTAAACTTTCTCCAGATTCATGCCAACATAAAGGAGTTCTACATCTCCAACCATACGACACTTCAAAACGTGCCATCCCAATACTAGAATGGTAAACTTTATTATAAGTGAACTCTAGTAATGGGAGATAAGTATCCCACGAACCTCCCTGCTCAAGAACACATGCTCTCAACAAATCTTCTAACAAATGAATAGTCCTTTTAGTTTGACCATCCTTCTGAGGATGATATGCTGAACTCATCCTCAACTTAGAACCCAACGCCTCTTGCAAACTCTTCAAAAAATCTGAAGTAAACCTCGGGTCTCTATCCATATAATGCACAAAGGAACACCATGCAGCTTCACAATTACACTAGTATAAATCTCAGCCAACTTCAACACTGGAAAAATGATGTTAATAGGAATAAAATGAGCCGACTTTGTAAGCCTATCAATAATCGCCCAAATTGAATCATGTCCTCTTAAAGCATTAGGTAACCCCATCACAAAGTCCATCGAAATGCTATCCCATTTCCATTTTGGAACTTCTAACGGTTGAATCAACCCTGCAGGCTTCTGATGTTCAACTTTCGACTTCTGACAAGTCAAACATGCATACACAAACCGAACCAAATCACTCTTCATCCCATGCTACCAAAACAAATTCTTCAAATCCGGATACATCTTTGTATCTCCTGTATGAATACTCATCTTACTTCTACGACTCTCTTCAAGGATCACTTTCTTCATCTCCACATCATCAGGAATACAAGTCCGATTACGAAATCTCAACACACCTTGCACATCTAACTTAAAATCACTATTCTCAGACTAATCGATCCCAACCATCGAATCTACCAGTTTCACATCTAACTTCTGAGCTTCTCTGATACTATCCAGAAATTCATTATTAATCTTCAGCATCCCCAATATAACACTTCGCGGTGTCACTTCGCAAACTAAGCTCATATCTCTGAACTGCTCAATTAATTCCAATTCTTTAACCATTATTGCTGACATATGTAAAGTCTTTCGACTCAATGCATCAGCTACCACATTCTCTTTTCCTGGATGGTAGTTCAAACCGAAATCATAATCCTTTAACAACTCCAACCATCTTCGTTTTCTCATATTAAATTTCTTCTGATCAAATAGATACTTTAATCTCTTATGGTCACTAAACACTTCAAATATAGAACCATAAAGATAATTCCTCCAAATATTCAACGCAAAAACAACTGCAACAAGATCTAAATCATGTGTAGGATAGTTCTTCTCATGAGTCCTCAAATGCCCTGACGCATAAGAAATTACCTTATCATTCTCCATAAGCACACCTCCTAGACCCATCTTAGAAGCATCACATTATACCACAAAAGGTTCTTATGGATTAGGGAATGTCAAAATCGGAGCTGACGTCAATCTTTTCTTTAATTCTCTGAAACTTTCTTCACAATGGACATCCCACACAAAAGCTCCACCTTTACAAGTCAACTTAGTCAACGGAAGTTCCAACTTAGAGAAACCTTCGATAAACCTCCTATAATAACTAGTTAATCCCGAAAAGCTTCTAATCTGGGTAGCCGACTTCAGAGTTTCCCATTGCAACACAGCATCTACTTTCGATGGATCTACAACAATGCCACTACCTGAGATCACCTGACCAAGAAAACTAACCTCCCTTAACCAAAATTCACACTTAGACAGCTTTGCATACACCTTCTTCTCTTTCAAGACTTGCAATACTATTCTCAAGTGTTTTGCATGCTTTTCTTCTGACTTAGAGTAAATCAAAATGTCATCAATGAACACCACCACAAATCGATCCAAATAAGTATGAAAAATGCGATTCATGTATTCCATGAATACTCCCGGCGCGTTGGTAACACCGAAAGGCATCACCGAATACTCATAGTGTCCATAATGCGTTCTGAAAGCCGTCTTTTAGATATCTTCATCCTTCACTTTAATCTGATGATATCCCGACCTCAAATCAATCTTACTAAACATGCAAGCATCCACCAATTGATCCATCAAGTCATCTATTCTTGGAAGCAGATACTTTTTCTTAATCGTCACTTTATTCAACTGCTTATAATAAACACAAATCCCCATACTTCCATCTTTCTTCTTTACTAAAAACACTGGATCTCCCCACAATGATACACTTGGTCTCACAAGTTTCTTTTCAAGTAACTCTTCCAATTTCTTCTTTAATTCTAACAATTCAGATGCAGACATCCTGTATGGTGTCATAAAAACAGGTCTGGTACCAGGTACAAGATCAATAGAAAATTCAACCTCTCTCTCTGGCGGTACATAAGGAATTTCATCAGGGAAAACTTCATGAAATTCATGCACCACCTATAATTCCTCAATTATAGCTTGAGTCTCGACAGATAGCGACGCCATCAACGAGAACATATGAGCTTCTTCTTGCATCAATTGCCACAACTGTCTAGCAGACAACATAATATCTTCCTCTTCTTCAAGAGTAGAAAACCTTAGAGACTTGTTATAATAATTAATATGAACATAGTTATGCTCTAACCAGTTCATACCCAGAATAACATCCAACCCTCCTAAAGGCAAAAAACCAAATCAACAGCAAAGTCTATGTCAAAGATCGACAAAGGACACTTTAAACACACAAAAGAAGTAGTCAACGACCCCTTGGATAGAGTGTCAACGACCATCTCTCAATTCATAAAAGATAACATAAGACCCAATCTTTCAACACAATCATCAGTAATAAAGCAATGAGTAGCACCAGTATCAATAATAGTAATTAAAGGAGTACTATTAATGAAACATATACCTCTGATGTGTTTGTCCTCAGTAGATGCCTGATCCTCAACCAAAGCGAACACTTTACCACTAGTTTGCACCTTCTTTGGTTTCTGACACTGGCTACCAATGTGTCCTTCTTCACCATAATTGAAACAAATCACCTCCTCATGCTTGCACTCAGATACAACATGTCTAGTCTTGCCACAAAGGAAACACCTCTTCACCTCAACAGTACACTGATTACTCATATGCCTAGGTTTTCCACATTTGAAACAAACCACACCAGCAAGAGCATCTCCCCCACTAGTCCTATGACTCTGAGCAGATTTATGTTTACCTTTACCGGCTGGGGCATCATAAGGCTTACCAGGATTCTGTTGGTGCTTACCCCTTTTCTCACTGATAATTTTGTAGTGAGCATTATTATCCTCTTCATAAATCCTGCAACTATCAATTAAATCAGCAAAAACACGGATCTTCTGGTATCCAACTGCCTTCCTGATCTATGGGTGCAACCCGTTCTCAAACTTGATGCACTTAGAAAACTCAACATTTGCCTCACTATAGTGCGGATAAAACTTAGCCAACTTAGCAATCTTTGCAGCATACTCTACAACTGACACACTCCTTTGCTTTAGCTCAAGAAACTCAGTTTTCTTCTTACCACGAACGTCTTCAGGGAAATACTTCCTCATAAATCATCTACGAAACACATCCCAAGTAACATTTTCACTTGCAGCTTCCAACCTCTGACACGTCTCTAGCCACCAGTCATCATCCTTGACTGCTAGCATATGAGTAACATACCGAACCTTCTGCGCTGGAGTGAAATCCATCACACAGAAGATTCTCTCAATCTCTTTTAACCAATCCAACGCTCCGTCGGGATTATACTTTCCCTTGAACCTAGGAGAATTCACCCTCTGGAAAGTTGCCAAACTACGAGATCCAGCATTCCCATCAGCATTCAGAAGATTCTCCATAGCATGCACCATTACTTCTAAAGCACCAGCAAGTGCAACATCATTCCTTCCATCCATCTTAACTTATCACTATAACATAAACAACGGTTAGAACTCAAATTAACAATACTCGATTGTTAAGAAACCTACGACTTGACAACTTGGTCGGACGGACCAACTTTGCTCTGATACCAACTTTGTAACACCCCAATTCTACCCGACAATATTAATGTAAGTCAGAGTTATAAAAATCATACAACTGAATCAGGATGCCACAAATTCAACTTAAAAATCATTTCATTCAACATGGATACAAAACACTTTAAAACTTTGGATGGACCAACAGTAAAATAAATTCATCTTTTAAATTAACAACTTGAACAATTACATAGCAGAGTCATAATAACATCTTCATCCAACAATAAAGCAACTTCTGAATAACAAGTACTTAACAAAAATCAACTTAAAGTTCAACAACTAAAATAAAAAATACTAAAGCAACAAGTGTTCATCCCCTCGAGTGTTATGTATCAGAGTAATGACACTGACTCGAACTACTGAAGGTCAACCGCCTTCACTCTTGATTACCTGCACGTTACCAACATAAGGGTAACATTCAAACATAAGGGGTGAGATATCGAACACTATAATAGAACGTATGGTAAATATTATATTGGAATCAGTTCATGCAAAAATCACCACTTCAAAACTTATAAACAACAACAATCACAACAGGCTATCAACAAAATACAACAATTAATTCATCAACACAACAACTCAATCATACTACTTGGAATGCGACTCAATACTAGCGAATGCATGTGGAACCATTGGAGCAGAACTCCCATCTTAAAATCTGGAAATAAATAGAGGCATCAATAAGGCATAAGCCTTCTTCACAGTTTGCCAATCCAGCCCATCACAGAGTATGCAAATGTATATGAATGCACTATCACACACTCACAAGAATCATCATCCATCGCAAGGCATAAGACCACATCACCATTATTACCTATAAATAGAGGTAATTCATCATGTAAATTCCATGCAACTTTACATTAACAACAAGAACTCACAACATCACAACAACCCAACATAAATCAACATTGGCCATAAGCCTAATCACATCATTCAATGATTCAGTCATTAACATAATCAAACAACAACTTAAAAATAATTTCACACAACATTGGTAATGACCAAAACACAACATGTACGGGAAAAAGGGATAGGGAACTACGTGCCCCTCGACATGCGTAAAAACTAGGACAGTGTAACGAATAATCCATACACCTCGACACGCACAAGGGAAAACAGGGTAATGACCAACCTATGCTCCTCGAGATGTCCTGAAATCTAATTTTGCTCAAAATCTAACACATAATTCCCCGACACGCCTCGCAGCCTAAAATGCCACTTGGTACCTACTACCTCAGTATCCTCCCTGACCACTAATTTGGCCAATAACTCAGGCACAATACAACATCTTAACGACCACACCACTATAATTCATAACTTCCGGCTAACCGCTCAGAGTAACACAGTAACGGGCAACTATATTTCTATCGACAGATTCATTAACATACAAGACAGTCACGCAGAATGTCTCTAAAACGACCACTTCAACAATTACCAATTTTTCTTCCAATCGCTTGGAATGACCTAACGTCCTAACGACCATCACGACCTAACCTACACATCGATTAAATCGGCAGTCATGTAACTCAAAACATCCACAACACATAACCGGGCACACCATATAACATGTTCGTTAAACGGTCATAAGGTACTTCCCAACAACCACAACATGAATAAACGGGAAACTTCGCTAGCAATTCAGAAACATTAACGCACAACGTGCCTACAAACGACCAATTCCCACGTAATACACATCATAAATCCCATTATAAGGTCAGAACCCGACCCTTACCTGGATTGAAGGTCGCTTAACCAAAAACTCTAGCCGACGGCTTTGCTTCGTTCTACTCGTCACCGGGAAGCTTGCTTCTCTCTCCGTGCAACTCTTTCGTGCAACGTACAATGCTTCTTATTCTCCAACTAAAATAAACCCTTGTGTCTACTTAACCTTATATATCAATCCTCTTGGGCCTAACCTACACCCCCATTTTACTACTTCTAACCAATAACGTAAGTCCAACATTATTTCATATATTCCCTTTAATTCGACATTATAATTATTATTAATTAACTAATTAATTAATTAATAATAATCCAACAACTCACACCGATAATTCTTAACGTCATGCAACTTCACGAATAATCAAAAAATAATTTAATTAAATATATAATTAATTAATTAAATTACGGGCGTTACAGCAGCCACCAAAGATTCCATCAGAGCAGTCAGATTGGCCATACCGGCCTTCAGAGCAGAAACTTCCTCACGTAGTTCATGATTCTCTTGTTCTAGATTATCCATATTCCTTCTGAAATTGGCCCGAGTATTGTACTGATGAGACAACATGTTGAATGAAGTAAAGAAGCTCAGTAAGATACCTGGGTATGAACAGAAATGCAAGAAGTATGTATGATATGATGCATGATATGCAATGCACATGATTTATTTTATTATTAATATTTCAAGTAACTAAAAGATTTATATACAATTTGCAAATATCGAAGTACTAACACATGTGAAATACTGAAAATCTCATTATAATAACTTCAAAACGGATTACAAATTTATAGTACAAGTTTCAATAATCCCAAGTACAAGATAAAGATAAAGTCTAAAATCCTATAAATGCAAAGCTGATGGAGATTACTCTACCCGTTGACGCTTCCATGTGAGTCTTACAATCTAAGCCTTCAGCTGCTTGTTCTCTTCTGCATATCTATCAGCGACCTCTTTCCAATCACAAGAGTTGGGAAGTGAGCAACTAGGTCCTGACTGAGCTGTAGAAGAAAATAAATCCTCCTGCATCTTCATCGTCTCTACGGCATGACTCTCAATAATATCGATCAAATCATCTTTCTCCTTTAGGTCTTCTCCGTAGGATACCTCTAAAGTCTGGCATTTATTCTTCCATGCTTCCTTTTCCTGCTGTATCCTGACTAGGGAAAGTTAAAGCTCTTTCACGTCATCTAATAGGGGGAGGAGTGGTCTTCACAAAAATATCAGACATAGGTGCTTCACGGGAATACGACATCTTCAACTGGATGGCTCTTGCTTGTACCCGCTAAAGATAAGGCTCCAAAGAAACAACCCTTCTAGGTCCCAAGTCCTTCCTACTCTTCTTGTGAATATGACGCCAAACCTTCACAATATCCTCTTTAGCTTCCTTATGAACCTCTCCCTCCTTAAGGAAGAAACTACTCAGATGAATACTATTTGGCTTATCCCTCATCAGATATCCAAGTTATCGTCGTGCAAGAACGAGATTGTAGTTAATTCCTCCCTTTGTACCAAGAAGAGGTACATTGGAGAAACTACCACAACTGTAGATAATATCTACATCATAGTATGCCTGATGACACCAAACAATATCTGAATGAGTGAGGGCCATAATCCTTGGAGCCCAACGAGGTTCCTTTTTAACATCCCAGAAAGCATCAGATCTAGGCAAGTGAGAAATAAACCACTAATACAACAAAGGCGTGCAGAAAATGATCATCCCTCCATGGTAAGAATCCTGAAGATGAATAGAGTAATAAGCATCACCTAATAATGTAGGGTTTGGGTTCCCAATCATAAAGATCCTGATAACATTGATATCCACAAATTTGTCGACATTGGGAAATAAGAATAATCCATAAGCAAGTAGAGCAAAGATGGCTAAAAAACAATCGTACTCTTCATCCTAGCAAAGTAGCGAGATTTCTCCAACAAGAACTGAGTGGGTAATCCTCTAATTCCTCCTTTGGTAGTCATGTGGTCTTCGACCTCATACTTCCCCAAATGGATCAAAGCAGTAATCTCATGAGATTTTGGCTCTCCCTTTAAACCAGTAAAAGGAACACGATCGGTAATAGGTAAACCTAGTAGATAAGAATACTCTTCCAATGTAGGAATCAACTAATAATAAGGGAAAGTAAAGCATCGATACATCGGATCATAGAACTTGACCAACTTCGAGAGAATACCCTCCTTTATCCTGAGCTTCATAAGAGAAATGATGGACCCATACTTCCACTGAAAATCTGTAGAACTCTCAATCTCAGGAATCAGACTCATCAACTCATCTATCTTGGGATCTTTGAAACTCTACTTCTCAGTCTTTCTTTTTCCAGAATCCATAGTCAAAAGTACCTGAGATATTCACAAAGAGTCAACTTTTTAAGTCCCTTGAAACATAATGTTTTTTAGAAGATGCTCATGGGTGCATGGATGCATGATGCAACAATCACACACAAGATCACAAACATAGGGTTCATAGATTCAACATCACGAGCATGAGGTCAAAGGTAATACCCATAAGGTATGGTCAAAAAGTCTTATCACCTGCCAAACAAGGTTCTAAGAATTTCCCAGAGTCTACATCCTTCCTTCGGATATTACCAACTTCCCAATTGACTCGATAATTAGCAATATTCTCAAGAAAAACTCGTCTGAGCGTAGTATCATGTGACAACCATTTCCGGATTACTTCATCATAGCTTCCGCACTACACCTAAAAGGCCGAGATGGGTTAAAGGTTCTACGGTTCTCAGTTTCAGTAGGCTCCCAGGTCGAAAGCAGCACTTCTTCCCGATTACTCTGTAAATGACACTACAGTCAAAGGGGCCTCCACTGAGTGGGGGATCTCAAGTCTTATTTTTTGGGATTACTCCCTCAAAGTTAACATGACTATACCGCCCGTCCTATCTTAAGTTTTCCCAAGTCCCGGTATAAGACTCATGAGAAATCACCAAACACCCTTAAAACCAGGAAAATTCTAGACAAACATATATACAACATATAATATACAAACAAATAATAGCATATAAACAAATAAACAAAGATAGGCTCAACCCACTTAGGGATGGACCAGTAATAGATCAATATTCCCCCAATGAAGTCGCCATTTTTTTCGGTAGAAATGTTGAGACTAAGCCATTGGATTGACTCGACTCACACATATCAAAATAAAAACTGCCACCACACTTTATTGTTTCCAAAGGAATGGGAAAAGAGTGAGTAAACCAAAAGAGGGGGAGAGAATATAAGTTCGGGGGTTAGTTATGCAAAGGGAAGTTATTAGCACCCTAAACATCTACGGTACTGATCACAACTTTATAAGTCTATCGGGTGTAGTGAATGCAAGTTCACAGTCTTATCGTGTAGTTTTAAAAGATGTCGAACCCACAAGGACTGGTGGTCAAACTACTGTAATCTTATGGTTACTGTGTAAAGCTAAGGCTAAATAATAAATTTGGGTGTTTGGGTTTAATCGGAAATTAACTAAAATCTAGTAATTAATAACGGGACACCGGTATGTAGTTTGTCAACTTCGGGGACTCAATAAGTCGTTGGCATTTGTTTTAAGTATTAAAACATTGTTTCAGTGGAAACTATTTATTTAAAAACCCTTATCTCATACTTTATTTCTATCGAGTTAGATCATATTATTAAACTCAAAATGAGCGCTCTCGCTGTTTCATTTTAAAATTCAAAAGTATTTTTTGAAACTATTAGAGTCCAATTAATTTTAAAGCGCTCTTGTTGTTTTTAAAATTAATGTTTAATAACCACTATCTGGTTAAAACCTTAAACTCTCGCTCTGTTTATTTTAACCTTAGATTGTCTTTTACTCTCGTACAAAAACAATTAAATATCCAAATTGGAAATTAAAACCAGAAAGTGTTTTTGTAAGAAATATTAATGCCAATTATTACTGAATCCCTTTGGTTAAGATTTACATACCGGTATCAGGGAATTTAGCCAGACATAATTTTATTGCAGGATAACATAGAATCAATACATAAACTTAATAATGCATGCATGGTAAAATTAAATAAATTATAATTTTAAAATAAGAACCTGAAATTAAATACTGAAGCAAATAATCTGAGCAGTGAGTATCCTCCATAAGCCGACAGTATTGGCTTGTACAAAATATCTTGAATTAAATAAAACGGACCTAATAAATTCTGGAAGCTATGAAAAAAACTAAGGTTGCAGTATCCCTCTGATGTGAAGAAATACTGCTCTGACGGTGCAGTTTTTTATCCTTATGAGAATTCTACTAAACTGAAAAATGGTGTACTAAAAACTATGAAATTGGGAATAACAGTCAAATTGCAAAAACTGGAAATTAATAGTAATTACAGTACATAAAAAATAATGAAAATGGTGCAAAAGTCTAGACCCTAACAATGTTGGTAACGGCCCTTTTTATAGATTCCAAGCATGATAGAAAGTAGGAGTTGTATCCTGGATTCTCGTTCTTCCATCATGGAGAAAAATCCTCCAACCATCTGTTTCTTCTGCTTCGTGGAGATAATGCTGCAATAGTTATGTGAGTCATGGCGAGCGTCATGTGTGCATGACATGGGGGACAAATCTTCAAGTTGTCCCATCGTAACATAAAGTGTGCCGAGGGGCACACTTTTACCAACTGTGTCAGGCGGGACGCTCCTGTGGTGGGATGGACGCCTTCTGGTGCAGAATGCTCGAAAATACTGCTAAATGCCCATTTCTTCTTCAGTTCTCCATTGTTTTTCTTTCTTTTCTCATTTATGCCTTGCAAAAGCTAAGTACCTGAAATATACTGCAAATACTACAAAAATAGATAAAATGTGACATAATAAACGAAGAATCGGAAATTTAATCTATGTAAATCGGGCAGAAAATGCTATAACTTTTCGTGTTATCAAGTACTCCGCAGGAACCTCTTTGAAAATATGTGTATTTTGGCTATAAATGTTGTATAAAGATAGATTATGGAAATGAGAAAAGAAACATTTTTTATGGTTTTTTGCACCCGCCGCGGTTGGGAATCTTTAGTACCTACGTACCACCTTCCATGCAATAGAGGATCAGGTACTCGTAGTTCACCTTTAAAAATTTTAAAACACAAGTGTGTGGGTTAATTTTAAGGGACGAGACATCATCGTCTTATCCGAGTGAAAAACATACTTACTACCCACGATTATGAGAAAGGAGAATTTGCACCATCTCAAGGTAGAGGATATAGCTTGGATTTTAAAAACAATAAAGACCCACTCAACATCCAAGTGGAAAATATCTCACTTCACTACATATCGTAGAAGTATAGTAGCTCGCATCACTACAAAGATTGACAAGAGTCTAATATTTTGAGAAAATTTTAAGGTAAAAAGCCAAAGTGGCCAAGATAGTTTGAATGAGATTGATTTACTTTTTGTCTTCTCACAAAAATGTCAAAGTATTATTAAGTTGATTAAAGTTTGATTAAGAGAATGTTTTTTGAAAGTGTATGGACTTAAGTCCAAGTTTATTACGAAAGTGGTTCAAGTTTAGAAACAAGAAGAGTTTTCTAAAGGAGGGAGAAGATTTTTTGAAATTAAAGAAGATGGGAGGAGAAGAAGGGACTATCGTAAAGCATAAGGTAAAAGTTAGGGAAAAGAACTGTCTAACCAACAAGAAGCCAAAACTTGACACAATGAGTCAATGTAGAATTCTAATCCTTTGGATTTGAAACCAAACAAGCAAAGATAATAAATCTCTTAAAAAACCAAGCTTCGATTGCATTAAGTCTTCACAAAAATTGGGCAGAGTAACAGTTGTATACAGATGAATTCCCAATCACAGACAAAGCATGTAATCACAATAACCTACACACAAAGCAAACAAACAACCAATGTCTTGGGGTAAACCCCAAGAACTCCAGACAAAATAATAGTTGAGGTCACAAGGTCTCAAGGTAGCTCAAGGTTTATAATCCTAAATCCAAGAAGTCCACAATCTCCATAATGCCAAGGATAGTAACCAAGTAGTCCAAGTAACATTAAAGTTTTTTATGATTCAAGTTGATTATTAGGTATCTTCAAAAAGAAATGAAAAGCTCAAGTGAGCAAAGATAAAAATGACATAAAAGATAAATGCTCAAATAAGAAAATATGAAAATAGCATTAAATGTAAATGCTAAAATAAATGTGCTTAAAGTAAAAGCATAAAGTAAAAGCAAAAATAAAGTCAATTGTTATATTTTAGAGGTTAGTTGAATGACCATCTTGAATCTTGAATTTGAAACTCATTAGAGGATTGATAAAACCAAAGCCTCTCAACAACAAGTTTCATTTGCTTTTTGTCAAGTATATCTTCCATTTAAAATTCTCAAGGCAACAATAAATGATCAATGATGTTTAAGTGATTCACTTTGACCAAAGATTATGAAGATTCATTAGAGGATTGATAAGACCAAAGCCTCCTAACAATGAACCTCAAAGTTATTGGATCAAAGGATTCAAATTAACATACTTGGGCTTACAAACATGGGTTTGGGCCACGAATGATCATTTCTCGAATTTGGACAAAATTTAGTGCTAAGATAAGAAATCGTAAGTGGACTTATATGGAAGTCGCACCTATTTTGAGGCTGGTCAATAGCAATCTATGTACCATATGTTTTGAGAAATGATATGTAAATCATTCTCCAATAACACTTGGTACAATAAGAAGGGAATGAGATGAAGAGGGATGGGGTAAGAATTAAACCACATTTGAACCAAAAATTTAACCAAACTATTATTAAAATCATTCATCCATTTTTTGTGGAGTCAAACTCAACACCATGGATCCAATGATGTTAATAAAGATCATGATCAAAATTTCATAGTACAAGATCAGCCAGAATATAATACAAAATAAAATGGTATTTTAAAATAAAGAAAATGATTTTTAAATGAAAATAAAGGGGGAAAATAGAAACTATATTCAAAACATCCATGAAAAATAAAATAAGGCCATAGAAAAATCAGAAATAAGCTCAAATATTTATACAAAAATTTTGGTAATTTTTTAAAGTCAGAAACTATTTTAAAAATTAAAAGAAATAGACAAAAATAAACTACAAATTGTAAAAAAATAAAATAAAATCAGAAATAAAAATAAAATGAGGTCACCAATATTTTTCAAAAAGCCATTGGATCCTTCCCTATTTTTCAGAATTTAAAAATTAAGAAAAATATTTTTAAACATTTAAAACAATTCAAATAAAGTGAAAAATTATAAAAAACTATCATAACACTAAATAAAATTGTGAAAATATAATAATCAGAAAGAGAAAAATCAAAAGTATTTTTAAGAATTTTTTCAGATTTTTTGAAGTTAAAATGGATTTTTTTATGAATTTTTGAAGTTTAAAACAAATAAAATATAAAAATCAGAAAACAAAATAAAGTCAAAAAAATGTGGACCAATAGATAAGAGTCAAAACACGTTAGTAAGCTAATCCAATGGATCAGACGTGTCGGTGTGGTGGTAGAAATGTGCAAGACTAAGCCATTGGATTGACTAGACTTTATACAAATCAAAATAAAAATCGCCACCGCGCTTTATTATTTCCAAAGGAATGGGAAAAGAGAGAATAACCCAAAAAGAGGGGGGAAGATTCAAGGTAAGGGGGTTGGTTATGTAAAGGGAAGGTATTAGCACCCTAAACATCTACGGTACTCCGCAGGAACCTCTTTGAAAAATCTGTATATTTTGGCTATAAAAATGTGTTGTATATAAAATGGATGGTGGAGGTGAGAAAAGAAATATTTTTATGATTTTTGCACCCGCCGCGGTTGCGAACCTTTAGTGCCTACGTACCACCTTTCGTGCAATAGGGGATCAGGGTACACGTAGTTCCTCTATTAAAAATTTGAAACACAAGTGTGTTGGTTGATTTTATGAGATAAGACATCATCGCAATTGTCCGTGTGAAAAACATACTTACTACCCACAATCATGAGAAAGGAGAATTTGGATCATCTCAAAGTGGAGGATATGGCTTGGATTTTAAAATCAACAATGCCCCACTCAACACCCAAGTGGAAAATATCTCACTTCACTACATATTGTAGAAGTATAGTTGTTTGCATCACTACAAGGATTGACAAGAGTCTAATATTTTGAGAAAAGTTTAAAGATAAAAGTCAAAGTGGCAAAATGGTTTGAAATGAGATTGATTGACTTTTAGTCTTCTCACAAAAAAAAGGTCAAGGTATTATTAAATTGATTGATATTTATTTATGAAAATGTTTCGAAGATGCATGGACCTAAGTCCAAGTTTATTATGAAAATGTTTCAAGTTTCAAAACAAGAAGAGTTTTTTTTTTAAGGAGGGAGAAGATTTTTGAAATTAAAGAAGATGGGAGGAGAAGAAGAGGCTATCCTAAAGCATAAGGTAAAAGCTAGGGATAAGAACCATCTAACCAACAAGAAGCCAATACTTGACATTATGAGTCAATATAGAATTCCCATTCTTCGGATTGAAACCAAGCAAGCAAAGATACTAGACCTCTTGAGAGAACCAAACTTCAAGTGTTTTAAGTCTTCGCAAAAATTGGGCAGAGTAACGGCTGTATACGGGTGAATTCCATATTACAAACAAAGATCGTAATCTCAATAACCTGCACACAAAACAAACAAACAACCCAATGTCTCGAGGTAAACCTCAAGAACTCCAGACAAAATATCAAATAAAGTCACAAAGTCTCCAAGATAGGCCAAGGTCTCTAATCCTAAGTACAAGAAGTCCATCACTCCATAATGCAAAAGATAGTAACCATGTAGTCCAAATATCATTAATGATTTTTATGGTTCATGTTGATTATTAGGTGTTTTTAACAAGAAAGAAAAGCTCAAGTGAGCAAAAATAAAAATGTCATAAAAGTAAATGCTCAAGTGAGCAAAGATGAAAATAACATGAAATGTAAAATGCTAAAAGTAAATGGTACATAAAGCATGAAAATAAAAGTGTAAAGTAAAGTTAATTGTTAGTAATAAGTGGTTAGTTGGATGACCATCTTGAAACTTGCATTTGGAACTCATTAGAGGATTGGAGAACCAAAGCCTCCACACAACAAGTTGCATTTGCTTTTTGTCAAGTATATCATCCATTTTGGAATTCTCACAAGGCAACATGTAATGATCAACGATGTTTAAGTGGTCCGCATTGACCAAAGGTGTTGTAGTTCCATTAGAGGATTGGTAGAACCAAAGCCTCCACACAATGAATCTCAAGGTTATTAGATCAAAGAGATCAAATTAACATACTTGGTCTTGCAATCATAAGTTTGGGCCACGAATGATCATTTATTCGAATCGGGACAAAATTTAGCGCTATGTTAAGCAATCATAAGTGGACTTATGTAGAAGTCACACCTATTTTGAGGCCGGTCAATAGCAATATATGTACTTCATGTTTGGATAAATGATATAGAGATCACCATCCCTTAACATGTAGCACAATTAAAAAAAGAAAGGGATAATATGAAGAGGGAGGGGAATGATAAGCTAATTTGGATCACCATTTCAAAATTCTTTCATCTTTAAATTCAACCACTCCTCTAGATGGATTAAAGCACTAAACATATCATTAATCCAAAGTTCCAAAAATGAATTAAATAATTCACTCTTAGGTAGATTTGAATTGATGAACATTTATCCAACTTCATCTACATCACAAAGTCCATTGAGTTTAAAGACAAATTGGACATTTAAAATTGCAATCCAAACCATCAATCAAAAGGAGTGAGTAGAAAAAGCATTTTGGATCAAAGCTGCCCCAAAACAAGGCAAAAAAGTGCATTATGTCCTTGTGTAAATCGATTGCACTATTGTGTAAATCGATTTACACAGTACAATTTTCTAAAAATTGTGCAAAATTGCTTCTGTGCAATCGATTGCACTACAGTGCAAATCAATTGCACCTAGTTACAGTAGCAAAAACAACATTTTAAAAGGGCAATTTCTTGTTCAAACTTTCCAACAAACACCTTATGATCATGGATCCACTTGAGCACGAAAATTCCATCAAATTATGAGAAAATAACACCATTGAAATCACAAAATAATGCTCAAAGAATCAATCCCAAAGATCACCAAGAGATTACATTGTGAAAGATGAATTATCCAACTTACCAAAGGTAGATCTAGAGAATTATCAAAACAACTTCAAGAATTTGCTTCAATTCAACCACAAGAATCAATTAACCAAGCTTGGATGTAGAGAATTGATGGAGAAAAGTGTTTGGATGAAGGTTTAGCTCAAAGATTAGTAAGCTTCAATGCAAAGCTTACTAACTTTTTGAAAATGGAGCTTTGAGTGAATTTGGTAGATGGAGAGAATTGAGAGATTTTTTAGCAAGGTGGATTTGGCTATCAAAAGCTTGAATTTTGAATGAAATGAGAGCTCTATTTATAGAGTTTTAGGATTGGGATTAGTGGTAATTTGGTAATTGATTCTTGGAGCCAAAATTTGAATTAATGACAACTCTTTCCAAAATTAGAGCAAAAATTTGAATTAATGATAATTCTTTCAAATATTAGAGCCAAAATTTGAATTAATGATAATTCTTTTTTTTAAAATGAAAGATTGGCACTAAAATTTGAATTAATGATACATCTTTCAAAAGTGAAGGAAAATTGGAGCCAAAATTTGACAAGTTTAAAATGCTGATTTTTTTTTTTAATTTTCACGTTGTGCAATCGATTGCACTACAGTGCAAATCGATTGCACAGTGTATTTTTTTCAAAAATGGCACAAAATACACTATGGGCAATCGATTTCACTTTAAGAGCAATCGATTGCATCAGTGAAAAAAATGAAATTTTTTAATTCTTTTTCTTTGCAAATAGAGATTTTAGGAAAATAATACCAGAAATCCTTATTTGTTAGATGCTTCGACTTGGTACCTACAAAACAAAAATATACAAAGACAAAGACAAATAGTTTTTTGTATTTTGATTAGAAGTTAGTCAACAACACATATACAAAATACACAACCAAGGTGCTTGGAGATTCCTCAAGAGCAAACTTAAAGATAGGAAAAAAGAGGAAGAACCAACCCTAATGTGATCTTGTTATGATCGAGTTGATATGATATTATAGAGGAATCTTAGGGGAAAAAATTGGGGTACAACAACTGCCCTTATTTAAGTTTCTTCTATCCGGAGATACGGAGGTTACAAATCTCCGTGTCGACGCGATTGAAGATCTTAAATATAAAACAAGCCCTATTTTTGTCTCTAAGATGCCATGCAATGCTTATGATTATGGATGCATATGAACAGAACAAAAGAGACACAAAGTAACACCGGGGATGCCACAAAAATGAAAAAACAAAGGAGTAACCCCAACAGGAAAATAAATCACTGGTGGACCAAAAGAATAGAACCAGAGAGGAGGATAACAAGCATCGACGTTCACTGTCGATTTCTACCAACGTTCACTGAAGGTAGAGAGAAGAAGATATACCGACTCACAGATGACAGTAAACTACCAACTCAATATTGAAGGTAGAAGAGAAAATATATCATGCCATCGCCGTTCACTGACGAGGAACCACCACCGTTCACTGATGATAGCAAAAAGATAAGAAACATCGACGTTCACTGCCGATGCACTACCAACATTCACTGATGGTAGATTTTGAAAATATCATACCATTGCCGTTCACTGAAGAGGAACCACCACCGTTCACTGATGATAGCAAAACGATAAGAAACACCGACGTTCACTGCCAATGCACTACCAACGTTCACTGAAGGTAGATTTTGAAAATATCATATATCGTCATTCACTGACGAGGAACCACCACCATTCACTGATGATAGAAAAAAGATAAGAAACACTGACGTTCACTGCCGATGCACTACCAACATTCACTGAAGGTAGATTTTGAAAATATCATACCATCGCTGTTCACTGACGAGGAACTACCACCGTTCACTGATGATAGCAAAAAGATAAGAAACACCGACGTTCACTGCCGATGCACTACCAACGTTCACTGAAGGTAGATTTTGAAAATATCATACCATCGCTGTTCACTGACGAGGAACCACCACCGTTCACTGATGATAGCAAAAAGATAAGAAACACCGACGTTCATTGCTGATGCACTACCAACGTTCATTGAAGGTAGATTTTGAAAATATCATACCATCGCCGTTCACTGACGAGGAACCACCACCGTTCACTGATGATAGCAAAAGATAAGAAACACCGATGTTCACTGCCGATGCACTACCAACGTTCACTAAAGGTAGGTTTTGAAAATATCATACCATCGCCATTCACTGACGAGGAACCACCACCGTTCACTGATGATAGCAAAAAGATAAGAAACACCGACGTTCACTGCTGATGCACTACCAACGTTCACTGAAGGTAGATTTTGAAAATATCATACCATCGCCGTTCACTAACGAGGAACCACCATTGTTCACTGATGATAGCAAAAAGATAAGAAACACCGATGTTCACTGCCGATGCACTACCAACGTTCACTGAAGGTAGATTTTGAAAATATCATACCATCGCCATTCACTGACGAGGAACCACCACCGTTCACTGATGATAGCAAAAAGATAAGAAACACCAACGTTCACTGCCGATGCACTACCAACGTTCACTGAAGGTTGATTTTGAAAATATCATATGTTCCCCAAACTTCTGGTGTTTCACCTAGAACGGGTCTCAACTTCTTCCTTAACCAAGGAATTCTGCCTGGAAAGGGTAATATGTAAGCTGTCTCAAATAAAGAGACTTCCACTTGCAAAGATTTCACAACGAGCAATTTTTGTGAATTTGAAAGTCTTGCCATCCACTGGCGTAAACTGACGACGGACTGCAAGCTAACCACTCATAGAGGAAATAGCAAAAAAAGTTACGTCGACTTATACAGGGAAGCACGAGTTGCTCAAACAAAGATACATGTTGCTTGTTATCATGGAGGGTTGCAAAAAGAAACGACTTTCTGGGGATAGAAATGTGGCTTCCCGGGGAAAGAGATATGACTTCCTTGGGAAATGAAATATGGCTTCCCGGGGAAAGAGATATGACTTCCTGGGGAAATGCCACATTATTCCTGCTGAAGAGATAAAGTCTTCTCGTGCAAAATAAATGCACAAATCAAAGCTCAAAGTCCTCAGAAATCCAGAGTAAATAATATTGTCATGCAACCACGAATCCAATTATAAACAAATTGGAGCAAGACGACCAAAGAAGATACATCCTTTGAGAAATAAACTCAAGAGGGAAAACCAAATCCAACTAAGCAAGGAGCGCTGCAGGAAGGTTTGAGCACAATGTCAATAAAAAATGATTTGTAACAATGCATGATGCATGTATGAATGTATGAGTGATATCGTGCATATGTTGGTAAAAGGATACATAATCGAACAAAACTGCCTCAGGTACTAACAACATTGGTCTAAACTTCAACCAGAAAGATCAATCTAAGAAAGGTAAAAGCAACTGCAGAAAACAAACATATTGTCTGTCCTAACTTCACTGAGGAGAAAGATAATTCGGATGTAGCTAAATCAAACAGATACCGGGATATAACATCTTTCTTCCGTTTTAATCGGAGAAACCAGTTTTCCAAAAACAACGTGCCTACTGAAGATTGCAAAACTAGTCTCAAATAAAGCGGACAGACACCGAGACAACCAAACCTCACTGAGGAATTCAAACCCACTTCCCTGGAGAGAGAAAAAAAACTGAGGATTGAAAACTTTTCATCATGAATACTCATTCCAACAAGATATGCCCTGGTATAACCTTCCCAGGGAATAATACACAGACTTCCATGGGGAAAACAAATGTTTCACAGTCCGTACTCCTACTGGGGATTTCGATACTGATTGTGAATAAGGCAAATGGAAACCAAATTGTCAAAACATTCACTGGGGAAATCAGGCCCACTTTGAAGGAAGAAAAACATACGGACTTCACTAAGGGAGACAATACTTCATCATCGAGACCTCTACCGGGGATTTCATGCTGACTTCATTGGGGAGGTCGACACCACATCATCGAGGGGAAACCAAGATACGTTCTTCACTGGGGAAAAAGGACTTCTATCAAACAAACAAGGCCTTCACTGTAAAATACTGGATTGAGTCTTCATATCAACCAAACCTATTCCAACAAAAGATGCCCTGGTGTAGTCTTCCTGGGAAATCAAGAAGTCAACACTAATGCCACTACTGCAAAAAGAGCGATATCTTAGCACACCAAGGGAATAAAACCTTTCATCATATGAGGGAAAACTTCGCTGGGGGACCTGGGACAGAGGCTTCTGACCATGCAAACCCAAAATCAAAAGCGAACCAAGACTTGGCTGGGGATCATGGGATCACAAACCTAATATTGTACCTTACGCCAACTGGTATCGTCTTTAATTATCTGAGAAACACACAAAGATTGCGCATATACCAACAAGATGACCTGAGAAAAACCTTCACGGAGGAAGTAAATATTCTTAAAACAACCGGAGTTTGTTCATTCCAGGGATCGCCATTTTTGTTATCATTGTTTCATCACAAATCCCAAAGTAAATTGAATTGTAAAGATGTCTTTCTTTTTGAAAAGTCAATTTTGTTTTTTTAATCTTTTTGCTTTGAAAGTTATTATCAGTAATAAATGAAGTCTTTGCAAGCTAAATAAAAATAAGAACACAAAGAATTGGGCAAAAGCTCGAATTTTATTAATAGAATGGTAGTCTGCGAATGGCGAGACTCCATGGATGATTACAAAGTTTGGGAAATGGTAATATATAATGGAAAAGACACATTGAGATACAATGACCACCATTCCCCTAACAACTTTTGAAGTCCTGAGCAGCAGCTTTTGTTGAACTATGGTGAGGATCTGAGAAGATTGTTGCTTCAACGATCAAGTCTTGTCTGACGTAGTTACTTGCCAAGAAAAATCCCTAACTTTTGCATAAGCTTCCCTTGCGGGTTTTCAACTTAGCGGGAAATTTATTCTGTTTATGTCTATAATTTTTGCCTAGACCGCCCTTTCGGGTTTTCAGCCTACCGAGATGCTCCTTTTTGCCTAAGTCGCCCTTTCGGGTTTTCAACTTAGCAAGTTGTTCTTTTAATTCTTTAGGCGAAGTATTTCTTGATTGCGTCAGCATTCATAGGACGTGGGAACTCCTCGCCATCCATAGTTTCAAGAATTAATGCACCACCAGAGAAGGATTTCTTGACAACATACGGGCCTTCAAAATTGGGAGTCAACTTGCCCCTAGAATCAGTGTTAAAAGACATGATCTTCCTGAGCACGAGGTCGCCTTCTCTGAAATCACGAGGTTTGACCTTTTTATCAAATGCTTTCTTCATTCTTTTCTGATATAACTGCCCATGACATAAAGCTGTCATCCTCTTCTCTACAATCAAATTCAATTGGTCAAACCTGTTCTGGACCCATTCAGCCTCTATCAACTTGGCTTCCATTATCACACGCAACGAGGGAATCTCTACCTCAACAGGGAGTACAGCTTCCATTCCATATACCAGGGAGAACGAGGTTGCTCCTGTTGAAGTGCGGACAGATGTTCGATATCCATGCAGAGCAAAAGGGAGCATTTCATGCCAATCCTTATAAGTAATAACCATTTTCTGGATAATTCTCTTGATATTCTTATTAGCAACCTCAACAGCCCCATTCATCTTTGGCCTGTATGGAGACGAATTATGATGGACAATCTTGAATTCTTCACACAGTTCTGTCATCATTTTGTTGTTCAAATTTGAGCCATTGTCAGTGATGATTCTACTCGGCACACCATACCGGCATATCAGATTGTTTTTGATGAAACGCACAACCACTGGTTTGGTAACATTGACATAAGAAGCAGCCTCTACCCATTTGGTAAAGTAGTCAATCGCTACCAAAATGAAACGGTGTCCATTCGAAGCTTTGGGTTCTATCATACCGATCATGTCAATACCCCACATAGAGAAAGGCCATGGGGAGGAAATTACATTGAGAAGTGTCGGAGGCACATGGATCTTATCTGCATAAATCTGGCATTTATGGCACTTCTTTGCAAATTTGCAACAATCAGATTCCATTGTCAACCAATAGTAACCTGCCCTTAGCATCGTTTTAGCCATCGAATGTCCATTAGCATGAGTGCCAAATGAACCTTCATGAAAATCATGCATCAACATGTCTGCTTCGTGTCTATCCACGCATCTGAGCAAGACCATGTCATAATTTCTCTTGTATAACACATTTTCACTGAGGAAGAAACTGCCTGCCAATCTTCTCAATGTCTTTCTATCTTTCCTCGATGCACCAATCGGGTATTCCTGAGTCTGAAGAAAATGCTTGATATCATAATACCAAGGTTTTTCATCTGCTACCTCCTCTGTCGCAAACACATGAGCGGGCCTATCCAGCCGTCGAACTGTAATACGGGGTATATCATTCCAAGAATTCACTTGATACATGGAAGCCAGAGTTGCCAGAGCATCCGCCATTTGATTTTAATCTCTAGGGATGTGATGGAATTTAACTTTATTTAAGAAGGGTAGCAATCGTCTAGCATAATCTTTATAACAGATCAAGCCAGGGTGACGAGTATCCCATTCTCCTTTAATCTGATTTATTACCAAAGATGAATCACCATACACATCTAGAATTTTGATTCTGAGATCAATAGCTTCCTCAAGACCCATGATGCAAGCCTCATATTCCGCCATATTATTAGTGCAATCAAATGTTAGCCTCGCAGTAAAAGGAATGTGAGATCCATGAGGAGTGACAATCACAACACCAATTCCTTTACCATAAGCATTCACCGCTCCATCAAAAATCATACTCCAATGAGATTCAGGGTCAGGGCCTTCCTCAGGCAATGGTTCATCACAATCTTTCACTTTCAAGAACATCACATCCTCATCAGGGAATTCAAATTCTGCAGATTGATGATCTTCCACCGGTTTGTGAGCAAGGTAATCTGCCAACACACTACTTTTAATAGCTTTTTGAGTGCGGTACTCAATATCATATTCAGACAACAACATCTGCCAGCGGGCAATTCTCCCCGTAAGAGAAGGCTTCTCAAAAATATACTTGATTGGATCCATTTTGGAGATCAACCAAGTGGTATGATTCAACATATACTGCCGCAAACGCTTTGCCGCCCAGGCCAAAGCATAACATATCTTTTCTAGCATGGAATACCGCAACTCACAATCAGTGAACTTTTTGCTGAGATAATAAATGGCGAACTCTTTCTTTCCTGTTTTATCCTGTTGTCCCAGAATACAACCCATGGATTTATCTAACACCGTTAGATACATAATCAGCGGTCTTCCTTCTACGGGAGGGAGCAAGATAAGAGGTTCACACAGATACTCTTTAATACTCTCAAATGCCCTTTGGCAGTCATCCGTCCACACACAACCTTGATCTTTCTTTAACAACTTAAAGATCGGTTCACACTTTGCAGTCATGTGGGAAATGAATCTGGAAATATAATTCAAATGCCCGAGGAAACCCCTGACTTGCTTTTCAATTCTTGGTGCTGGCATTTCTTGAATTGTTCTGACTTTATCAGGATCAACTTCAATTCCTTTCTGGCTAACAATAAAACCTAACAATTTCCCCGATCTAACTCCGAAGGTGCATTTATTTGGATTCAAGCGGAGACGAAACTTCCTCAAACGCTGAAACAACTTCAACAAATCTTGTATATGCCCTTCTTTAGTTTTGGATTTGGAAATCATATCATCAACATATACTTCAATTTCCTTGTGCATCAGATCATGGAATAGGGTTGTCATAGCCCTCTGGTACGTTGCACCAGCGTTCTTCAACCGGAAGGGCATCACCCTGTAACAGAATGTTCCCCAGGGTGTGATAAATGTTGTTTTTTCCATGTCCTCTAGAGCCATTCTTATTTGATTATACCCGGAAAATCCGTCCATGAACGAAAATACTTTGAATTTTGCTATGCTATCCACTAACATATCAATGTGAGGCAATGGAAAATCATCTTTTGGACTAGCTTTATTTAGATCTCTGTAATCTACGCACATGCGGACTTTTCCGTCTTTTTTCGGTACTGGGACAATATTGGCAATCCATTGAGGATACACTAACGTCACAAGAAAACCAGCATTAATCTGCTTTAGGACCTCCTCTTTGATCTTTACTTCCATATCTGGGTGGGTTCTTCTCAACTTTTGTTTAACTGGCGGACACTCTGGCTTCAATGGTAAATGATGCTCAACAATGTCTGTATCTAGACCAGGCATGTCTTGATAAGACCAAGCAAAAATATCCACATACTCTTTCAATAGCTCAATCAACCCGCTCTTCACATTAAGATGCAACGATGCTCCAATCTTAATCTCTTTCGGATCTTCTTCTGAACTCAAATTAATCACTTCCAAAGGCTCCTTATATGGCTGAATGGTATTATCCTCGTGCTCAAGCAACCGTGAGACCTCTTCTGGAATCTCATCATAATCTTCTTCTTCAGCCCCAAACACAGGACATTCAAAGTTAGGAGAGGGTGCAGGGTCATTGTATTCAACGAGTTTTTTAATTAATCTGCACATATGATTTATGATTGCTTTTAGAAACTAACACATATAACAAGTGATCATGCAGATTAATTTTCAGTTATCATTTATTTTGAAAGGGTTTTTTATTTGATTACCATTTCCCAAGAAAAAGCAGAAAATAAAGACATATTTTTGGAAGTAAAGACAACTTTTATTAATGATCTTAAAAATCAAAGCAAACGGATAAGCCCATACAATACTTTCACCTTAGGCAGAGTGAAAGCTTTTCAAAGAAAGAAACAGATTAACAAAACAAATTACTTTGAAATATGCATGCAAGAAGGAACATCAATGGTGACCCAGTTCTGAACTCAGACTCCATGCATCACAAAATTCGGTACTTCCTGCTCTGCTTCATCTTCTTCAACAGCATTGATTCCAGAACCAATTGGATGGAGGTAGCCTCCGCTGCGGAAAACATCATGATAACTGTTCACAGGAGACTTTGACTTCAAACTTTCGCCTTTGCCATTCTTCGAAGAAAATCCCAAACCAGTTCTATTCTTGTTCATGGGTGGATCCACCAGTCGTCCCTAAACTGCATTATGACCATTGCGCACAACCTGTTGCGCGTCCTTCAGGGAAACTACAGAATTCTCATTCCTCCTTATGTTGTCAATGGATAGGGCTTGGAACTGGGTTCCAATAGCAGCCTCATCCGCTTCTACAATACTGAAAGAGGTTAGATGGGATATCAACAACGCCTGCTCCCCATTTATGATCACTACCTTCCCTTCACGCACAAATTTTAGCTTCTGATGTAGAGTTGAAGTGATAGCCCCTGCTTCATGTATCCATGGTCATCCGAGCAAACAACTATATGTGGGAATAATATCCATAACCTGGAAGGTTATCAAGAACAAATGTGGTCCTATATGGATGGGCAGGTCCACTTCACCGATGACAGATGTCCTCGACCCATCAAAAGCCTTCACAATGATGCCACTCGGGTGCATAGATGTTCCTTGATACTTTAACTTCAAGAGGGTACTTCTTGGTATGACATTCAGCGCGGATCTGTTATCAATTACCACATTGGACAGCGAATCATTCTTACAGTTCATGGATATGTGGAGGGCCAGGTTGTGATTCCTCCCTTCATCTGGTAACTCATCATCACAGAAGCTCAAATTGTTACATGACGTAATGTTTCCAATTACGCTGCTGAATTGATATAATGGCATGTCATTCTCTACAAAAGCTTGGTCTAGTACTCTCGTCAGCAATTCTCTATGAGCAGAGGAATTCATCAATAAGGCTAGAATAGATATCTTTGAAGGAGTCTGCAATAGCTTATCTACAATTCTGTAATCGCTCATCTTAATTATCTTCAAGATATCATCCACTTGTTTCTCTAATGTAGCTCTACTAGTCCCTCCTGCAGACTTCTTAGGCTCATCATTCTCAACAATCTTCTTTCTAGCAACAACATCTCTTCGAATGACTGGCACAAATACACAACCACTACGGGTCTCTCTGCTATTATCAGCTATACTTCCAACATCTGGCATCGGCTGGATGGGAATCTCCACCCCATCTTCTAAGATCGTAGCGTTGTATTTGTAAGGCACAACCTTATCGGATTCATAGGGAACAGGATCTGGAAGACTAATTACCAATGGGGAAACAACTGGTTTGCTATGGTACTCCACCTCAAGATGAGTGGGTGCACCAAAACAAGGTACAAGGACATTCACCCCTTCCTCAACAAAATCAGCCATCAAAAATTCATTTTTGGCAAACAAATCTTCGTCTGAAGAGAAATACTCATTTGCGGAGGCATACTCTTCCTCTGACTCTTCCATCAAACAGACTTCAACCATATCAATCTCATGATAATCATCTCTCTGGCCTGTGATCTTGATGGTTCCATTGTCTAACAACAACTGAACACCTTCCCTCACAACAGAACATCCTCGGGGATTTCGACAACAAATTATGCAAGATCCATATTGGTGTTCCACCTGACCAGCAGTATGGAAGAAGATAGCATGTAACTGCACTAGATCCTCATTCAAATGATCCACATCAAAAATTTTGAATTCACCCGGACATCCAGAAACCATATTCACTTCCTCTTCATATTCCACCCTAGGCCTGATTATATGGATTAAACCTTCATCCATCATCTCCTGCAAATCAGCATTTATCTTCTCGCAACCCTGTATATCTGTACTGCAAACAGCACAACCGGTATGGTCATGCGTATAATAACTGAATTTACAGAGATTTGCGTGCATCTTCACCAAATCCCCTCTAACCAGATTAATGTCAAAAATTCGAAAGTCGCTTGGACAACCGGCCACCATATTCACAACATTCACTCCCCCGTGCTTGGGTAGAGGATTGTCTTTCACATTAGATCCCACGTCTTTGAAAGATAAAATTCCAGACTTCAACAACCTTTGCACTTCAGTCCTCAAAGGATAACAATTCTCAACACTATGCCCTGGTGCTCCCTGATGAAAGGCACACGTCTGGTCTGCTTTGTAATACCACGGCAATGGTGATGGTACAGTGGGAGGTGGTCGTGTATGGACCAACTTCTTCTGAACCAATGCTGGTAATAGCTCTGCATAGCTCATGGGAATAGGATCATAGTTCTCCCTTCTCTGATTATACCCTTGATTCCCCTGCTGGGATGGTCTCTGATAAACAACAGTAGTTGGAGCGACATTCATAACAGGAGTAACTGAGGCGACTTGCTGATGACGCTGATAATTCCTTCTAGGAGCGTTTACCTTTCTCTCTTGCATAACAACATTTGTATCCCCCTCTTTCTTCTCTGTAAACCCGTAAGATGGCTTCTTCACACCTCCAGATCCTTAACCCTTTGTCAAACGGCCTTCTCTTACTGCCTCTTCTAGGCAAACACCCATTCCTACCATCTCTGTAAAATCACTTGGGGCACTTGCTACCATTCTTTCGTAGTAGAAAGCTCCTAGCGTCTTTAGAAAAATCTTGGTCATTTCTTTCTCTTCCATGGGCGGAATCACTTGTGCAGCCACTTCGCGCCATCTCTACGTATACTCTTTGAATGATTCTCTGTCTTTCTGAACCATGGCCCTAAGCTGGTCACGGTGAGGCGCCATGTCCACATTGTACTTGTATTGTTTAATGAATGCTTCTCCCAAATTATTAAAAGTATGGATGCTGACGCTGTCTAAACTCATGTACCATTTCAACGCAGCACCGGTCAAACTATCCTGGAAAAAATGAATCAGCAGACGCTGATCATCAGTATGGGTAGACATCCTTCTCATATACATCACCAAATGAGCACGAGGGCAAGTGTTGCCCTTGTACTTCTCAAATTCCGGGACCTTGAACTTAGCAGGCACTTTAACATTCGGGACCAAACACAGCTCATTCACATTCTGCCAGAACAACTCTTTTCCCCTAAGAGCCTTCATCCCTCTTTGCATTCTATCAAATTGCTCTTGGAAATCATCCATTATGTCATAAAGACCCAAGTCTTCACTCGGCGGAGGGAAAGGACGACACACATCTTCATTAACAAGCGGAACCAAATTCACCGAAGGAGGTGTAGCAAGAACAGTATGCACCACAGAAGGTGCAGGAGTAACAAAATTTGGAACCACTGGAGCATCTTGAGGACCCAGATTGAAACCTTCAGGTGCAAAATTCTCTGGCATTCCCCACGGATAACCCTGAGGCATACGGTTTTGAACAACAGCCGGAGTAGCGGATACAGGAACAATCAGAACTTCAGTACTTGCTCTTGTTGGTTGAGGTTGAACACTCAGTGGCTGATTCTGAGCAACCACTAGAGCTTCCATCAGAGTAGTCAAGTTGGCCAAGCCAGCCTTCAAAGCAGAAACTTCTTCGCACAGCTCGCGATTCTCCTGTTCTAAGTTGTCCATCTTCTTTTTGAAGTTAGCCCGAGTGTTGTAGTGATGAGTCAGCTTCCTGAATGAAGTAAAGAAGTTGGGTAAGGCACCTGGATATGCATAACAAATGCAAAAACATGTGCAATATGTTGCATGATATGCAATGTATATGATTATTATTATTTTATCATTTAATATTTCAAGGGATTTAAGATTTACAGACATATTGCAAACATCAAAATAACAATGCATTTGAAATACTGAAAACTTTTATTATAATAACTTCGAAATGGGTTACAAGTTTCAATGATCCCAAGTACAAGATGAAAATACAATCTAAAATCCTGAGAAAAGGAACTGATAGAGATCAATCTGTACGAATGCGCTTCCCTGTGAGCCTGGCAATATGAGCTCTCAACCTCTGGTTTTCTTCCACATGTCTGATGGCAACCTCCTTCCAATCATCTGAATCAGGAAGTGAATAAACAGCACTTGTTTGAGGCTTAGGAGAAAATAAATCTCCTTGCCTCTCCATAGACTCTACTGCTCGACTCTCAAGGACCTCGATCAAATCATCCCTCTCCTTCAGGTCTGCTCTGTAGGAACTCTCTAAAGTCTAGAACTTGTTCTTCCAAGCATCCCTTTCTTGTTGCATCCTAACCAAAGCAAGCTGCAGCTCTTCTAGATCATCTAATAAGGGAGGAGTGGTTTTCACAAACAAATCAGGCATGGGTGTCTCCCGAGTATACGGAATCTTCAACTTAATGGCTCTCGATCGGACCCACTGAAGATATGGCTCCAAAGAAACAACACCCCTAGGTCCCAAATCCTTCCTACTCTTCTTATGAATGTGACGCCAGGCCTTCGCAATGTTCTCCCTAGCTTCCCTGTGGCCTTCTTCTTCCTTCAGAAAGAAACTACTCAAATGAATATTGTTTGGTTTATCCCTCATCGGATAACCAAGTTGTCGCCGTGCAAGAACATGGTTATAGTTAATTCCTCCCTTTGTACCAAGAAGAGGCACATTGGGGAAACTACCACAACTGTCAATAATCTCCGCATCCTGGTAAGCTCGATGATACCAATCAATATCCGAGTGAGTAAGTGCCATGATCTTAGGAGCCCAACAAGGTTCCTTCTTGACATCCCAAAAAGCGTCAGACTGAGGCATATGAGAGGTAAACCACCGATACAACAAAGGCGTGCAACAAATAATCATTCCCCCATGATAAGAATTCCGAAGATGAACATAGTAATAAGCATCACCCAACAGTGTAGGAACCGGGTTTCCAATCATGAAAATCTTGATAGCGTTAATGTCGACAAACTTGTCCACATTAGGAAATAAGAATAATCCATAGGCGAGTAAAGCAAAGATGGCCTCAAAAGCAACTGTACTCTTCATCCTGACAAAGTAACGAGCTTTCTCCAATAAGAACTGAGCAGGTAATCCTCTAATCCCTCCTTTGGTAGTCATATGAGCTTCCACCTCAGACTTCCCCAGATGAATCAAAGCAGCAATCTCATGTGGTTTTGGCTCACCCTCCAAACCAGTAAAAGGAACGCGATCGGTAACAGGTAAATCCAATAGATAGGAATACTCTTCCAGTGTTGGCATCAACTGATAATCGGGAAAATTAAAGCAGTGATACACCGGATCATAGAACTGGACCAAAGTTGAGAGAAAACCCTTCTTCATCTTTAGCTTCATGAGATGAATAATAGATCCATACTTCTTCCGAAAGTCTGCAGAACACTCGATCTCAGGAATTAGGCTGATCAACTCATCTATCTTAGGATCCTTGAAACTGTATTTCCCGGTCTTTCTCTTTCCAGAATCCATGGTTTAAAAGTACCTGAGATATTCACAAATAGTCAACTTTAAATCCCTTGAAATATTGTTTTTTCAAAAGATGCTTATGAGTGGATGGATGCATGATGCAACAATCACACACAAGATCACACATATAGGGTTCATAGGTTCCACGTCACGAGCATGAGGTCGAAGGTACTACCCATAAGGTATTGGTCTAAAAAGTTATCACCTGCCGAACAAGGTTCTAGAGGTTCTCAGAGTCTACATCCTTCCTTCGGATATTACCAACTTCCCGATTAACTCGGTAATTAGTAATATTCTCAAGAAAGACTCGTCCGAGCGTAGTATCGCGTGACAACTACTTCCGGATTACTCTGTTATAGCTTCCGCACTACACCTAAAAGGCCAAGAGGGGTTAGGTAATCTACGGTCCTCAGCTTCGGCAGGCTCCCAGGTCGAAAGCAGTACGTCTTCGCGATTACTCGGTAAACGACACTATAGTCAAAGGGGCCTCCACTGAGTGGGGGATCTCATGCCTCCTTTTTTGGGATTACTCCCTCAAAGTTAACATGACTATACCGCCCGTCCTATCTTAAAGTTTGCCCAAGTCCGAGTATAGGACTTATGAGTAATCACCAAACACCCTGTAAACCAGGAAAATCCAGACAAACATATATACAAAATATAACACATAAACAACAATAGCACATATACAGATATAAACAAAGATAGGTTTAACCCACTTAGGGATGGACCAGCAAGAGGTCAATCTCTCCCCAGTGAAGTCGCCATTTTTCTGTGGCGGTAGAAATGTGCAAGACTAAGCCATTGGATTGACTTAACTTTATACAAATCAAAATAAAAATCGCCACCGCGCTTTATTGTTTCCAAAGGAATGGGAAAAGAGCGAATAACCCAAAAAGAGGGGGAAAGATTCAAGGTAAGGTGGTTGGTTATGCAAAGGGAAGGTATTAGCACCCTAAACATCTACGGTACTCCGCAGAAACCACTTTGAAAAATCTGTATATTTTGGCTATAAAAATGTGTTGTATATAAAATGGATGGTGGAGGTGAGAAAAGAAATATTTTTATGATTTTTGCACCCGCCGCGGTTGCGAACCTTTAGTGCCTACGTACCACCTTCCGTGCAATAGGGGATCATGATACACATAGTTCCTCTTTTAAAAATTTGAAACACAAGTGTGTTGGTTGATTTTATGAGATAAGACATCATCGCAATTGTCCGTGTGAAAAACATACTTACTACCCACAATCATGAGAAAGGAGAATTTGCATCATCTCAAAGTGGAGGATATGGCTTGGATTTTAAAATCAACAATGCCTCACTCAACACCCAAGTGGAAAATATATCACTTCACTACATATTGTAGAAGTATAGTTGTTTGCATCACTACAAGGATTGACAAGAGTCTAATCTTTTGAGAAAAGTTTAAAGATAAAAGCCAAAGTGGAAAAATGGTTTGAAATGAGATTGATTTACTTTTAGTCTTCTCACAAATAAAAAGGTCAAGGTATTATTAAATTGATTGAAATTTATTTATGAAAATGTTTCGAAGATGCATGGAACTAAGTCCAAGTTTATTATGAAAATGTTTCAAGTTTCAAAACAAGAAGAGTTTTTTTTTAAGGAGGGAGAAGATTTTTGAAATTAAAGAAGATGGGAGGAGAAGAAGAGGCTATCCTAAATCATAAGGTAAAAGCTAGGGATAAGAACCATCTAACCAACAAGAAGCCAATACTTGACATTATGAGTCAATATAGAATTCCCATTCTTCGGATTGAAATCAAGCAAGCAAAGATACTAGACCTCTTGAGAGAACCAAACTTCAAGTGTTTTAAGTCTTCGCAAAAATTGGGCAGAGTAACGGCTGTATACGGGTGAATTCCAGATTATAAACAAAGATCGTAATCTCAATAACCTGCACACAAAACAAACAAACAACCCAATGTCTCGAGGTAAACCTCAAGAACTCCAGACAAAATATCAAATAATGTCACAAAGTCTCCAAGATAGGCCAAGGTCTCTAATCCTAAGTCCAAGAAGTCCATCACTCCATAATGCAAAGGATAGTAACCATGTAGTCCAAGTATCATTAATGATTTTTATGGTTCATGTTAATTATTAGGTGTCTTTAAAAAGAAAGAAAAGCTCAAGTGAGCAAAAATAAAAATGACATAAAAGTAAATGCTCAAGTGAGCAAAGATGAAAATAGCATGAAATGTAAAATGCTAAAAGTAAATGGTACATAAAGCATGAAAATAAAAGCGTAAAGTAAAGTTAATTGTTAGTAATTAGTGGTTAGTTGGATGACCATCTTGAAACTTACATTTGGAACTCATTAGAGGATTGGTAGAACCAAAGCCTCCACACAACAAGTTGCATTTGCTTTTTGTCAAGTATATCATCCATTTTGGAATTCTCATAAGGCAACATGTAATGATCAACGATGTTTAAGTGATCCGTGTTGACCAAAGGTGTTGTAGATCCATTAGAGGATTGGTAGAACCAAAGCCTCCACACAATGAATCTCAAGGTTATTGGATCAAAGAGATCAAATTAACATACTTGGGCTTGCAATCATAAGTTTGGGCCACGAATGATCATTTATTCGAATCGGGACAAAATTTAGCGCTATGTTAAGAAATCGTAAGTGGACTTATGTAGAAGTCACACCTATTTTGAGGTCGGTCAATAACAATCTATGTACTTCATGTTTGGATAAATGATATAGAGATCACCATCCCTTAACATGTAGCACAATTAAAAAAAGAAAGGGATAAGATGAAGAGGAAGGGGAATGATAAGCTAATTTGGATCACCATTTCAAAATTCTTTCATCTTTAAATTCAACCACTCCTCTAGATGGATTAAAGCACTAAACATATCATTAATCCAAAGCACCAAAAATGAATTAAATAATTCACTCTTAGGTAGATTTGAATTGATGAACATTTATCCAACTTCATCTACATCACAAAGTCCATTGAGTTTAAAGATAAATTGGTCATTTAAAATTGCAATCCAAACCAACAATCAAAAGGAGTGAGTAGAAAAAGCATTTTGGATCAAAGTTGCCCCAAAACAAGGCAAAAAAGTGCATTTTGTCCTTGTGTAAATCGATTGCACTATTGTGAAAATCGATTTACACAATACAGTTTTCTAAAAATTATGCAAAATTGCTTCTGTGCAATCGATTGCACTACAGTGCAAATCGATTGCACACAGTTACAGTAGCAAAAACAACATTTTAAAAGGGCAATTTCTTGTTCAAACTTTCCAACAAACACCTTATGATCATGGATCCACTTGAGCACGAAAATTCCATCAAATTATGAGAAAATAACACCATTGAAATCACAAAATAATGCTCAAAGAATCAATCCCAAAGATCACCAAGAGATCACATTGTGAAAGATGAATTATCCAACTTACCAAAGGTAGATCTAGAGAATTATCAAAACAAATTCAAGAATTTGCTTCAATTCAACCACAAGAATCAATTGACCAAGCTTTGATGTAGAGAATTGATGGAGAAAAAGTGTTTGGATGAAGGTTTAGCTCAAAGATTAATAAGCTTCAATGCAAAGCTTACTAACTTTTTGAAAATGGAGCTTTGAGTGAATTTGGTAGATGGAGAGAATTGAGAGTTTTTTAGCAAGGTGGATTTGGCTATCAAAAGCTTGAATTTTGAATGAAATGAGAGCTCTATTTATAGAGTTTTAGGATTGGGATTAGTGGTAATTTGGTAATTGATTCTTGGAGGCAAAATTTGAATTAATGATAACTCTTTCAAAAATTAGAGCCAAAATTTGAATTAATGATAATTCTTTCAAATATTAGAGCCAAAATTTGAATTAATGATAATTCTTTTTTTAAAAATGAAAGATTGGCACTAAAATTTTAATTAATGATACATGTTTCAAAAGTGAAGGAAAATTAGAGCCAAAATTTGACATCTTTAAAATGCTGATTTTTTTTTTAATTTTCACGTTGTGCAATCGATTGCACAGTGTATTTTTTTCAAAAATGGCGCAAAATACACTATGTGCAATCGATTGCACTTTAAGAGCAATCGATTGCATCAGTGAAAAAAATGAAAATTTTTAATTCTTTTTCTTTGCAAATAGAGATTTTAGGAAAATAATACCAGAAATCCTTATTTGTCAGATGCTTCGACTTGGTACCTATAAAACAAAAATATACAAAGACAAAGATAAATATTTTTTTGTATTTTGATTAGAAGTTAGTCAACAACACATATACAAAATACACAACCAAGGTGCTTGGAGATTCCTCAAGAGCAAACTTAAAGATAGGAAAAAAGAGGAAGAACCAACCCTAATGTGATCTTGTTATGATCGAGTTGATATGATATGATAGAGGAATCTTAGGGGCAAAAATTGGGGTACAACAGTCGGCATATCATGGTCTTTACTGAATAATGCATGGAATCAATAATTAAATCAGATTTTGAAAAAAAAGTGTGGCGTGCTTTCATTGGTTGATGGATGACACGTTGGTCATCTTCAACTCCAACCATGAGATTTGCAGGTCCTTGAAACTATAAAATTAGGAAACGAGACTGGTACCATCTGCTTTGTCTCTTTAAGACGATTCCAATGGTACCCTCGCGAAAAATTTATCTAAGTTGTAGCTCAGTCGTTTTGGAAGAGAAGTTTTGAAAAGGGATTTAAAATTTCATGGCCAAAACGTACTTACAGTTGAAAACAATTGTTGCGACTAAAATCAGGATGATGAGAGCTTCATAACAATATCAAAGTTTGAGAGAATTGGTGAAGGAGTCTACCTATTGAAGTTAAGTTGTAGAGCTCTAAAACTTGACTTGGCTAGCACGATTTAGGGAGTCTTAGAGCTTAATTCTTCTTCTGTTAGCTTCAATAAGCTTCAAGGATGGTGAATTAACAAAGAAAATGGATTGAGAAAGGCTGTAAGAGAAAATTAGAAGTTGCAGAAAATTGATTTCAAAAGGGAGTTTGGAAGGGTGATTCTGGCTCTCTAAGCTTGAAAAAATGAATGAGGTATGATCCTCTATTTATAGGGAATCAAATAGAATGCTCAAGCGTGTGAAATGATGAAGTTTGGAGGGAAATCATGTGAAGTTGCGAACAAGAAAAGTGTGACTTCTATTTTGATCAAAACTCATCCAAATATTGTGTTTCAATGTGCTAATAACTTCTGGAAGTTTATTAAACATGATTAGAAGCAAAAAATTGTGTTTAGAAGCGAAATCAAGAATTTAAAATTCTGACTTGAGTTGAAACTTCAATTTCAAGGTACCATGTTCAAATCAATGGTGTGCGTGATTCAGGGCATCTCAAGACTTGATTCTTGATACATTAGAAATATGAGATTACAAACTTTACAATATGAAAAGAATGGAATTAAAGGGATGCTTTAGTTGAAAGTTGTGATGAGTAAAAGTTGAGAAAAAGAGGTTGGCTTTCTATACTTAGAAAATTTCCAAGTTTTTCTTCAAAAATGACCTATAGTCTTTTGCATCCAAACACGGACTTCCATTAGAAATTTTCTCTTGACCAAAAAAGATGGCATGAAGTAGATATCTTGAGTAACATTTTGAGCCTTGAACCATTTAGAATCTCCAAAAATTGAGAAAGTTATGACTTGTTGAAATTGGAAAAAATTCATGAAATGACATATAATCTTTTTCATCCTTAGGGCATCTTCCATCCATTTTCACACTTTACACTTAAAAGAGGGGTTGGAGTTCATAATATTAAGATCATTATGGAAAAATAATGGGCTCAAGGAGAGAGAAAATGACCAAGTTATGATCTTTTGAAGTCACATAAGAGAATTTGATGGTTCATCTTGAGGACTTGTAATCTTTCTTCATCATTAGGTATCTTCCACAAAATATTTCCTTGAAAATTTTGAAATGATTTGTTGATAACCCTTTTAAGAGAAGCATGTATTTGGAATCACTCAAAAATAACAAAAGATGAGCAAGATATACCCATTTGAAGTTCAAAACCCTAGCTCCTAGAGCAACAAAATGCCTTGGGAACCCTTTTCAATTTTGATCAACTTTCTTACACAAATACTTTTGTCATGTAATTAGAAGTTGTTAAGGATGATAATGAGAATCCATAGCAACCATAACCACTTATAAATCTTGATAATTGAGGAAAGTATGCACTTGTGATCAATGAATCAAGAACTTGCCTAATTAGGTAAAACCTCTTCAATCAACCCTTGCATTTTTGAACTATCTTTTGACAACTTGAAGCATGGTGAATCATAATAGAATTTTTCATGATATTACTTAAAAGTGTCTTCAACATTAAAGCTTGAATCCCAATGAATATTTGTTGAAGAAGGCATAGAAATAAACTCATGAACTTATGGATCAACTTGCTAGAATGTTGTGATACGGTGGGAAGAACTGACTGTTTTTGGAATGCTGGTTCGCGTTTTGCGTTTTGTATTCGCAAAATGTCGCGGTAAGCAAGAGTCGCCACCGTATTTTATTTTATCCAACAAGGAAAGGAAAAAAGCACATAAAAATTTCTTTTTTGAGATGTTTCTCGGGTCCAGGGGGTAGATTATAGAAAGGGAAGGTGTTAGCACCCTTTCTATCTGTGGTTATCCACGGGCTCTTAGGTACTTGCTCAAAGTGTTTTCAAAATTTGCTTTTCTTTGTGTTTGTGGGTTTGAAAGGTGTAAGTGCAAAAAGTTTTGTTTTGTTTTGAAAGAGCAAGTACTTAAGAACCATCTACCTACTCGAAAAAGGAATCAAACTGTGCTATCTTCCTTTAGACAATGCTATCCTACTATTGATGAGTAGGTAGCATCGTCGTTGGAGTTAAAAGGGTCAATTCGATTAAGGGACTTGTGGTCACTAAAGCAATGTTAGAATGCCTTAGCAGTAACCCTAATGTCTTAGATCATTTTTCCGAGGCAACCGTTTCGAGGCAACTATGATCTTTGGACAAGAGGGCAACCTCTAAAACTTCTTATACTCAATGACCACGTTCGAAGGTAACCAAGTGAGGTGTACCCTAAGAGTGCGCATGTGCGAGTGTGTTGTTTCAGTTAATTTTATCTTTGTACATGTCAATGGTTATCTATGTTGATTTTAGGCTTAAACATTTGATCTTGTCATGCATTCCCTATTATCAAACATCTAACAGTTTATAAGTTGCGGAAATTAAATTGCGGAAATTAGAACTAACTATTACAAGGCGTCGGGTATTTACATCGCCAAAAGCAACCCTTGAAATTAAAATGCGGAAAGTAAATAAAGCGATAAAATAATTTAAACTCCTATTAAACTATTACATTCCGGGAAACTTATACAATAATATGATAAAATGGATCGCGTGCGGGAAATTAAATCGGATGCGAGTCTTTTAGGGTTTTGACCCTTTAATTATTAAAGAAAAGATTTTTTTGGTTTATTTTGAATTAAAAGAAAATAGACTAAGTTAGTTATTAAATTAATAAACAAATTAATTAATTAATGAAAATAATATTTTGGATTTTTTTTTTTATATTTAAAGAAATAAAATAAATTTGATCAAAGTTAGTAAAAAACTAATTATCTACATTAATTTTAATTATTGCAAAAGATATTAAAGGTAATTCCTAATTAGACTAAATTAATTAAATTAATGCTTATTTACAAAAATAAAGTGCTGAATTTAATTTTTATAAATAAAATATATTTTTTGGTTTTTGATTTTATGAGGAAAAAGTCTTGATTGGTTAGTTAAATAATAAAAATAATTAATCAAACAAATAAATAAATAAAATAAAAAGAAAGAAATAGAAATACTCAAGGGGGTTTTGGGCCTGATCAGGGGGTTGATTAGCAATTTTGGTGGCCCAATACAAGCAGGCCTGGCTGACTTTTTCTGATTCGACGTGTGCACGTTGACTAGGGCATATGGTAGGCTTTCATTTTGAACCACCAGATCTGGCCTGGGGCCATCTGGCAGATGATTGGGTGATGGTGCATGGTGAACCACACGCCTGGCTTTGCATGGAATAACCTGAAGAAAAACAATAATAATGCAATATGGGGACCTGGGACTTGAACCCAGGTCCTGTGAGTCATTGGATGCACGCGTTGCCACTCAACCACTACGCTTCATTTGTCATAGTATTAGAAACTAATAATAATAATGCAAAAACAAATCAATGGATCAGAAAAAAAATAAAAGCGCGCTAGATTTGAATCAACCAATGGGAGGGGGGCACGTATTCATCTTCTTCGTTGGACCTGGTTATTTACCTGCGGATTTATATCCGCAGCTAAATCTGTATGTGTCTCCTAAAAATCATTCTAAGCCATAGAAATCAATTCCAAGCCCATGGTCATGTTCGTCTACCTCTCTTGATTATGTCCATGTCCATCAATTGCCCTGATTTTGCCTGAAAATAAAACGCCCAAAAACAAAGACCAAGAACCCTAGATTCGGGTATGGCACTACAGGTCATATAAACACAATTGGTTAATGCAGAAAGCTTGCAAATTGAATGAGCATCATGAATATACCAAAGATTTGTTCAAAAGATGCAAAAATATGGAGTTGCGATTTCAAGTGCTGAGCGGTTTTGTGAGAGACTTACAGCGCGATTGAGAGGGTATGAGAGTGTGCTTTCGATTGCTTTTGACTCAGTGGAGGTCCAACAATTGATTCACGTTGAGATTTGGTGTTGAAACTGCCTCTAAGCACAATTTCGGATTCACACTTTTTTCAAGTTTTCTCAAGTTTGGTTTTGATGGTTCTGCAGCCTCTAGGTCCTGAATTCGTATCCTTTGGCTTGTATATGTATGCAGCATTGGATTAGGTCAACAATTTGGACTTGAATCTTTGCACATTGATGTTTGGAGATATGATTTGATTCACCATTGATAACTTTCTTATTTTGTCCAAAATCCAATATTTTTCCACATGAAAAGCTTGATACGGATTTGATCATGTCATTGATGATAATCAAGACCTATAACAACTAAAAAGATCCTAATTAATCAATATTTGGATTTTATTTGATTTAAATTGATTTAAAATGAATTAATTCAATAAAAAATCAAATAAAATAGAAAAATTAATAAATGGACACAAGGCTGAATCTAGGACACGTGTGTAGTGTGACAAGATCAAATCAAGTGAAAAAGAATGGGCCCATTTGACAAAATTTGAAGTTTTGGGGATAGTTGACTTTTGGCAATTTTGCAAAAATGCCCAACTTCAACAATGCATAACTTCTTCAATTTTGAACTTTTGGAAGTGTTCTTGGACTTTTTAGAAAGCTTGAGATGTACTCTAACCAACCCTTTTTGTCTCATCAAATGTTTATATTCCATGCTCAAGTTATAAGCTTTGTAAAAAAAGGTGTTTTTGTTGACTTTCAAAAATGACCTATAATGTCCAAATTTTTAACTTTTTGTGAGTGCATTTCTTGATCTTTGGGTATGAAGATGGATTGTAGTAAATTTCATCCTCTTAAAAATGAGCTTTGTATGGGTCATTTCTAATAAAGTATGAGAATGTTATGCTTGGTCAAAGTTGAGTTGACTTTTCCTACAAAACCCTAATTTAGCAACTTTTGAGTCTTGATGAATTTTGAGCAATCCTTGATGAATAATGATCAACCCTTGATCAAATGATGAAATATACTTCAAAATGAGAATGTTGACAAAAAAATATTGAAGTTTGACTGTATTTGGGTCACAGTTGACTTTTGCCCTAGCATAGTCGATTTTTGGACCCTTTGAGCAATTGACTGACCAAACTTCCTCTGTGAGGCTTGAAATTTGACATGGATGATCTTGAGAACATATTGGGACATTGGGGAGAACTTGAGGTAATTTGGATGCAAGGACCTTGATGCAACACAAAACTCTAATTTAGAATTGACTGCCTTAGGAGATAACTTGATTGTCCAACTCTTGAGCAATCTTGAGCCACTTGGAGATTATTCTTGCAATGTCTTGAGAAATATGAGAGGGGAAATTTTGGGGTACAACAGCTTCCCCTGTTCAATTTTCTTAAACCTGAGGATATAGATTGGCTTTCGGGCCTTTCGTGATCCGAAGGTGGAAGATGATTGAACACTAGAGTGCCCAGAAATTTGCACTCGCATGAAGTGGTATCAACATTGTGATGTCAGGAATGGGCTTACAGATGCCATTTGGAGACTGTTGATAGATGGTATGAACTTCAACTGGAATAGGAATCAGGGAGATCTTATCGGCGATCTGACTGAACCAGAGGAGGTCTTGGATTAACTTTGACTAGATCGACATCAGAAAAATCTTTAGGAATCAATTTAACTGGACCAGACAAGGTCTTGGAATAACTTCAACTGGAATACGAATCAGGGAGATCTTATCAGCGATCTGACTGAACCAGAGGAGGTCTTGGATTAACTTTGACTGGATCGACATCAGAAAAATCTTTAGGAATCGATTTAACTAGACCAGACAAGGTCTTGGAATAACTTCGTCTGGAATATGAATAAGGGAGATCTTATCGACGATCTGTGTGAACCAGAGAAGGTCTCGGATTAACTTTGACTGGATCGGCATCAGAAAAATCTTTAGGAATTGATTTAACTGGACCAGACAAGGTCTTGGAATAACTTCAATTGGAATACGAATCAGGGAGATCTTATCGGTGATCTGACTGAACCAGAGGAGGTCTTGGATTAACTTTGACTGGATCGGCATCAGAAAAATATTTAGGAATCGATTTAAATGGACCAGACAAGGTCTTGGATTAACTTTGACTGGATCAGCATCAGAAAAATCTTTAGGAATCGATTTAACTGGACCAGACAAGGTCTTGGGATAACTTTGACTGGATCGGCATCAGAAAAATCTTTAGGAATCGATTTAATTGGACCAGACAAGGCCTTGGGCTAACTTTGACTGGATCGACATCAGAAAAATCTTTAGGAATCGATTTAACTGGACCAGACAAGGTCTTGGAATAACTTCCACTAGAATTTGAATCAGGGAGATCTTATCGGCGATCTGACTGAACCGGAAGAGGTCTCGGATTAACTTTGACTGGATCGGCATCAGAAAAATCTTTAGGAATCGATTTAACTGGACCAGACAAGGTCTTGGAATAACTTTGACTGGATCGACATCAAAAAAATCTTTCGGAATCGATTTAACTGGACCAGACAAGGTCTTGGAATAACTTCAACTGGAACACGAATCAGGGAGATCTTATCGGCGATCTGACCGAACGAGAGGAGGTCTTGGTTTAACTTTGATTGGATGGGCATAAGAAAAATCTTTAGGAGTCGATTTGACTGGACCAGACAAGGTCTTGGAATAACTTCAATTGGAATACGAATCAGGGAGATCTTATCGGCGATCTGACTGAACCAGAGGAGGTCCTGGATTAACTTTGACTAGATCGGCATCAGAAAAATCTTTAGGAATCGATTTAACTGGACCAGACAAGGTCTTGGATTAACTTCAACTGGAATACGAATCAGGGAGATCTTCGCGGCGATCTGACTGAACCAGAGGAGGTCTTACACATAGTTGATAATTTAACTGCATCTTTCCTGAAAGGTAAAGGTCAGTTATATGCAATGCATGACATGGATCAAACAATGATGTTCTCAAAATAAATGAGATTGCATTATATGATGCGTATATGCATGTATCATGATGTATGGAAATGTAATGCTTTAACTGGGGAAAATAACTCCCGGATAGCTGCTGGAGAATAGAGTTGAATTCTTTGTTTCCGCTGGGGATGACGAACAGAGATGATTGTGAGAATAAACCTGCAGGAGAAGATAACTCCGTTGGGGAATAAACTGATGAGGAGATTACTCTGTGGAGAAGAGATGCTCTGCTGAGGCTTCCACTAATAAACTCTACTGGGGATGGATTATCATTGCTGGTGATATTGAATCTGTTGAGGATTGAATTCCTGTTTGTGAAAGGAAAGAACTTCGCTGGGGATGATCATTCAGTTGCGACTTGCTGGGGATAACCCTGTTAGACTTTTGTGGGGATAATCCTCTGAATTCTGCTGGGAATGATCTTTTGAACTCGGCTGGGGGAAATTTATTTTTGTACTCCGCTGGGGATAAACTTCCAGAGTCTACTGGGGATGATGCTTCAACTCTATTGGGGGAAGCTTTTTCAGTCTATGGTGAGAAAATATTGACTCCACTGGGGGGTATCTTGTATTCTTCCAGGGGACATTCTTATACTCTGTTGGGGAATATTAAGACTGTCGGGGATATCGAGCCTTCTTTAGTGCTGATAATAGATAAACTCTGCTTGGGTAGAATATTACCGGTTCATTCATAGTTGCAAGTCTCAGCTGGGGGAGAGCTACCATTACTGCCTTACTCTGCGGGGAGTGAAGGTAGCTTAGCCATATTCTTCAGCCGAATATACCTTTGTACCTGGTGAACAGAGCAACTGTACAGTTCAGACAATTCTTATTTTCCCCTATTTCTGGTGTTACCCGTGATCGTCTTTTGTTTCGCATGTAAATATTTATGAGCAGCAATTAATGTCAAATGCATATACCAAAAATGAACATTGGACGTTCTTTGCAAAACAAAACGGATAAAGGAAAAACAGTTTGAAATTTCTTTGAAAATGAATTGTATTGATTTTGAAGTTTGGCCTGTAAATAGGCGTTTTTGTACAAGAGGCTGACGTCCTAGTAAGAGAACGCCGCCGAATAATAGAATTTACACAATTTGTGAAAAACTAAACAAAATAGCTATGTGAATAATCCCACTGGGTTCCAACTCTGTTATTGCCTTTATGTCCTCGAGCATCTCATCGCTTTGCTGCTTGGTTGAAGGTAGATCAGATTGATTAGTGTCGTCCGAGCTTGATAGTCGATACCGAAGTCTGGATGCCAGGTGATCCAACGAGACATGGTGTTACGCTTTGATCCCTAACTTTTTCCTGGACCGCCCTTTCGGGTTTTCAGTCCACCGGGATACCCTTTTTTGCCCAAGCCGCCTTTTCAGGTTTTCGACTTGCCGGGTGTACAGATTTTTTCATTTTCATCCCTTATTTTTTCCCGAACCCTTTTGGTTCACCGGGAAGCCGTTATTTTTTCCTAGGCCAGTCAACCTAACGGGTCTTTGATTATGGGTAGTATCTTTTCACTATGTCTGCATTGACAGGGTGAGGAAGGTCGTCACCATCCATGGTGGTTAGAATCATAGCTCCTCCTGAGAAAATGTTCTTAACCAAAAATGTCCCTTCATAAGCAGGGGTCCATTTGCCCCTGGGATCACCTTGAGGTAAGATAATGCGCTTCATTACCAGGTCCCCGACTTGATACTCTTGTTGTCTAACTTTCTTGTTAAATGCCTTGATCATCTATTTTTGGTACGTCTGACCATGACAAATAGCAGTAAGTCTCTTTTCGTCGATTAGGTTCAGCTGATCAAGTCGGGTCTGAATCCCGTCATCTTCACTCAAACCTGCATCCTTCATGATTCGGAGAGAGGGTATCTGAACTTCGATGGGTAAGACAGCCTCCATACCATATACCAAGAAATAGGGTGTTTCCCCTGTTGACGTCCGTGCCGAGGTACGGTACCCATGGAGAGCAAATGGTAACATCTCATGCCAATCTTTGTATGTCACCGTCATCTTTTGCACAATCTTCTTAATGTTTTTATTAGCCGCTTCTACAGCCCCATTCATCTTCGGCCGGTAGGGAGAAGAATTGTGATGTTGTATCTTGAATTGTTCGTAGAGCTCCATGATCATCTTGTTGTTGAGATTGGTACCATTATCCGTAATGATCCTCTATGGTACACCATATCGACAAATCAGATTGTGCAGAATGAACTGTGCAACGACGTTCTTGGTTACAGTAGCAAAGGAAGTTGCTTCAACCCACTTCGTAAAGTAATCAATTGCTACCAGGACGAAACGATGCCCGTTGGATGTCGTAGGTATGATATCGCCGATCATATCGATGCCCCACATTGCAAAAGGCCAAGGTGTCGTGAAGACGTTTAGAGGGACTGGAGGTATGTGCACCTTATCAGCATAGACTTGACACTCGTGACATGTCCGAGAATGCTGATAACAGTCAACTTCCATTGTGGACCAATAATATCCTGCCCGAACGATTTTCTTTTCCATGGTGTGTCCACTGGAATGAGTTCCAAAAGTACCTTCGTGTAAATCCCCCATGATCCTTCCTGCTTCATTCTTATCCACACAACGCGGTAAGGTCGAATCGTGGTTACGCTTGTAAAGAATGTCATTGCTGATGAAGAATTTCACCGCGAACCTCCTCAGAAACTTCTTATCATTAACAGATGCGCCCTCGGGGTACTCCTGAGCCTCGAGATACCTTTTCACCTCTTGAAACCAGGGTTTATCTGCTACCTCTTCAGTCTTAATGTCACAGCAATGTGCAGGTTTGTCGAATCTTTCAATGATGATCCGGGGAGATTCGTTGTCCCAATTGACCTTGAACATAGAATACATTGTAGCCAGTGCACCTGTTAACTGATTCTCCTCTCTAGGGAAGTGTTCAAAGGTTATCTCCTCAAAATGGGGAAGCAACGTCAGTACATACTCCTTGTAAGGAATAAGGTTCGGGTGTTTCGTATCCCACTCGCCTTTGATCTGACTGATCACGAGAGCGAAATCTCCGAAGACACTTAGAAACTTGATCCTTAGGTCAATTGCTTCTCGAAGACCCATGATGCATGCTTCATACTCCGCCATATTGTTGGTGCAGTTGAAACATAGTCGGGCGGTAAACGGAGTATGAGAGCCTTTAGGAGATATGATCACGGCGACAATGCTATTACCCAAAGCGTTTGAAGCTCCATCAAAATACATAGACCATCGGGATCCTTCCTCAGGTCCTTCATTCGGTCCAGGTGTCTCACAATCAGTTACCAACATGATATTCTCGTCCGGGAATTCAAAGTTCATAGACTGGTAATCATCCACTGTCTGATGTGCCAAATGGTCTGCCAACACATTTCCCTTGATTGCCTTTTGGGTCATATACTAGATGTCATACTCAGTCAAGATCATCTGCCATCTTGCTATTCTTCCGGACAAGGCAGGCTTTTCGAAGATATACTTGATTGGATCCATCTTTGATATCAACAGAGTAGTGTGAGTCAACATATACTGTCTCAGCCGGCGAGCAGCCCATGCCAAAGTGCATCAAGTTTTCTCGAGCAACGAGTATCGGGTCTCGCAGTCGGTAAACTTTTTGCTAAGGTAGTAAATTGCATGCTCTTTTCGGCCAGAATCGTCATGTTGACCCAGCACACACCCCATTGAGTTGTCGAGTACTGTCAAGTATAAGATCAGAGGTCTCCCTTCAACTGTAGGCATCAGAATGGGTGGCTCTTGGAGATACTCTTTGATCCTTTCGAAAGTGGCCTGGAATTCATCATTCCAACGTACTACATGATCTTTCTTCAGCAGCTTGAAGATTGGCTCACAAGTAGCAGTCAGGTGCGAGATGAACCGGGCAATGTAGTTCAGACGTCCCAGAAAGCCTATGACTTCTTTTTCTATTCTGGAAGCTGGCATTTCCTGTATAGCTTTCACCTTTGCAGGATCCACTTGAATACCTTTGTCGCTGACGACGAAACCCAGCAGCTTACCAGATCTCACCCCGAAGGTGCACTTGTTCGGGTTTAACCTCAGCTTGTACAACATCAACCTGTCAAACAACTTCTAAAGGTGGTCAAGGTGTTCCTCCTCAGTTTGGGACCTTGCAATCATATCGTCAACGTATACCTCAATCTCATGATGGATCATGTCATGAAATAAAGCAACCATGTCACCCTGATATGTTGCCCCAGCGTTCTTAAATCCAAAAGGCATGACCTTGTAGCAAAAGTACCCCATTGAGTGACAAAGGTTGTCTTCTCCATGTCTTAGGGAGCCATTTTAATCTGATTATAACCGGAAAAACCATCCATAAAGTAGAATACCTTGTACTGAGCGGTGTTGTCAACCAGAACGTCGATATGAGGTAGAGGGAAATCATCCTTGGGGCTCGCCCTGTTCAAATCCCTGTAGTCAACACACATTCGAATCTTACCATCCTTCTTCGGCACAGGAACCACGTTGGCCACCCACTGAGGGTAAGAGGTAACTGCTAGAAAACCGGCGTCAAATTGTTTCATTACTTCAACCTTGATTTTCTCAGACATCTCTGGGCGCATTCGACGGACCTTCTATTTCACTGAAGGATAGTCTTCCTTGGTAGGCAGGCGGTGAACCACAATATCGGTATCCAAACTAGGCATATCTTCATAAGACCAAGCAAAGATCTCAACATAGTCATGCAGCATCTGAATCAACCGTTGCTTCACACCTACTTCCAGGTTTGCACCAATCTTAACCTCTCTTTTGTCTATCTTTGTACCCAGATTCACTGATTCCACCGGCTCTTCATGTGGCTGTATAGCCCTCTCTTCCTAGAGTAACAGTCTTGCAAGTTCACCAGGCACTTTGCAATCATCTTCACCTTTGTCTTCGGCTAAGTTGATCAGATTTTCGAAGTCATAACCGGCAGTAGCAGAGTCGTTACCAGTAGGATCCAGAGTGGATGTATACCTGTATATATGAGTGTGTGTAAAATAGTTGTTTTGCAATATATAATAAAAGAAAAATAAGGAGCGCAAAATTTGAAATGCAAGAAGCGTCCAATGCTTTTATTAATGATATATGAAAATGACACACATAAAGCCCTCACAAATGAAGCCACGATGCCCCGAGTAAGACACCGGGCCATAAAGTTTAAAACATTGTCTGTTACAAATTCAAAACAAAAAGTTTCATTACTGGGTGATAACAGAAACGGGCATAGAATCCTTCATTGTCCAGTTACTTAGCCCACCATCGATAGTATGATAGATCCAACTGTCAATGTAAAACTCTTTATCATCGTCATCCCCAATAGCATTCATCCCTGCATCTTGTTTAGGCTTTTCTGGTGCTCCGAACTCAATCTCCTTCGCATCGATCAAGTCTTGTACCTTATTCTTCAAAGACCAACAATCATCTGTATCATGCCCCGGGCTATCAGAGTGAAAAGCACAGCGAGCATTAGGATTATACTTTGGTGATGTAGTGTTGGGATTCTTCGGAGCCTCCCTTGGAATCACTAGGTTGGTTTTCAGTAACTATGGCAGAATCTAAGACAAAGTCATGCTGAGACGGGTGAATTGCCTTCGAGGTCTCTCGTCCTTTGACTGATTATTATGCTGAGGAGCACCAGCAGGTCTTGAAATAACAACCGCGTTAACATCTTGGCGGCGTTCAGGTCTATTCTGGCTTTTCAAACTGTAGACAGCGCTGGACTCTTTCTTAAAAGGCTTTTTCTCGGTACTCGATGAAGCACCCTTTTGTATCTTATCACCCTTAATACCAGCCTCAATCCTTTCACTAGTCATAATAAGCTCTATAAAACCAGATGAAGAGCTTCCAATCAGGTGGTTGAAAAATGGACCAGACAAGGTCCCCAAAAACATATCCATAAGCTCTCGATCAGCCAAGGGTGGTTTCACTCTTCCGACGAGGTCCCTCCACTTCTTAGCATAATCTTTGAAACCTTCACCCGTTCCCATTGACATACCCTGGAGTTGGGTACGCATAGGAGCGAGGTCGGAGTTGTATTGGTACTTCCTGTAGAAAGTAGTGGCCAAATCTTCCCAACAGTGGATACTGGCTCCGTCCAACTGGTAGAACCATTCAAGCTGAGTCCCTGAGAGACTGTCTTGAAAGAAGTGGATCCATAGGTTCTTATCAGCGGTGTACGGCTGAATCTTCCTTACATATGACCGGAGGTGCAGCTTCGGACAAGAAACTCCATCATACTTAGCAAAGGCTGGTGCCTTGAACTTGTGGGGAATCACTACCCCAGATGATAGACCCAGATCACCAAAGTCCAGACCATGCACTTTCTGAACTTCCATCGCACTCAACCGGTCTTCCAGTTGCTTGTATCTATCCTCGGTAGGAGGTTATTGGTCTTCATCGAAGTCCGTCTTGTTGTCGGAGACCACAGGGCTAGGAGCCCTCCTTTCTTCCTGAGTATCTTTCCCTCCAGATGAGGTGGTCAAATCAACTTCATCCCGTAGCCTATTTCCAAACTTGTGCCCTGTGTTAAACAGGACTGTCCTCTTCTTATTCTTCTTCTTCTCTTTCAGAATCAGGGTCTTCAGATATTGCTGACCCTTAGCGAGATTCATGAACAACTCTTGAAATTGGGCATTCTGGGCCTGTAGGGCCTTGATTTCTTGCTCAGTTGATGGTTTAGCAGACATGATGAGTGCTGAAATAAACAGCTAAGAAGATAAGAGACCTGTAATGGGTACCTGTTATGAAGTGCATGGGATGAAATGCGTATGATATGATTTCAAAGACAATCGGGAGATTCAAATTCGTAAACCAAAAAGGAAACACACTTTTATTAGGTAAAATTTGAAATTCAAATTGTTCAACAAATTGCCCTTAAGGCGTTACAAGAAAGGAAATACTGAAAAGTAAATAAAAATTGGAAAGGAAATAATCAAAGGACAATCAGTGCTCCCATGGTCGCTTCTTGTCGGTGCGGACATGGTCATTGAGAATCGGCTTGTTCTCCAGCTGCCTAGTCATCCTCTAGATCTTCTGCTCTTGCTCGTTGAACTTTTCTCAGTAAGTATCCCGTTCCTCTCTCAACTGCATCCAAGACCTTTTCAGTGCCCCAATGTCAGTGGGCATGTAAGGATGGAGGATGGTAGGAAGAACCCCCTCTTCATTAGCAACCTCAACAATGATAGGCAGGACGACTTCATATGGCATACCCAGCTTTTGAGCACGGATACCGACCCATCTGAGATATGGCTCCATCAGAAGAGAAGTCTTTGGGCCTAACTCGTGTGGATCAGATCTGTGAACTCTATCCCAAGCCCTTATGAATCTGCGGCGTTGCTCGTCGCTATCCCCTTGAAAATCAAAGATGATACTAGGCATTAGCAGCTCATGAGGACCTTCTCTTCTGGCTCTCCCAAACTGACGTAAGGCCAAGCATGGGTTGCAAGAAATTCCTCCATGGGTTCCTATCAGTGGAACATTGGGGTACTCTCTGCAACGATCAATAATAGCCACCTCGTCCATACCCTTGATAGTCCATATAATGTCATTGTGAGAGATACATAACCCTATAAGCCCAGCCCATGCCTTCTTTGTTCTTCAGCACTGATTTGGGGAGGTGCAAAATAAACCACCTCGCCAATAACGGAGCACAGCACATCAAGGTCCCCCGCTTTCGGGCGGTACGTGCATAAAACTGATGAAGAATATCACCTAAGAGAGTGGGTACAGGATTACGAGAGATGAAGATTTTCACCGCATTCACATCAACAAAAGAGTCAGAGTTCGGAAACAATACCAAGCCATATATCAGAAGAGCCAGAATATCTTCGAATGCCTTGAAGTCTAGACTATCCCAAAAATAGTTAGCCTTACCAACCAAAAACTTATTCATAAAGCCCTTTTCTCCACTTCTAGTCTCCCAATTAGCCATTACCTCATCCTTGGTCATATGAAGGGATGAAGCAATCTCTTCCGTCCTGAGAATCTTCTCCCAACCAGTAAACAGGGTCTGCTCCAGAATAGAGATACCGAGCAGATCAGAGAACTCTTCTAAGGTGGGAACCAACTGGTAGTCTTGAAAAGTAAAGCAATGGTACAGCGGATCATAGAATTGGACCAAAACACTCATCATATGCTCGTCCAATTTGGAGGTAACCAAACTGAGAAGATACCCATGTCTTCTGATGAAGGAAGTAGTGTCAGGCATCTTTGCAACTAACTCTTTGAGCACAGTGGGAACCTGGACAAAGTTGATCCAGATGGTATTCCTACGCATGGGCATCATGATGACCTACAAAACAGAACAAAGATGAATCCCTCCTTTCTTTGAAATAGGTTAGTCTAATGCAAGATGTATGCAATGTTATGATGTCATGATGTCATGATAGAAAGCACACCATAAGTATCCACAAATAGAAAACATGGTAAAGGCACACAAGTCACACAGAGAGCCCTTAGATTTCAGGTTGGCAAGGAGCTTAGGTACTACCCTCTTTCAGTTCAGTTGGTTTAAACCTGTCCTAAAAATAGTAACCGGGTTCTAGAGGATCTCAATATCATTGACTACCCTCAATCGGTCATAATTCCAGTTTAGCAACCTTTTCTTGCGGCCAGAATCATCGCGAGAGTTTAGTCTCAATGAGTGTAGCATACTGCTATTGTTCTATGGCCAAGTTGGTCAATTTAAAGGTTCTAAGGTCAGTTGGTGCTTAATGACCCCTTAGATGACCCATATTCTCCTCGTTCCAACACAAGGGATATCGGTACAATCTAAAGTGCCACACCAACGTAGCTACTGCTTCAACCGTATCGGTCTACGCCGTACAGTTCCCTCACAGTTTATTGCTACTTACCTAAAGGGTATCCCCCAGATCCGGGTTAGGATCTATAGTAACTCTGATACAAGCCCACAAATATAAAGCATATAAAGCAAGCAATTGAAAACATTATGAACTATTCATAAGGTACACCCCACTTATAAGTTCCCCAGCAGAGTCGCCAGTTCTGTGATACGGTGGGAAGAACTGACTGTTTTTGGAATGCTGGTTCACGTTTTGCGTTTTGTATTCGCAAAATGTCGCGGGAAGCAAGAGTCGCCACCGTCTTTTATTTTATCCAACAAGGAAAGGAAGAAAGCACATAAAAATTCCTTTTTTGAGATGTTTCTCAGGTCCAGGGGGTAGATTATAGAAAGGGGAGGTGTTAGCACTCTTTCTATCCGTGGTTATCCATGGGCTCTTAGGTACTTGCTCAAAGTGTTTTCAAAATTTGCTTTTCTTTGTGTTTGTGGGTTTTAAAGAAGTTTTTGTTTGAAAGGTGTAAGTGCGAAAAGTTTTGTTTTGTTTTGAATGAGCAAGTACTTAAGAACCATCTACCTACTCGAAAAAGGAATCAAATTGTGCTATCTTCCTTTAGACAATGCTATCCTACTATTGATGAGTAGGTAGCATCGTCGTTGGAGTTAAAAGGGTCAATTTGATTAAGGGACTTGTGGTCACTAAAGCAATGTTAGAATGCCTTAGCGGTAACCCTAATGTCTTAGATCATTTTCCGAGGAAACCGTTTCGAGGCAACTATGATCTTTGGATAAGAGGACGACCTTTAAAACTTCATATACTCGATGACCACGTTCGAAGGCAACCATGTGAGGTGTACCCGAAGAGTGCGCATGTGCGAGTGTGTTGTTTCGGTTAATTTTATCTTTGTACATGTCAATGGTTATCTATGTTGATTTTAGGCTTAAACATTTGATCTTGTCATGCATTCCCTATTATCAAACATCTAACAGTTTATAAGTTGCAGAAATTAAATTGCGGAAATTAAAACTAACTATTACAAGGCGTCGGGTATTTACATTGCCAAAAGCAACCCTTGAAATTAAAACGCGGAAAGTAAATAAAGCGATAAAATAATTTAAAGTCCTATTAAACTATTACATTCCGGGAAACAGATACAATAATATGATAAAATGGATCGCGTGCGGGAAATTAAATCGGATGCGAGTCTTTTAGGGTTTTGACCCTTTAATTATTAAAGAAAAGATTTTTTTGGTTTATTTTGAATTAAAAGAAAATAGACTAAGTTAGTTATTAAATTAATAAACAAATTAATTAATTAATGAAAATAATATTTTGGATTTTTTTTATATTTAAAGAAATAAAATAAATTTGATCAAAGTTAGTAAAAAACTAATTATCTACATTAATTTTAATTATTGCAAAAGATATTAAAGTTAATTTCTAATTAGACTAAATTAATTAAATTAATGTTTATTTACAAAAATAAAGTGCTGAATTTAATTTTAATAAATAAAATATATTTTTTGGTTTTTGATTTTATGAGGAAGAAGTCTCAATTTGTTAGTTAAATAATAAAAATAATTAATCAAACAAATAAATAAATAAAATAAAAAGAAAGAAATAGAAATACTCAAGGGGGTTTTGGGCCTGATCAGGGCGTTAATTAGCAATTTTGGTGGCCCAATACAAGCAGGCCTAGCTAACTTTTTCTGATTCCACGTGTGCATGTTCACTAGGGCATATGGTAGGCTTTCATTCTGAACCACCAGATCTGGCCTGGGGCCATCTGGCAGATGATTGGGTGATGGTGCATGGTGAACCACACGCCTGGCTTTGCATGGAATAACCTGAAGAAAAACAATAATAATGCAATATGGGGACCTGGGACTCGAACCCAGGTCCTGTGAGTCATTGGATGCACGCGTTGCCACTCAACCACTACGCTTCATTTGTCATAGTATTAGAAACTAATAATAATAATGCAAAAAAAAATCAATGGATCAGAACAAAAATAAATGCGCGCTAGATTTGAATCAACCAATGGGAGGGGGGCACGTATTCATCTTCTTCGTTGGACCTGGTTATTTACCTGCAGATTTATATCCGCAGCTAAATCCGTATGTGTCTCCTAAAAGTCATTCTAAGCCATAGAAATCAATTCCAAGCACATGGTCATGTTCGTTTACCTCTCCTGATTATATCCATGTCCATCAATTGCCCTGATTTTGCTTGAAAATAAAACGCCCAAAAACAAAAACCAAGAACCCTAGATTCGGGTATGGTACTACAGGTCATGTAAACACAATTGGTTAATGTAGAAAGCTTGCAAATTGAATGAGCATCATGAATATACCAAAGATTTGTTCAAAAGATGCAAAAATATGGAGTTGTGATTTCAAGTGCATAGCGGTTTTGTGAGAGACTTACAACGCGATTGAGAGGGTATGAGAGTGTGCTTTTGATTGCTTCCGACTCAGTGGAGGTCCAGCAATTGATTCACGTTGAGATTTGGTGTTGAAACTGCCTCTAAGCACGATTTCGGATTCACACTTTTTTCAAGTTTTCTCAAGTTTGGTTTTGATGGTTCTGCAGCCTCTAGGTCCTGAATTCGTATCCTTTGGCTTGTATATGTATGCAGCATTGGATTAGGTCAACAATTTGGACTTGAATCTTTGCACATTGATGTTTGGAGATATGATTTGATTCACCATTGATAACTTTCTTATTTTGTCCAAAATCCAATATTTTTGCACATGGAAAGCTTGATACGAATTTGATCATGTCATTGATGATAATCAAGACCTATAACAACCAAAAAGATCCTAAGTAATCAATATTTGGATTTTATTTGATTTAAATTGATTTAAAATGAATTAATTCAATAAAAAATCAAATAAAATAGAAAAATTAATAAATGAACACAAGGCTGAAGCTAGGACACGTGTGTAGTGTGACAAGATCAAATCAAGTGAAAAAGAATGGGCCCATTTGACAAAATTTGAAGTTTTGGGGATAGTTGACTTTTGGCAATTTTGCAAAAATGCCCAACTTCAACAATGCATAGCTTTTTCAATTTTGAACTTTTGGAAATGTTCTTGGACTTTTTAGAAAGCCTGATATGTCCTCTAACCAACCCTTTTGGTCTCATCTCATTTTGATATTCCATACTCAAGTTATAATCTTTGGAAAAAAGGTGTTTTTGTTGACTTTTAAAAATGACCTATAATGTCCAAATTTGTAACTTTTTGTGAGTGCATTTCTTTATCTTGGGGTATGAAGATGGATTGTAGGAAATTTCCTCCTCTTCAAAATGAGATTTGGATGGGTCATTTCTCATAAAGTAAGAGAAAGTTATGATCAATTTTCAGCAACTTTTAAGTCTTGATGAATTTTGAGCAATCCTTGATGAATCATGATCAACCCTTGATTAAATGATGAAATATCCTTAAAAATGATAATGTTGACAAAAAATCTTGAAGTTTGACTGTATTTGGGTCACAGTTGACTTTTGCCCTAGCACAGTCGATTTTTGGACCCTTTGAGCAATTGACTGACCAAACTTCCTCTGCAAGGCTTGAAATTTGACATGGATGATATTAAGAACATATTGGGACATTGGGGAGCACTTGATGTCATTTGGATGCAAGGACCTTGATGCAACACAAAAACCTAATTTGGAGTTGGCTGCCTTAGGAGATGACTTGACTGTCCAACTCTTGAGCAATCTTGAGCCACTTGGAGATTATTCTTGCAATGTCTTGAGAACTATGAGAGGGAAAATTTTGGGGTACAACAAATGTGTTGTGCTTTCACCTATGATACCAACAATTAGAGTAAACATTTATTGTATTTATTAGTTAAAAGTTACTCAATACAAAGCATAGTTGATCATAAAATACAACAAGATGCTTGGTGATTCCCCATGGGAAAAGCTAAAGATAAGGAGAAGAGTCTAACCCTAGTGTGTAATCTTGTTGCATTGTGATGTTATGAGATAAAAGAAGAATCTTAGGGGCAAAAATTGGGGTACAACACTGAGGTTATGAAACAATTCAACACAGGGTTTTTAGCAATGACATCATATCCTCAATGGGTTGCTAATGTTGTTCTGGTACCAAAGAAAGATGGCAAGGTACGTATGTGCGTAGACTACATGGATCTGAACAGGACGAGCCCCAAAGATGAATTCCCACTTACACATATTAATGTGTTGGTCGACAACACCGCTCAACACAAGGTATTCTCCTTCATGGATGGTTTCTCGGGTTATAATCAGATTAAGATAGCACCTGAAGACATGGAGAAAACTACCTTCGTTACCCAGTGGGCACTTTCTGTTACAAGGTTATGCCTTTTGGGTTGAAGAACGTCGGGGAAACTTATCAATGTGCCATGGTAGCCTTATTTCATGACATGATTCATCATGAGATAGAGGTCTACATCGACAACATGATAGCTAGATCATAGACTGAATAATAGCATCTCGATCATCTGCATAAATTGTTTGAAAGATTGAAGAAGTACAAGCTCAGGTTAAATCCGAACAAGTGCACTTTTGGGGTGAGATTCGGTAAACTCCTGAGTTTCATTGTTAGTGGTAAAGGTATTGAAGTTAATCCTAAAAAAGTTAAACCTATTCAAGAAATGTCGGCTAACCATACTGAGAAGGAAGTCAGAGGTTTCTTAGGACGACTGAATTACATTGCCCATTTGACTGCTACTTGTGAGCCAATCTTCAAGCTGTTGAAGAAATATCAAGTAGTAATGTGGAACGACGAATGTCAAATAGCCTTTGATAAAATTAAGAAATACCAACAAGAACCTCTGATTCTGATGCCACCAGTTGAAGGAAAACCTTGAATAATGTAGCTAACAGTGCTAGAGAACTCAATGGGGTGTGTACTGGGGCAGCATGACGATTCTGTCAAAAAGAACATGCAATATACTACCTTTGTAAAAAGTTTACAAACTGTGAAATAAGATATTCACTGCTCGAGAAAACTTGCTATGCTTAGGCATGGGTTGCTCGCCAACTAAGACAGTATTTGTTGACCCATACTACTTTTTTGATTTCTAAGATGGATCCCATCAAATACATCTTCGAGAAGCCATCTCTCTCCGGAAGAATAGCCTGATGGAAAATGGTCTTAACAGAATATGACATTCAGTACACCACTCAAAAAGCAAGCAAAGGAAGTGTACTAGCAAATCATTTAGCACGTCAAGCTGTAGACGACTATCAGTCTATGAATTTCAAATTCTCGAACGAGAACATTATGCTAGTTACAGATTGTGAAGAACATGGACCGTATGAAGGACCTGAGCCATGATACTGATGGACTAAGGTTTTCAAAGGAGCTTCTAACGCACTTGGTAATGGAATCGGTGCTGTAATAATCTCTCCTCAGGGTTGTCATATGCCCTTTACTACCAGACTTTTCTTTGACTGCACCAATAATATGGCTGAATATGAAGCATGCATCATGGGTATTAAAGCTGTTATTGACCTGAGAATCAAGTTCTTGAGTGTATATGGGGACTCAACCCTGGTAATCAGTCAGGTTAAGGGAGAATGGGATACAAAGCATCTGAATATTATCCCTTACCGAGGACATGTACTAACCTTGATTCCGTATTTTAAAGAAATTACTTTTGGGCATATCCCAAGGGAAGAGAATCAGTTGGAGAACGCATTGGCTACCATGTCGTCTATGTTCAAGGACGGATGGGACAACGAGGCTCTTAGAATTAATATTGAAAGCATGGACGAACCGGCACACTTCTATGAAATTGACGCTGATGGAGTAGAAGAAAACCTTGGTTTCATGAAGTGAAAAAGTACCTTGAAGCTCAAGAATACCATGAAGGGGCATCGATCAACGACAAGAAATTCCTACGGAGGTTCTCGGCTAAGTTTTTATGAGCAATGGAATTCTATGCAAGCGCAATCATGATTCGACTCTGCTTAGTTGTAAGGACAAGAAGGAAGCATAGGAAATCATGCAAGATATGCACGAAGGTATCTTTGGTACTCACTCCAGTGAGCATACTGTGGCTAAAAAGATTTTGAGGGCAGGTTACTATTGGTTAACTACGGAAACCGACTGTCACCACCACTCAAGAACTTGTCATAAGTGCAAGATTTATACTGATATAGTTCATGTTCCTCTGTTTCCTCTGAATGTCTTAACTACTCCTTGGCCATTCATAATATGGGGGCATTGACATGATTTGAGAGATTAAGCCTATTGCCTCTAACGGACATCGATTCATCCTCATCGCCATTGATTACTTTACAAAGTGGGTGAAAGAAGCTTCATTTGCCTCTATTACTAAGAATGTGGTCGCCCGATTCATCAAACATAACCTTATTTGTCAGTATGGCATCCCTGAGAGGATTATCATAGACAACGGTACTAATCTCAACAACACTATGATCACTGAACTCTACATGCAGTTCAAGATCAAGCACCACAACTCTTTTCCGTATCGACTAAATATGAATAGCGTAGTGGAAGCTGCAAATAAGAATATAAAGAAGATTATAAAAAATATGGTTGTGACCTAAAAATATGGGTACGAGATGTTACCATTTGCTCTCCATGGCTATCACACTTCAGCTCGAACATCAAATGGGGCAACCCCGTTCTCTCTGGTTTACGGTATGGAAGTTGTTCTACCTGTCGAAGTTCATATTCCTTCCATGAGAATTATGAAATATGCAGACTTAGATGAAGATGAGTTGATTCAGACCAGGCTAGACCAATTGAATCTGATTGACGAGAAGAGGCTTGCGGCTGTTTATCACAGTCAGATGTATCATAAGTGTATGATCAAGGCATTCAATAAGAAAACCAAGCATCGGGTATATCATGTTGGTGACTTAGTAATAAAGAGCATCATTCTACTGCAAGGTGATCCCAGGGGAAAGAAGATATTTGTTGACGATGTTATGATACTGACCACCATGGACGGTGAAGATTTCCTGCACCCTGTGAATGCATACATAGTCAAAAGATATTAAGCATGAAAATGACCCGCTAGGTTGACTAGCTTAGGAAAAAAATAAGGGCATCCCGGTGAACTAAAAGGGTTCAGGAAAAAATTATGAATATATATAAAATATTGTACACCCGGCAAGTCGAAAACCTAAAAAGGTGGCTTGGTCAAGAAAGGGTATCCCGGTGGACCAAAAACCCGAAAGGGAAGTCCAAGAAAAACTTAGGGATTCAAGCGTTTGACTATGTCCCGTTAGATCACTTACAACAAGCCTTATTACAAAAGTCAAGTTCAAACGGTACAGATCAATTCAATCACTTTTTTCTGACAGTGAGGGATGAGATGCTTGAAGACATAGGGGCAATAAAAGAGTTGGAACCCGATGAGATTATTTTCATATAGCTATATGTTTTGTCTTCACTTTGTACTCTTTTTATTTCACGACAATTTCCTCTTACTATGATCTATGTCTCTCTATATAAAATCTCCTGTTTATGGGCAAACTTTCAATAGAAATACGAATTTCAAGTTTCAAACTTTTTGTTTTACCTTTTTCTGTTTTGTTTGCAAAAACGTCCAATGACTAAAACTGAATGAACATATGCATATGAATATGATTAACTGTTAAACAAATACATGCATAATAATAGGTGTTGTACCCCAAAATTTTCCCTCCCATATTCTTCAAGATTTGCAAAGAGCATGCTTCAAAATCTCCCAAGGGTTGCACAGTTCAGTGGCCTCCTAACAGTCAAAAAACTAGGGTTTTGGTTCTGGCAAAGAAATTGAAGTTTCCAAGGGTCCAAGCAAGTCCCACATGCCTATAAACATGTTCAAGCATCCATATGCTAAGTTTCAAGACTCACAGCACAAAATTGCACAGTCAAAAACCCTAATTGCTCAACAGTCAACTGTAGGGGTAAAATGGTCATTTGACAGTCAAAAGTTCAAATTTTTGGTCAACATCTTATTTTGAAGCCACAAACATCATTTGATCAATTCTTGATCATGATTCTCAAGGCATGGCTCAAAAAGCCTCAAGATGCAAAAGTTTCCATAGTTGGACAGTTGAAAAAGTCAACTGCAAATTGACCAAGGCATAACTTCCACATGGTTCATCAGAAAAATTCCATCCAAAGCTCATTTTGAAGAGAAAGACATTTCCTACAACTCATATTCACACTTCAATTCCAAGAAATGCTCTCACAAAAAGTTATCAATCTCAACTGTATAGGTCATTTTCAAAAGTCAACAAAAAGGGACTTTAAGTCAAAGACCATAACTTTAGATTGGTAAATCAAAATGACATGGGACCAAAGGCATTGGTTAGAGGACTTCAAGACCTTTCCAAAATGTCCAAGAACATGATCAAAGCTTAAATATTGAGCAAGATATGCCTTGTGGAAGTTGGGAAAGTTTTGGGAACTTTGAAAAGTCAACTTTGCTTCAAATGCCTCAAAATTGCTAATGGGCCTCAATTTCTTCCAAGAATCATCACCCAAAAGCTATGCACGACCCATTGACCCAAAGGGGAGTTATTTTCCTATTTTTAATTGAATATTTAATCTATTTAATTCATTTAATTATGATTAATTATAAGAAAAATACTCATCCATGCTTTTCAAATCTTTTTGTGCATAGAATACATTCAAGATTTCGTGCACTATTCAATAAGGAAAGAATCAAGGTGATTGGCAATGATTGGCATGTTCTTCACATGAAAAAGATTGAAAAAAGATACCAGTGAAATCAAATCTCAAAAGCATTGATTACAAAGGTTTTGGACTTGTTTTGCAAACCTAAAACATTCCTCATAAAAGCCAGAACACAACCCTAATGCACAGAACCTGGAAGCTGCGCCTCAAACCAAAGCATCACTTTGCATTTTTGTCAAAATTTTTGAAAACTGAAAACGCACATAGAGCACTTTTCCAAGCCAAAGAACGATTCCATTACATTCCTGACACCTCCAGGAAGCTTTCCCAATCAAAATCACATCTCCATACACCAAGAACTAGTAGAACACAGTCGCCCTGTTCCCAAAAATCTTCACATCCGTATTTGATTTTTCATGCATATTTAGTGAGTTTTAATGATTGATTTATATTAACATAATCATGCTGAAGCTTTTGATGTCTTTTAATTAAGCTAACGTGGTCTGTATGCAAAGTTACCATGGTAGATGTTAGGGTTTCAAAGCTCCTAAATTGGGGTTTTACGCATAAGGCAAAATTAGGCCATGAAACCTACACCATTGAAACCAGGATGTCCATACGAATCATTCTCATACCTCGCACCCAATTTATCATTGTCCAGGAGCTAATCGCTATTTTCCTATATTGTGGTTAGTGGGGGTTCAAAACCCCCGCTATTTGATATATTTTCAGGTAAAAGCAAAGGCATGGTGGAGAAGACGCTGAGGTGTAAGCCTAGGACTGGGTAATTCAAATATTCCGCGCGTGTTTTCATTTGTCACCACTAACTCTTATTTCTCTTTCATAATAATTCCTTTCCATTATATATCAAACAAACGCATTTGGCTGGTTGGTGAGTGATGTGTCACGCATGCAATGGGACCTGGGTTCGATTCCCAGGTCCCCCACATTCTTCAATATTTTTGTTCATAATGCGTTCAGGTACAATTCCTGGCCTAGGGTCCATCATGCATCCAATATCCTGGCGCGCCACATGTTCCAGGAGATGAATCTAAAGGCCATGGTATGAAGTCCAGGGAATACCCCAGTCAACGCATATGCACATGGTCTGAAAAGTCAAAAAGGGCCTCAATCTAATGGGCCAAATCACTTCAGTCATACCTCCTACTGGGCCAGAAAACCCCCCTTGTTTGTATATTTATTTTCCTTCTAATTTTCCTCTTTAATTTTAATTCTTTTAATTTGTTTTAAATTCACCAAAATAATTCTTTATAACATAAAAAAAACAGAAAATCATAAAACAATAAAAAAAATATGCTTTGTTAATATTAATTAATATTATTTTGTAAATAGATTTAATAATTAACTTAGTTTTAATTTTAGGTTTAATTCTAATTTTTTTAAATAAACTAAAAAGTTTAGAGATTAGGGTTTTAATATTTTTCTTCTTTTTCTTAATAAATGATTTATTTCCTTATCATCATTATTATTATTCGTAATTATTTTATAAATAACTTGTAATTAAATAATTAGGTTAAAACTAGGTCAAACTTAAACATTTTTTTAACAAATTAAAAATAGTTTAGAATTAGGGTTTTAATTCCATTTAATTTTCTCATTAAATTCCATAAATAGAAAAACTCCAAAAAATAAGTTCTTGCTCTTATTTAATTTAATTAATCTACGATTTCGACGTAATTTCTTTAAAAGGGTCCAACGCCCTCGCATTCTCGATTTTATTTCTTTCCGCACATTTAAAATTTCATGTAATTGCCCCAAAGCTTTGTAATAGATAATTAGGGTATTTACTTTCCGCATTTTATTCAAATCGGGTCTTGGTTTAATTTGGCGATGTAGACCCGCGCCTTTGTAATAGCGTAGGACTTTTAATTCCGCACCTTTTAACTATTAATAACCACGTGAAAGAATGAATTCCAAAAATAAAAACAAAAGCGTAGATCACCAATGCATGACAAGACAAATATAACTTAAAATGACACACAGTTCACACACCACCCCTAGGGTACGTCTCACTGTTGCCTTGCCCCTCGAAATGTGGTCGTCGAGTAGAGGATGTTTTAGTAAGTCCTCATGTCCATGAACATGGCATGGGGGTAGCTTCTAAGGTGTCTTCCTATTGCTCTGGTGACCACACTGTCCCTAAACTCGAATTGACCCGAACACCTCCAACGGTGGTGCTACCTACCTCTCAATGGTGGGATGGAACTACTTTAAGGACATTTACACAAACTAATTCCTTAGGGTAGGTAGATGACTCGTAGATACTTGCTCTGAATTCAAAACAAATCAAAAACTTCTTTTCACACCGACACTTTGCAAAAAAGCTTTCAAAAACAACTTTTCAAACACTCTTGAGGACTGATACAAGAGTCGAACTGAAATTTTAAACGGAACTTTTTCAAACCCACTCACCTTGAAAAGAAAACAAACAATTTTGAAAACACAAATGAGCAAGTATCTAAGAGCCCATGGATAACCATGGATAGAAAGGGTGCTAACACCTTCCCTTTCTATAAATCTACCTCCCGAACCGAGAACTAATCTCAATAAGGAATTTTTCTGTGCTTTTGTCCTTTCCATTTGGAGAAAATAAAAGACGGTGGCGACTCTTGCTTCTGCGAAATTTCGCGAACCAGCGTTAAACAGTCAATTCCAGATCCACCGATCACAGAACTGGCGACTCTACTGGGGACTATCTTATAAAGTGAGGTGTACCTTAGGATAGTTCATAACTGTGTTTTCAATTGTTTTGACTTGCTTGCTTTAAATTGTGGGTTGCATCGGAGTTACATAGATCCTAACCCAGATCTGGGGATACCCTGTTTAGGTAGCATAAGCTGTGAGGGACCTGTCCGGCGTAGACCGACACGGGTGAAGCAGTGGCTACGTTGGTGTGGCACCTTGGTCTGTACCGATATCCCTTGTGTTGCAACGAGGAGAATATGGGTCTTCTGAGGAGTCATTAAGCACCAACAGACCTTAGAACCTTAAATGACACAACTTGGCCATTAGAACAGTAGCAGTATGCTACGCCCATTGAGGCTAAACTCTCGTGATGGTTCTGGCCGCAAGAAAAGATTGCGATGCTGGAGTTATGACCGATTGAGGGTAGTCAATGATATTGGGATCCTCTAAGAACCCGGTTACTTTTGATAGGACAGGTATGAACCAACAAACTGAAAGAGGGTAATGCCTAGACCTCATGCTGGCCTAAACTTTAAGGGCTTGTCTTGTGTGACTTGTGTGCCTTACCATGTTTGCTTTTGTAAATATTTGTGGTGTGCTTTATCATAACATCATGACATCATGAGCATTGCATGCATCCTGCATAAGGACTGACCATTTCAAAGAAAAGAGGGTTTCACCTTTGTTCTGTTTTGTAGGACATCATGATGCCTGTGCGAAGGAATACTATCCGGTTCAACTTTGTTCACCCACCTGAGTTGCTTGAAGAGTTGGTTAGCAAGATTCCAAATACTACTTCCTTCATCCAGAGGCATGGTTCTCTTCTCATTTTAGTCACTGCAAAGCGGGATCAACAGTTGATGAGTGTCCTGACCCAGTTCTATGACCCTCTGTACCAATGTTTCACCTTTCAAGACTTCCAGCTGGTCCCTACCCTGGAAGAGTTCTCTGATTTGCTTGGTATCCCTATCTTGGATCAGACTCCCTTCACTGGTTGGGAAAAGATCCTTAGGCTTGAGGAGGTTGCTGCAACTCTTCCCTTGACCCATCAAGAAGTAATGGACAACTGGGTGACTAGAAGCGGAGTTAAGGGTTTCTTGGCCAAGTTTCTGATTGGTAAAGCTAACAGTTTCTGGAATGACTTGGACTTTAGGGCATATGAAGACATCTTGGCTCTCTTAATCTATGGGCTAGTCTTGTTTCCTAATCCTGACAACTTCATCAATGTCACTGCCATAAGGATCTTCATGTCTCAGAATCCTGTGCCCACTCTCTTGGGTGACATCCTGCAACAACTTTATGCTCGTACTGCCCGAAGACGAGGAACTCTGTGGTGTTGTATCCCTTTGTTGGTAAGGTGGTTTATTTCGCACCTCCCTAAGTTCGTGCTGAAGAACCAAGAAGGAAGAGGTTGGGCTCATAGGTTAATGTCTCTCACTGACAAGGACATCATTTGGACTTTCAGAGGTTTGGATGAGATAGCTGTTATTGATCATTGCGGAGAATACCCTAATGTTCCTTTGATTGGTACTCAAGGAGGAATCTCTTACAATCCATGTCTAGCGCTCCGTCAATTTGGAAGGGCCAGAAGAGCAGGGCCTCATGAGATGTTGGTGCCTCACATCAGTTTTGAGTTTAAGGTGGATAGTGACGAGCTGCGTCGTAGGTTCATCAAGGCTTGGGAAAGAGTTCATAAAGATGACCCACAAGAGTTGGGGCCAAAGACTTCTCTACCTATGGAAGCCTACTACAAATGGGTCCGGATCCGTGCTCAGAAGTTAGGTATGCCATACGAAGCTGTCAGACCCGTCATTCTTGAGTATCCTGACAAAGATGGGGCTCTTCCAACTGTCCTCCCTCCTCAGATACCCACTGATTATGAGACATTAAAGAGGTCTTGGTCGCAACTGCGAGAAGAACGGGATTCGTATCGGGAAAAATTCAATGAGCAGGAATTGAAGATCCAGAAGCTGACAAAGCAGTTGGAGAATGAGCGAGCTCTGAACGACTACATCCATACTGATAAGAGGAGACCCTGGGATCAATGAGGAGCTCTGGATGTTCTTTTACAGTTTTATTTCCCTTTTCAGTATTTCCATTTTATGTAACGCCTAAGGGCAACCTGTTGAACAATTTAAGTTTCAAAGTTGAATCTAATGAAGTGTGTTCCTTTTTGTTTACAAAGTTGATTCCCGATTGTCTTTGAAAACATAAATCATACGCATTCCATTCATCATGTGCATAGCAGGTATTCTTCTTTTCAGGTTGCTTACTGTTCTTCGCTGTTTATTTCAGCATCATGAACCCTGACTCATCATCAACCGAGATGTCTATCAAGGCCCTTCAGGCGCAGAACGCGCAATTTCAGGAGATGATCATGGGTTTGGCTCAAGGCCAAGAAGAGCTGAAGGCTTTACTCCTGAAGAAGGAGAAGAAGAAGAAGAGAACTGTTCTTTTCAACACGTGCCGAAGGTTTGGCAACACTCTGCAGAATGAGGAAGCTGGTTCTTCTGTAGGAAAGAGCAGTCCCCAAGGGGGAAAAGGCCCTAGTCCGGTAGTCTCTGACAATGAGACTGACTTCAATGAGGAACAGTATCCTCCTGCTGAAGACCGGTATAAGCAGTTGGAAGACAGACTGAACGCCATGGAGATCCAACAAGTGCCTGGGCTGGATTTTGGAGACTTGGGCTTATCTACTGGTGTGATCATTCCTCACAAGTTTAAAGCACCATCTTTCACCAAGTATGACGGGGCGTCTTGTCCCAAGCTACACCTCAAATCTTATGTGCGGAAGATTCAGCCGTACACTGTGGATAAGAATTTATGGATCCACTTCTTCCAGGAGAGTCTTTCAGGGACTCATCTCGAATGGTTCTATCAGTTGGATGGGACCAAGGTTCGTAACTGGGAGGAGTTGGCTATTGCTTTTTATAAGCAGTATCAATATAATGCCGACCTTGCTCCTAGACGTACCCAACTCTAGGGTATGTCGCTAGGATCAAGCGAAGGTTTTAAAGAGTATGCACAGAAGTGGAGGGATCTGGCTGGCAGGGTGCAGCCTCCGTTAACTGACCGTGAGCTGGTAGATATGTTCTTGGGGACCCTATCTGGGCCATTTTTCAATCATCTTATCGGTAACTCATCTGCAGGGTTCAGTGACCTTATTCTGACAGGGGAGAGGATAGAGGCTGGAATGAAGTCCAGTAAAATTCAGAAGGGTGCATCTTCAAGTTCTGAGAAGAAACCCTTTAAGAAGGAGGCCAGTGCTGTGTATGGGCCTAGGAGGCAAGAGAAACCAGAATGCCGCCAATCTGTCAACGCAGTGGTGATTGCTAAGCCAGCTACCACTCCTCGGCAAACTAATCCACAAAGGGCTGAGAGACCCAGAAGAGAGTTTACCCGGCTGAGTATGACCCTATCACAAATCTTGCCACAGTTGCTATCCACCAACCTAGTGACTGTCAGGGAGGCCCCAAAGGTTGTGAACACTGCCTCTCCCAAGTACAATCCAAATGCCCGCTGTGCTTATCACTCCGATAGCCCGGGGCATTCTACTGATGATTGTTGGGCCTTAAGGAATAAGGTGCAAGACCTTATTGATGCAAAGGAAGTACAGTTTGAGACACCTGAGAAGCCTAATGTGGTGACAGCTCCCCTGCCTACTCATGGAGTGAATGCTATCAGGGATGATGATGAAGTGGAGGAATCAGAGTTCGATAGCTGGATTTATCCGACGGCCGACAATGGACCTAGCAATTGGATTGCAAAAGACAACCTACCTGTTACTTTTGTTACGCAGTAATAAACTCCTTTGTTTTTGTTATTTGTAATAAACAATGAATTAAAACTCTATGGCCCGGTGTCTTACCCGGGGCACCGTGGCTTCATTTGTGAGGGCATATTAATTGTCATTTCATATATCATGAATAAAGACCTTGGACGTTTTCTCGCATTTCAAATCTTATGCTCCTTTTCTTTCTTTCCTTTCTTTATATATTGCAAAACAGCTGTATTTACACACACTCACTCATACAGGTTTCAATCCACTCTGGATCTCACTGGTAACGACTCTGCTACTGCCAGTTATGACTTCGAAAATCCGATCAACTTAGCCGAAGACGAAGGTGAAGACGATTGCGAAGTTCCTGGCGAGCTTGCAAGACTGTTACTCCAGGAAGAGAGGGCAATTCAACCACATGAAGAGCCGGTGGAAACAATAAATCTGGGTACTGATACATACAGAAAGGAAGTTAAGATTTGTGCCAACCTAGAGCTCAGCGTGAAGCAACGGTTGACTCAGATGTTACATGATTATGTGGAGATCTTCGCCTGGTCCTACGAAGACATGCCCGGGTTGGATACTGATATTGTGGTCCATCATTTGCCTACCAAGGAAGACTGCCCTCCGGTTAAGAAAAAGGTCCGCCGTATGCGTCCAGATATGTCCGAAAAGATCAAAGCCGAGGTTATGAAGCAGTTTGATGCCAGGTTTCTTGCAGTGACTTCTTACCCTCAGTGGGTTGCTAATGTGGTGCCGGTACCTAAAAAGGATGGTAAGGTCAGAATGTGCGTTGACTACAGTGATCTGAATAAGGCCAGCCCCAAAGATGACTTTCCCCTACCTCACATTGACGTCCTGGTTGACAATACTGCTCAGCACAAGGTGTTCTCTTTCATGGATGGCTTTTCAGGCTATAATCAGATCAAGATGGCTCCTGAAGACATGGAAAAGACTACCTTTGTTACTCAGTGGGGCACCTTCTGCTACAAGGTCATGCCATTCGGGTTGAAAAATGTTGGGGCAACCTACCAACGTGCCATGGTTGCTTTATTTCATGACATGATCCATCATGAGATAGAAGTATATGTTGATGATACGATTGCAAGGTCTCAAACTTAGGAAGAACACCTTGATCATCTGCAGAAATTGTTTGACCGTCTGAAGTTGTACAAGCTGAGGTTGAACCCGAACAAGTGCACCTTCGGGGTAAGATCTGGAAAGTTGCTAGGCTTCGTTGTAAGTGATAAGGGTATTCAAGTGGACCCTGCCAAGGTTAAAGCCATTCAAGAGATGCCAGTTCCTAAGACAGAGAAAGAGGTCATAGGCTTTTTAGGACGCCTGAATTACATTGCTCGATTCATCTCGCACCTAACTGCTACCTGTGAGCCAATCTTCAAGCTGCTGAAGAAAGATCAGGTAGTACGTTGGAACGATGAATGTCAGGCCGCTTTTGACAGAATCAAAGAGTATCTCCAAGAACCACCCATTCTCATGCCACCGGTTGAAGGGAGACCTCTGATACTATACCTAACAATGCTTGACAATTCAATGGGGTGTGTGCTGGGGCAGCATGACGAGTCTGGCCGAAAAGAGCACACCATTTATTACCTTAGCAAAAAGTTTACCGACTGTGAGACCCGATACTCACTGCTCGAGAAAACTTGCTGCGCTTTAGTATGGGCTGCTCGCCGGCTGAGACAGTATATGCTGACTCACACTACCTTGTTGATCTCAAAGATGGATCCTATAAAATACATATTTGAAAAACCTGCTCTGTCTGGAAGGATAGCAAGATGGCAAATGATCTTAACGGAATACGACATACAATATACAACTCAGAAAGCCATCAAAGGAAGTGTATTGGCAGACCACTTGGCACATCAGGAAATAGACGACTATCAGTCAATGAACTTCGATTTTCTGGACGAGAGCATCATGATTGTGACTGATTGTGAAGTATCTGGACCGGATGAAGGACCCGAGGAAGGATCCCGATGGTCTATGCACTTTGACGGAGCCTCCAATGCTTTGGGTAACGGCATCGGCGCTGTGATCATATCCCCTCAATGCACTCATACTCCACTTACTGCCCGGCTATGTTTCAACTGCACCAACAGCATGGCGGAGTATGAGGCATGCATCATGGGTCTCCAAGCTGCGATTGACTTAAGGATCAAGTTTCTGAGTGTCTTCGGAGATTCCTCTCTCGTGATTAATCAGATCAAAGGCGAGTGGGATACGAAACATCCGAATCTTATTCCTTACAGTGAATGTGTGTTGACAATGATCCCCCACTTCACAGAGATAACCTTTGAACATTTTCCGAGAGAGGAGAATCAGCTGGCGGACGCATTAGCTACGATGTCTTCCATGTTCAAAGTCAAATGGGATAATGAGGCTCCCCGGATCATCATCTGGAAACTGGACGAACCGGCATACTGTTGTGACCTCGAGACTGAATTGGTGACTGAGAAGCCTTGGTACCATGAGGTGAAGAGATACTTGGAAGCTCAGGAATACCCTGAAGGTGCATCTGTCAACGATAAGAAGTGTCTGAGAAGGTTCGCAGCGAAATTCTTCCTTAGCAACGGCATCCTGTACAAGCGAAACCATGATTCGACCTTACTGCGTTGTCTGGATAAGACTGAAGCAGAAAGGATCATGGAAGAGCTACATGAAGGGACCTTCGGAACACATTCCAATGGACACACTATGGCAAAGAAGATCCTTTGGGCAAGATATTTCTGGTCCAAAATGGAAGCTGACTGCTACCAACATTCTCGGACATGTCACAAATGCCAGATTTATGCAGACAAGGTGCATGTTCCTCCAGTTCCTCTGAATGTCTTGACAGCACCTTGGCCGTTTGCAATGTAGGGCATAGATATGATCGGTGAGATTTAACCTACGGCATCCAACGGGCATCGCTTCATCCTGGTAGCGATTGATTACTTCACGAAGTGGGTTGAAGCAGCTTCCTACGCTACAGTAACCAAGAATGTTGTGGCACGGTTCATTCGGCACAATTTGATCTGTCGGTACGGCGTCCCTGAAAGGATCATTACTGACAACGGTACCAATCTTAATAACAAGATGATCACTGAGCTCTGCGAGCAATTTAAGATACAGCACCACAACTCTTCTCCTTACCGGCCGAAGATGAATGGGGCTGTAGAAGCAGCGAATAAGAATATTAAGAAAATTGTGCAGAAGATGACAGTGACCTATAAAGATTGGCACGAGATGTTACCGTTTGCTCTACATGGGTATCGTACCTCAGCAAGGACGTCAACCGGGGAAACTCCTTTCTCTTTGGTCTACGGTATGGAGGCAATCTTACTGATCGAAGTGCAGATACCCTCTCTCCGGATAATGAAGGATGCAGATCTGAGCGAAGATGATTGGATCCAGACACGACTTGATCAGCTAAACTTAATTGACGAAAAGAGACTTGCTGCTATTTGTCATGGTCAAACGTACCAAAAACGGATGATCAGGGCATTTAACAAGAAAGTCAGACGACAAGAGTATCAATTCGGAGACCTGGTAATCAAACGCATCATCCTTCCTCAGAGTGATCCAAGGGGCAAATGGACCCCTACGTACGAAGGTCCATTTGTGGTTAAACATGTGTTCTCTGGAGGAGCCATGATTCTAACCACCATGGATGGTGACGACCTTCCTCACCCCGCCAATGCAGACATAGTAAAAAGATACTACGCATGATAAAAGACCCGCTAGGTTGACATACCTAGGCAAAAATTAGGGCTTCCCGGCGAACCAAAAGGGTTCGGGCAAAATGAAGGGATGAAATGAAAAAATCTGTACACCCGGCAAGTCGAAAACCTGAAAAGGCGGCTTGGGCAAAAATGGGTATCCCGGTGGACTGAAAACCCGAAAGGGCGGTCCAGGCAAAAGTTAGGGATAAAGCGTAATACTATGTCTCGTTGGATCACTTCGCATCCAGAATCAGGTATCAGCATCAAGTTCAGACGGCATCGATCAATCAATTTCATCTTCAGCTAGGTCATCAAGTGATGAGACGCTCGAAGATATAAAGGCGATAGCAGAGTTGGAACCCAGTGGGATTATTCTTTTCACACAGCTGTTTTATTTTCCTTTGTACAAATTTGTATAAACTCTTATTCGGCGGCGTTCTCTTACTAGGACGTCAGCCTCTTGTACATAAACGCCTATTTACAGGCAAATTCAAAATCAATATAAATACACTTTTCAGCTCAAATTGCCAATTGTTTTTCCTTTTTCTGTTTTGTTTTGCGAAGAACGTCCAAGGTTCAATTTGTGATATATGCATTCGACAATAATTTCTAAACTCATAAATATTTGCATACGAAACAAAGGATTAATTACAAGTAATATTAGAAACAGGGGCAATAATGAGTTGTCTAAGCGATCTAATTGCTCTGTCCATCAAGGTATCAAGGTAGGTTCAGCTGAAGAACACAACCAGTATATCTTAACACCCCAGAGAGTGAGCCAGCAAGTCAGTGCACTCTCCCCAAGCAAAGCTATTATCAGCATTAAGGAAGTTGGATACCCCCGCAGATCTCAGCATTCCCCAGCACGATACACAAATATTCCTAACAAGCATCCCCGGAAGTCTTGACCTAAAGATTGTTCCTCGGCGGTATATCAAACATCCAATGGAGTCACTTCCCCAATATAGTTCAAAATTTCCCCAGGAGGGTCCAATCAAAGATTTCCCCAGGAAAGTTTGAATCCATCTCCCCAATAGGAAGCTTATCCCCAGTAGATTATGGAAGCTTATCCCTCGCAGAGCACGAACGCGTCTCCCGGCTTTATTCAAAGATTATTTCCCTACCAGGATATAACTGGGTTATCCTCAGCCAAAAGCCACAAGAAGATCGTCCTCGGCGAAGTCTTCCTATCCCCAGCGGAGTCTATTAACACTTCCAACATATTAATGGTATCCCCAGCGAAGTTACCAACAACATCTCAATAGCATATCTCTCTCCCCACATAGTATTGTTCCCCAGCAAGGTCGCTAGAGTAGTTATTCCCCGCAGAGTAATCTCTTCATCAAGTTTATTCCCTAACGGAGTTATCTTCCCCTACCGGTATTCTTGCAACCCTCTTCCCCGGCGGAAACAACAAAGCATTATTCTCCAACATCAGCCCAGGATGTGACTTCTCGGCACCCGTCAAGGATTTATTTTCCTAAGACGAAAACATACATTCATAAACATCACATTTCCATACATTTTAGCATGCATATACGCATCATATCTTACAAATCTCATTTATGTTGAGAACATCATTGCTTGATCCATATCATGTATTGCATATGACTGACCTTTACCTTTCAGGAAAGATCCAGTTAAGTTCTCAGCTATGATCAAGACCTAGTCTGGTTCAATTAAATCGACCCTAAGATTTTCCTGATTCTTATCCAGTCAAAGGCCTTCTCTGGTTCAGTCAGATCGACCCTAAGATCTCCCTGATTCTTATCCAGTTGAAGATATCCAAAGACCTTGTCCGGTTCAGTTAAATCGACCCTAAGATTTTCCTGATTCTTATCCATTCAAAGGCCTTCTCTGGTTCAGTCAGATCGACCCTAAGATCTCCCTGATTCTTATCCAGTTGAAGATATTCCAAGACCTAGCCTGGTTCAGTTAAATCGACCCTAAGATTTTCTTGATTCTTATCCAGTCAAAGGCCTTCTCTGGTTCAGTCAGATCGACCCTAAGATCTCCCTGATTCTTATCCAGTTGAAGATATTCCAAGACCTTGCCTGGTTCAGTTAAATCGACCCTAAGATTTTCCTGATTCTTATCCAGTCAAAGGCCTTCTCTGGTTCAGTCAGATCGACCCTAAGATCTCCCTGATTCTTATCCCAGTAGAAGACATCCAAGATTCTCTCAGCGTTCCTGTTGAGGTAGTAATCACCCAAGGTTCTCTCAGCGTTCCTGTTGAGGTAGTAATCGCCCCAAGATTCTCTCAACGTTCCTGTTGAGGTAGTAATCGCCCCAAGATTCTCTCAGCGTTCCTGTTGAGGTAGTAATCGCCCCAAGATTCTCTCAGCGTTCCTGTTGAGGTATTAATCGCCCCAAGATTCTCTCAGCGTTCCTGTTGAGGTAGTAATCGCCCCAAGATTCTCTCAGCGTTCCTGTTGAGGTAGTAATCGCCCCAAGATTCTCTCAGCGTTCCTGTTGAGGTAGTAATCGCCCCAAGATTCTCTCAGCGTTCCTGTTGAGGTAGTAATCGCCCCAAGATTCTCTCAGCGTTCCTATTGAGGTAGTAATCGCCCCAAGATTCTCTCAGCATTCCTGTTGAGGTAGTAATCGTCCAAGGTTCTCTCAGCGTTCCTGTTGAGGTTGTAATCGTCCAAGGTTCTCTCAACGTCCCGTTGAGGTAGTAATCATCCCTGGTTCATTCATCACCTTTTGAAGCTCTAGATTCAATTCCTGTAACCAGTCAGGGCGCATCTATACAAAGAGTTTGAAGACCAGCTCCTGTAACAGGTCAGGTAATCATCTTTCTTTTTTGAGGTACGCAGGTTCTCGCTAAGGAATCTCTTACGCGATCGACACCTAGATGTCATCTATAAGCCCATCCACCTTCTATCACCTCTCAACATGGCATCTATAAGCCCATCTTCCTATCCACTAATCTCCAAAAGGTATCTGTAAGCCCATTCCCACCATCACATTACTATGTGAGCGCAAATTTCTGGGCACTCTAGTGTTCAATCACCTTCCACCTTCGGATTACGAAAGGCACGCCAGCCAATCTACATCCTCAGGTCTAAGAAGATTGAACAGGGGCAACTATTGTACCCCAAAATTTGCCCTCCCATATTCTTCAAGATTTGCAAAGAGCATGCTTCAAAATCTCCCAAGGGTTGCACAGTTCAGTGGCCTCCTAACAGTCAAAAAACTAGGGTTTTGGTTCTGGCAAAGAAATTGAAGTTTCCAAGGGTCCAAGCAAGTCCCACATGCCTATAAACATGGTCAAGAATCCATATGCTAAGTTTCAAGACTCACATCACAAAATTGCACAGTCAAAAACCCTAATTGCTCAACAGTCAACTGTAGGGGTAAAATGGTCATTTGACAGTCAAAAGTTCAAATTTTTGGTCAACATCTTATTTTGAAGCCACAAACATCATTTGATCAATTCTTGATCATGATTCTCAAGGCATGGCTCAAAAAGCCTCAAGATGCAAAAGTTTCTATATTTGGATAGTTGAAAAAGTCAACTGCAAATTGACCAAGGCATAACTTCCACATGGTTCATCAGAAAAATTCCATCCAAAGCTCATTTTTAAGAGAAATACATTTCCTATAACTCATCTTCAGACTTCAAGTCCAAGAAATGCTCTCACAAAAAGTTATCAATCTCAACATTATAGGTCATTTTCAAAAGTCAACAAAAAGGGACTTTAAGTCAAAGACCATAACTTGAGATTGGTAAATCAAAATGACATGGGACCAAAGGAATTGGTTAGAGGACTTCAAGACCTTTCCAAAATGTCCAAGAACATGATCAAAGCTTAAATATTGAGCAAGATATTCCTTGTGGAAGTTGGGAAATTTTTGGGAACTTTGAAAAGTCAACTTTGCTTCAAATGCCTCAAAATTGCTAATGGGCCTCAATTTCTTCCAAGAATCATCACCCAAAAGCTATGCACGACCCATTGACCCAAAGGGGAGTTATTTTCCTATTTTTAATTGAATATTTAATCTATTTAATTCATTTAATTATGATTAATTATAAGAAAAATACTCATCCATGATTTTCAAATCTTTTTGTGCATAGAATACATTCAAGATTTCGTGCACTATTCAATAAGGAAAGAATCAAGGTGATTGGAAATGATTGGCATGTTCTTCACATGAAAAAGATTGAAAAAAGATACCATTGAAATCAAATCTCAAAAGCATTGATTACAAAGGTTTTGGACTTGTTTTGCAAACCTAAAACATTCCTCATAAAAGCCAGAACACAACCCTAATGCACAGAACCTGGAAGCTGCGCCTCAAACCAAAGCATCACTTTGCATTTTTGTCAAAAAATTTGAAAACTGAAAACACACATAGAGCACTTTTCCAAGCCAAAGAACGATTCCATTACATTCCTGACACCTCCAGGAAGCTTTCCCAATCAAAATCACATCTCCATACACCAAGAACTGGTAGAACACAGTCGCCTTGTTCCCAAAAATCTTCACATTCGTATTTGATTTTTCATGCATATTTACTGAGTTTTAATGATTGATTTATATTAACATAATCATACCGAAGCTTTTGATGTCTTTTAATTAAGCTAACGTGGTCTGTATGCAAAGTTACCATGGGAGATGCTTAGGGTTTCAAAGCTCCTAAATTGGGGTTTTACGCATAAGGCAAAATTAGGCCATGAAACCTACACCATTGAAACCAGGATGTCCAGACGAATCATTCTCATACCTCGCGCCCAATTTATCATTGCCCAGGAGCTAATCGCTATTTTCCTATATTGTGGTTAGTGGGGGTTCAAAACCCCCGCTATTTGATGTATTTTTCAGGTAAAAGCAAAGGCATGGTGGAGAAGACGCTGAGGTGTAAGCCTAGGACTGGGTAATTCAAATATTCCGCGCGTGTTTTCATTTGTCACCACTAACTCTTATTTCTCTTTCATAATAATTCCTTTCCATTATATATCAAACAAACGCATTTGGCTGGTTGGTGAGTGATGTGTCACGCATGCAATGGGACCTGGGTTCGATTCCCAGGTCCCCCATATTCTTCAATATTTTTGTTCATAATGCGTCCAGGTACAATTCCTGGCCTAGGGTCCATCATGCATCCAATATCCTGGCGCGCCACATGTTCCAGGAGATGAATCTAAAGGCCATGGTATGAAGTCCAGTGAATACCCCAGTCAACGCATATGCACATGGTCTGAAAAGTCAAAAAGGGCCTCAATCTAATGGGCCAAATCACTTCAGTCATACCTCCTACTGGGCCAGAAAACCCCCCCTGTTTGTATATTTATTTTCCTTCTAATTTTCCTCTTTAATTTTAATTCTTTTAATTTGTTTTAAATTCACAAAAATAATTCTTTATAACATAAAAAAAAACAGAAAATCATAAAACAATAAAAAAATATGCTTTGTTAATATTAATTAATATTATTTTGTAAATAGATTTAATAATTAACTTAGTTTTAATTTTAGGTTTAATTCTAATTTTTTTAAATAAACTAAAAAGTTTAGAGATTAGGGTTTTAATATTTTTCTTCTTTTTCTTAATAAATGGTTTATTTCCTTATCATCATTATTATTATTCGTAATTATTTTATAAATAACTTGTAATTAAATAATTAGGTTAAAACTAGGTCAAACTTAAACATTTTTTTTAACAAATTAAAAATAGTTTAGAATTAGGGTTTTAATTCCATTTAATTTTCTCATTAAATTCCATAAATACAAAAACTCCAAAAAATAAGTTCTTGCTCTTATTTAATTTAATTAATCTACGATTTCGATGTAATTTCTTTAAAAGGGTCCAACGCCCTCGCATTCTCGATTTTATTTCTTTCCGCATATTTAAAATTTCATGTAATTTCCCCAAAGCTTTGTAATAGATAATTAGGGTATTTACTTTCCGCATTTTATTCAAATCGGGTCTTGGTTTAATTTGGCGATGTAGACCCGCGCCTTTGTAATAGCGTAGGACTTTTAATTCTGCACCTTTTAACTGTTAATAACCACATGAAAGAATGAATGCCAAAAATAAAAACAAAAGCGTAGATCACCAATGCATGACAAGACAAATATAACTGAAAATGACACAGTTCACACACCACCCTTAGGGTACGTCTCACTGTTTCCTTGCCCCTCGAAATGTGGTCGTCGAGTAGAGGATGTTTTAGTAAGTCCTCATGTCCATGAACATGGCATGGGGGTAGCTTCTAAGGTGTCTTCCTATTGCTCTGGTGACCACACTGTCCCTAAACTCGAATTGACCCGAACACCTCCAACGGTGGTGCTACCTACCTCTCAATGGTGGGATGGCACTACTTTAAGGACATTTACACAAACTAATTCCTTAGGGTAGGTAGATGACTCGTAGATACTTGCTCTGAATTCAAAACAAATCAAAAACTTCTTTTCACACCGACACTTTGCAAAAAAGCTTTCAAAAACAACTTTTCAAACACTCTTGAGGACTGATACAAGAGTCGAACTGAAATTTTAAACGGAACTTTTTCAAACCCACTCACCTTGAAAAGAAAACAAACAATTTTGAAAACACAAATGAGCAAGTATCTAAGAGCCCATGGATAACCATGGATAGAAAGGGTGCTAACACCTTCCCTTTCTATAAATCTACCTCCCGAACCGAGAACTAATCTCAATAAGGAATTTTTCTGTGCTTTTGTCCTTTCCATTTGGAGAAAATAAAAGACGGTGGCGACTCTTGCTTCCGTGACATTTCGCGAACCGGCGTTAAACAATCAGTTCCAGATCCACCGATCACAATAGGAATAAGTGGTTACTCAAGACTCTAAGAGTTAGGATAATGTTCAAGCTGTCTACAAATCCCCATATAGAGATCCTTACTAGATTATCCCTATAGAGTAGTCTTAACAAGCTAACCAGCAAAGTGTTCTGGAAGATAAGGGAATATGATCTTTTTCCCAATAATGTTGCTAACTTACGGAGTCTCAATTAGTACAGTTTATGGAAATTCTCTTCCCCAGTCGAGTTTATTCCTCTAAAACTGTAAAATCCCCTATAGATTTCTTTTCTCCAGCAGAGCTCATTTCCTCAGCAAAAGTGTTTCCTCAGTAGAGTATTTCTTTGTCAACATGGTTTATTTCCCCAACAACATTTATTTCCCCAATAGGGTTTATTTCCCCAACAAATTACAGTCTCCCCAACTTGAGTCTGTTTCTACCACAAATTACTGGCAAAATTCCCACCTCTAGCAAAGCACATTGCATGTTGCTATTCCCAGAGAGTTGATACTGAATCTGAAATGGGATCAGATATCATTCAAACTTATTCTCTCCAGACAAGTCAGTATCCATATCAGAAACTCGATCAGATAGCACCTCGAAAGATTATCTATCTCATTTATCCCCAATAAGAGTATATAAGAACAAAAATCCCAGTAGAGCAATGAACAACCAATGTTCTTGGACTCTTCTCCCCAAACAGGAATCAACACTCCCCAGTGGAGTTTCCTTAAGAAGAAATCAGGAATACCCATCAAAGATACACCTACTCTTCATCCCCAACAATAATCAAAGATTTATTTTCCCATAAAAATATGCTACACGGGTTTACAAATACACTTCAAACAACACTTCATACTCATACATCATTTATAAACATCATGAAATGTGCATATGAAACACATATAGCATAGTCTCATTTATTTTGAGAACATCATTACACTTCATACATCATGATATTGCATATGACTAACTCCTTACCTTTTCAGGAAAGATCAATCAACAGACAAAAATCATCAACTACTTATATGACCAGAGAGTCTTTTCAAAGGCTACATCTGACAAATTGATACTTAAGCAATTTCCTCAGAGGTTCATTCTCAAAGAGGCATATTTTCTATTTGAAGTCGGACGTAGACATCTTCTGGCTCAGATTAAATCGAGCGTAGATTTCTTCTAATACTCCTTCGGAAAAGTCGGGCATAGACTCTTTCCAACATATTTTCTAGTTGAAGTCGGGAGTAGATATCTTCTGGCTCAGATTAAATCGAGCGTAGATTTATTCTGATACTTCTTCCAGTTGAAGACAAGCGTAGACATCTTCTGGCTCAGATGAAATCGAGCGTAGGTTTATTCTAATACTTCTTATAGTTGAAGTTGGGCATAGACATCTCCTGGCTCAAATTAAATCGAGCATAGATTTATTCTGATACTCCGTCAGAAAAGTAGGGTGTAGACTCTTTCCATCATATTTATAGTTGAAGTCGGGCGTAGATACCTTCTGGCTTAGATTAAATCGAGCGTAGATTTATTCTGACACTTCTTCCGGTTGAAGACAGGCGTAGTCATCTTCTAGCTCAGATTAAATCGAGCGTAGATTTATTTTGATGCTTCTTCTAGTTGAAGACAGGCAGTAGAAATAATTTGTCTCAGAATAAATCGAGCGTAGATTTATTATGATACTTCTTCTAATTGAAGTCGGGCGTAGATATCTTTTGGCTCAAATTAAATCGAGCGCAGATATACTCAGATACTTCTTCTAGTTGAAGTCGGGCATAGACATCTTCTAGCTTAGATTAAATCGAGCGTAGATTTATTATGACACTCCTTCAGAAAAGTCGAGCATAGACTCTTTCCAACATATTTTCTAGTTGAAGTCGAGCAATGATTTATTCTGATACTTCTTCCAGTTGAAGACGGGCATAGACATATTTTGGCTCAGATTAAATCTAGCGTAGATTTATTCTGATACTTCCTCCAGTTGAAGACAGGCGTAGGCATCTTCTGTCTCATATTAAATCGAACGTATATTTATTCTGATACTTCTTCCAGTTGAATTCGGGCATAAACATCTTTTGGCTAAGATTAAATCGAGCGTAGATTTATTCTGATACTCCTTTGGAAAAGTAGGGTGTAGACTCTTTCTAACATATTTTCTAGTTGAAGTCAGGCGTAGATATCTTTTTGCTCAGATTAAATCGAGCGTAGATTTATTCTGATACTTATTCAAGTTGAAGACGGGCGTAGACATCTTCTGGCTTAGATTAAATCGAGCATAGATTTATTTTGATACTTCTTCCAATTGAAGTCGGGTGTAGACATCTTCTGGATCATATTAAATCGAGCGTAGATTTATTCTGATACTCCTTAAGAAAAGTCACACGTAGACTCTCTCCAACATATTTTCTAGTTAAAGTAGTGCGTAGATATCTTCTAGCTCAGATTTAATTGAGCGTATATTTATTCTGATACTTCTTCCAGTTGAAGACGGGCGTAGACATCTTCTGGCTCAGATTAAATCGATCGTAGATTTATTATGATACTTGTTCCAGTTGAAGATAGGCATAAACATCTTCTGGCTCAGATTAAATCGAGCCTAGATTTATTCTGATACTTCTTCCAGTTGAAGTCGGGCGTAGATATCTTCAGGCTCAGATTAAATCGAGTGAAGATTTATTCTGATACTTCTTCCAGTTGAAGACGGGTGTAGACATCTTCTGGATCAGATTAAATCGAGCGTAGATTTATTCTGATACTTCTTCCAGTTGAAGTCGGGCACAAATATCTTCTGGCTCAGATTAAATCGAGCATAGGTTTATTCTGATACTTCTTCTAGTTGAAGACGAGCCTACACATCTTCTGGCTCATATTAAATCAAGCGTAGATTTCTTCTGATACTTATTCCAGTTAAAGTCGAGCGTAGATATATTTTCGCTCATATTAAATCGAGCGTAGGTTTATTCTGATTATCCTTTTGGACCAAGTCATGAAAAGACTCACTCCAAATACATGTTCTAAGACAAAGTCGTGCGTATACATAATTTCTATCAACAGTTACTTTGGATGACATCTATAAGCCCGTCTCCGATGACTCTCCATCACGTCCCCAAATGGCATCTCTAAGCCCATTCCTGGTATAATCAACCAACAAGGTTACTTTGTGCATCGACGAGTGCAAATGTTTGGGCACTTAAGTGTTCAATCATCTTCTACCTTCAAGTCACGAATGGAAGACATGCCAATCTAACTCTTCAGGTTTAAGAAAATTGAACAAGGACAGCAGTTTGTACCCCAAAATTTTCCCTCCCATTTTTCTTTAAGACATGCTCACAAAGGTCTCAAGTACTCAAAGCTACTCAAGGGTTGACTAGTCAAACCTCCTCCTAAGTAATGTGTCCACAACTAGGGTTTCATATTTCACAAGGAAGAATGGTTTCAAAAGGTATCAAATGGTTTTCATGGTTCATCATAGGTCTTCAACAGTTCTCATGTCAAGTTTCAAGTATTGCATAACAAGTTTTCCCAGTCAATGGCTCAGATGATTGAAAGTCAACTATATTGGGTAAAAGGTCAATTGTGGTCAACATACAGTTAAACTTCAAGATTTTTTTGTAAAAATCAACATTTTGAAGTGACATTCATCATTTGATCAAGGGTTGATCATGATTCCCCAAGGAAAGCCCTCAAATCATTTAAAGTCAAAATTTACCAAATTAGGGTTTCCTTAGGAGAAGTCAACTGAACTTTGACCAAGCATAACTTTCATATACTTCACTAACTTTTCCCTAACCAAATCCCATTGTGAAGGAAATTTAATTCTCTACAACTTTGTATATGTATGCTCAAGTCCAAAAAGTGCTTAATTTGAAAGATATGAGTCAATACATTACAGGTCATTTCAAAAGTCAACAAAAATACACTTTTTGTCAAGGCAACTTACATCAAGATAAAATCTCCAAATGTAAAAATGATAAAAAAGAGAAATTGTAGAGGACATCTGGAGCTTTCCAAAAAGTCCACGATCACCTCCAAAATATGAAAATTGAGAGAGTTATGACTAGTGCAAGTGGGGAACTTTTTGAGAAATGCATAAAATCTCAATTGAGCAAATTTGTGATTTTGGGCTATTGGGCCTAACTTTTGAGATTCAAACATGTTTATAACATATTAGGGGATGCCTAATTTCATCCATGCATAAATTTGATTTTTACTTTATTTATTTTGATTCTTATTCAAATAAATTCAAAATAAATCAAGTAAAATGTGAAGGCTATGGGCTTAGGCGTGCAAGTTTTGTTTTGGATCAGTTCAAAGGCCCAAAACAATTCAGCACAACTTGCCAAAACCGTGTAGGACTCAAGAAGGAAAGAAATATCTCAAATTTGGAAGTTTTTAAAGGTGTTTGATTTTTGTTTGATCATGGCTTGATTACATGATTTATTGCCATGTTTATTGAGCCATTTCCTTCCTCTATATAAGTGCAAGCGAATCATATACAAAGGACACGAAAAATACTGCCTCAAACACACCTCCAAATTCATAAAAAATGTCAAGAAAAGTGAAAACCTATAGTGCACAATCCAGCCACTGCTTATAAAAAATAAGCAGTCTATTCACTTCCTAAGGATTAGTAGAGTAAGTCAGGGCCATTTATGATGGTCTCCCATGCCTGAAACAACCATATTCATCATCTCCAATTGTCATCCTTTTTTATTTTTCATATTTACTGTTAAGTATTTTTAACCATCTAGATCTGTTAGTATGATTGTTTAGTACATGATGCAGTAATCACATGGGGTTTCTAACGCCCAAATCTTGGATCACCATTGTTAAACCATGATAGGGTTTTTTGGTTCGAAACTCACTTTACAGACACATTTAGCCCAAAAGGACCACACTATTGGATTCGTGGACCCCAAAATAGGGGGTAGGGTGTTATTTGTTGCCTCACAATGTTTATTTTGTAGGTTCGATGAAAGGAGTAACCCGAGAAGACGACCGAAGCTAGGGCTCCAGCGCCTCTCCGGTCAATGCAGGCAGATTCACATTATATGCATTTTTTTATAGTTTATGCTAACGGACGTATGACCACCCCAGTGGTAGCGTGCTTGCCCTTAAGGCTTTTGTATGCATGAACCTGGGTTCGATCCAGGCGTGGGACGTTCTTTTTTTATATTTTGTGATTTTTATAGATCCAATGCAAGCTAGCTCAGCACACTCACCATGCGCTCTCACATCAACACCATCAGATATGAACAGATCCAAATCCATCACTCCAGATCTTAGCACTCATGATAGGCCTCATTGGAGAGATGCACAGGATTCTGAAGGCCTCCCTCCAGCGCCTGGGCCTAAGTCATTGGGCTTAGAGAAATTTATTATTCCACTCCCCCAGTTTACTTGTTTCAGGCCCATTCCTTTTCTTTCTCATTTAAATATTTATTTTGTTTTAATAACTAACCTTTTCTATTTAAATAATTAAATCAACTTATTTTTTTATTAAAATCAAATTAACTCAATTTTTTTAAAATTAATTAAATTGACCCTTTTTTTAATTTAATTGAAAAATTATTAACTTAGTTTCTTTAAGTATTGTTCATAAAATATTTTCAAATAAACATAATTTAGTTTATTTTTTTAGGTTGTAATTAATTCACTTTTAAAAAAAAAAAATATATATATATATATATATATATATATATATATATATATATATATATATATATATATATATATATATATATATATATATATATATATATATATATATATATATATATATATATATATATATATATATATATATATATATATATATATATATATATATATATATATATATATATATATATATATATATATATATATATATATATATATATATATATATATATATATATATATATATATATATATATATATATATATATATATATATATATATATATATATATATATATATATATATATATATATATATATATATATATATATATATTAATCATTAGGATAGATCGTCAATCATTTTTTCCATTAAATAAATCTCTTCTTTTCTCCGTATAATCTTCGCGCGTTCTTTACTTTTTGCATTAGGTCTTTTATTATTATTATGTAACTACTAAAGGTTGTAATAGCTTAAATAGGATTTTTCTTTGCTTTCTTTCCATGTTTTATCGTTTATAACCCCTATTCCTGAAGCATTGTAATAGCGTAGGTTTTATTTCCCGCACTTTACTTTCTGCATCTATAATTATGCATGTATGTATATAATTGTATAGTAAATAGGTGTGTATGATAAGATCTAAAAATTAAACGATAGCTAACCCTAATCTCAAATATTAAAATAATTGAATCACAACATACTTCACACACTCGCACCTCTAAGGTAACCACACTTGTTGCCTTCGGAAAACAGTCATGTCCCTCGAACGTGGGACGCTTTAGCAAAAACCCTCGGTTAAAAGATCGTAGTCCCTCGATGACCCTTTGATGCAGCCTTCGGTAAACGATCTTAGTCCCTTATGACAAATTGCTAAAGCTCCCTACGAGTTTCCTTTATGACTATACGATGACCCACGCCTGTTCCTTAAACATCCAATGATAGGGCATCATACTAACCGATGGTAGGATAACAATATATAAAGGAGGAGAAAAAGAACAAAGACTTTTGAGTAGGTAGATAGTTCTTAATCGCTTGCTCACGGACATTTCAAAACATTTTCCACACAATACACTTCTCTTCTAAAATATTTTCGAGATAAACACTTTATATACGTTCTCAACGATACGGGAATCATTATAAAGTTTGTCGCACTTAGGCATTTTTCAAAATATTTTCAAGATACACAAACACAAAGCATTTTCAAAAGTGAGCTAGCGATTAAGAGCCCGTAGATAACTACAGATGAAATAGGTGCTAACACCTTCCCTTTTCATAAAATACCCTCTATTGTACCCCAATTTTCCCCCTAAGATTCCTTTATCATATCATATCAACTCAATCACAACAAGATCACATAGGGTTTGGCTCATCTCCTTATCTTTATATTTGCTCATGGGAAATAACCAAACAACTTGACTTGTATTTTATGATCATCTATGTTTTGTATTGATTGTTTTAACTAATAAATACAATGGATGTTTTCCCTAATTGTTGATATCATAGGTGAAAGCACAACACATTCCCTCAGGTTGATCTATAGGTTCATGAGTTGATTTCCACGCCTTCTTCAAAAAAGCTTCATTGAGATTAAAGCTTCATCATTAAAGATACTTTGAAGTAATATCATGACAAAGTATATAATGATTCATCATGCCTCAAGTTGGCAAAGTAATTTCAAAAATGTAAGGGTTGATTGAAGAAGTTTGACCTAATTAGATAAGTTTTTTATTTCTTGATCACAAGTGCATAATTCCCTAAATTATCAAGATTTGAAAGTGGTTATGGTTGCTATGGTTCCTCATTATCATCCTCAACAACTTCTATCTACATGACAAGAGTATCTGTGCAAGAAAGGGGTTTCAGAGGCACTTTGGTGCTTTAGAAGCTAGGGTTTTGAACTTATAAGGGTTATATCTTGCTCATATTTTGGTATTTTTTGAGTGATTACAAAAGAATTCTTCTCTTAAAAGTGTTATCAACCAATCACTTCAAAATTTTCAAGAAAATGTTTAGTGGAAGATACCTAATGATGAAGAAAGATTACAAGTCCTCCAAATAAATTATCAAATTCCCTTTATGTGACTTCAAAGGATCATAACTTGGTCAATTTTATCTCTATGAGCCCATTCTTTTTCCACAATTATCTTGAATATGTGGACTTCAACCTTTCTTTTATGTGCTAAGCTTGAAAATGGATAGAAGATGCCCTAAGGATGCAAAACATTATAGGTCATCTTATGAATTTCACCAACTTCAACGAGTCATAACTTTCTATTTTTTTTGGATATTTTAAATGGTTCAAGTCTCAAAATGTCATTCAAGAGATCTACTTCATGCCATATTTTTTGGTCAAGAGAAAATTTCAAATGGAAGGACATGTTTGGATGCAAGACATTATAGATCACTTTTGAAGAAAAATTATAAATTTTCTAAGTACAAAAGTCAACCTCTTTTTCTCAACTTTGACTCATCACACTTTTTAATATCATCTTTTCAATTCAACAACAATCATGTTCTAAGGTTCCCTAAATCTTGCACACCATTGATTTGAATATGGTACCTTGAAACTGAAGTTTCACTTCAAGTCAGAATTTGAAATTTATGTTGTGGCTTCTAAACATCAAATTAGCACGTGTTTTTGGTCTAAACATGTTTAACCAACTTGTCAAAGTGGATTAGAGCCTTAAAACGCAAGGATTGAGTGAGTTTTGATGCTAAACAAATCACACATTCCCCATGTATCAGGTTCACACGATTTCCCTTCAAATCTCATCATTTCACACACTTGAGCATTCTATTTGATTCCCTATAAATAGAGGGTCATACATCATTCATTTTCTCAAGCTTAGAGAGTCAAAGTCACCCTATCAAACTTCCTCTTGAACCTAATTTTCTGCAACTTCGAATTTTCTCTTACAACTTTCCTCAATCCATTTTCTTTGTCAATTCTTCATCCTTGAACCTCACTAAAGCTAACAGAAGAAGAACCAAGCTCTAAGACTTCCTAAATCGTGCTAGCCAAGTCAAGTTTCAGAGCTATGCAATTTAACTTCAATAGGTAGATTCCTTCACCAATTCTCTCAAACTTTGATATTGGTATGAAGCTCTCATCACCTTGATTCTAGTCACAACACTTATTTTCAACTGGAAGTGTGTTTTGGCCATGAATTTTCAAATCCCTTTTCAAATCTTTCCATCCAAAATGACTGAGCTACACCTTATATAAATTTTTTGCGAGGGTATTTTTGTACCCCAAAATTTTTCCTCTCTTTTCTCAAGACATTTCTCACAAAGATCTTCAATGATTCAAGCTTACACAAGTATTGACTAGGTCAAGCCATCTGCTCAACACTAATGTCTCAAATTAGGGTTCAGATATTCACAAGGACAATTGGACTTATAATGCTTCAATTGAATTTCATGGATAATTATGGACCTTCAAGAATGCTCATATCAAGTTTCAAGTCTTGCATCTCAAAATTGTTCAATTAATTGATCAGGATGACCTAAAATCAACTGTATTGGGTAAAATGTCAATTATGGTCAACCTATAGTCAAACATCAAGATTTTTGACCAATATCAACATTTTGAAGTTATATGAATCAATTGATCAAGTTTGGATCACAATTCCCCAAGAAAAATGTTCAAATCATCAAAAGGGTAAAATGGTCAAAATTAGGGTTTTTGATTGTATTTGATTGATCAAGGGTTTTTGACCTAATACATGACCCAAATACTTGAAACATAATCTCAAGGACTCAAACGCAACATGTTGACCTAATTTCAAGGCTCGAATCATTTCTCAGGATCAAAGGTTTGATAGTTGAAATTTGGATCAATTTACGAAAAGTCAACCGATACACAAAAAGTCAAATTTTGACTTTTTGGTCAAAATTAAATTTCAAAGATCAAAATTCATCAAGACCTTCAAAAATATCAATCTTGGTTATCAAGAAATCAAGAGAGTCAAAAGTAAAACTTTTCAAGACTTAGAAATTTTTCTAAGTGTTTTGTACATGATAAATTCATTACTTCATGGAATTTTTTCACCAAGGTGCAAGATGATTCAAAGGAAACTTTCAACATGAAAATTGTAGATCTTGGTGAATTCTACAACTTTGTATTAGAGGGTTGATGTTCAAAAAATGCTCAGATTTGAAGATATGAGTCCATGAAGTCATGACTATTTCATCTAACACTTAGAAAAATTTTCAACATGTTTTGGTCAGATTTTCATCTCAATTTCTTGGCCAATTTTCATGAAATTCCAATTTTATTTAGCCAAAATGGTCAACATGAAAGTCGTATAGAATGTTTTAAGCTTTCCAAAATGTCCAAGAGTATGAATTTATCATACTTGAGCTAGGACATTCAAAGGTATGAAGTTGGGAATCCATTCTTGAATTGCAAGTCTTTTTGTTGAAGAACACATAATCCAATCTACACGCCATGCTGCATAATCCCATGTTGCAGGTCTTATAACTTGCAAATCTCACCATAATTTAATTCTTACACCTAATCTTGAACCATTACCCAAGTTTTTGAGCCATTGTCCAAAAGATCTTTCCATTTATGGCATAAAGGCGCCATTGCTATTCTTGAAAAGTAAGCTTTTTGGTACAAAATTTATCTTGAGCCCATACCTTTCTTACTTCTGATTATACTCCACCATAAATCAGGGAAAGTAGCCCCTCTATACCAGCAACTTTGGTTCTTCATCTTGAGACCATGGAAGACTTGACATTACTTGATATTTGTTATCCAACCATAACATGCTGTTTTGCAAATATGATTACTTTAACCTCCTAAACCTCTTGCCTATAAATAGAGAGATCAATTACAAAAGAAAGAGGTCATAAAAAATGAGAAAGAGAAACAAGCACTCAAAATCCCTTCACTCTTAAAAAAAGTAGAACTATTCATACAGCCTCCATCTTTGAGCTTTGAAGTCCATATCTTTGAATCTCAAAAACCCTGCAAGTTTTCCCTAAACAAACCACCCAAATACTTCATATACATCATATAGAAGTTGTTTGAACACAAGAATAACTTCTGTAATATCACTATCACCATCTTCCAAACTCAAAAACAGTACCTTTCTACTTGACTTGGTTGGAGTGGTTTAGCCATTTTCAGCACAAAAGGAGGGTTGGAGCAACTTCAGAAAGGATCAAAGGAGCTCGATCAATCACCACTTTGCGCCTGGAGATGTTCATACATGTTTGTAATACGGTGGGAGAACTGACTTGGGTGTTTTGCGTTTTATCATAATTGTTGCGGTTAGCAAGAGTCGCTACCGACTTTTCTTTTATCCAATAAAGGAAAGGGTGAAAAGAACAGGAAAGACCTTTTGAGAATTTTTCTTAAGTTCTGGGGGTAGGTTTTGAAAAGCGAAGGTGTTAGCACCCTTTTCATCCATAGTTATCTACGGACCCTTAGTTGCTAGCTCACTTTGAAAATGATTTGTTTGATGGTTTTTGAAAGTATTTTTGAAAGTGTTTTCGCTTAGGCGAACTTTGTAATGATTCTCGTCTCTATAAGAATATATAAAAAGTGTTAACTTTTTGAAAATGTTTCATGTTTGAAATTGTTGAAGTGTTTTTTGAAAGATGTTTTGAAGAACTATTGTGAGCAAGCAACTATGAACACTCTACCTACTCAAAAACTCTTTGTTCATTTCCTCATCCTTTAGATATTATTATCTTACCATTTATTGATAAAAAGCCCTATCATTGGATGTGAAGGGACAGACGTGGGTCATCATATAGTCATAGAAGGAAACGTTGTATACCTTAGAAAATTATTTTATGGGTCTAAGATCATTTATGAAGGAAACATCAAAGGGTCATCGAGGAACTACGATCTTGTATTTGAGGGTCATTGCTAAAGTATCCCACGTTCGAGGGACATGACTATTTTATTCGTAAGGCAACAAGTGGAGTTAACCCTAGAGGTGCAAGTGTGTAAGTGTTTATTTTTCATGCATTGTTTTATCTTGAATTAGGGTTTTCTAGTTATTGATTTTATCTTTCCATAAAAACCCTAATTACTAGCATTTATATTTGAAAGCGATAAATTACAGAAATTAAATATCCTACGCTATTACATTATTTGGGGATAGGGTATACAAGTTTACAAATGGGGAATGGAAAGTAATAAAAGCCCTAATTATCTATTACAACCATATTGAATTTAATAATGTACAAGAAACAAATAAATATAATGTACAAGGATATAAATGGAAAAGAAATAGATTTTTATTTGGATTTTGTTAAGAAAATGATTTTGATGTAATTAACTAAAAGGAGAATAATCAATTAGAATGAGGAAAATTAAACCTAAGTTAATTAAGAAGAGAAATTAATTTGATTAAAGAAACAAGTTTTTTTAGGGTTTTGAGAAAAGGTTTTAATATTAATCAAAATAATATGGAAATTAATTAATTTAAAGAAAACCTAAATTCTAAGTTAATCTTAATTACAAGAAAAACGAATTTAACCAAAATCTAGTTATTAGTTTAATTAATTAAGAAAAAAGAAATAAGTTTATTTAAGAAAGTGTTTTGTCCTTTTTTGTCTTGAAAAATAAAATATAAGTGTATATATACTATAAATAATAAATAAAATATATTTTTTTGTCTTTTTTTATTAATAAAAATAATATTTATAATAATATTAATAATACTAATAATTTTTTAAGAAAATAAAAATAAGAAAATAAAATAAAATGAAGAAATAAAGTCAGGGAGGGAACAAATTGGGGTGTTTTTTTTAAGTGAAATTGTTTTTAGTACTAGGCCTGACCCAATTTTTTTTTTGTAAATTAGAAAAAAGGAAATAAAATAAAATGTAATGGGCATGCGTTGGGGTCAGCATACAAGGAGGTGCTATGCATAAAAATAGGGAAGGCCCAATGAGCAGGAGGCCCAACGCGCTTGTTTGGAAGCAAAAAAGAAAGAAAAGAATGAAAAGTTATGAAAAGTGGCAGCGCTGGGGCTCGAACCCATGCCCTCACTAATATACGCGCGCTGGCTTACCACTGGGGTGGCTATACATCTGGTGTTATAATTGAAACCATAACATTATATTACAAAATTATTTATAGCCAGAACTTCATCTTCAACCTTGCGCGTGTATTACAGTATGAATTACAACAAAATTTGAATTCTGTAACTCAACCATTTCTCAGCCATTTTCAAAACTTCAAACATCAAACTGGTTAGAAATTTCACCACGATTCTAAATATATAAATAACTTAAACTAATTCTCAAAGATGAGCATGAATTTATGTTGGTACCAAATCTAACCTAATATTTTCAGGAACTATAACTTCAAAATTCTCCCTACTCAGACAATATAAATGAAAACTATAGACATGGGCAGTTTCAGGGTAATGATATCTACATTTTATCTTTGAAAATGCAAGCATAAAAATGCCTAATGAAGATATGCAAAGTCAGAAAAATACCTCAAAAAATGGAAGTTGTATTCTGAGTATGAGCTTGTTTCAAGGGATGGTGATGATCAGGTTAGCTTCCTCAAGTTGCCAGGAAGTTAATGCAACCCTTACTTGATGATAGAAGTGCTCGAGTCGTGCTAGAGAAGTTAATATGCAAGCTCTATTTTTTGGTTATGGAGATTGAGAAAAATGGTGTTACAGAACTTTGAAAGGTGTTGGGATTGTTTGTGTATGATGCTTAGAAGCTTTTGGAAGTAAAGGGCCAAGAAACGCACGAGTGGTTTTTTGATTTTGGGATTTCTAGCCAGAATATGCAACAATGGAGGTTTTCTATGTGATTCTGACTTTGGGAGTATTTGAGGGCTTGAGAATTTGTGTCCCATGCTGCAATAGACTTGTGTATATGTATGGGAAAGGTTAGAGATAAATTGCACTCAAGATTTCTGAGTTCTAGCCTTTTGGCTCTATAACTTTCTTTTTGAAGAAAAGTGAGAAGACAAGTCTCAAAGTGTTGTACAAGCATGGTCTGAGTTAGTAGAGGCATTAGACATGTTGCTTTTAGTTTTGACTTTGCTTGTGTGCAGAGGAAACAATTGAGAGGCTCAAGGAGTTGACAATTGCAAAAGCTTTCTTTTCTAAAATGGAAGTGGTACCTTTCTTCCTAAAATGGATTAATCACTTGGACAATGGCTTAAATGCTTGGATCAAAGCTCTAAAAGTCGTGTAAACATTTAACTATGGAGTGAAATGAAAGTTAGAAACCTGAAAGGTGAGGTTTTTACAGCATGGCTTGAGATTTGATCCAATGTTGATCACAAAATTGACTTGTAAATCAAGAATTAAACCCTAACTTCATCTCTTCGATTATTTTAGCTCAAGCATGATCTCAATGAGTTATTTTACTTTTTAGAAATATTGTGACATCCTATACAACCTTCATGTTGGAAATTTTGGAAGAATCAACTTGGAACCATGTGAAAAGTTTCCATGAAGTTGGTACTAAAAATCTGCCTATCTAAGGCAAAGTTTCACTAAGTGTTTTAAGAAAAAAGTGCATGCCTTTAAGAACTCATAACTTAAAATCCAAGCATTTCTATAAAATTTTGTGTAATACAATGTTTTAGATCTCATTGATATATACAACTTTCATGTTGGATGTTTTTCTTGAATCATCTTGCATCTTGGTTAAAAATTAGGAGAAAGTTATGAAATAATCATGTTTTTAAACACAAAAATTTCTAAGTTTTAGAAATTTTGACTTTCCAAGATGAAATTTTGACTTTTTGATTTCTTGATGATAAAGGTTCATTTTTTTGTATATTTTGATGAAATGTGACCTTTGAAATTCAATCTTGATCAAAAAGTCAAAGTTTGACTTTACAGTGTACAATTGACTTTTTATTAGTTGACTGAAATTCATCTGTCAATCCAATGATCTTTGAGAAGTGATTTGAACTATGAAATTAGGTAAAAGATGATGCATTAGAATCCTTTACATCATGTTTCAAACCAATAAGTCATGTATTAGGTCAAAAGTCAAAAATCAAGCCTTCTCAGTCAAAACCCTAATTTTGACCATTTTGCCCTTTTGATGGTTTGATCAACTTTCTTGGGGAATTTTGATCCCAACTTGATAAAGTGATACATATGTGTTCAAAATGTTGGTATGGGCCAAAAATCTTTGAAGTTTGACTGTAATTTGACCTCAGTTGACTTTTTACTCAATACTGCTGATTTTAGGACATCTGATCAATTGACTAAGCACACTTGAACTGCAAGACTTGAAATTTGACATGAGCAATCTTGAAGGTCCATAATGATCCATGAAAGTCATTTGAAGAATTAAAAGTTAAATTTCCCTTATGAAAACTCAAACCCTAATTTTGGAGGTATTAGTGTTAAGGAGATGTCTTGACCTAGCCAATCCTTGTGCAAGCTTGAGTCATTGGAGATCTTGTGGGAAATATCTTGAGAAATGAGAGGGAAAATTTTGGGGTGCAATAGATTCCCATGTTAAATCTTCTTACATATGAAGAGTTAGATTGGCGGGTCCATCATTCGTGACTTGAAGGTGAAAGATGATTGAACACTAAAGTGCCCTGAAATTTGCACTCGATGACGTGTTAGTTGATTATGTCGAGACTGGGCTTAAAGATTCCATTTTGAGGAATAATTAAGAGTTTGTTGGATTTGGGATTATAGATGCCATCCAGAGTGACCGTTGGTAGAAATTGAGATAAATATCAGAATAAATCTTTGGTCGATCTATACCGAAACTGTAGATGTCTTTTGCCTGTTTTTAACTGGGAGAGATAAATCAGAGGAGGTCTTGATTGATCTCCTATCATTAACTAGAAGATGTGAATCTATCCATAAGAGGTCTCGTGATTGGTAACTTCACTGGGGAAACACTTCTAAACAGAGGAGGCATGTTGACTGCCGATTATTAACTGGAAGAAGTGAATCTAACCAGAGGAGGTCTTGATTGATCGCCTATCATTAACTGGAAGATGTGAATCTATCTAGAAGAGGACTTGATTTATGGTTGATTTTTTTCCTACAAGGAAGAGGGTTGGTCGCATGCGGATGTATGCATGGTGTAATTATGTTCTCAAAATAAATGAGATGATGATATATGCATTTGTTATGTATGTGATATGATATATGAATGTGAAACATTGAAGTGCGTCTTTATCTGGAAAATAAATCCTTGACAAATTGTTGGGGAGTTTTGGGAAGTTAAATCTCGAACTACTGCTGGAGATGAAGAGTATGTGTATCTTCAAACTTTGTTCAGAGTGCTTCGGTTAGGAATTTCTGGTTTTGTCGTTTGAGGAGAAATCTGCTGGGGAACATTGATTTTGGCTCTTTGCTTTGACAAAACTCTACAGGGAATGTTGATTTCTGCTTGGGGAATAAAGTTCAGGAGTTTTAGTTGTCCATTGCTCTACTGGGGAGTTATTTCTTGACTGGGGAGAATAAAAGTTAGTTGTTATCTGGTGGAAATCCAGGCTTCGCAACAACTTGCCGGGGAAGATGAAGTTAACTGTTATCTGGTCGATTTCAAGGCTTCGCAATAACTTTCCAAGGTGGATGAAGTTAATTGTTATCTGGTCGGATTCCAGGCTTTGTAACAACTCACTGAAGTTAAACTGTTATCTGGTTAGATTCCAGGCTTCACAGTAACTTTTTGAGGTTAACAATTATCAAATCTAATTTTAGGCTTCACCATAACTTATATGAGAGGATGAAGTAAATTGCTATCTGGTCGAATTTCAGGCTTCGCAAAAAATTGAAGTTAAACTGTTATCTGGTCGGACTCCAGGCTTCACAGAAAATTGAGGTTAAAATGTTATCTGGCCAGATTCCAGGCTTCGCAGCAACTTAGATGAAATCAATTGTTATTTGGTCGGATTCCAGGCTTCGCAGAAAACTGAAGTTAAACTGTTATCTGGTCGGATTCCAGGCTTCACGGCAAGTTAGATGAAGTTAACTGTTATCTGGTCGGATTCCAGGCTTCGCAGAAAATTGAAGTTAAACTGTTATCTGGTCAGACTCCAGGCTTCACAACAACTTACTTGAAAGGATGAAGTTAAGTGTTATCTGGTCAGATTCCAGGCTTCGTAGTAACTTGCTTGAGGTTAAAATTAAATTGTTATCTGGTAGGATTCCAGGCTTCGCAATAACTTACTAGGATAGTAACGACTCTGTTGGGGATTACAAAGACTCTACAGGGGATTAAGGGGTTTTGTCCATTGATTTGTAATAGTATGAGAGGCCAACTCAAGCTGGGGAATTTGTAGTTTGTTGGGGAAATAAACCCAGTTAAAGAGAATATTTGACGACCTTCTGGGGAAGTGACTTCTTTAGGTAAAACTCCATAAGGCTTCTTTCTAAGACCGATTCAGCTAGGGAGAGTATTTTTAGGAGATTGGAATTCTGGCTGGGGATTTCATGAATTTGTTTCTATAGGGATAATCTTATTAAAGCACCTCTGTGGGGATATCCCAAATCCTTAAGGATATGCTTGTCACTATTTTATGTACATTTGTTAATAGTTTAATCATGTTCATATGCATATGTTCATTCAATTTTAGTCCTTGGACACTTTTGCACTTAAAACAGAAAAAACAAAAATCTTGCACCTTAAAGTATATGTGTATTGATGTTTGCCTATAAACAGGTGTTTTTGTACAAGGAGACAGAAATCCTAGTAATAGGAAATCTTCGAAAGAGTGAAAGGAATACAAAATGAAAACACAAATAATAGCCATGTGGAAGTGATCTCATTGAGTTCCGAATTCGCTATTGCCCCTATGTCTTCGAACATCATCTCTTGCCTTGAGAGGGTCCATTGAATTGATCTTGGACCATTGAAATGGGACCTTGGTAATAAAGTTGGCTGCAGAGATTCAATGGGACATAGTCGTACGCTTTAATCCCTAACTTTTGTCTGGACCACCCTTTCGGGTTTTCAGTCCACCAGGATACCCATTTTTGCCCAAGCCGCCCTTCCGGGTTTTCGACTTGCCGGGTGTACAATCTTTTGTATATATCTATTGTCGGTGATGGTCCTTTCGGGGATACCATAATAGTAGATGAGGTTATGCTTGATAGACTGGGTTACAACATTCTTTGTGATTGAGGCATATGAGGCAGCTTCGACCCATTTGGTGAAGTAGTCAATAGCAACAAGGATGAAACAGTGTCCATTGGAAGCAGTGGGTTTGATATCTCTAATCATGTCAATGCCCTATATTGCAAATGGCCAAGGAGCAGTCATGACATTCAAAGGAATTGGAGGTACATGAACTTTGTCGGTGTAGACTTGACACTTGTGGCAAGTCCTCGAGTGATGTTGACAATCGGTTTCCATTGTTGACCAATAGTAACCAGCCCTTAGAATCTTCTTGGCCATAGTGTGTCCACTAGAGTGAGTCCCAAAGATACCACCATTCATGTCTTCCATGATCTCCTCTGCCTCCTTCTTGTCGATACACTAGAGTAGAGTAGAATCATGGTTGTGTTTGTACAGGATTCCATTGCTTAGGAAGTATTTGGCTGTAAATCTTCGCAAAAATTTCTTATCATTGATGGAAGCTCCTTCAGGATACTCTTGTGATTCAAGATATATCTTCACTTCATGGTACCATGGCTTCTCTTCGTCAATGTCAAGCTCATAAAAGTGCGCAGGTTCGTCAAATCTTTCGATTGTAATTCTAGGAGTTTCGTTGTCCCAATTGACCTTAAACATAGATGACATTGTTGCTAGGGCATCTGCCAACTGATTTTCTTCTATTGGGAAGTGTTCAAAAGTAACCTCCTTAAAGTATGGGATCAAAATTAGCACAAGCTCTTTGTAAGGAATCAAATTAGGATGTTTTGTATCCCACTCTCCCTTAAATTGATTGATTACTAGAGAAGAATCTTTGTATACATCCAAGAACTTGATCCTTAAGTCAATGGAAGCCTTTAGACCCAGGATTCATGCCTCGTACTTAGCCATGTTGTTCGTACAGTCGAAGCATAATCTAGCAGTGAAAGGTGTATGGTGTTAGAAGATAATTTGGTTCTACATCCCGGAAAGAGTTTTAATGAAAACAAACACATGGTATATGTATAAAGAACAAATATGCTCACTAATAAAAGTATCTTTACATGCAGGAAGTTCTGATGTTAAAAAGATGTTCTGATGTAAGGAGCATAGACGATCTGCCATAAGTTCTAGTTATGCAATCATAAAAGATGAGAGTACTATGATAGAATCAGATGCGTCCTTCTTAGAAGAAAATCTGTGTGACATGCTTATATGAAGAAGTTCTATTACAAATTCTGAATGCACCAACGCTGTGAAACAGGATCACGGATACTCTGATCTGTAAAGTTCTGATACAAGCTGTAAAGGACTCTCAACGGTAACATTTAATCTCTGATGTGAGAAGTTAGGAAGCGTTACAATTTATCAATGCAATATCAAAAGTAACAGCTAAAAACAAACAAGGATCTCCTGGTTTGGAAAGTTCATTAACTCGTGTTATGAACTTACCAAAAGCATCTTCTTATGTCACTATTGCAAGGCCTATAAAAAGAAGACAAAAAGAAGAATTCAAGTGATGAACTACTGCGCACAAAAAGAAGAATTCACGTGAAAGTACAGTAATGCAGAAATCATCTTTCATCCTCAAACATTCATATTCAAATTGTGTAAAACATCACTGTTAGTTATACTGTTTTATTAGAAACACTATTGTACACATTTATTCAATTATTGTTTATGCATTTCCTTGAGAAAACCGGGTTGTGGTTCTGGACTCAAAAAGACTTTGGCAGTTGTCAAAGTAGTTTTGTAATCAAGATTGATTAGTGGATTATGACCTCGTTGGAGAGACACGAAATCACCTTGGCGAGTGGACTACAGTAGTTTAAGTTCAAACGAACCAGGATAAAAATCAACGTGTTCTTTCCATTGATTTTTGAGAACCCAATTCAACTCCCCCCTCTTGTGTTTTTCAATTCTTCAATTGGTATCAGAGCACCTGGATCTGGGTGCAAACACTTAATCGTGTCAGAAAAAGATCCAAGGAGGAAAAACACTATGATGGAACCAAGTCAGAACATCAGCAGCAACTCCCCAATATTTGACGGTGAAAATTTTGATTATTGGAAAGATATGATCAGAAGTTTCTTCCTAGCCTATGACTCTGACCTCTGGGATATGGTGACTGGTGGATACTTACATCCTGTTGATGAAAGCGGTCAGAAGATTGACCGAAAAAGAATGACAGATCATCAAAAGCAAGACTTCAGAAATCATCACAAGGCCATAACTATTCTCTTGAGTGTCATCTCATACTCAGAGTATGAGAAAATCACAAATAGAGAGACAACAAAGCACATGTTTGATTCCTTGAGAGTGACGCATGAAAGCAACACGCAAGTCAAAGAAACCAAAGCCCTTGCGCTCATTCAGAATTTCGAAGTCTTCAAAATGGAAGAAGATGAAACCATTGAAACAATGTTCTCTAGATTTCAAATTCTGGTTGCTGGCCTAAAGGTGCTGGACAAAGGGTAGTCAAATGCTGATCATGTAAAGAAGATCATCAGAAGTTTACCAAGTAAATGGAGACCCATGGTCACTGCTTTCAAACTTGCAAAAGATATGAACAAAATCTCTCTAGAAGAACTTGTCAGCTCTCTCAGAAGTATGAGATAGAGTTAGAAGATGATGAGCCCCAGAAGCAAGGTAAGTCTCTCTCTCTGAAATCTAATAAATATGAAACCAATTTTTTGTAGGCAAAAGAGGAGCAGAAAACTCTGGTGAGTCCTCATCAGAAGAAGAAGAAATGTTCCTTCTATCCAGAAGAATCAATCAACTGTGGAAGCACAGGAAGAGGAAATTCAGAAACTCCAGAAGAACAGGGAATGACTCTGAACAATCTTATGGATACAGAAAATCTAGTAACAGAAACATTACCTTCTATGAATGCAATAAACAAGGTCACTACAAAAGCAACTATCCAAATCTTCAAATACAGAAACCTAAAAAGAAGTTATTTAAGGAAAAGAAGAAAAGTCTTATGGCAGCGTGGGATGAATCTGAATCGTCTGAAGATGGAACAGAATTAGAAGATGAATGAGCCAATATAGCTCAAACAGACAACTTATCAGATGTCTCAGAATCCTCTGAATCAAAATAAAAATAAAAATCACAATCAGAACCAGACTCAGAGTCAGAAGATGTATTTTCTAACTTTTCTAGATCTCAATTAGAAGAGAGTCTGTCAAAAATTCTAGAAAGGTATCAGAAACTTCAAGTCATAAACAAGAACCTGAAAAAGGATCTAGTTTCTGACTCTGAAGAAACTAAGACTGAGATTGGAAAACTCTGAGTTGAAATTTTTTTTTCAAAACTTGAAAATGAATTACAAAATACTCAGAAGGAAACCATCTCAGAAGTTCCTAGTAACCCTTATAAGATCATAAAGGAATATGATCATAGCTTTCAGAAACTCATCGCTAAAAATATAGATAGAAGTAAGATGGATTCAATGATCTATGGAGTCAGCAGAAATGGAAGAAAAGGTATAGGATACAAAGGTAGAGTATCCCAACCTAAGAAAGTTAAGGATTTGGTTATTAAATGCACTCCTCTTTATTATCACTTCAATACTGGGCAAACACATGATATAAAACATACCAGTAAAGCATTTTCTGCTAAACCAAAATTCAAACAGAATTTTGGAAACTCTAACAGTTATGGACCCAAAAAGATATGGGTACCAAAAGACAAAATCATCTATGTTGCAGATATTTTTAACAGCAAGATTGAAACACCAGTCCTAACAACTTGATTCTGGATGCTCTCTACACATGGAGGGAAGAAAGCATATGTTCCAAAGCCTGGAATTTAAAGGATTCACAATCTTCATAGGCAATCAGAAACAAAAAGTTATTGACTCTGAAACTATTTGGAATGGGAATGAGAATACTACATTAGAAGCCCTCTAAAGAATCTCAGTTGAATCCAGAAGACGATTGTCACACCTTCACAAGCAACTTCTTACTTTTTTATTATTGACAAAAAGGGGGAGAATCAATGATATTTTGACTCCTATCAGAAGCAAATCTTTGTTATCAGAAGATCTTCAGGGAAGTATTTTACTTTCTCGGTTATCTGATTATTCTACTCAGGGGGAGTTTTTATTCTTTGTTATTTATACTCCATCAAAGTATACAAGTTTTTGTCATCATCAAAAACGGGGAGATTGTTAGAACATAATTTGGTTCTACATCCCTGCAAGAGTTTTAATGATACAAAACACATGGTATATATATGTATATAAATAACAAATATGCTCGCTAATAAAAGTATCTTTACTTGCAGGAAGTTATGATATGAAAAAGATGTTCTGATGTAAGGAGCATAAACGATCTGCCAGAAGTTCTTGTTATGCGAGCATAGAAGATTAGAGTACTATGATAGAATCAGATGCATCCTTCTTAGAAGAAAATCTGTGTGACACGCTTATATGAAGAAGTTCTGTTCAAACATCTGAATGCACCAGCGCTGTGAAACAGGATCACTAATACTCTGATCTGTAAAGTTATGATACAAGTTGTAAAGGACTCTTAACGGTAACATTCAATCTCTGATGTGAGAATATATGAAGCGTTACAATTTATCAATGCAATATCAAAAGTAACAGCTACAAACAGACAAGGATCTCTTGGTTTAGAAAGTTCATTAACTCGTGTTACGAACATACCAAAAGCATCTTCTTATGTCACTGTTGCAAGGCCTATAAAAAGAAGACAAAAAGAAGAATTCAAGTAATGAACTACTGCGCATAAAAAGAGGAATTCACGTGAAAGTACAGTAATGCAGCAATCATCTTTCATCCTCAAACTTTTATATTCAAACTGTGTAAAACATCACTGTTAGTGATATTATTTTATTAGAAACACTATTGTACACATTTATTCAATTACTGTTTAGGCATTTCCTTGAGAAAACCGGGTTATGGTTTTGGACTCAAGAAGACTTTGGCAGTTGTCAAAGTAGTTTTGTAATCAAGATTGATTAGTGAGTTAAGACCTCGTTGGAGAGAGGCGACATCACCTTGGTGGGTGGACGGGAGTAGTTTGAGTTCAAATGAACCATGATAAAAATCAACGTGTTCTTTCCATTGATTTTATCCCAATTCAACCCCCTTCCCCTCTTCTTGTGTTTTTCAATTCTTCATAAGGCAACCTTCTGGAGAAGCAATCACAATGCCAATTCCGTTACCCAAAGCATTGGAAGCTCCATAAAAAACCATAGTCCATCGGGATCCTTATTCAGGTCCGTCATACGGTCCAAGTTTTTCAGAGTCAGTTATCAGCATGATATTCTCGTCCAGGAATTCAAAGTTCATGGATTGGTAGTCATCAACAGCTTGATGGGCCAAATGATCTGCTAGTACACTTCCTTTTATGGTCTTTTGTGTAGTGTACTGGATGTCATATTCAGTCAGAATCATTTTCCATCTAGCTATCAGTCCAGAGAGAGCTGGCTTCTCGAAGATATACTTGATAGGGTCCATCTTAGAAATCAATAAAGTGGTGTAAGTCAACATATACTATCTTAGCCGGCGAGCAGCCCATGCCAGAGCGCAGCAAGTTTTCTCGAGCAGTGAATATCTGGTTTCACGGTCGGTAAACTTTTTGCTCAGGTAGTATATTGCATACACTTTTCGGCCAGGCTCGTCATGTTGGCCCAACACACACCCCATTGAATTATATAATACAGTGAAGTACATGATCAAGGTTCTTCTTTCAACTAGAGGCATTAAGATAAGAGGTTCTTGTAAATATTACTTGATCTTGTCAAAGGCAGCTTGGTAGTCATTATTCCATTTGATTACTTGATCTTTCTTCAAGACTTTGAATATTGGCTCACAAGTAGCAGTTAGATGAGATATGAAGCGAGCAGTGTAGTTAAGTCAACCCAAGAAGCCTCTGACTTCCTTCTCGGAACTGGGAACTGGCATTTGTTGAATGTCTTTGACCTTCGCAAGATCCACTTCAATACATTTTCCACTAACAATAAAACCCATAAGCTTTCCATACCTTACCCCGAAGGTGCACTTGTTAGGATTTATCCATAACCTATACTTCTTCTACCTTTCAAACAACTTATGTAAGTGATCAAGGTGCTCTTCCTAAGTCTGCGGCCTTTCAATCATATTATCCACATAGACTTCTATCTCATGATGGATCATGTAATGAAATAGAGCTACCATAGCTCGTTGATACGTTGCCCTTGCATTCTTCAAACTGAACGACATGACCTTGTAGCAGAAAGTGCCCCATTGTGTAACAAAGGTGGTATTCTCCATGTCCTCGGGAGCCATCTTGATTTGATTGTAACCATAGAAACCATCCATGAATGAGAATACTTTATGTTGAGCGATGTTTTCAACCAAGAAATCAATATGCGGTAAAGGGAAGTCATCTTTGGGGCTCGCCCTATTCAAGTACCTATAGTCTACGCACATACGAACCTTCCCATTTTCTTCGATACGGGGACCACATTTTCCACCCATTGAGGGTATGATGTCAAAGCTAGAAAACATGCATCAAACTATTCCATTACCTCAGCCTTTATCTTTTTGGACATGTTAGGCCGTATACGACGAACTTTTTGCTTGACTGGAAGACAATCTTCTTTTTTCGGTAGACGATGAACCACAATGTTAGTATCAAGCCCTGTCATATCTTCATACAACCAAGCAAACACTTTGACATTGTCATGCAACATATGGACCAATCTTCCTTTGATATCAACTTCCAAGTTGGATTCGTCTTGACCTCTTTCTTGTTTGTCTCAGTACCTAGGTTGATTACTTCAACTGGCTCGTCATAAGGTTGAATAGTTTTTTCCTCTTGCAACAGAAGTCTAGCTAGTTCCCCTGGTATTTCACAATCTTCTTCTCCTTCGTCTTCGGCTTGGTTGATTGGATGTTTAAAGTCATAGATGACAATAGCTGAGTCGTTGGCAATGAGATCCGGAGTGGATCAAGATCTGCAAGTGTGTGAGTGTGTGCATGTAAGATACATGGCTATTTTAAAAAGTTCAAATAAGAAACGGAAAGAAAATGAGCGCAAATTTTGAATGCAAAAGGTCCAATGTTTTTCATTAAATGATCAAATGGCATATGGAAATGAACAAACCCTTAACAAATGGACCATGGTGCCCCGGGAAAGGCCCATGGTTTAAAGTCATTGTTTGGAATTAAAATTACAGACGAAAGTTCTTGAATTGACAAAACAGTAAATAGTAATAACTCCTCGTTGAAGGAGATAAGAATGAAATCCTTTGCACGCCAGTTGTTGAGTCCTTCACCAGCAGTCGGGTAAATCCATTAATCAAAGTCACAGTCATCCTCAGAGTCTTCAATAGCGTTCACTTCTTGATTACCAATTCGAAGAGGTGGTTTTCCTATGCAAGCACGTCTGACCTCCCTTTGAGCTTTGGCAGTGAAACCCAACCCAAACTTATCTTATTTGAAAGGAATGTCAGAGAGTTGTCCCCAAATAGTACAACTTCTATCTTTAACCGCGGCACGAGCATCTTTGAGTGGAACCATCATTGACACAACTTCATCAGTTTTTGGAATGTCATAAGAGATTTTGGTGGAGGCAACCATGGGAGGAATCACTTCGAAGGCTTGGCACGGAGTCTCTATAAACTCACCATACATTTCCATATACTTAAACGAATTCATGTGGCTAACCATGAATTTTTCTTCACCACAAACAGTAATAATCTTTCCCTTGATTGGATATTTCAACTTTTGGTGAAGGGTGGATATCACTTCTCCTGCCCCATATATCCAAGGGCGCCTAAGTAAACAAGAGTAAGCGGAACGGATGTCCATCACATAGAAAGTAGAATTGAAAGTTTGTGAACCAACTTTAATGGGGAGATCCACCTCTCCATGCACCATCCATTTGGACCCATCAAAATCCCTCACGACTATGTCACTTGGTTTTAAAACCAGACCTTCACAATCTAACTGGTCCAAGGCACCTTTGGGTAGAACATTTAAAGAGGAACCGGTTTCAACCAGGACATAAGCCAGGGTAGTTCCTTTGCATTCAATAGAGACACGCAAGGCCTTGTTATGATTCCTTCCAACTGGTGTCAAGTCAGCATCATAGAAACCCAATCCATTGTCGACGGTCAGACTTGCCACACATTTTTCAAATTGGTCAGTTGTGGTCTCTTGAGGGATGTGCGCTTTCTTCAAAAATTTGATTAAAGCTTGGGCATGAGCATCAGAACGAAGCAACAAAGACATCATGGACATTTTGGAGGGGGTTTGCCCCAATTGTTATACTATCTTGAAATCACTTTTCTTTATAATATTCAAGATTTCCTCCATCTCTTAGGTGGAAGGTTCCTCAGTAGTAATGTATTTGGCCGGCGCCTCCATCTTGGTAGGTTCAAATACTTTCTCTTTATCCCCAGTGTCAATACTAGGCTTATCAATGGTAATGCGGACAGGTGTCGTTGTAGTAGTTGGAGGTGAAATTTTAGGAGAGAAAATCCTCCCAGTTCTCGTTACCTTGCTAGAACCAGCAATATTTTTAACATCATTAGTCTTGTCTTTGTTGATCCAGGAATCTTGGCTTAATTCCATGATAGTAAACTTCAACACCGTAATTCCAAGGGACTGCTTTGTCGGAGGAGTAAGGAATCGGTCCAGGAGAAATAATTATCAAGGGAGAAATCATTGGTTCGTTAGAAATCCTAATAGTACCCTTTGAAGACATCCTAAGAGGCTTGTTGGAAATTGTTATGATAGAAACGTCTTCAGCTTTATCGGTCAAACATTTGATGGATGAAGTTCTTTCGAATAGGATCTCATGACTATTTATCAGTTGTTGAACTACTTCTTTCAGCCATTTTTATTAATTAATTTGTTCGGCGCAGCAATTACAATCTTTCAAATAGCCATGGAAAACCCCAACTCTCAGCAGGTTCTCTTTAACAATGGTCAGCGGAGTAGTCAAATCTTCAATGGAGGAAACAAAAACAATGTCTTCAATTGCATTGACACCTTTTCCATGATTTGGCATTGGTGCAGTTATAACATTCAGAGTTGTAGGTGGATCAAACTCAATAGCTTTATTGTCGATAAGATCTTGAATCTTGTTTTTTAAAGCCCAACATTGATCAGTTTCATGCCCAAGGTTGTTGGAATGATATGCACATTTAGCATTAGGATTGTACTTCGGTGATGAGACATTGGGATTTGATGGTGGATCATGCAATGTCACCAAGCTGGCCGTTAACAGGTGTTGCAAGGCTTGGGACAGTGACATGTTAATTCTCGTGAATTGTCTTCTTGGAACCTCAGACCTTTGATGGTTGGCTTGTTGTGGTTGTCTTTGAGTAGATGGTGGGTTGGAGATCAAAACAGCATTAACAGATGGAAGGTGATCCTTCTTGGTATGTGCCCTTGACCCATATATAACATTGGCTTCTTTCTTGCCAGTAAAGGGCTTCTTTACAGTGTTTGATGTAGAGGCAGATGCCATGGGAATTTTTCCACTCTTGATACCACTCTCAACCCTTTCACCAATCAGAATTAACTCAGTGAAACCGGGCGATGAGTTCCCAATTAACAAGTTAAAAAATGGTCCAGTTAATGTTCCCATGAACATGTCCACCAGCTCCTTATCAGTCAGTTATGGTTGAACTCTACCAGCAAGGACCCTCAATTTTTGTGCGTACTCTTTAAACCCTTCATTAGTACCCATTGTAATTCCTTGAAGTTGGACTCTAGTCGGTGCCAAATCAGCGTTGCACTGATATTGACGGTAGAACACAGTGGCCAGATCTTCCCAATTGTGAATGTTGGAACCCTCCAACTAATAAAACCATTCTAAATGAGTCCCAGACAGACTCTCTTGAAAGAAGGGTACCCAGATCTTCTTTTCAATGGTATGCGGTTGTATTTTGTGGACATAGGACCTTAAGTGAAGTTGTGGGCACAACACTCCGTCGTACTTAGCAAAGATTGGAATCTAGAATTTATGGGGGATAACAACCCTAGGAACTAAGCCCAAATCACCAAAATCCAAGCCAGGTACAGTCTGAATTTCCACAGCTTTCAACCTATCTTCCAGTTTCTTATACTTATCCTCAGCCAGTGGATATTGTTCATCAAAGTAATCTTCATCCTCAGAAGCTTGATTATTTGCACCCCTAGCACGGGTTCTCCTTGCATCTTCGTCTTGGTTCTCGTTCTCCTTGGACGACTCTTTAACCACATGTGCTTGACGGACAGGGCCTTTAAACCTTTTTCCCATGTTGATCAGGGCCTTCTTCTTGGCCTTATTTTTGGCCACTAGAAGTGACATCAGCTTTTGTTGTCCCTTGGCCAGGGTCAACAAGGTTTCTTGGAATTGAGAATTATGCTCTAGAAAATATTTCATGGTCTGCTCTATATCCATCGTAATGAAATAAACAGTAGAAACATAAGGAAACCTGTTTATGTTATGATTCATGTAATGCGTATGCAAATGATTTCAAGGAATTTTAAGATTTAAGTTTGTTTAGACAAAAAGAGAACAAACATTAATTGCATTAATAAGTTTAAACGATTACAAGATGCCTCTTGGGCTTACGGTGGAAGAAACAAAGATAATACAAAATAACTCCTAAAACAAAAAAGACTCAAGCTTCCCAGAAGCGGATCCTCTTCGGTGCAATGTAGTCATTCAAATTCGGCTCTTCATGAAGTTGCCTCATGAACTCTAAAACCTTCTTCTCGCTTGCGTAGAACTGGGTTTCAAAGGTATCTCGTTCCCCTTTGAGTTGAATCCAATATATTTGCAACTCCTCATGGGTAGTCGGCATGTCAGGATGGAGAATAGTTTAAGGAACATCTCCCTCGACAATAGGCTTCATGATGATAGTTAGAATTGCCTCATAAGGCATCGTGAGGTTTTGAGCGCGAGCTCGCACCCACTTGAGATAAGGCTCCAAATAAATGGAGTTCTTATGCCCAAAAGCCTTGCTATCAACTTTGTTTACCATGCCCCAAGCTCATATGAATCTTTGACGGTAACCTTGGACATCGTTATCATAGTCAAATGTAATTCCTTGGACAAGTGTGTTGCACCCCAAAATTTACCCTCTTGATTTAGGCTTATGTTTCATCATGAATATAATATTGCATTACATTCATACATTGTGATGGGATCAAAGTTCTTTGGTTATCAAGTCTTCCTCAAGCTTTAAAGGTTGATTGCATTGACAAGTTTCTCAAGTGGAATCTTATCATCTAAACCTTTGGATCTTTCAAGCTCAAAAGTTATTGCATATCTTAAGATGTCTTATCCATCTCCTTGGATCATCAGAGGATTGAAGTTTATGTTTGATTATAAGAAGGAATCACTCCTTTGATTCATCGGTCAAATTAGGGTTTTGCTTGATCAAGGCTATTGATCAATGTACAAGTCTTGATTTGGAAGCTATAACATATCATTGGCATTTGAAAGGTCTTTGTATAAGAAATTGGCCAAGATGTCCAAAAGATTTGAAGTTTTGAAGATGGTACATCAGTCTCCTAAGATGTTAACCAAAATTAGGGTTTGGTCCAAGTTGAAGTAATTGGGGTCTAGATGAGCCAATTCATGAAGCATCACTATCTTATCATCATTGGAATCAAATTTGATCAAGGAGTCTCTCATGATACTCAGTGGAATTAGGGTTTTGAGCTTGATCAACTATCTCCTAGCACATGGCACAAAACTAGGGTTTTGGATTTAATCAAGATTTCTCTGACTTTTTCACCCAAACTTGTTTCCATGGTTCACCACATGTTATTAAGCATTTTGGATTGAAATATTGAGGATCAATTTGGATTGGAAATTGTTCAATTGATCAAAAGGGGCAAATTGGTCATTTTGACCAAAGTCAATAAAATCAAGAGTTAACCAAGTAGAATTTTGGTCAACCAACAATTCAAGCATCCCCTTTTCATATTCCATACCCAAATTCATCTTTGAATCATGAGAAATGGTGAATTTGAGAGTAACTTGTTCAAGAAGTAACTTTAAATTTGAAAAAAATTCTAAGTGCCAAAATGACTTCTCTTGGGCAAGCCACGCGCGTAATTTCATCAAACACTTGGCATGCCATTTTGTGGAATCAATTTCTTATGACACAAGCCTCAGTTCGAAAAATTAAAAAGAGCATTTTGCAGTCTCCCATGAGAACTTCCCATTGAACTTTGAATCATTCAATTTGGCCAAGAATTAAGTGAATTGTGATGCTTCAAAGTTGGTATCTCAAAGCTGGCTTCATGCACACCATGCATGCCCATGCACGCGCGCGGACCAGGCAGGCCAAATTGCATTTTTGCCTCAAGTTTGCAACATCATTTCTCCATCAAGTCAGCATCAATTTGGAAAATTCACAACCCTAAGATGTTCTATATTTTGAGAGCTCTTGAAAGGCCCCTCAAGCATCCAAAACACACGAAGGAATTTCAAATGGCCTAAGCATAAAGTCAGCTAGCCAGATTATTGGAAAACCATACCCATGTTGCAGATTTTTTTGCACAACTTCAGTTTTTATTGTTGTCAACGTAGCCAGCTCACCAAGTGCACATGCTTTGCTCAAAATTCCACTCAACATGATATCACTAAAACGACTTCTAGGTTGGGCATAAGTAGAAACAAAACGCATCACCATTTGGACAATCTTCATTTTTCTGTTTTTTGCAAATTCTGCTTCTAACGGCCTTGAGATTTTCAAAGACCCTTCTACCCTCAGCATTCACTCTATATAAGCGATATTTCACTCCCTTTGAAGGCATGCATTCATTCTCTCAAAAAATCATAAGCTGCAATCTCTCTCTCTCAAAACAATTCTACTTCAAATCTCCTTTATTCTCCATTCCAGAGCTTGATTCATGACCATTTTCACTTCATTGGAGCATTAGAAGCAAGGGAAAAGGGTTTTCGCTTTATTTCAGAGGCCATAGTTGAGTTTATTTCATAACTTTAAAGGTAATTTTCAGATCTTGATTCTCCACAATTTTGCTTGTTTCATGTGATTTAAAGCTTGTGATCATGTTCATAGCTGGCCAGATCTTACATCTGATGTATAAACTTGTTTAATTTTGAAGCATACGCGATTTGGTGAACTTCTGGTTTTTCAAGATTTAATGATTTTCTCAATTTTCTTGCTCTGATTTCTACTTCCATGGTCAATCATTTTGAATTTTGTAAAAAGCATGATGTAGTTGGTAATTTGACCTTTGATTTGTGATTGGAATCATTGATTTTGGTGGAGAAATGAGTATGTATGATGGACCTGAACATGAGCCCTAGAACAAGTCTTGTGCGCGTTTTGAGTTGATCCGGAGGCTGAAGATGATGGCGTGGATGGATCTGATTGGTCCATGTGATTTTTAATGCATTTTTCATATTTTTGATTTTATTTTATTTTTTGATTTTATTTTTGTGATCAAAACATTTTCAAAAATCATGAAAAAATTATCATAGGCCAATAATAATTTCTAGTATTTGTCATATTTGTCTTGAATTTTTTTAAAATGATTTGATTGGTTTAAAAATTCATAGGTTTAATTAATTGATTGTTCAAAGATTATTTTTTATTTTAATAGTTCCTTTGATATAAAAATTCCACAAAACATATCTTGGACTCATGAAATAATATAGAATTTGATTATGAAATTTGTTTAGCATTTTCTCTATTTTTGTTTAGAAATTTAATTTGAGAAGTTTATTTTGAATTTTTGCCTCGTAATTTTTATTTTAATACTTCCCTTAATATAAAAATTCTAAAAAAAATCATACAAGCTTGTTTTTAATCATAGACTCTGAATATATTTTAATTTTGACCTTGTTGTGACTTTTGGCTAGGTTTTGCTTTTTTCCCTTAATAATATTTTAATTGTTATTTGTTTTGTTTGATTTTTATTTTAATACTTCCATTAATTCAAAAATTTCAAAAAAATCAGGGATGCGTGTTTTTAATTCTAACATTTGAAGATATTTTTGGTTGGATGTTTTTTCTGAGTTTTGACTAGAATTTCTTTTTTGGATGTGATTATTTGTTTAATTGATTATTTGTTTGAAATTGATTTTATTTTTGACTTTTCCTTAATTCAAAAAAATGTGAAAAAATATGTATTCTGACATATAGGGTTTCTTTGTGATTTGTATGATCTTGGTTTGAATTGTTTGAATTTTGATCTTACTTAATCAATATTTAAGATTAAAAGTCAAAAATTAGGATTTTGTTGCTTATGGTGCAAGTTTCTCTTTCAAAACCCGTATGCCCTGGACTTTCAATAGAATTCAAGTCTTGATTAGGGTTCATGAATGTGTTGAGGATCTGAAAACCATTTCTCTTGAATTATTTGACTTGGTTTTATATTTTTCCATGAATTATTTGGAAAACTTGCCTAGTTTTGATAATTTGGCTAACTAGTTTTGAACTTTGGGCCTCATTTGATTCCTTCCTCAATCATTCATGAACTTAAGGCTTGCTTTTTGACTTCTACACACTTCAAATATGCTAAGAAGTTTTTGGTTTTATTTATTGATCCTTGTTTTTATTTTTGATGTATTTTTGAAGCGAAGGTACCCAATTGATGTTGCATATCTTGTTGCATATTTTTTGATGGCCAATGAACTTGAGTGAGGCCTATAATTGGGCACCTAATGATCATGTTGATTCTGATTATCCACAATAACTCAAGTCATTTCACTTAAAGCCTCATGTTTTAATGTTTGAATCTTTTTGATGCACTGTGTGGAATTCCTCTTCCATTATGCTTGTGAGCTGGGATGATTTAATTGTGCATGTTTAAATTATGTTTGCTACTGACCTATATGGTCTTTGATTGTATTCTTCTCAAGCTCCCATGATCCTTGATGATGTTCAATTGTCAATTCAATATGGTGATAGAAATGAGCAACATTCCTTTGATTCTTTTGACCTAATTGTGCATGTGCCTGTTTCTTTTATGTCTACCATACCTAATGCTCTGATAATTGTTATCATGTTTTCCTCACTACATCATGTTTCATCCACCCCTTATGTGAGACATCATTCCCTTTATGTAATATTAACTTGTTTGCTGAATGTGCGGGGTACTTTGAGAAAAGTTATCCAGTTTTGACTTGGGGCTATTGTGTTTCACTTTATTTGTGGAACACAATTTATTATATTGGCAATGTTCTTGTGCTTGGCATGTTTGATAGTTTATGCAGGATATATATGCATGTGATTATGAATGCTATACATTACCCATGGGATCTGTTCATATCTGATGACTTCATTACTTACATCTTGATGGCGTTATTTCTGACTTGATTTGTCTACTGATGCCAGCTTGCTTGAAGTTCTCTAGGTTTCTTTTATTCTTGCTCAGTTGCTACTGATATTTATCCATTTGGTATTGCACTATTTCCTTTCTTCTATTTTCATGTTGCATAGTTCTCTGATTGCATGATGGGACCTCTATTGTTGATACCTGTCAGGAGGCCCTCTGGTTTTTGTCTGATGCATGTGTTGTGTTTGCTTTTGATCGATGAGTCACTCAATTTAGAAATTGAGACCACGACTTCGCTCTCAGTGCATGTTCCCTATAGGATGTTTATTATTTTTCTTCTTTAATTGTTGATCGATGAGTCACGCAATTTAGAAATTGAGATCACGACTTCGCTCTCAGTGCATGTTCCCTATAGGATGTTTATTGTTTTTCTCCTTTAATTGTTGATCGATGAGTCACTCAATTTAGAAATTGAGATCACGACTTCGCTCTAATTGCATGTTCCCTATAGGATAGTTTTGTTAAGCTTCCTTTAACATGTTAATTAAGGTAGGGTTTTCCTTTATCCTCAACCTTAGGGTCAACCATTATTTGATAATATTAGGGCTAGAGATTAGGATAGTCTCCCTTAGTTGTTTTCATTTCCTTTGCATTCTGCATCTTAAAACAAAAATTTGTTTTCTTAGAAAATCATAAAACACCTCTAATAAACTCAAACCCTTCTTCAAGGTAAAAGATACAAACCAATCTTACTTTGTCTATGTGCCTCTTAGCTTTGCTATTAAACCTGGTTTACCAATGTTTCGCCATCACACATTTGTTTGAAGCCGATGTTTCGCCATCGCATCTGTTTGTTATCCTACTTTGATTCTCAATATCATTGTTAGGTTTGATGTTTCGTCATCCGATTTATTGATGTTTTACCATCCTTTCCATGATACTGTGCTATCTTTTAGCCGATGTTTCTCCATCACACATTTGTTTGGAGCCGATGTTTTGCCATCGCACATGTTTGTTATCCTACTTTGATTCTCAATATCATTGCTAGGTGTGATGTTTCGTCATCTGATTTATTGATGTTTTGCCATCTTTGCCATGATACCTTGTTATCTCTTATCCAATGTTTCGCCATCAGACATTTGTTTGAAACGGATGTCTCCCCATCGCATATGTCTGTTATCCTGCTTTGATTCTCAATATCATTGTTAGGTATGATGTTTTGTCATCCGTTTTTTTATCATTTGATGTTTCTCCATCTGTGACATGTTACTATGTTATTATTTAGTCAATGTTTGATCATCTCATTTGTTTGTTGTTTCATTCAATGTTTTGCCATCTTGATCGTTTTTGTTTGCCTTAACTAAAAAACACAAACCAACCAAAACATGTAAGCCGAGCTACGACTGCTCTGATTCCTTAAAAGGGATACGTAGGCATTAGGGTAGGGCCCGATCGAGCATAACTTTTTTTTTAATTTTCCCTACATTGTTTTCTTTTTCTTTCGCATGCATTCCCTTTTCAGCTTTAAGCCATAGACATAGGATTTGACCACACTCATTAGATTAGACAACAAGAGTGGATACCATAGAGTACTACGGGCGTGTGGGGTGGTAATACCTTCCCCTCACGTAACATACTCCCTTACTTGATCTCTCGGTTGAAAGACCGTGATTTCTCCCTTTTTAGGTTTTCTTGATGTTTACCTTTCCATTTTGGCGGGATAAAAGACGTTCGGTGGCGACTTCATTGATGTTTCATTACATCTAGATGATAGGTTCTGGCCGGGTGGTTTCAGCTGGCGACTTCACTGGGGAGACAAATTGACCTCTTGTTGGTCCATCCTTGAGTCGATCCTAGCTCTTGTTTGTTTTATTTTTTTTTGGGGTATTATTTTTACCGCTTTGCATATTTATCTGTTTGCGTTGCATCCTATGTGCACTTTACTTTCTGCATACTGGATTTGGATGGACTGTTTGGATTCTGGATTTCTTGGCGGGTGGGTTGTTCCATGAGGTAAACGGCCACGTACCCAGGCTATGAGTGAATCCCATAGGAACTAGGAATAGAGTGGCCATGGCATCTATAAGGAGGATGCTTTGTAGACCTAACCATGAGACCCACGACTTCAGAGGTAGTTCAGATAGGTGTTATTGTATGATGATACCGACATTCGAGCTCTCGTACTCTGATTTGGCTTTTAACCTTACCTTGACCTAGACTACACCCTGAGAGGGGAGGGAAAACTTTTCTTACAGGTACAGGTACTGTTGGTGACTTTGCATTGCAAAGGTGACTCAGGTTCCCATGATAGTTTTGAAGCTTTGGGATTTTCTTTTGATCTTGAGTGGTGCTGTGCTGTATTGGTCAAGCCATGATCCAGTGTGAAACTTTGATCCTGTCATGTTGCATCATAGCATATTTATTTCTATAAATAAATGATGTATAAAAAAAAACTAGCATGCGCATGTCATATTCCAGGGACATTCAAGAGTCTTCTTTCTATCAGAAATGGCTGGCCTCCTGTCAGATAAGTTTGATTCAGTTCGTGTTAAAGAGCCCACCAGGCATACATTCGCTTATCAAATTCCTACTTTTGATGTGTCCGAATTGAAGAGGTTGAGTTCTTATTTGAAGGGTGGTGTTCTGAATAATTTCAACAAAAATTATGGCAACTTGTTACTAATCCGCAACACTCAAGTTGACCCAATGTCTTTGATCACTCTCTTCCAGTTCTATGACAAGGAATTACAGTGTTTTACTTTTCAAGATTATCAACTGGTTCCCACACTAGAAGAGTACGCGTACCTGCTTAATATCAAGTTATCTGATGAAGTTCCTTTTGTCCAAGTGCCGGAGAAGTCAAAGTTCGAAGTTATTGCTGAGATTCTTCATTTAAGTTAGAAAGAGGTGAAAGACAATTGGAAATCAAGTGAGGATACTATAGGGTTTTATTTGGATTTCTTAGTAAAGAAAGCTGAAGACTGGGCAAAGAAATGGAATTGGGGTAACTTCAGCACTCTGTTTTCTCTCATGATATACAGGATCGTCCTCTTCCCTCGCAAGAGAAATTTTGTGGATTTGGCGGCTATTTGTATTTTTAGAAATATAAACCCGGTACCGAAACTCTTAGTAAATACTCTTTACACCATTCATTCCAGGCATGGAAAAAGAGGTAATGTAAGTTTGTGTCATTCGATGTTGTATCAATGGTTCAAGTTGCACCTACCAGTAAGTGGCCCTTTCGTGGATACCAGACATTCTCTTCAATGGTCATCCAGACTTGTCAACCTCACTTCATTTGATATCCGGTGGAATTATGACACAGGGGAAGTACGAAGTATTATCACTAGCTGCAGAGATTTCTCTAATGTTCCCCTCATAGGAACTAAGGGGTGTATCAACTATAATCCTGTGCTTGCTTACCGTCAATTGGGATATGCAATGGATGGACCTCCAAAGGCTGAAGAGGTGTCTGAATCAGTGTATTTTGTTGGAGGAAGTGATCCTGTGATGTTGAAAAGAGTGACAAGTGCTTGGAAGGGAATTCACAAGAAGGATAGAACTACTTTGGGCAAGAAGGTTCCTATTGCTAGGTTTCCTTACTTTGAGTGGGTTAAAGCCAGGGTTAAGATTTTATGGTTACCATTTGCAAGGTCGGCTCCAATATGTGAGCAACCTCATACTGTTCTAAGTAACACGGTGCCTACCGAGGTGTTCACCCAAGTTCATGTTGAGAACATTCAACTTCGTGCAAAAGGCCGTGAGGCAGGGATGAACTTTATTGGGTAGATCAAGAAAGGGCCGACTTAGCTCGCCAACTCAAAGAAGCTTAAGGGGAAGCTTCTGATGCAACCAGTTTTAGGAAGAGGTCTCATGCTGAAATGGAAGAAGAGTTGAGTAAAACCCAGTAGGAGTGCCAGAAGCTTCAGGCATCTGAGAATAGCTACAGGAAGAAGGTTCAAAGCTTGGAAAAACAGCTCAAAGACAAAGATGCTCAGCTTAAGAAGGAAGTAGCCCAGAGACGTGTCACAGAGGATCGGTTTCAAGAAAGTAAGGTAGTCGTATCACAACTTTTGAAGGAGAAAGCCAAGCTTGAAGAGTATTATCAACACTTTGAAGCGTGTCTTGTTCCAGAGATTTAGTTTTGTTATTTACCTTTAGTATATTTGGTCACCCCCAAGATTGTTGGAAGGGACCATTTGTTTGTTTTTATTATTCAGTTTATGTTAAGTTTACTTTGAAACACGTATTTTGTCTGAAATCACTTGAACATCGTTTCTTTTGTTTGTAAATAATTGAAGTATTTGTCTTATTTATCCTTTTGATTGTATGTTTGATCTTTGGTTGCACGCCGTGATTGATGAACAAAAGGACTCTTGAATACCGGGAAATGACAAACATATCATGCACATCATGCATTTCATAACATTACAAGTTATCTCAAGACGGTATTCTTATTCTTTTGCTTTTCTTATTCAGAATTCAAGACTACTACTCATCGATATTCCACCAGAAACAATTTTCCAAGACAGATGGAACAAGTTCAAGCTGAACTCACTGAAATGAGGGCCCAAATGGCTACTCAGATGACCCAGTTCATGGAGGTCATCACCAATGTGAATCGCCACAGGAGGAATTGGCTACCATTGTCAAAAACCAGCGCCGCCATCCTGGGAATGGTGGAAATCAAGGGCTCTATCAGGACATTTCTGTAGGATTGGGGGATTTTCAAGATCAGCCTGCTGGAAATTTTCACGGGATGCCTGGAAACCCTTTTGTGCGCAACGTAGGACAGTTTCCCCCGTCTCCAGGACCTCGTCTTGTGGGGAACAAAAGAGTTAATCAGGGCGGTGTAAGGAACTATCAGGAGCAGGATTATGACTTTGACTAGGATGAAGATCATTTTTTTGTTCGGTGTTCAGAGCCGGAAGTTCATATTGAGGATATGAAGTATCGGTTATTGGAAGAACGTTTGAAGGCTGTGGAAGGGCAAGGAGTCCTTGGTATGGATGCTAATGATCTCGGGTTGGTGTCTGGGGTAAAAGTTCCTCCAAAGTTCAAGCCTCCTACATTTGAAAAGTACAACGGAACGTCATGTCCTATTACTCATGCAACTGCTTATTTCCGAAAGTTATCGGTGCATACTGAGGATCAGGGACTTTTAATTCACTTTTTCCAGGATAGCCTATCTGGGGCATCCCTGGAGTGGTACATGAAGTTGGAGAAACCCATATTCGTTGCTGGAATGATCTTTCTCGGGCTTTTGTCAAACATTATCAGTACAATATGGATATGGCGCCTAATCGCACTCAGTTACAGAATATGTCACAGGGACCAAAAGAATCTTTCAAGGAATACGCTCAGAAGTGGCGTGAGTTGGCTGCAAGAGTTCAACCTCCACTCATGGAGAGAGAACTGATTGATATGTTCATGAGTACTCTACAAGGGCCATTCTATAAGCACATGATAGGAAGTACTTCGGTAGGATTGGCAGACTTGGTTATGGCTGGTGAAAGAATTAAGGTAGGTTTGAAATTGGAGAAAATTCAGGTTGGAGGTTCTAGTGGCTCATCAGGGGGCAGTAAAAAACCATTCAACACTTACCCTAAGAAAAGGGAAGGCGACGTGAGTGCGGTTTACTCGCGTAGAGGAAGAGGAGAGGATCATCAGAATCAACAAATCAATGGTGTTTCTATTCCTGTTAATGCTCCTCCGCAGCAGAGACCGAATATAGTGCCTCAACAACAGAGACAACAAGATGCTCCCCGTCAGTATAATAATCAACCGCAGAGACAGCCTAGAAAATTCGATCCCTTACTTGTATCTCTTACTGAGGCACTCCACCATTTACTTGATTTTAAGTTGATCGGTTTGAGAAATATGCCACCTTCACCCGCAAGACTTCCTCCTAACTATGATGCTAACACAAGATGTGAACTCCATTCAGGCGGAGTTAGTCATTCTACTGACAATTGCTTTGCATTGAAGTGCAAGGTACAAGACTTGTTGGATGCTAAGGCAATTGAGTTTACTCTAGTGACTGGTCCAAATGTTACTCAGAACCCAATTCCTAGGCATGGGGGGGGGGGTGTTGTTAATCTGATTGATAATAATGGTGAAGTGTTGAATTTAATCATGAATGTGGAACAAGTAACCACTCCATTGCAGTATGTTAAGAGGTATTTGCTTGACAATTCTATTTTCTCGGGTTGTGCTTCAGAGTGTGCCAAATGTAGAGAGCAACCAAAGGGCTATGATGATTTAAAATCCGGTATCCAGTTGTTGATAAAGGAAGGTTCCCTGCAGTTCGATAGAAAACCGAGCTACCGTAAGGTTATTGAAGAAGATGTTGATGTGGTATCTATTCCTTACACCCCTGCGCGTATCCCTACCCCATCTAGGGAACCCCCTCTGATGATTACGGTACCTGGTCTCGTGCCGTATACCAGTGAGAAGGCCATCCCATGGCATTACAGTGCTGATGTTTATTACCATGGGGTGAAGCAGAAGGTAAGTGCTCGTTTGTCTGAAGAAGAATGTGCTGAAGGTAATGAAGAGGAAGTTCATAATTTTTCTGGTGTGGGTCGAATGACTAGAAGCGGGAGAGTATTTGGTCCTTCCAATGTTCAAGATGCGGCAGATGCTTCTACAAGAGAAAAATGAAAACAGCAGGCGATGATTGGTAATCCAAGGGTTACGCCAGCCAATGTGACTCAACCAATTCCGATACCAGAAGCTTCTTCGGTTCCCGATGAGGTTGAATAGTTGATGCGAATTATCAGAAAGAGTGATTATAGCATAATTGATCATCTGAGCCATACTCCTTCTAAGATGTCTATCTTGTCTCTGTTGATTTATTCAAAACCTCACAGAAATGCTTTGATGAAATTGTTAAAGAATGCGTTCGTGCCACATGAGATAACAGTCAATCAGTTTGAGAATGTTTGTGCTAACATATCTGCTGGGAATGGCCTGGGCTTCACAGATTTTGATCTTCCTCCGGAGGGGCTAGACCATAACAAAGCGTTACATATTTCAATGGAGTGCAGGGGCACTACTTTATCACTGGTTTTGGTGGACACAGGATCGTCTTTAAATGTATTGCCTAAGTCAGCATTGATGAAGATTGATTATTCTGGACTGGAGTTGCGCCCTAGTGATTTAATGGTGAGGGCACTTGATGGGTCTCAAAGGTCAGTGTTTGAGGAAGTGGAGTTACCAATCAAGGTCGGTCTGTGCACCTTCACGGCTACATTTTTTGTGATGTATATATAGCCAGTGTATTGTTGTTTGTTGGGGCGTCCGTGGATTCATAGAGTAGGGGCAGTCACTTCTACTCTTCATCAGAAACTCAAGTATCCTGCAGAGGGAAAGGTAATAACTGTGTGCGACGAGGAAGAATACATCGTGAGTCATTTGACATCATTCCGCTATGTTGAAGTTGAAGGCGAGATACATGAGACTCCATTTTAGGCGTTCGAGACAGTTCATGCTGTTAATTTTCCTCCTCCAGAGCAGAAAAGCAAACCTGAAACTGTCATGTCTTCTCTCAAGGATGCGAGAGCTGTGCTAGAAAATGGTAACCCTGAAGGTTGGGGTCAGGTGCTGGACATCACTCCGAAATTTGATAAATTCGGTCTTGGTTTTAGCCCAGGACAGCAGAGTGCAGTTCCCAGAGCATCTAGTTTATCTACTCCTGTGAAGTTTTCCCGTCCTTGTGCTACTCAAGAAGGGCACGTCAATGCAGTTGGTGATGATAGGGTTGATGGCTACAATATCGAAGATTGGATTCGTCTGAGTATTCCAGGCCATACACTCTACAATTGGACTTTTGTGGATGTTATCCAAGTTTCAAGCGCTGATGAGTAATTTTATTGTTTTTCTTTTATTATCATATCAAAATTCCTACGCTCCGCCCAAGGCGTAGCAGATCATTTGTGTAGGGCCACCATGTTTATTTCCAAAAGTTTATCATGAAATAAAGGACGTTTTTGCATTCAAAATTTTGTTCCATTTATTTTTTCATTTAAATGGCAATGTTTCTCTTTTCACACAGTCACTAAAAAATGCCAAAATGTCATTCATGCAGATGCACTTCCACCACCGATCATATTGATAACAACTCTGCTATGGCTCATTATAACTTTGATACTCCTATTTATCAAGCTGAAGAAGAAGCATATGAGGATTGTGATCTTCCTGAGGAATTAGCAAGATTGTTAAAACAAGAGGAGAAGGTTATCCAGCCGAATCATGATTTGATTGAGGTGGTGAATATTGGCACAAAAGAGGTAAGAAGAGAAGTCAAGATAGGGGCAGATCTCGAGGAAAGTATAAAGGTCAGATTGATTGAGCTACTCCGTGAGTATTCTGATATCTTCGCTTGGTCTTAATAGGATATGCCTGGGTTGGATACAGACATAGTGGTGCATCGACTACCGCTCAAAGAAGGTCATTCCCCCGTCAAGCAAAAGCTATGAAGAACTTATCCTGAGATGTCCAAAAAGATCAAGGAGGAGGTCCAAAAGCAGTTGGACGCGGATTTCTTAAAAGTCATCAATTATCCACCATGGATTGAAAATATTGTGCCGGTGCCCAAGAAGGATGGAAAAGTCAGGATGTGCATGGATTATAGGGATTTGAACAGAGCCAACCCTAAAGATGATTTCCCTCTTTCGCGTATTGATGTGTTGGTCGATAATACTGCTTATTCCAAAGTGTTTTCGTTCATGGATGGCTTTTCGGGGTACAATTAAATTAAGATGGCTCCGGAGGATATGGAAAAGACAACATTTATCACGCCTTGGGGAACTTTTTGCTACAAGGTGATGCCATTTGGTTTGAAAAATGTCGGGGCAACATATCAGCGCGCCATGGTCACTCTCTTTCATGATTTGACTCACAAAGAGATTGAGGTTTATATGGATGATATGATTTCTAAGTCTGACACGGAAGAGGAACATCTTGTTCATCTGGAAAAATTGTTCGAGAGACTGAGGCAATTCTTGCTAAGGTTGAATCCGAATAAGTGCACCTTCGGGGTGAGATCCGGCAAGCTGTTGGGTTTTATTGTAAGCGAAAAAGGCATCGAGGTGGACCCGACCAAGGTAAAAGCGATACAGGAAATGCCTGGACCAAGGAAAGAGAAGGAAGTATGTGGTTTCTTGGGAAGGTTAAACTACATTTCTAGATTTATTTCTCATCTCACAACCACCTGTGAACCTTAATTCAAGTTGTTGAAGAAAAGTCAGACAATGAAATGGAATGAGGATTGTCAGAAGGCCTTTGACAAAATAAAGGAGTATTTGCAGGAACCTCTGATACTCATGCCGCCAGTGGAAGGAAGGCCACTCATCATGTATCTAACTGTGTTGGAGATCTCAATAGGTTGTGTCCTCGGTCAGCACGACGAGACAGGGAAGAAAGAGCAGGCTATTTACTACTTGAGTAAGAATTTTACGGAATGCGAGTCGAGGTACTCATTACTGGAAAAGACTTGTTGTGCGCTTGCCTGGGCCTCCAAACGTTTGAGGTAATACATGTTAACTCACACCACCTACTTGATATCCAAAATGGATTCAATCAAGTACATTTTTGAGAAGCCAGCTCTTACAGGCAGGGTAGCCCGTTGGCAGATGATACTCACCGAATATGATATCCAATACACTACTCAAAAAGAAATTAAGGGTAGTGTACTGGCCGACCATCTCGCTCATCAGCCCTTGGACGATTATGAACCAATGAAGTTTGATTTTCCAGATGAGGAAATTGTATATACGGGATTGTAACATACCAGACCCAGACGAAGGACCCGAGCCGGGATCGCCTTGGGCGCTTATTTTTGATGGTGCCTCTAATGCCATGGGCAACGGTGTCGGAGCTGTTATCACTTCCCCTGAGGGATACCACATTCCTTTCATGGCTCGTATTTGTTTTGATTGCACTAACAACATGGCCGAGTATGAGGCTTGCATTTATGGCATTGAAGCAGCGATCAACATGCGCATCAAATTTTTGAAAGTTTACGGGGATTCCAATCTTGTTATTAGCTAGATTAATGAAGATTGGGAGACTCGCCATCAAAACCTAATTCCCTATCGTGAGCATGTTATGAAGCTGATTCCGTACTTCGAAGAGATCACGTTTGAGCATATTCCCAGAGTAGAAAACAATCTAGCGAATGCACTGGCAACTTTGTCCTCCATGTTCAAGGTTAAGTGGGCTAATGAGGCACCTTCCATTACTATCAGAAGTTTGAGTGAGCCAGCTTTCTGTTTTGAGGCCAGTTTGGAACCAGATGGTAACCCTTGGTTTTATGATGTTAAACAATATCTTGAAACACAAGAGTACCCTGAAGAGGCATCCGTCACAGATAAGAAATTCTTGAGAAGATTTTCAGCCAAGTTCTTTCTCAGTGGTGGTGTGTTGTATATAAGGCATCATAACGGTTTACTGATCAGATGTGTTGACAAGAAAGAAGAAGCTAGAATCATTGAAGAGATACATGAAGGTGATTTCGGGACCCATTCTAACGGGCATACCATGGCTAAAAAGATTTTGTGAGCAGGTTATTATTGGTCCACCATGGAGACTAACTGTTACAATCAAGCACGGGTTTGCCACAAATGTCAAGTCTATGCTGATAAGGTGCATGTGCCGCCTGTACCTTTGAATGTCTTGACTTCCCCTTGGCCGTTTGCGATGTGGGGAATTGATATGATTGGAAAAATTGAACTGACTGCGTCCAACGGACACCGTTTCATTCTGGTTGCTATCGATTATTTTACAAAATGGGTCGAAGTTGCATCCTATGCCAATGTCACCAAGCAGGTGGTAACTCGGTTCATTAAACACAATATTATCTGTCGCTACAGAGTGCCTGAAAAGATCATTATCGATAATGGGTCCAATTTGAACAACAAAATGATGAAGGAGCTTTGTGAGTCCTTCAAGATCAAGCATCATAACTTTTCCCCATACCGACCAAAGATGAACGGCGTTGTCGAATCGACCAACAAGAATATCAAGAAAATCGTGTAGAAGATGGTGGTAACCTATAAAGATTGGCATGAGATGCTGCCTTTCGCTTTGCATGGTTATCACACCATTGTGCATACTTCGACTGGGGCAACCACATTTTCATTAGTTTACAGCATGGAAGCAGTATTACCGGTAGAAGTCGAGATTCCTTCTCTTAGGATCATCAGAGATGTTGAGCTGGATGAAAGTGAATGGGTACAGAATCGGCTGGATCAGTTGGAACTTATTGACGAGAAGAGGTTGACGGCTGTATGTCATGGTCAGGTATATCAACAAAGGATGTGGAAAGCTTTTGATAAGAGGGTACGGCCTTGGTGTTACAAGCCAGGTGACCTTGTGCTAAAAAGGATAATTCTTCCCCAGGGAGATCCCAGGGGCAAGTGGGTTCCGACTTATGAAGGTCCTTTCATGGTCAGAAAAGTTTTCTCTGGAGGAGCAATGATGCTCACGACTATGGATGGAGAATACTTCTCTCTCCCTGTGAATGTTGACGTAGTTAAAAAATACTTTGCATAAAAAAATAAAAAAAATAACCCGCTAAATTGAAAACCCGAAAGGGCAGTTTAGGCAAAAAGAGGGCGTCCTGGTGAATCGAAAACCCGAAAGGGCGATTCAGGAAAAAGTTAGGGACTTGAAGCAAATGACTACACTCAGCATGAGATCCTTTGTCTTTCTCCTTCATTCTGTCACCTGGCATAAGCTCGAAGCCAATCCAAGATTGATCTGTCTGAAAGCAGGAAGTGTGAAAATCATAAGAGTCATAGCAGAGTCGGGACTTGATGGATATTCACATTCACATTGCCATTTGTAAACACTTGTCTGCTTTGATTTTGTAATTTCTTGATTCCGATTGTAAATGCCTTTTTCACAGGATGATTTCTCAAAATCAATATAATATCTTCTTTCAAGTATACGTATGCTTTTCTTTTCTCCCTTTTTACTATTTTTGTTTGCAAAACCGTCCAATATTTTTGATAAGCATGTGCATATAAACTCCGTGGACCTTACACTGATATGGTAATCTAAGTCATGGTTAGCTAATCGCTTGAAATGCGGATAACAAACACAACTACTACTGTGCAAGGGGCATGTTTAGTTTTATGATTGATGGGATTCTCTTTCACTTTACTGGTGGATGCCTTGCCAATTTGTTTCACAGCTCCGTGTTGTTGTTAAAGGTCATGGGTCAGGGTAATATCAAGATTATGGAAGGTCGGCGAGATCGGCGAACCTAGTTGGAAACATTTCCTCCCCATAATGGCTTTCATTACGTTTCTTTGCCGCACTTTCACGTGTTATCTTGATTGATTGTTTCAACATTGTCTGCATATAGGATTTTGTTTATAGCTGAATGTCAGTCTTGATGTGTTGAATATTTTTTCCTTGAAAAAAAATTATTTTTTTTGTTCCAGTATCACTCTTTAATCAATTTTTTGGGCATTTTGATACCAACTGTGCCGATTCTTTTGCTTATCCAAGAGTTTGGAGGAAGGAGTTTAGCTGAAAACGATGACTGTAATGGTATGCTTTTGAGTAGAACCTCGTTGACGATGTACATGCATTGTTTCAATCCCCAAACACCGGAAATATAAGGGAGTTAGACCCTCGTTAACCCCTCTGAGCCTTCGAAGTAGGAGTTTCCTTTTCGTTCAAAGAAAAAAACCTTGTTTTTTAACCAGTGGCAGGGTAGATGTTCAGTTTATTTGACCAAGCATTCAAATTTCAGAAGGAATGTCCCATCTGAGGATCACCACATTTTATCTTTTGCATCGTGAGATCAGGAAACACGATGTTCATTTGCTCACAAAGTCCTGAGGTCGAGATCAAATCGATACAATAATGTCTATCCCTTGCCGACCAAGGAATGAGGCGTTTGTTTTCTTCGAAAAAAAGAAGAAGAAAGAAAAAGTTCAAAAAAAAAAGTCACATTGACTTTTTCGAAGTGGAAAACATGAATAAGAAAGAAACAAAAAGCCCCGCTAAGTCGAAACTTGAAAACAAGTCGCTTAGGAAAAAGTTAGGGCATCCCGCTGGACTCTCGAATTGAAAGTCAAAAGATTTTGTCCATGAAAAATCTATGGAAAAGAGAGCCTAAAAGGCAAGAAAAAAAAGATTATTCAATAAAATTTTCATCAAAAGAAGAGGAACAACAATATAAAAAAAACAGCAAAAGTTAAGTGACAATCATGTTGGAGAATTTGTCGTGATCACTCAACCATTATAAATCCTTTTGAAAGATGAATGCTTGTGATAAGTCAACTGAACTTAGGACAGGAGAATATCATGAAGGGGGTGGGCACCAAATAACTTGAGCCTTGAAAAAACTTTTTTCTAAAAAACCTTGAACCAAGCCACGTTACGACCTTTAAAAGTCCTAACTAAAACAAGGGTTTAACTCGAAAGCATACTACAACGGATAACTTTTCCTAAACTCCCAAATATGCATTGCATAGTCATGTTGGTATCTTATCACCCGCATCTTTACTTGTTTTTCAAAAAAGGGGAAGAAAAGTTTTGAAATTTTTGCACTCTAGTCGGTGATTCATTCACAACAGAGATGCAACACCTTGTTAAGATTTTCAACTTCAAAGGCTTAAATAATCGTCGCATCAGATCTGTCATTCCCAAAAAAAACATCTTCCTGCATGCAAAACATTTGCCTGACATAAAAAAAAGAGTTTACATGTTGAACACATGTAAAGAGCTTAATGATTGTTAAGAAGGGAATATTTGGACATAGCCCATGTATGATTGGGACTCTATTTATCCCCAGGGAAGTTTTGTATCCCAAGTGAAGTTTCATATCTCCAGTGAAGTTTCGTTTCCGTAGCGAAGTTTTATCGCCCCGGGTATCTTCTTTCAAAAGATTCATTCTAAGACTTCAGGTTTGGATATGTCGCACATCCCCAGTGGAGTCGTTTAAGTAGGAACTCACATTCTGAAGAAGTTTCAACCCTCTAACAGAGTTGCCAACAGAGATCCCTCGCCATGGCCTCTCATTTCCCAGCAAATCTGCTGACTGGGGCATCCTTATGTTAAGGTCTTCCCTTATCCCCAGTTAGGTCGATACTGTGTGACTATCTACATGATTCGTCCATGGTTGTATTCCAAAAATCTCTATCCAACGAGAATTTTCAACAGAGTTCTGTCTCCCCGGTGGAGTCTTATTTCCTCAGCAGAGTTTTGTTCCCCCAGCAAAGGGTTTTATCCCTCGCTTCGGGTTTGTTGTCTTGGTTTCATCCTTAACACGGTCGCGCGTTGTCTTTTCCAGAGATTACAGTCTTGCCCTGATCTTCTCCTTCAATGTATAATCTTCTCTAGAAGCTACAGTGTCGACCTGATCTTCTCTAGGAGTTTGTGATTTATTTTTGCAGCTCCTCTCAATGTTTGTGGCCCGTTTCTACTGGTTGCTCAGTTGTTATTCCTCGCGAAGCTTCACTTCTCCGAGGTTCCCTCTCTAGCGGTTCCCCGTATTTTCTCCTCTCCTCTGGATTTTGCAATTTATTTTTGCAAGTCATGTCAAATTCTGACTTCTTGGTTTTGGCTTCTCAATTGGCCATTCCCCAGTGAAACTTTTAAACACGCATCATTACATTGCATCTACCAAAACGCGTAGCATTTCCATTATATGGAGCATTGCGCTATATGAAAAAGAATTCAAACATACATCGGAACATAAGACATTATTGTTTCTGTTGTCCCCTGTGAATTTTCTAATACTTTGGATTGAATCCCCAACGAGGTCTTCGTCCTCATTATCTAGGTTTCATCCCCATGTCAATATCCTTTTGACGTCAATCACTTGTTTGTTTGAGTGTCTACTCTTGACTGTAGTTCAGTTTCTCCCTGGAGCGGTCTTCTCGGGTTTAGTCTTCACTACCCTTTCTGGTTCATTCCAATGTCTATTGATGCACCTTTCGAATACCAGTTTCGTCCTGATATTCACTTTGAGCAGGTTTTTAGGTGTACGCCCTAATCTCTTTGCTTTGGGTTGAGCTCGAGTTTTGTCTCCTCACCCTGTGCATGAAATCCAGTTTCATCCTGGTACTCATCTATTTTAGTTTCGCCTAACTAGTTATTGAGTCGAGTTCTGTCTCGTTTTTGCTTTCGTACCTTGGACCCTTTGACGGTGTTCGTTTACCGAGTACAGTGTTCGTACTACGTCCCTGGTTTGAAATTAGTCTCTTTTGTTCCTTGGATTCTTTTATCAGTTTTTGTCACTACTTATCCATTGACCTGGGACCAGCAGGTGCTTTGAGAAACATGCACTCTCATCACTTTGCTTTGGATCGAGTTTCGCCTCATTACCCGTGCGTGAAATCCAGTTTTGTCCTGGTACTCATCTAGTTTAGTTTCGTCTAACTGGTTATTGAGTCGAGTTTCGTCTCACTTTTGTTCCTCATTTATGAGATTCCTTGAGTTCCTTCATACTGTCTATCTTAGTTGAGATTAGCAAGTGCTCCTAGAATCACGCGCTCTAGCCACTTTTGCTTTGGGTCGAGCTCAGAGTTTTGCCTCCTCACCCGCGTACGCTTTCTTGTCCAGAGTTTAGTTTCGCCTATGCTCTGTAGTTTGAGTTTTATCTCACCCCTTTTGAAGCCTAGTTTTTCCCTGGCACATCTTGTCCGGAAGTTTAGTCGCGTCTACTCTTCTTTTGTTTTCATTCTTCTTCAACATGCGTTACAAGTTTCATTCTGACACATGTCTTAGGGGTTTTCTGCTTCTTTTTTATCTCTTCTTCAAGAGTGTAAATTTTAGGGTTCTTTCGTATTCAATCATCTTCAACCCTGAACGCTCGAAAGTTGTCACTTTTCTCACTTATCATGTTGAAGATATTTGAATAGGGGCAGCTGTTGCACCCCAAAATTTACCCTCTTGATTTAGGCTTATGTTTCATCAAGAATATCATATTGCATTACATTCATACATTATGATGGGATCAAAGTTCTTTGGTTATCAAGTCTTCCTCAAGCTTTGAAGGTTGATTGCATTGACAAGTTGCTCAAGTGGAATCTTATCATCTAAACCTTTGGATCTTTCAAGCTCAAATGTTATTGTATATCTCAAGATATGTTATCCATCTCCTTGGATCATCAGAGGATTGAAGTTTATGTTTGATTATAAGAAGGAATCACTCCTTTGATTCATCGGTAAAATTATGGTTTTGCTTGATCAAGGCTATTGATTAATGTACAAGTCTTGATTCGGAAGCTACAACATCTCATTGGCATTTGAAAGGTCTTTGTACAAGAAATTGGCCAAGATGTTCAGAAGATTTGAAGTTTTGAAGATGGTTCATCAGGCTCCTAAGATGTTAACCAAAATTAGGGTTTGGTCCAAGTTGAAGTAATTGGGGTCTATATGAGCCAATTCATGAAGCATCACTATCTTATCATCATTGGAATCAAATTTGATCAAGGAGTCTCTCATGATACTCAGTGGAATTAGGGTTTTAAGCTTGATCAGCTATCTCCTAGCATATGGCACAAAACTAGGGTTTTGGATTTAATCAGGATTTCTCTGACTTTTTCACCCAAACTTGTTACCATGGTTCACCACATGTTATTAAGCATTTAAGATTGAAAGATTGAGGTTCAATTTGGATTGGAAATGGTTCAATTGATCAAAAGGGGCAAATTGGTCATTTTGACCAAAGTCAGTAAAATCAGGAGTTAACCTAGTAGACTTTTGGTCAACCATCAATTCAAGCATCCCCTTTTCATATTCCATACCCAAATTCATCTTTGAGTCACGAGAAATCGTGAATTTGAGAGTAACTTGTTCAAGAAGTAACTTAAAATTTGAAAAAAATGCTAAGTGCCAAAATGACTTCTCTTGGGCAAGCCACGCGCGTAATTTCATCAAACACTTGGCATGCCATTTTGTGGAATAAATTTCTTGTGACACAAGCCTCAATTTGAAAAATTAAAAAGAGCATTTTGTAGTCTCCCGTGAGAACTTCCCATTGAACTTTGAATCATTCAATTTGGCCAAGAATTGAGTGAGTTGTGATGCTTCAAAGTTGGTATCTCAAAGTTGGCTTCATGCACACCATGCATGCCCATGCACGCGCGCGGACCAAGCAGGCCAAATTGCATTTTTGCCTCAATTTTTCAACATCATTTCTCCATTAAGTCAGCATCAATTTGGAAAATTCAAAGCCCTAAGAAGTTCTATATTTAGAGAACTCTTGAAATGCCCCTAAAGCATCCAAAACGCACGAAGGAATTGCAAATGGCCTAAGCATAAAGTCAGCTAGCCAGATTATTTGAAAACCATGCCCATGTTGCAATTTTTTTTGCACAACTTCAGTTTTGATTGTTGTCAACGTAGCCAGCTCACCAAGTGCACATGCTTTGCTCAAAATTCCACTCAACATGACATCACCAAAACGACTTCTAGGATGGGCATAAGTAGAAACAAAATGCATCACCATTTGGACAATCTTCATTTTTCTGTTTTTTGCAAATTTTGCTTCTAACAGCCTTGAGTTTTTCAAAGACCCTTCTACCCTCAGCAGTCACTCTATATAAGCCATATTTCACTCTCTTTGAAGGCACGCATTCATTCTCTCAAAAAATCAGAAGTTGCAATCTCTCTCTCTCAAAAAATTTCTGCTTCAAAGCTCCTTTATTCTCCATTCCAGAGCTCGATTCATGACCATTTTCACTTCATTGGAGCATTAGAAGCAAGGGACAAGGGTTTTCGCTTTATTTCATAGGCCATAGTTGAGTTTATTTCTCAACTCGAAAGGTAATTTTCAGATCTTGATTCTCCACAATTTTGCTTGTTTCATGTGATTTAAAGCTTGTGATCATGTTCATAGCTGGCCAGATCTTACATCTGATGTATAAACTTGTTTTATTTTGAAGCATATGTGATTTGGTGAACTTCTGGTTTTTCAATATTTAATCATTTTCTCAATTTTCTTGCTCTGATTTCTACTTCCATGGTCAATCATTTTGAATTTTGTAAAAAGCATGATGTAGTTGGTAATTTGAACTTTGATTTGTGATTGGAATCATTGATTTTGGTGGAGAAATGAGTATGTATGATGGACTTGAACATGAGCCCTAGAATAAGTCTTGCGCGCGTTTTGAGTTGGCCCGGAGGTTGAAGATGATGGTGTGGATGGATCTGATTGGTCCATGTGATTTTTAATGCATTTTTCATATTTTTGATTTTATTTGATTTTCTGATTTTATTTTTGTGATCCAAACATTTTCAAAAATCATGAAAAAATTATCATAGGCCAATAATAATTTCTAGTATTTGTCATATTTGTCTTGAATTTTTTTTAAATGATTTGATTGGTTTAAAAATTCATAGGTTTAATTAATTGATTGTTCAAAGATTATTTTTTATTTTAATAGTTCCTTTGATCTAAAAATTCCACAAAACATATCTTGGACTCATGAAATAATATAGAATTAGATTATGAAATTTGTTTAGCATTTTCTCTATTTTTGTTTAGAAATTTAATTTGAGAAGTTATGTTGAATTTTTGCCTCGTAATTTTTATTTTAATACTTCCCTTAATATAAAAATTCTAAAAAAAATCATACAAGCTTATTTTTAATCATAGACTCTGAATATATTTTAATTTTGACCTTGTTGTGACTTTTGGCTAGGTTTTTCTTTTTTCCCTTAATAATATTTTAATTGTTATTTGTTTTGTTTGATTTTTATTTTAATACTTCCATTAATTCAAAAATTCCAAAAAAATCAGGGATGCATGTTTTTAATTCTAACATTTGAAGATATTTTTGGTTGGATGTTTTTTCTGAGTTTTGACTAGAATTTCTTTTTTGGATGTGATTATTTATTTAATTGATTATTTGTTTGAAATTGATTTTGTTTTTGACTTTTCCTTAATTCAAAAAAATGTGAAAAAATATGTATTCTGACATATAGGGTTTCTTTGTGATTTGTATGATCTTAGTTTGTATTGTTTGAATTTTGATCTTACTTAATCAATATTTAAGATTAAAAGTCAAAAATTAGGGTTTTGTTGCTTATGGTGCAAGTTTCTCTTTCAAAACCCTTATGCCCTGGACTTTCACTAGAATTCAATTCTTGATTAGGGTTCATGAATGTGTTGAGGATCTGTAAACCATTTCTCTTGAATTATTTGACTTGGTTTGATATTTTTCCATGAATTATTTGGAAAACTTGCCTAGTTTTGATAATTTAGCTAACTAGTTTTGAACTTTGGACCTCATTTGATTCCTTCCTCAATCATTCATGAACTTAAGGCTTTCTTTATGACTTCTACACACTTCAAATATTCTAAGAAGTTTTTGGCTTGATTTATTGATCCTTGTTTCTATTTTTTATATATTTTTGAAGTGAAGGTACCCAATTGATGTTGCATATCTTGTTGCATATTGTTTGATGGCCAATGAACTTGAGTGAGGCCTATAATTGGGCACCTAATGATCATGTTGATTCTGATTATCCACAATAACTCAAGTCATTTCACTTAAAGCCCCATGTTTGAATGTTTGAATCTTTTTGATGCACCATGTGGAATTCCTCTTCCATTATGCTTGTGAGCTGGGATGATTTAATTGTGCATGTTTGAATTATGTTTGCTACTGACCTATATGGTCTTTTATTGTATTCTTCTCAAGCTCCCATGATCCTTGATTGATGTTCAATTGTCAATTCAATATGGTGATAGAAAGGAGCAACATTCCTCTGATTCTTTTGACCTAATTGTGCATGTGCCTGTTTCTTTTCTGTCTATGATACCCAATGCTCTGATAATTGTTATCATGTTTTCCTCACTTAATCATGTTTCATCCACCCGTTATGTGAGACATCATTCACTTTATGGAATATTAACTTGTTTGTTGAATGTGCGAGGTACTTTGAGAAAAGTTATCCAGTTTTGACTTGGGGCTATTGTGTTTCACTTTATTTGTGGAACACAATTTATTATATTGGCACTGTTCTTGTGCTTGGCATGTTTGATAGTTTATGCAGGATATATATGCATGTGATTATGAATGCTATTCATTACCCATGGGATCTGTTCATATCTGATGGCTTCATTACTTACATCCTGATGGTGTAATTTCTGACTTGATTTGTCTACTGATGCCATCTTGCTTGAAGTTCTCTGGGTTTCTTTTATTCTTTCTCAGTTGCTACGGATATTTATCCGTTTGGTATTGCACTATTTCATTTCTTCTATTTTCATGTTGCATAGTTCTCTGATTGCATGATGGGACCTTTGTTGCTGATACCTGTCAGGAGGCCCTCTGGTTTTTGTCTGATGCATGTGTTGTGTTTGCTTTTGATCGATGAGTCACTCAATTTAGAAATTGAGACCACGACTTCGCTCTCAGTTCATGTTCCCTATAGGATGTTTATTGTTTTTCTTCTTTAATTGTTGATCGATGAGTCACTCAATTTAGAAATTGAGATCACGACTTCGCTCTCAGTGCATGTTCCCTATAGGATGTTTATTGTTTTTCTCCTTTAATTGTTGATCGATTATTCACTCAATTAAGAAATTGAGATCACGACTTCGCTCTCATTGCATGTTCCCTATATGATAGTTTTGTTAAGATTCCTTTAACATGTTAATTAAGGTAGGGTTTTCCTTTATCCTCAACCTTAGGGTCAACCATTATTTGATAACATTAGGGCTAGAGATTAGGATAGTCGCCCTTAGTTGTTTTCTTTTCCTTTGCATTCTGCATCTTAAAACAAAAATATGTTTTCTTGGAAAATCATAAAACACCTCTAATAAACTCAAACCCTTCTTCAAGGTAAAACATACAAACCAATCATACTTTATCTGTGTGCCTCTTAGCTTTGCTTTTAAACCTGGTTTACCGATGTTTCGCCATCGCACATTTGTTTGAAGCCGATGTTTCTCCATCGCATCTGTTTTTTATCCTACTTTGATTCTCAATATCATTGTTAGGTGTGATGTTTCGTCATCCGATTTATTGATGTTTTAACATCCTTGCCATGATACTGTGCTATCTTTTAGCCGATGTTTCGCCATCGCACATTTGTTTGAAGTCGATGTTTCACCATCACACATGTTTTTTATCCTACTTTGATTCTCAATATCATTGCTAGGTGTGATGTTTCGTCATCCGATTTATTGATGTTTTGCCATCTTTGCCATGATACCTTGTTATCTCTTATCCGATGTTTTGCCATCGCACATTTGTTTGAAGCCGATGTTTCGCCATCGCATCTGTCTGTTATCCTGCTTTGATTCTCAATATCATTGCTAGGTGTGATGTTTTTTCAACCGTTTTTTTATCATTTGATTTTTCTCCATCTGTGACATGTTACTATGTTATTATTTAGTCAATGTTTGATCATCTCATTTGTTTGTTGTTTCATTCAATGTTTTGCCATCTTGATTGTTTTTGTTTGTCTTAACTAAAAAACACAAACCAACCAAAACATGTAAGCCGAACTACGGCTGCTTTGATTCCTTAAAAGGGATACGTAGGCATTGGGGTAGGGCCCGATCGAGCATAACTTTTATTTCATTTTCCCTACATTGTTTTCTTTTTCTTTCGCATGCATTCCCTTTTCATCTTTAAGCCATAGACATAGGATTTGACCACACCCATTAGATTAGACAACAAGAGTGGATACCGTAGAGTACTACGGGCGTGTGGGGTGCTAATACCTTTCCCTTGCGTAACAGACTCCCTTACCCGATCTCTCAGTCGAAAGACCGTAATTTCTCCCTTTTCAGGTTTTCTCGATGTTTACCTTTCCCTTTTGGCGGGATAAAATACGTTCGGTGGCGACTTCTTTGATGTTTCATTACATCCAGATGACAGGTTCCGGCCGGGTGGTTTCAAAGTGCATCATGAGGACCATCCCTCCTAGCATACCCAAAATGTCGTAAAGCCAAACAAGGATTATAGGTGATTCCTCCCCTAATGCCAAGGAGAGGGACATTAGGGAATTCCCCATAGCGATCGATGATAATAACATCCTCCAAAGATCGAGAACACCAATGAATATTCGAATGCGTGAGTAACATTTACCTATTAGACTATCTCATTACTTGCTCATTCTTCAAAACAGATCGAGGTAGGTGCGAAACAAACCACCTAGCCAACAAAGGAGTGCAACACATAAGAATTACCCTTCCCATAGATAAGAAGAGCCAAGGAGGAAAAACACTATGATGGAAACAAGTCATAACATCAACAACAACCCCTCAATATTTGACGTTGAAAATTTTGATTATTGGAAAGATATGATCAGAAGTTTCTTCCTAGCCTATGAATCTGACCTATGGGATATGGTGACTGATGGATACTTACATCCTATTAATGAAAGCGGTCAAAATATTGACAGAAAAAGAATGACAGATCATTAAAAGCAAGACTTCAGAAATCATCACTAGGCCAAAATTATTCCCTTGAGTGCCATCTCATACTCAGAGTATGAGAAAATCACAAACAAAGAGACAAAAAAGCACATGTTTGATTCATTGAGAATGACGCATGAAGGCAACACGCAAGTCAAAGAAATCAAAGCCCTTGCGCTAATTCAGAAGTACGAAGTCTTCAAAATGGAAGAAGATGAAACCATTGAAACAATGTTCTCTAGATTTCAAATTCTTGTTACTGGGCTAAAGGTGCTGGACAAAGGGTAGTCAACTGTTGATCATGTAAAAAAGTTCATCAGAATTTTACCAAGGAAATGGAGACCCATGGTCACTACTCTCAAACTTGCAAAAGATCTGAACAAAATCTCTCTAGTAGAACTTGTCAGCTCTCTCAGAAGTCATGAGATAGAGTTAGAAGATTATGAGCCCCAGAAGCAAGGTAAGTCTCTCTCTCTGAAATCTAATAAATATGAAACCAAATTTTTGCAGGCAAAAGCAGGAGTAGAAAACTCTGGTGAGTCCTCGTCAGAAGAAGAAGAACTATTCCTTCTATCCAGAAGAATCAATCAACAGTGGAAGCACAGGAAGAGGAAATTCAGAAACTCCAGAAGAATAGGGAATGACTATGAACAATCTTATGGATACAGAAAATCCAGTAACAGAAACATTACCTGCTATGAATGCAATAAACAAGGTCACTACTGAAGCGTTTGTCCAAATCCTCAAATACAAAAACCTAAAAAGAAGTTATTTAAGGAAAAGAAGAAAAGTCTTATAGCAACGTGGGATGACTCTGAATCGTCTGAAGATGTAACAGAATCAGAAGATGAATGAGCCAATATAGCTCAAACAGACAACTTATCAGATGTCTCTGAATCCTCTAAATCAGAATCACAATCAGAATCAGACTCAAATTTAGAAGAGGTATTTTATAACTTTTCTAGATCTTAATTAGAAGAGAGTCTGTCAAAAATTCTAGAAAGGTATCAGAAACTTCGAGTCATAAACAAGAACCAGAAAAAGGATCTAGTTTCTAACTCTGAAGAAACTAAGACTCTGAGATTGGAAAACTCTGAGTTGAAAGAAAAAATTTCAAAACTTGAAAATGAATTACAAAATACTCAGAAGGAAACCATCTCAGAAGTTCCAAGTAACCCTTATAAGATCATAAAGGAATATGATCATAACTTTCAAAAACTCCTCGCTAAAAATATAGATAGAAGTAAGATGGCTTCAATGATCTATGGAGTCAGCAGAAATGGCAGAAAAGGTATAGGATACAAAGGTAAAGTATCCCAACCTAAGAAAGTTAAGTATTTGGTTATTAAACACACTCCTCTTTATTATCACTTCACTACTAGGCAAACACATGATATAAACTATACCAGTAAAGCATTTTCTGCTAAACCAAAATTCAAACAGAATTTTGGAAACTCTAACAATTATGGACCCAAAAAGATATGGGTACCAAAAGACAAAATCATCTACGTTGCAGATATTTTTAACAACAAGATTGAAACACCAGTCCTAACAACTTGATTAAGGATGCTCTCTACACATGGAGGGAAGAAATCATATTTTCCAAAGCCTTGAATTTAAAGGATTCGCAAGCTTCATAGGCAATCAGAAACAAAAATTTATTGACTCTGAAACTATTGGGAACGGGAATGAGAATACTACATTAGAAGCTCTCTAAAGAATCTCAGTTGAATCCAGAAGACGATTGTCACACCTTCTCAAGCAACTTCTTACTTTTTGATTATTGACAAAAAGGGGGAGAACCAGTGATATTTTGACTCCTATCAGAAGCAAATCTGTGTTATCAGAAGATCTTCAGGGAAGTATTTTACTTTCTCGATTATTTGAGTATTCTACTCAGGGGGGGGGGGTTTATTCTTTGTTATTTATACTCCATCAAAATATACAAGTTTTTGTCAACATCAAAAAGGGGAAGATTGTTAGAACATAATTTGGTTCTACATCCCTGCAAGAGTTTTAATGATAAAAAACACATGGTATATATATAAAAGAATAAATATGCTTGCTAATAAAAGTATCTTTACTTGCAGGAAGTTCTGATATGAAAAAGATGTTCTGATGTAAGGAGCATAGACGATCTTCCAGAAGTTCTGGTTATGCGACCAAAGAAGATGAGAGTACTATGATAGAATCAGATGCATCCTTCTTAGAAGAAAATCTGTGTGACACGCTTATATGAAAAAGTTTTGTTACAACTTCTGAATGCACCAGCGCTGTGAAACAGGATCACTGATACTCTGATATGTAAAGTTATGATACAAGTTGTAAAGGACTCTCAACGGTAACATTCAATCTCTGATGTGAGAAGTTCTGAAGCGTTACAATTTATCAATGCAATATCAAAGGTAATAGCTACAAACAGACAAGGATATCCTGGTTTAGAAAGTTCATTAACTCGGATTATGAACATACCAAAAGCATCTTCTTATGTCAATGTTGCAAGGCCTATAAAAAGAAGACAAAAAGAAGAATTCAAGTGATGAACTACTGCACACAAAAAGAAGAATTCACGTGAAAGTACAGTAATGCAGCAATCATCTTTCATCCTCAAACGTTCATATTCAAACTGTGTAAAACATCACTGTCAGTGATATTATTTTATTAGAAACACTATTGTACACATTTATTCAATTACTATTTAGGCATTTCCTTGAGAAAATCGGGTTGTGGTTTTGGACTCAAGAAGACTTTGGTAGTTGTCAAAGTAGTTTTCTAATCAAGATTGATTAGTGGATTAAGGCCTCGTTGGAGCGAGGCGATATCACCTTGGAGGGTGGACTGGAGTAGTTTGAGTTCAAACGAACCAGGATAAAAATCAACGTGTTCTTTCCATTGATTTTTGAGATCCCAATTCAACCCCCTCCCCCCTTCTTATGTTTTTCAATTCTTCATATGGCAACCTTCTGGAGAAGCAATCATAATGCCAATTTTGTTACCCAAAGCATTGGAAGCTCCATAAAAACCATAGTCCATCAGGATCCTTGTTCAGGTCCGTCATACGGTCCAGGTTTTTCAGAGTCAGTTATCAACATGATATTCTCGTCAGAGAATTCAAAGTTCATGGATTGGTAGTCTTCAACAGCTTGATGGGCCAAATGATCTGCTAGTACACTTCCTTTTATGGCCTTTTGTGTAGTGTATTGGATGTCATATTCAGTCAGAATCATTTTCCATCTAGCTATTAGTTCGGAGAGAACTGGCTTCTCCAAGATATACTTGATAGGGTCCATCTTAGAAATCAATAAAGTGGTGTGAGTCAACATATACTATCTTAGCCGGAGAGCAACCCATGCCAGAGCGCAACAAGTTTTCTCGAGCAGTAAATATCTGGTTTCACGGTCGGTAAACATTTTGCTCAGGTAGTATATTGCATGCTCTTTTCAGCCAGGCTTATCATGTTTGCCCGGCACACACCCCATTGAATTCTCTAATACAGTCAAGTACATGATCAAGGTTCTTCTTTCAACTAGAGGCATCAAGATAGGAGGTTCTTGTAAATATTACTTGATCTTGTCAAAGGAAGCTTGGCAGTCGTCGTTCCATTTGATTACTTGATATTTCTTCAAGACTTTGAATATTGGCTCACAAGTAGAAGTTAGATGAGATATGAAGCGAGCAGTGTAGTTAAGTCAATCCAAGAAGCCTCTGACTTCCTTCTCGGAACGGGGAACTGACATTTCTTGAATGGCTTTGACCTTCGCAAGATCCACTTCAATACCTTTGCCACTAACAATAAAACCTAGAAGATTTCCAGACCTTACTCCAAAGGTGCACTTGTTAGGATTTAGCCATAGCCTATACTTCTTAAACCTTTCAAACAACTTGTATAAGTGATCAAGGTGCTCTTCCTCAGTCTGGGACCTTGCAATCATATTATCCATATAGACTTCTATCTCATGATGGATCATGTCATGAAATAGAGCTACCATAGCACATTGATATGTTGCCCCTGCATTCTTCAAACTGAACGACATGACCTTGTAGCAAAAAGTGCCTCATTGTGTAACCAAGGTGGTATTATCCATGTCCTCGGGAGCCATCTTGATTTGATTGTACCCAAAGAAACCATCCATGAAGGAGAAGACTTTATGTTGAGCCATGTTATCAACCAAGACATCAATATACGGTAAAGGGAAGTCATCTTTGGGGCTCGCCCTATTCAAGTCCCTATAGTCTACGCACATACGAGCCTTCCTATTTTCTTCGGTACGGGGACCACATTTTCCACCCATTGGGGGTATGATGTCACAGCTAGAAAACCTGCATCAAACTATTCCATTACCTCAGCCTTTATCTTTTCAGACATGTCAGGACGCATACGACGAACTTTTTTCTTGAATGGAAGACAATCTTCTTTTATTGGTAGACGATGAACCACAATGTCAGTATCAAGCCCTGGCATATCTTCATACGACCAAGCAAACACTTGGACATAGTCATGCAACATTTGGACCAATTTACCTTTGATATCTTCTTCCAAGCTGGAATCGTCTTGACGTCTTTCTTGTTTGTCTCAGTACCTAGGTTGATTACTTCAACTGGCTCTTCATGAGATTGAATAGTTTTTTCCTCTTACAACAGAAGTCTGGATAGTTCCCCTGGTATTTGACAATCTTCTTCTCCTTCGTCTTCTACTTGGTTGATTGGATGTTTAAAGTCATGGCTGACAGTAGCTGAGTCGTTGGCAATGAGATCCGGAGTGGATCGGGATCTGCAAGTGTGTGAGTGTGTGCATGTAAGATACATGGCTATTTTAAAAAATTCAAATAAGAAACGGAAAGACAATGAGCGTAAAAATTGAATGTAAAAGGTCCAATGTTGTTCATTAAATGATCATATGGCATATGGAAATGAACAAACCCTTAACAAATGGACCATGGTGCCCTGGGCAAGGCCCATGGTTTAAAGTCATTGTTTGGAATTAAAATTACAGACAAAAGTTCTTGAATTGACAAAACAGTAAATAATAATTACTCCTCGTTGAAGGAGATGAGAATGAAATCCTTTGCATGCCAGTTGTTGAGTCCTTCACCAACAGTCGGGTAAATCCATTCATCAAAGTCACAGTCATCCTCAGAGTCTTCAATAGCGTTCACTTCATGATTACCAATGCGAAGAGGTGGTTTTCCTACGCGAGCAAGTCTGACCTCCCTATGAGATTTGGCAGTGAAACCCAACTCAAACTTGTATTCTTTGAAAGGAATGTCGGAGAGTTGTCCACAAATAGTACAACTTCTATCTTCAACCGCGGCGCGGGCATCTTTGAGTGGAACCATCCTTGGCACAACTTCATCAGTTTTTGGAATGTCAGAAGATATTTTGGTGGAGGAAACCACGGGAGGAATCACTTCGAAGGCTTGGCACGGAGTCTCTATAAACTCACCATCCATTTCCTTATACTTAAACGAATTCAGGTGGCTAACCATGAATTCTTCTTCACCACAAACAGTGACAATCTTTCCCTTGACTGGATATTTCAACTTTTGGTGAATGGTGGATGTCACTGCTTCTGCCCCATGTATACAAGGGCGTCTAAGTAAACAAGAGTAAGCGGGACGGATGTCCATCACATAGAAAGAAGAATTGAAAGTTTGTGAACCAACTTTAATGGGGAGATCCAAATCTCCGTGCACCGTCCTTTTGGACCCATGAAAAACCCTCACGACTATGTCACTTTGTTTTAACACCATACCTTCATAATCTAACCGGTCCAAGGCACCTTTGGGTAGAACATTTAAAGAGGAACTGGTATCAACCATGACATGAGCCAGGGTAGTTCCTTTGCATTCAATAGAGACATGCAAGGCCTTGTTATGATTCCTTCCAACTGGTGTCAAATCAGCATCAGAGAACCCCAATCCATTATCGGTGGTCAGACTTGCAACACAGTTTTCAAATTGATCAGTTGTGGTCTCTTGAGGTATGTGTGCTTTCTTCAAAAATTTGACTAAAGATTGGGCATGAGCATCAGAACGAAGCAACGAAGACATCATGGAAATTTTGGAGGGGGTTTGCCCCAATTGTTATACTATCTGGAAATCACTTTTCTTTATAATATTCAAGATTTCCTCCATCTCTTGGGTGGAAGGTTCCTCAGTAGTAACATCTTTTGCCGGCACCTCTGTCCTGGTAGGCTCAAATACTTTCTCTTTACCCCCAGTGTCAGTACTAGGCTTATCAATGGTAAAGCAGACAGGTGTCGTTGTAGTAGTCGGAGGTGAAATGTTAGGAGAGAAAATCCCCCCCATTCTCGTTACCTTGCTAGAACCAGCAATATTTGTAACATCATCAGTGTCGTCGTTGTTGATCCAGGAATCTTGCTTAATTCCATGATAGTAAACTTAAGCGCCGTAATTCCAAGGGACTGCTTTGTTGGAGGAGTAAGGAATCGACCCAGGAGAAATAATTATCAAGGGAGAAATCGTTGGTTCGTTAGAAATCCTAATAGTAACATTTGAAGACATCCTAAGAGGCTTGTTAGAAATTGTTATGATAGAAACGTCTTCAGCTTTATCGGTCAAACTTTTGATGGATGAAGTTCTTTAAAATAGGATCTCATGACTATTTATCAGGCGTTGAACACCTTCTTTCAGCCATTTGCATCCATTAATTTGTTCGGCGCAACAATTACAGTCTTTCAAACATCCAGGGAAAACCCCAACTCTCAGTAGGTTCTCTTTAACAATGGTCAGCAGAGTAGTCAAATCTTCAAAGGAGGAAACAAAAACAATGTCTTCAATTGCATTGACACCTTTTCCATGATTTGGCATTGGTGCAGTTATAACATTCAGAGTTGTAGGTGGATCAAACTCAATAGTTTTGTTGTCGATAATATCTTGAATCTTGGTTTTTAAAGCCCAACATTGATCAGTTTCATGCCCAAGGCTGTTGGAATGATATGCGCATTTGGCATTAGGATTGTACTTCGGTGATGAGACATTGGGATTTGATGGTGGATCACGCAATGTCACTAAGCTGGCCTTTAACAAGTGTTGTAAGGCTTGGGACAATGACATATTAATTCTTGTGAACTGTCTTCTTGGAACCTCAGACCTTTGATGGTTGGCTTATTGTGGTTGTCTTTGAGTAGATGGTGGGTTGGAGATCAAAACAACATTAACAGATGGACGGTGATCCTTCTTGGTATAGGCCCTTGACCCATATACAACATTGGCTTCTTTCTTTCCAATAAAGGGATTCTTTACAGTGTTTGATATAGAAGCAGATGCCATGCGAATTTTTCCACTCTTGATAACACTCTCAACCCTTTCACCATTCAGAATTAACTCAGTGAAACCGGATGATGAGTTCCCAATTAACAAGTTAAAAAATGGGCCAGTTAATGTTCCCATGAACATGTCCACCAGCTCCCTATCAGTCAGTGGTGGTCGAACGCTACCAGCAAGGTCCCTCCATTTTTGTGTGTACTCTTTAAAACTTTCATTAGTACCCATTGTAATTCCTTGAAGTTGGACTCTAGTCGGTGCCAAATCAACGTTGCACTGATATTGACGGTAGAAAGCGGTGGCCATATCTTCCTAATTGTGAATGTTGGAACCCTCCAACTGATAAATCCATTCTAAATGAGTCCCAGACAAACTCTCTTGAAACAAGTGTACCCAGAGCTTGTTATCAGTGGTATACGGTTGTATTTTGCAGACATAGGACCTTAAGTGAAGCATTGGGCACAAAACTCCGTCGTACTTAGAAAAGATTGGAATCTAGAATTTATGGGGGATAACAACCCTAGGAACTAAGCCCAAATCACCAAAACCCAAGCCATGTACAACTTGAATTTCCACAGCTTTCAACCTATCTTCCAGTTTCTTGTACTTATCCTCAACTGGTGGATACTGTTCATCAATGTAATCTTCATCCTCAAAAGCTTGATTATTTGCACCCCAGCACGGGTGCTCCTTGCATCTTCGTCTTGGTTCTCGTCCTCCTCGGACGACTCTTTAACCACATGTGCTTGACGGACAGGGCCTTTAAACCTTTTTCCCATGTTGATCAGGGCCTTCTTCTTGGTCTTCTTTTTGGCCACTAGAAGTGACATCAACTCTTGTTGTCCCTTGTCCAGGGTCAGCAAGGTTTCTTGGAATTATGAATTCTGCGCTAGCAAATCTTTCACGGTCTGCTCTATATCCATCATAATGAAATAAACAGTAGAAAGATAAGGAAACCTGTGTTTGAAAACCTTTTTATGTTATGATGCATGTAATGCGTATGCAAATGATTTCAAGGACTTTTAAGATTTAAATTTGTTTATACAAAAAGAGAACAAACATTAATTGCATTAATAAGTTCAAACGATTACAATATGCCTCTTGGGCTTACGATGGAAGAAACAAAGATAATACAAAATAACTCCTAAAACAAAAAGGACTCAAGCTTCCCAGGAGCGCATCCTCTTCGGTGCAATATAGTCATTCAAACTCCGCTCTTCATGAAGTTGCCTCGTGAGCTCCAAAACCTTCTTCTCGCTTGCGTAGAACTGGGTTTCAAAGGTATCTCGTTCCCCTTTGAGTTGAATCCAATATCTTTGCAACTCCTCGTGGGTAGTCGGCATGTCAGGATGGAGAATAGTTTAAGGAACATCTCCCTCGGCAATAGGCTTCATGATGATAATTAGAATGGCCTCATAAGGCATCGTGAGGTTTTGAGCGCGGGCTTGCACCCACTTCAGATAAGGCTCCAAAGGAATGGAGTTCTTATGCTCCAAAGTCTTGCTATCAACTTTGTTTACCATGCCCCAAGCTCGTATGAATCTTTGACGGTAACCTTGGACATTGTTATCATAGTCAAATGCAATTCCTTAGACAAGTGCATCATAAGGACCATCCCTCCTAGCATACCCAAAATTTCGTAAAGCCAAACAAGGACTATAGGTTATTCCTCCCCTAATGCCAAGGAGATGGACATTAGGGAATTCCCCATAGCGATCGATGATGATAACGTCCTCTAAAGATCGAGAACACCAATGAATATTCAAATGCGTGAGTGACATTAACCTATTATACTATCTCATGCCTTGCTCATTCTTCAAAATAGATCGAGGTAGGTGCAAAACAAACCACCTAGCCAACAAAGGAGTGCAACACATAAGAATTACCCTTCTCTTCATGGTGCGAGTGTGAAAATAATGCAAGATGTCTCTGAGCAAGGTAGGCACCGGGTTACGAGATAGAAAAACTTTGACCGCATTGACATCTATGAGTTGGTCCGGGTTAGGAAAAAGTAATATCCCATAGATTAGAAGAGCCAAAACCTCTCCAAAAGCTTGAAAATCCAAAGTATCCTAAAAGAATTGAGCCTTCTCAAACAGAAACTTGGCTAGAAAACCTTTAACACCACTTCTTGTTTCCCAATTTGCCACGACGTTGGACCGTTGCAAATGTAAAGCTCGAGAAATCTCCTCAGGTCTTGGGTCTCTCTCAGTATCGGTGAAGGGTAGTTGATCAAGAATAGGCACTCCCAAAAGTTGAGAAAACTCCTCCATAGTGGGCACTAGTTGGTATTCAGGAAATGTGAAGCAATAATGCTTAGGGTCTAAGAATTGGAAAAACACATGTACCATATCTTCTTCAAAGTTTGTGGTAACCAAGTTGATGAGAAAATCATACTTCTTGGTGAATGGAGAATCATTGGGAACCCTTGATGCTAATTCTTTAAGTTCAGGAGGCACTTTCACAAGGTTGATTCAGATGGTGTTTCTTCATGCGGAAGCCATGTCCTACAAAACAGCACAAAGATAAATCCCAAAGTCCTTGAAATGGTTAGTGCAAATACGATGGTATGATGTCATGATGTTATGTACAAGTAAATACATACACACAAAGCAAAAAAATTCTTAGGTTTAGGATTGCATAAGGTTTCATTGGTAAGTACCCTCTTGAAGTTTAGTTGGTTCAACCTGTCCGAGAAAGTAATTGGGTTCTAAGGAATCTCAATATCATTGATCTTTCTTCATTGGGCATTGTTTCAGTGCAAGCCTCTGCTTTGGCGACCAAAATATCCCAAAAGTCAGATCTCAATGAGCATAGTATCGAGTATTAACCAACTTTGGACTGCACCAAAGTCGGCTATCTCACTACTTCCTAATGGCCAAGTTGTTCAATTAAGGGTTCTAAAGTTCATTGGTGCTTCATGACATCGCTCAGTGGCCCCGTATTCTCCTTAATTCGCCATAAGGGATATAGGTACACACAAATATGTCACACTAACATAGCTATTGTCTTAACCATATCGTTCTACACCGTACAATCTCCATAATTTTTGCTATTTTACGTAATGGTGTTCCCAGATCCGGGTGGAGGATCAATACAAACCCAAACAAGGACCCATAAATATAAAGCAAATAATTCAAACAATGAAAGCATTTTAAAGGTGATCTATCTCTAAGGTAACCCCACTTTTAGATAAGTCCCCAGCAGAATCGCCAGTTCTGTAATACGGTGGGAGAACTGACTTGGGTGTTTGGCGTTTTATCGCAATTATTGCAGTTAGCAAGAGTCGCCACCAAATTTTCTTTTATCCAATAAAGGAAAGGGTGAAAAGAACAGGAAAGACCTTTTGAGAATTTTCTTGAGTTCGGGGGGTAGGTTATGAAAAGGGAAGGTGTTATTACCCTTTTCATCCGTAGTTATCTATGGGCTCTTAGTTTCTAGCTCACTTTGAAAATGCTTTGTTTGATGGTTTTTGAAAGTATTTTTGAAAGTTCCTTCGCTTAGGAGAACTTTGTAATGATTATCGTCTCTATAATAATGTACACAAAGTGTTGACATTTTGAAAATATTTCATGTTTGAAAGTGTTGATGTGTTTTTTGAATGATGTTTTGAAGAATGATTGTGAGCAAGCAACTATGAACGTTCTACCTACTCAAAAAGTCTTTGTTCATTTCCTCGTCCTTTAGATATTGCTATCTTACCATTGATTGATAAGAAGCCCTATCATTGGATGCAAAGGGACAGGCGCGGGTCATCGTATAGTCATAGAAGGAAACTTTGTAGGATACCTTAGCAATTTCTTGTAAGGGTCTAAGATTGTTTACGAAGGCAACATCGAAGGGTCATTGAGGGACTACGATCTTGTATTCGAGGGTCATTGCTAAAGTATCGCACGTTCGAGGGACATGAATATTTTATTCGTAAGGCAACAAGTGGAGTTAACCCTATAGGTGCAAGTGTGCAAGTATTTATTTTCCATGCATTGTTTTGTCTTGAATTTCGGTTTTCTAGTTATTGATTTTATCTTGCCATACAAACCCTAATTACTAGCATTTATATTTGAAAGCGATAAGTTGCGGAAATTAAATATCCTATGCTATTACATCATTTGGGGATGGGGTATACAAGTTTACAAATGGGGAATGGAAAGCAATAAAAGCCCTAATTATCTATTACAACCATATTGAATTGAATAATATACAAGCAACTAATAAATATAATGTACACGGATATAAATGGGAAAGAAATGGATTTTTGTTTGGATTTTGTTATGAAAACAATTTTCATGTAATTAACTAAAAGGAGAATAATCAACTAGAATGAGGAAAGGTGTTGGGATTGTTTGTATATGATGCTTAGAAGCTTTTGGAAGCAAAATGCCAAGAAACACACAAGTGGTTTTTTGATTTTGAGATTTCTGGCCAGAATATGCAACAATGGAGGTTTGTTATGTGATTCTGACTTTGGGAGTGTTTGAGGGCTTGAGCATTTGTGTCCTATGCTGCAATAGACTTGTGTATATGTATGGGAAAGGTTAGAGATCAATTACACTCAAGATTTCTGAGTTCTAGAATTTTGGCTTAGACATGTTGCTTTTAGTTGACTTTCCTTGTGTGCAGAGAAAATAATTGAGAGGCTCAAGGAGTTGACAATTGCAAAAGCTTGCTTTTCTAAAATGGAAGTGGTACCTTTCTTCCTAAAATGGATTAATCACTTGGAGAATGGCTTAAATGCTTGGATCAAAGCTCTAACATTTGTGTAAACATTTAATTACGGAGTGAAATGCAAGTTAGAAACATGCAAGGTGAGATTTGTACAACATGGCCTGAGATTTGATCCAATGTTCATCACAAAATTGACTTGTAAATCAAGAATGAAATCCTAACTTCATATCTTCGATTCTCTTAGCTCAAGCATGATATCAATGAGTTATGTGACTTTTTAGAAAGCTTTTGACATTCTCTACAACCTTCATGTTGGACATTTTTGAAGAATCAACTTGGAACCATGTGAAAAGTTTCCATGAAGTTGGTACCAAAAATCTGCCTATCTAGGGCAAAATTTCACTAAGTGTTTTAAGAAAAAAGTGCATGCCTTTATGAACTCATAACCTAAAATCCAAGTATTTCTAGAAATTTTAAGCCCTACAACGTTTCAGATCTCATTGAGATGTACAACTTTCATGTTGGAAGTTTTTTTTTTAATCATCCTGCATCTTGGTGAAAAATTGAGAGGAAGTTATGAAATAATCATGTTTTTAAACACTTCGAAAAATTTCTAAGTTTTAGAAATTTTGACTTTCCAAGATGAAAATTTTACTTTTTAATTTCTTGATGATCAAGCTTCATATTTTTGTATGTTTTCATGAAATGTGACCTTTGAAATTCAATCTTGATCAAAAAGTCAATGTTTAACTTTACAATGTACGATTGACTTTTTATTAGTTGACTGAAATTCATCTATCAATCAAATGATCTTGAGAAGTGATTTGAACCATGAAATTAGGTCAATATGATTAATTTGAATCCTTGACATCATGTTTCAACCAATAAGTCAATTATTAGCTCAAAAGTCAAAAATCAAGCCTTCTTAGTCAAAACCCTAATTTTAACCATTTTGCCCTTTTGGTTGTTTGATCAATTTTCTTGGGGAATTGTGATCCCAACTTGATCAATTGATACATATGAGTTCAAAATGTTGGTATGGGACAAAAATATTTGAAGTTTGACTGTAATTTGGCCACAGTTGAGTTTTTACCCAATACAGCTAATTTTAGGTCATCCGATCAATTGACTGAGCACACTTGACCTGCAAGGCTTGAAATTTGACATGAGAAATCTTGAAGGTCCATAATGATTCATTAAATTCATTTGAAGCATTAAAATTTCAATTTCTCTTATGAAAACTCAAACCCTAATTTTGGAGGTATCAGTGTTAAGGAGATATCTTGACCTAGCCAATCCTTTTGCAAGCTTGAGTCATTGGAGATCTTGTGGGAAATATCTTGAGAAAATGAGAGGGAAAATTTTGGGGTTCAACATCTGCTCCTGTTCAATCTTCTTAAACCTGAAGAGTTAGATTGGAGGGTCCGCCATTCGTGACTTGAAGGTGAAAGATGATTGAACACTAAAGTGACCAGAAATTTGCACTCGATGATGTGTTAGTTGACTATGTCGGGACTGCGCTTAAAGATGCCATTTGGAGGAATAATGAAGAGTTTGTTGGAGATGGGCTTATAGATGCCATCCAGAGTGACCGTTGGTAGAAATTGGGAGAAATATCAGAATAAATCTTTGGTCGAAGCTTTTACCATTTCGCGCATTTTACCATTTCACATTACAATTGATGTGCATTTTACCATTTCGCGCATTTTACCATTTTTCATTACAATTTATGTAATTGTCAAAGCTTTGTAATAGTAATTAAGATTTTATTTACTTGTCATCCACATTTGTAAATTTATATCCCCCATCCCCTCAAGTATTGTAATAGCGTAGGACATTTAATTTCTGCAATTTATCGCTTTCCATATTATTGCTAGTAATTAAGATTTGTATGGAAAGACATAAAACCAACAAGTAGACAACCCTAATTCAATAAAAAAATGCATGAAAACAAAACACTTTTCACACTTGCACCTCTAGGGTAACCCACACTTGTTTCCTTGGATTAGACAGTCATGTCCCTTGAATGTGGGATACTTTAGCAATGAACCTCGATTACAAGATTGTAGTCCCTCGATGACCCTTCGATGTTTCCTTCGGTAAACGATATTAGTCCCTTAAGACAAATTGCTAAGGTATCCTACAATGTTTCCTTCAATGATTGTACGATGACCCACGCCTGTCCCTTCACATCCAATGATAAAACTTCTTACCAATCAATGATAAGATAGCACTATCTAAAGGAGGAAAAGAACAAGGATTTGTTTTTGAATAGGTATAACGTTCGTAGTTTCTTGCTCACAAACATTTCAAAACATCTTTCAAACACACCAACACTTTCCATGAAATATTTTCAAAAGTCAACACTTTGTATACATTTTCGCCGAAACGAGAATCATTACAAAGTTCTCCTAAACAAAGGCACTTTTCAAAAATACTTTCAAACTATCACAAACACATTTAAAACAAAGCATTTCAAAGTGATCAAGCAACTTAGAGCCCGTAGATAACTACGGATGAAAATGGTGCTAACACCTTCCCTTTTCATAACCTACCTCCCGAATTCTAGAAAATTCTCAAAAGGTCTTTCCTGTTCTTTTCACCCTTTCCTTTATTGGATAAAAGAAAAGTTGGTGGCGACTCTTGTTATCTGTAATAATTACGATAAAACGCAAAACACCTAAGTCAGTTCTCCTACCGTGTTACAGAACTGGAGACTCTGTTGGGGAATGTACTTAAAAGTGGGGTTACCTTAGAGACTAGATCACTTTTAGATGCTTTCATTGTTTGATTTGTTTTCTTTACTATTAAAAGGGTGTTTGGGTTTTGTATAGATCCTCTATCAGGATCTTGGAACACCATTAGGTAAATAGCAATAGATTATGGAGACTATACGGTGTAGACTGATATGGTTGAAACAATGGCTACGTTAGTGTGACACATTTGATGGTACCGGTATCCATTGTGTTGAACCGAGGAGAATATGGGGCCATTGTGTGATGTCATGAAGCACTAACTGACCGTAGAACCTTTAGTTGAACAACTTGGCCATTAGGAAGTAGTGAGATAGCCGACACTGGTGCAAAGATGAATATTGGTTGATACTCGATACTACACTCATTGAGATCGGGCTTTTGGGATTTTTTGGCCGTAAGAAAAGATTGATTATGCTAAAACAATGCCCAATGAAGAAAGATCAGTGATATTGAGATTCCCTAGAACCCGTTTACTTTCTAGGACATGTTGAACCAACTAAATTTCAAGAGGGTACTTACCTATGAAACCCATGTAAGCCTAAACCTAAGGTCTTTGTGTGATTTGTTTGTGATTAATTATTCATGATATCATAAAAATCTTAACATCATAAGCATCCTCACTAACCATTTCAAGGATTTAGGAATTTATCTTTGTTCTGTTTTGTAGGGCATGGCTTCCACTTATAGAAATACCATCCGAGTCAACTTCGTGAGAGTGCTTCCTCAACTTCAAGAGTTAGCATCAAGGGTGCCTAGAAATTCTCCCTTCACCAAGAAATATGGTCGAATTCTCAACTTGGCTACCTCAAACTTCCAAGAAGAAATGATGTGTGCTCTCTTCCAATTCTTTGATCCTATGCATCATTGCTTCACATTTCTCGACTACCAATTGGTGCCTACATTAGAAGAATTCTCTCAACTTCTAGGAGTGCCTGTGCTTGATCAAATACCATTCACTGGTTTAATGGAAACTCCAAAGCCTGAGATTATTGCCAAAGCCTTGCATTTGAAGAAATCTGACATTGTGGCAAATTGGGAAACAAGGAGTGGAGTTAAGGGTTTCTTAGCCAAGTTGATGTTGGAAAAGGCTCGTCTGTTTTGGAAAGATATGGATTTTAAAGCTTTTGAGGATGTCTTGTCCCTTCTAATCTATGATTTGGTTCTATTTCCCAATCCGGACCAACTCGTAGATGTGAATGCCGTCAAGGTTTTTCTCTATCGTAATCTCATACCTACTTTTCTTGGAGACGTTCTACATTGTTTCCATACTCGCACCATGAAGAAGATGGGGTATCTTTTATGTTGCATTCCATTTCTATCTAGGTGGTTTAGTTCGCACCTACCTCGATCAATGTTGAAGAATGAGCAAGGCTTGACATGGTCTCAAAGGATGATGTCACTCTTACACTCGGATATTCATTGGTGTTCCCAATCTTTGGAGGATATTACCATAATTGACCGTTGTGGGGAGTTCCCTAATGTTCCACTCTTTGGAATTAGGGGAGGTATTACATATAACCCTTCTCTTGCATTACGAAATTTTGGGTATGCGCGAAGAGATGGTCCCCATGATGCGCTCATCCAAGGCTTAATATTCGACTACAAGGGCGACATCCAAGGCTATCATCAAAGATTCATACGAGCTTAGAGAATGGTGAACAAAGTGGATAGCAAGACTTTGGGGCATAAAAATTCCATCCCTCTTGAGCCTTACCTCAACTGGGTACGAACTCGTGCTCAAGGTCTCGTGATGCCTTACTCCGCCATCTTACTTGTGATTATGGAGCACGTTGCTGAAGGAGACACTCCTTACACCTTTCTTTATCCTAACATGCCTACCGACTTCGAGGAATTGCAAAGATCATGGATTCAACTCAAAGGGGAACGAGATACCTTTGAAGCACAATTCTACGCAAGTGATAAGAAGGTTTTGGAGCTCACGAGGCAACTTCATGAAGAACAAAGCATAAATGCCTACATTATGCCGAAGAAGATGCGCCCATGGGAAGCTTGAGTCCTTCTTGTTTTAGGAGTTTATTTTGTATTATTTTTGCTTATTCCATTGTAAGCTCAAGAGAGGCATTTGTAATTCATGAACTTATTAATGTAATTAATGTTTGTTGTCTTCTCTTTGTCTAGCAAATCTAAATTCCATAAAATCCTTGAAAACATTGCATTCACATAACATGCATCATATCATAAGCAGGTTTTCTGACACATGTTTCCTAATCTTTCTACTATTTATTTTAGTACAAGATGGATCTCGAGCAAATTGTTAAGGACTTGCAGACTAAAAACTCTTAGTTTCAAGAAACTCTGCTCAACTTAGAAAAGGGGAAGCAAGAATTGATGTCACTTCTGGTTATGAAGAAGAAGACAAAGAAGAAAGCCGTGATCAACATGGGAAAGAGGTTTAAAGGCCTCTCCCGACAAGTCCAAGTCGAAGAGGATTCCTCCGAGGAGTATGAGAATTAAGATGAAGATTCTAGGAGCACCCGTGATGGGGGTGGAAACAATCAAATCTCTGAAGACGGAGATTATTTTGATGAGTAATATCCACCGACCGATGACAAATTTAAGCAACTAGAAGACAGATTGAAAGCTGCAGAAATCCAAGTTGTGTCTGGTTTAGACTTTGGTGACTTGGGTTTGGTTCCTGGGGTAGTCATTCCCCATAAATTCAAGATCCCCGCTTTTGCCAAGTATTATGGTGTCTCATGTCTGAAGCTTCACCTAAGATCTTACGTCCACAAAATTCAGCCACATACCGCTGATAAGAAACTGTGGGTGCACTTTTTTCAAGAAAGTCTAGTTGGGACGCAATTGGAGTGGTTTTACAAATTGGAAGGGGATAACATCCATACTTGGGAGGATTTCGCCACTGCTTTTTATCGCCAATATCAATATAACACTGATCTTGCGCCAACTAGGGTGAAATTACAAGGAATGGCCATGGGTTCCAACGAGGGCTTCAAAGAATACGCTCAAAAATGGAGAGACTTGGCTGGAAGGTTGCAGCCACCTTTAACTGATAGAGAGTTGGTAGAAATGTTTATTGTAACACTGACTGGACCATTTCTCAACTTACTAATTGGAAGTTCATTATCTGGGTTCACTGAATTGATCTTGACTGGTGAGAGAGTTGAAAGGGGATTAAAAGCGGGAAAATATCAAGGGCATCCACCTCTGATGTTGTGAAAAATACATTTGCTAGCAAAAAAGAGACTAATGTTGTATATGGATCAAGAAGCCGTACTAAGAATGACCGTCATCATTCGGTAGGGGCAGTATTAATTTTCAATCCTGCACCTACTCTACAACAACAAGGGAATAGGATAAGGACAAAGTTTCAAGAAAGACAGTATACTAAGATCAATATGTCACTAGATCAAGCATTACAGCACTTACTAAAGGCGGAGATGGTTACATTGAGGGATCCTCCCCAAAACCCTAATACCTCCTCTCCTAAATACAACCCCAATGCCAAATGCGCTTACCACTCTAACAACCACGAACATGATACCAATGATTGTTGGTCTCTAAGGAATAAAATCTAAGACATAATTGATAACAAGACAATTGAATTCGACTCTCCGCCAACTCCAAATGTGATCACCGCACCCATGCCAAATCATGGTAAGGGTGTCAATGCCATTGAAGATTATCATTTTGTTTCCTCCATCAATTACTTGACCACTCCTTTGAAGACTGTTAAAGAAAATTTATTGAAAGCCAAAGTATTTTTGGGATACCTTGAGGACTATTGTTGATATGTTGTACAAATTAATGGTTGTGAATGGATTAATAAAGGTGTCTAACACCTGATGGATAGCCATGAGATTCTATTTGAAAGAACTTCATCTATGAAAAGTTTGACTGAAGTTGTATCCCAAGAATTTGAAGAAGTGTCCGTCATTACTATCTCAAATAAACCTATTAGGATCCCCTCAAAAGGTCCTATTAGGATTCTCCTAGAACCAAAAATAGGTCCACTAATTATCACCACACTAAGGCCAGTCCCCTACTCTTCTGATAAGGTTGTGCCCTGGAATTATGGGGCAGAAGTGTACTACCATGGTATCACACAAGATTAATGGATTGATGAAGATGAGACTAATTACAATACAAACATTATTGGATCAAGTAAAGTTACTAGGATAGGGAGGATCTTCTCTCTAGAAATTTCACCTTCGGAAAACACTACTACACCCATTCGTATTACTATTGTTAAACATGTTGCTAATACTCGAAGAAAAGAAAAGATGATTGAGCCTGCCCTAACGGAGGCGCCCGCAAAAGATATTACCATTGAGGACCCATCTACCTAAGAGATGGAGGAGATTCTAAAAATTATCAGAAAAAGTGACTATAAGATAGTGGAACAGTTGGGGAAAACACCTTTGAATATTTCCATGTTGCCTTTGTTGCTATGCTCTAAGGCCCATGCTCAAGCACTGATAAAATTCTTGAAAAATGCTCATGTTCCTCAAGAAACTAAGGCCGACCTATTTGAAAACTGTGTACCAAGCTTGATTGTCGATAATGGTTTAAGGTTCTCTGATGCATATTTGACCCCGATGGGGAAGAATCACAATAATGCTCTCCACGCCTCCATAGAATGCAAGGGAACTACCATGGCACATGTATTAATGGATATTGGATCTTCTCTCAATGTCTTACCTAAAGGAGCTTTAGATAGGTTAGATTGCGATGGACTGGTGTTGAAACCTAGTTGTTGTACCCCAAAATTTTCCCTCCCTTTTTCTCAAGATATTTCCCACAAAGATCTTCAATGATTCAAGCTTGCACAAGTATTGACTAGGTCAAGCCATCTCCTCAATATTGATACCTCAAGTTAGGGTTTGAGTTTTCACAAGGACAGTTGGACTTGTAATATTTCAAATGACTTTCATGGATCATTATGGACCCTCAATAATGCTCCTGTCAAGTTTCAAGTGTTCGATCACAAAATTGCTCGACCAATTGATCAGGTAGTCTAAAATAAATTGTATTGGTTAAAAAGTCAACTATGGTCAACCTACAGTCAAACTTCAAGATTTTGGATCGATATCAACATTTTGAGGTCATATGTATCATTTGATCAAGATTGGATCATAATTCTCCAAGAAAATTGTTCAAATCGTCAAAAGGGAAAAATGGTCAAAATTAGGGTTTTGACTGAGAGTGACCAATCTTTGATTTTTGACCCAGTACATGACTTATTGGTTTGAAACATGATCTCAAGGACTCAACTACATCATTCGGACCTAATCGCATATTTCAATTCATCTCCCAAGATCAGTGGATTGATAGTTGAAATTTGGTCAACTGATGAAAAAAGTCAATTGTACACTGAAAAGTCAAACTTTGACTTTTTGATCAAATTTGAGTTTCAAAGGTCACATTTCATCAAGACATTCAAAATATGAAATTTGATCATCAAGAAATCAAGAAAATCAAAAATCAAACTTTGCAAGACTTAGAAATTTTTCTAAGTTGTTTTTATACATGTTAATTTCATGACATCTTTTCACCATAATTCAAGACAATTCAAGTTATTACAAGCTTTCAAGTAAACAAAAAGGCTTCACTTTTAAGTTAAAAATTGAAAGTTATAAATCCTAAACTTTTCGTTGTTTGAAATTTTCCCTTTGACTCAATCTTCAAACTTTGCCACTATGTTATCCACAAATATGTCTTGTCTTTGTTACAAGCTGCATAAATCTGTCCACAAAACCATATTTGTATCATGCTACAAATGTTGCTATGCTGCAAAGTCCAAGCCTGCTACTATCAGCCCAAAACCATGTAAAAAAATAGTTTGTTGCCCTGTATATAGCCAGCTCTACACCAACCTGCCACTCCACTCCAAAACTGCTACAAAACAGTCTTACTATGCTGCCTCTAATCCTGTCCAAACCTGCACTATATCAGTTTCATATTTGCAAAAAGTTAGCACATAAGATCTGCATCTAAAAAGAAATGAAACAGTATACCCAAACAGTTCAAAAAACTTATCTATCCCCCCCCCCCCAAATTGCAGTCAACTTCATCTACAAATAAGTTTTTTCATAACACACAAAAGAGGGGATTTTGGAGAGAAAAGAGGGAAGAGAAAAAATAGAATTCTTTGTAAACTCTTCTCATTCACAACAAAAACTCTGAACATCTTCAACTCTATTTTTGTTCACAAAATAGGAACAACCCTCAACCAACTGTACAACCTTGAAAGCTTTCCCCTAAACCAACTATCCAAACATCTCATATACATCACATTGAGATTATTTAAACACAAGAATAATTTATGTAACACCATTATCATCACCTCCAAAACACAAGGGTTGAAGAAACTTCATGAAATAGATCGGTCAATCGTCACTTCGCTACCGGAGACATCCGTATGTTTTTTCAAAGTTTTCGCTCTAAGAGGTATACTTCTTTCGGAACTGTAATATCTTTATCCATACTTCATTTTCTTTTTGTGTTCAAAATATATATAGAAAAGACATAGCAAAAGAATAAAACTCAGCAAAAAGCCAAGACAGGAGGCTAACACGGGTGCCCGTGTGACAGGACACGGCCCGTGTCAGCTCATCTATTTGAAAATCTAACCAAAAATGAAGGACAGGGTGTTGACATGGGTGCCCGTGTCACAGGACACGGCCCGTGTCACGGGACACGAACTGTGTCAGATCCACTGAAACTTAAAACGTGACAAAAAGGAGGACAAGGTGCTGACACGGGTGCCCGTGTCATAGGATACAGCCCGTGTCAGATCTACTAGAACTGAGATTATGAAAAGTTGGCAGGACAGGGTTCTAACACGGGTGCCCGTGTCACAAGACACGGCCCATGTCAACTTAGTTGGGATAGAAAGGAAGCGTGCATGATTTATTATAGGGTCCTGACACGGGTGTCCATGTCAGAGGACACGGCCCGTGTCAGGCCAGACACCAAAAATCTTGTTTTTTTTTATACTTTTTGCTATTATTTTCATTCAATATGGTTGTAATAGTAAAATTAGGTTTTATTTGATTTCATCTCCCCATTTGTAAACTTGAACCCCCATCACCTAAAGTGATGTAATAGCGTAGGATTTTAATTTCCACAATTTACCGCTTCAATATAATTATTAGTAATTAGGGTGTGTATGGAAAGATAAAACCAACTGTTATAAAACCCTAATCTAAGACAAGAATGCATGCAATCAAACACACAATTCACACATGCACCTCTAGGGTAACCTCGCTTGTTGCCTCGGAAAAATAGTCATGTCCCTCGAATGTGGGACATTTTAGCAAAGACCCTCGATAAAAAAGATCGTAGTCCCTCGATGACCCTTCGATGTTGCCTTCGGTAAAATGACCTTAGTCCCTCACGACAATTGCTAAAGCGTCTCACAGGTTTCCTTCTATGACTATACGACGACCCACTCTCATCCCTTCACATCCAATGATGGGGATTCTTACCAATCATTGGTAAGATAGAAACATCTAAAGGAGGAGGAAAAGAACAAAGACTTCTTTTGAGTAGGTAGAACATTCATAGTTGCTTTCTCACAACCATTTCCAAAACATCTTTCAAAAAACACACCAACACTTTTAAAATGAAAGATTTTCAAAAGTCAACACTTTGTATACATTCTTATAGAGACGAGAATCATTACAAAGTTCGCCTAAACGAAGGAACCTTTCAAAAATACTTTCAAAACCATAACAAACACATTTCAAACAAAGCATTTTCAAAGTGAGCTAGAAACTAAGAGCCCGTAGATAACTATGGATGAAAAGGGTGCTAATACCTTCCATTTTCATAACCTACCCCCCGAACTCAAGAAAATTCTCAAAAGGTCTTTCCTGTTCTTTTCACCCTTTCCTTTATTGGATAAAATAAAAGTCGGTGGCGACTCTTGCTATCTGCAACAATTGCAATAAAACGTAAAACACCCAAGTTAGTTCTCCCACCATATTACAGAATTAGCGACTCTGTTAGGGATGAATTAAAAGTGGAGTTACCTTAGAGCTAGATCACCTTTAAATGCTTTCACTATTAAATTTGTTTGCTTTACATTTATGGGTCCTTGTTTGGGTTTTTTGTTGATCCTCCACCCGGATCGGGGAACATTATTAGGTAAGTAGCAATAGATTGTGGAAACTATACTGCATAGATCGATATGGTTGAAGCAGTGGCTATGTTAGTGTGATGCATTTGTTGGTACTGGTATCCCTTGTGTTGAATCGAGGAGAATACGTTGCTGTTGAGCAGTGTCATGAAGCACTAACTGACCGTAGAACCTTTAATTGAACAACTTAGACATTAGGAAGTAGTGAGATAGCCAACTTTGGTGCAAAGCTGGAGATTGGTTGATACTCGATACTACGCTCATTGAGATCGGACTTTTGGGATATTTCGGCCGCAAGAAAAGATTGATTAGGCTGAGACAATGCCCAATGAAGAAAGATCAATGATATTGAGATTCCCTAGAACCCTATTACTTTGTAGGACAGGTTTAACCCACAAAACTTCAAGAGGGTAATTACCTATGAAACCCATGCAATCCTAAACCTAATGTCTTTGTGTGCTTTGTTTGTGATTATTATTCATGACATCATAAACATCATAACATCATAAGTATTCACACTAACCATTTCAAGGATTTAGGAATTTATCTTTGTTCTGATTTGTAGGTCATGACTTTCACTCGTAGGAATACCATCTGAGTCAACTTCATGAAAGTGCAACTTTAACTTCAAGAGTTAGCATCAAGAGTGCCTGGATATTCTCCCTTCAACAAGAAATATGGTCGACTTCTCAACTTGGCTACCTCAAACTTCCAAGAAGAAATGATATTTGTGCTTTTCCAATTCTTTGATCCTATGCATCATTGCTTCACCTTTCTGGACTACCAATTGGTGCCTGCATTAGAAGAATTGTCTCAATTGTTAAGAGTGCATGTGCTTGATCAAATACCATTCACCAATTTAGAGGAAACTCCAAAGCCTGAATTATTGTCAAATCCTTCCATTTGAAGAGATCTGACATTGTGACAAATTGGGAGACAAGAAGTGAAGTTAAGGGTTTCTTAGCCAAATTTCTATTGGAGAAGGCTCCTTTGTTCTGGGAAGATATGGATTTTCAGGATTTTGAGGATGTCTTGGCCCTTATAATCTATGGTTTGGTTTTATTTCCAAATCCGGACTAACTCATAGATGTGAATGTCGTCAAGGTTTTTCTCTCTCGTAATCCCATACCTACCTTGCTTGGAGACATTCTACATTGTTATCACACTCACGCCATGAAGAAAAGGGGTACTCTTTTATGTTGCATTCCTTTACTATCTATGTGGTTTATTTCGCACCTACCTCGATCAACGATGAAGAATGAGCAAGGCTTGAATTGGTCTCAAAGGATGATGTCACTCTCGCACTCGGATATCCATTGGTGTTCTCTATCTTTGGAGGATATTACCATCATTGATCGTTATGGGGAATTACCTAATGTCCCACTCTTTGGAACTATGGGAGGTATCACCTATAACCCTTCTCTTGCATTACAGAATTTTGGGTATGCACGAAGAGATGGTCCCTATGATGCGCTCATCCAAGGTTTGGTATTCGACTACGAGGGCGACGACCAAGGCTATCGTTAAAGGTTCATACGAGCTTGGAGAATGGTAAACAAAGTAGATAGTGAGACATTGGGGAATAAAAAGTCCACCCCCTTGAGCCTTACCTTAAGTGGGTACAAACTCGTGCTCAAAATCTCGTGATGCCTTACCCCGCCATCCTACCTGTGATTATGGAGCTCGTTGCTAAGGGAGACACCCCTTAAACTCTTCTTCATCCTAACATACTGACTACTCTCGAGGAATTGCAAAGATCATGGATTCAACTCAAAGGAGAGCGAGACACCATTGAAACCCATTTATACGCAAGCGATGAGAAGGTTTTGGAGATTTTAAGACAGCTTCATGAAGAGTGAAGTTTGAACGCCTACATTGCACCGAAGAGGATGCCCTCATGGGAAGCCTGATTCTTTTTTTGCTTTAGGAGTTTATTTTGTATTATTTTTTCTTCCTCGATTGTAAGCACAAGAGGCATTTGTAATTCCTGTCTTTATTAATGAAGTTCATGTTTGTTGTTTTCTATTTGTTTAGCAAATTTAAATTTCCTTAAATCCTTGAAAACATTTGCATTCACATTACATGCATCATAATATAAGCAGGTTTTACGACACATGTTTCCTCATCTTTATGCTGTTCATTTTAGTAAGATGGATCTCGAGCAGATTGTGAAAGACTTGCAGATACAAAATTCTCAATTTCAAGAAACCTTGCTCACCTTGGCTAAAGAACAACAAGAGCTAATGTCACTTTTGGTGGCCAAAAAGAAGACCAAGAAAAAGGCACTAATCAACATGGGGAAGAGATTCAAGGGCTTCGTTCAACATGTTCAAGTGGAAGAAGACTCCTCTGAGGAGGATGAGAATCAGAATGAAGATGCAAGAAGCACCCGTGCTGGGGATGCAAACGATCAAGCTTTTGAGGATAAAGATTACTTTGATGAACAATATCCACCGGCTGAGGATAAGTACAAGCAACTGGAAGATAGATTGAAAGTTGTGGAAATTCAAGTTGTATCTGGCTTGGATTTTGGTGATTTGGGCTTGGTACCTGGGGTTGTTATCCCCCACAAATTCAAAATTCCAATATTTGCTAAGTATGACGATGTTTCGTGCCTAAAACCTCACTTGAGGTCCTATGTCCATAAAATACAATCGCATACCACTGACAAGAAGCTCTGGGTACATTTATTTCAAGAGAATTTGTCTGGGACTCAGTTAGAATAGTTTTTCCAGTTGGAGGGTTCCAAAATCCATACTTGTGAAGATCTGGCCACCATTTTCTACCGTCAATATCAGTAAAACACTGATTTAGCACCGACTAGAGTTTAACTTCAAGGAATGACAATGGATACTAATGAAGGGTTTAAAGAGTGCACACAAAAATGGAGGGACCTTGTTGGTAGAGTTCAACCACCATTGACTGATAAGGAGCTGGTGGACATGTTCATGGGAACATTAACTGGCCCATTTTTTAACTTGTTAATTGGGAACTCATCGTCCGGTTTCACTGGGTTAATTCTAACTGATGAAAGGGTCAAGAGTGGAAAAATTCCCATGGCATCTACTTCTACATCAAACATTGTGAAGAAGCCCTTTACTGTAAAAAAGGAAACCAATGTCGTATATGGTTCAAGAAGACATGTCAAAAAATACTATCGTCAATATGTTGATGTTGTTTTGTTCTGCAATCCAACATCCACTCAAAGACAACCACAACAAGCCAACCATCAAAGTTCTGAGGTTCCAAGAAGACAGTTCACGAGGATTAACATGTCACTGTCCCAAGCCTTGCAACACCTGTTGAAGGCCAACTTGGTAACATTGCGTGAGCCACCATCAAATCCCAATATTTCGTCTCCGAAATATAATCCTAACGCAAAATGCGCCTATCACTCGAATAGCTCTGGGCATGAAACTGATCAATGTTGGGCTCTAAAAAACAAGATTCAAGATCTTATCAACGATAAAACTATTGAGTTTGATCCACCTATAACTTCTAATGTTATAACTCCACCAATGCCAAATCATGGCAAAGGTGTCAATGCAATTTAAGACACTATTTCTGTTTCCTCCGTTGAATATTTGACTACTCCACTAACCATTGTTAAAGAAAAGTTGTTGAGATCTGGGGTTTTCCTTGGATGATTGAAAGACTGTAATTGTTGTGTCGAACAAGTTAATTGATGCAAATGGATGAAAGAAGGTGTTCAACGCCTGATAAATAGTCATGAGATCTTGTTTGAAAGAACTCCGTCCATCAAAAGTTTGACCGATAAAGCTGAAGATGTTTCCATCATCACAATATCCAGCAAACCTATTAGGATCTCCTCAAAAAGTCTTATTAGGATTTTCAACGAACCGACGATTGCTCCCTTGATAATTACTGCTCCTGGGCCGATTCCTTACTCCTCCGACAAATCAGTCCCTTGGAATTATGGTGCTAAAGTTTACTATCATGGAATTAAGCAAGCCTCCTGGATCAATGAAGACAAGACTGATGATGTTACAAATATTGCTGGTTCTAGCAGTGTAACGAGAACGGGTAGTATTTTCTCTCCTAATATTTCACCTCTAACTACTACAACGACACTTGTCTGCATTAACATTGATAAGCCTAGTACTTACACTAGAGGTAAAGAGAAAGTGATTGAGCCTGCTGGGATAGAGGCGCCTGCCAAAGGCATTACTGCCGAGGAACCTTCCACCCAAGAACTGGAGGAAATCTTAAAGATTATAAAAAAGAGTGATTTCAAGATAGTAGTTCAACTAGGGCAACCCCCCTCCAAAATATCTATTTTTTCTTTGTTGCTTTGTTCCAATGCTCATGCCCAAGCTTTAATCAAATTTTTGAAGAAAGAGCATGTTCCTCAAGAGACCACAACCGATCAATTTGAAAAATGTGTGGCGAGTCTGACTGCCGACAATGGATTGGGGTTCTCTGATGCTGACTTGACACCAGTTGGAAGGAATCATAACAAGGCTTTGCATGTCTCTATTGAATGCAAAGGAACTACTCTAGCCCATGTCTTGGTGAATACAGGGTCCTCTATAAATGTCTTACCCAAAGGTGCCTTAGATCGGTTAGATTGCGACAATTTGGTGCTAAAGCCAAGTGACATAGTTGTGAGGGCTTTTGATGGATCCAAGAGGATGGTACTTGGAGAAGTGGATCTCCCCATTAAATTTGGTTCACAAGTTTTCAATTCTACTTTATACGTGATGGACATTTGTCCCGCTTACTCTTGTTTACTTGGACGCCTTTGGATACATGGGGCAGGAGCAGTGACGTCCACCCTCCACCAGAAATTGAAGTATCCAGTCAAGGGAAAGATTGTTATTGTTTGTGGAGAAGAAGAATTTATGGTTAGTCACCTGAATTTGTTCAAATATGTGAAAATGGATGGTGAGTTTATAGAAACTCCATGTCAAGCCTTCGAAGTAGTCTCTCCCATGGTCATTGTCGCCAAAGTTTCTTCTGACGTTCCAAAAGCTACTCAAGGTGTGCCAAGGATGGAATCCCTCAAAGACGCTTGCACCGTGATTAAAGATGGAAGTAGTACAAATTAGGGACAACTTCCCGACATTCCTTTCAAAGCTGACAAGTTTGGGCTGGGTTTCACTGCCAAAGCTCAAAAGGAGGTCAGATGTGCCCGCATAGGTAAACCACCTCTTCACATTAGTAATCATGGAGTGAATGTTATTAAAGACTCTGAAGATGATTGTGACTTTGATGAATGGATTAACCCAACTACTGGAGAAGGACTCGACAACTGGCATGCAAAGGATTTAATTCTCATCTCCTTCAACAAGGAGTAATTACCATTTACTGTTTTGTCAATTCAAGAACTTTTGTATGTAACTTAATTCAAACAATGACTTTAAGCCATATGCCTTGCCCTGGGCACCATGGTGAATTTGTTAAGGGTTTGTTCATTTTCACATGCCATATTATCATTTAATGAAAAAACATTAGACTCTTTGCATTCAAATTTTGTGCTCGTTGTCTTTCTTTCATCTTATTTACATTTTCAAAATAGCCATGTATCTTACATGCACACACACACTTGCAGATCTTCATCCACCCTGGTTCTCGTTGCCAACGACTCTGCTATTGCCATTTATGACTTGGAACATCCAATCAACCAAGCCTAAGACGAAGGTGAAGAAGATTGTGAAATACATGGGGAACTAGCCAGACTTCTGATGCAAGAAGAAAAATCCATTCAGCATCATGATGAACCAGTTAAAGTGGTCAACCTAGGTACTGAGGAAGACAAGAAAGAGGTCAATATCGGCGCCAACTTATAAGACAGTAATCAAAGGAAGACTGGTCAAGATGTTGCATGACTACGTTGAAGTATTTACTTGGTCATATGAAGATATGTCGGGGCTTGATATTGACATTGTGGTTCATCATCTACCGACAAAGTAAGACTGTCCTCCAGTCAAGAAAAAAGTGCGTCGTATGCGGCCTGACATGTTTGAAAAGATAAAAGCTGAGGTAATGAAGAAATTCAACGCATGTTTCCTGGCTGTAACATCATATTCTCAATGGGTGGTAAATGTGGTCTCAGGTCCCCGTACCAAAGAAGGATGGAAAGGTCTGTATGTGCGTAGACTATAGAGATTTTAATAGGGCAAGCCCCAAGGATGATTTCCCACTACCTCACATTAACGTCTTGGTCGACAACAGAGCTCAACACAAAGTATTCTCTTTCATGGATGTCTTCTCCGGCTACAATCAAATCAAGATGGCTCCCGAGGATATGGAGAAGACCACCTTTGTCACACAATGGGGAACCTTTTGTTACAAAGTCATGTCGTTCAGTTTAAAGAATGTAGGGGCAACTTATCAACGAGCTATGGTAGCCTTATTCCATGATATGATCCATCATGAAATAGAGGTCTATGTGGATGATATGATTGCAAGGTCACAAACCGAAGAAGAACACCTTGATCACTTACTCAAGCTATTTGAAAGGCTGCAAGAATACAAGCTGAGGCTGAATCCCAACAAGTGCACCTTCGGGGTAAGATCTGGAAAACTCCTGGGCCTTATCGTCAGTGGCAAAGGTATTGAAGTCGATCCCGCGAAATTCAAAGCTATCCAAGAAATGTCAACTCCTCGTACTGAGAAGGAGGTCATACGTTTCTTAGGTCGACTCAATTACATCGTCTGATTCATATCTCACTTAACTGCTACTTGTGAGCCACTCTTCAAGCTGCTGAAGAAGGACCAAGTAATCAGATGGAATGACGACTGCTAAGTAGCCTTTGAGAAGATTAAGGAATACTTGCAAGAACCTCCAATCTTGATGCCTCCTGTTAAAGGAAGACCTCTGATTATGTACTTGACTGTATTAGAGAATTCAATGGGGTGTGTGTTGGGCCAACATGACGAGTCTGGCCGAAAAGAGCATGCAATATACTACCTGAGCAAAAAGTTTACCGACTGTGAAACAAGATATTCGTTGCTCAAGAAAACTTGTTGGCTCTAGCATGGGATGCTCGCCTACTAAGACAATATATGTTGACTCACACTACTTTATTAATTTCTAAGATGGACCCTATCAAGTATATCTTCGAGAAGCCAGCTCTCTCTAGATGAATAGCTAGATGGAAAATGATCTTGACTGAATATGATATCCAATACACTACACAAAAGGCCATCAAAGGAAGTGTACTAGCATATCATTTAACCCATCAAGTTATTGATGACTACCAATCCATGATCTTTGAATTCTTGGACGAGAATATCATGCTAGTAACTGACTGTGAAAAGCTTAGACCATATGACGGACCTGAACAAGGATCCCGATGGACTATGGTTTTTGATGGGGCTTCCAACGCGCTGGGTAATGGAATTGGTGATGTGATTATTTCTATCGAAGGTTTCCATACACCTTTCACCGCTAGATTGTGCTTCGACTGTACAAACAACATGGCTGAGTATAAGGCATGCATCTTGGGTCTAAAGGTTGCCATTGACCTGAGGATCAAGTTCTTGGACGTATACGGAGATTCTGCTCTAGTAATCAGTCAAGTTAAGGGAGAGTGGGATACCAAACATTCTAATTTGATTCCTTACAAAGAGTTTGTATTGACTCTAATCCCATACTTTGAAGAGGTTACCTTTGAACACTTCCTAAGGGAAGAAAATCAGTTGACAGATGCCCTAGAAACACTGTCATTTATGTTCAAGGTCAATTGGGACAACGAGGCTCCTAGAATCACAATCGAAATATTTGATGAACCTGCGCACTGTTGTGAGCTTGACACTGACGAAGAGAAGCCTTGGTACCATGAGGTGAAGAGATATCTTGAGGCACAAGAGTATCCTGAAGGAGCTTCCATAATGATAATAAATTTTTGCAAATATTTTCATCCAAATTCTTCCTAAGCAATGGAATCATGTAAGAGCGTAACTATGATTCTACTCTACTCCGGTGTATGGATAAGAAGGAGGCAGAGAAGATTATGGAAGACATGCATGATGGTATCTTTGGAACTCACTCTAGTGGACAAACTATGGCCAAGAAGATTCTAAGGGCTGGTTACTATTGGTCGACAATGGAAACTGATTATCACCATCACTCGAGGACTTGCCATAAGTGTCAAATTTATGCTGACAAGGTGCATGTGCCTCCAATTCCCTTGAACGTCATGACTGCTATGTGGCCATTTGCAATGTGGGGCATTGACATGATTGGAGAGAACAAGCCTACTGCTTCCAATGGACACCGTTTCATCCTTGTTTCTATTGACTACTTCACCAAATGGGTCGAAGCTGCCTCATATGCCTTAGTTACAAAGAACGTTATAGCCCGGTTTATCAAGCATAACCTCATCTGCTGTTATGGTATCCCCGAAAGGATTATCACTGAAAATGGAACCAATCTCACTAATGCTATGATTACTTAACTCTGCATGCAATTCAAAATCAAACATCACAATTCTTCTTCGTACAGACCTAAGATGAATGGCGCAGTGGAAGCTGCCAATAAAAATATCAAGAAGATTGTGCAAAAGATGGTGGTGACCTACAAATATTGGCATGAGATGCTACCATTTACTCTCCATGGCTGCCGTACATCGGAACAAACATAAACTGGGGCAACCCTGCTCTCCTTGGTCTATGACATGGAAGTTGTCCTGCCTGTCGAAGTTCAGATTCCTTCTCTAAGGATTATGAAAGAATCAGACTTAGGCGAAGACAAATGGATTCAGGCAAGATTGGATCAATTGAAATTGATCGACGAGAAAAGACTGGTTGTAGTTTGTCATGGTCAAATGTATCAAAAACATATGATCAAGGCTTTCAACAAAAATATCAAGCCCCAAGTGTATCAGATTGGCGACCTGGTAATAAAGCGCATCATTTTACCACAAGGCGATCCCCGGGGCAAAAGGACTCCCACTTACGAAGGGCCATTTGTTGTCAAGAAATTTTTCTATGGTGGTTCCGTGTTGCTGACTACTATGGACGACAAAGATTTCCCGTATCCTGTGAACGCTGACATAGTAAAAAAATACTACGCATAAAGAATGATCCGCTAGGTCGACGTACCTAGGTAAAAATAAGGGCATCTCGGCGAACCAAAAGGGTGCGCGAAAAATTTATAGATATATACAAAAGATTGTACACCCGGCAAGTCGAAAACCCGAAAGGACGGCTTGGGAAAAAATGGGTATCCTGGTGGGCTGAAAACCCGAAAGGGCGGTCCATAAAAAAGTTAGGGATTAAAGTGTACGATAATGTCCCCTTGAATCTCTACAGCCAACTTTATTACCAAGGTCCAAGATCAATTCAATCAACTTCTTTCAATGGCAAGGGATGATGTTCGAAGTCATAGGGGAAATAGCGAATTTGGAACCCAATGAGATCACTTCCACGTGGCTATTATTTGTGTTTTCACTTTGTATTCCTTCCATTCTTTCGATAATTTCCTCTTAATAGGATCTCTGTCTCCTTGTACAAAAACTCCTGTTTATAGGCAAACATCCATACAAATATACTTTGAAGTGCAACTTTTTGTTTTTTCTGTTTTGGGTGCAAAAGTATCCAATGAATAAAATTGAATGAACATGTGCATACGAACATGGTTAACCTGTTAACAAATGTACACATAAAAACAGTAACAAGCATCTCCTTAAGGATTTGGGATATCCCCATAGAGATACTTCAATAAAATTATCCCCATAGAGACAGATCCATGTAATCCCGAGCCAGTGTTCCAATTTCTCGAAAAATCCTCTCCCCAACTGAGTTGGTCTTAAAAGGAAACCTTATGGAGTTCTACCTAAAGAAGCCACTTCCCCGGAAGGTCATCAAATATTCTCTTTAACCGGGTTTATTTCCCCAACAAACTACAAATTCCCCAGATGAGTTGGTCTTAAAAAAGAAGCCTTGTGGAGTTCTCCCTGAAGAGTTCAGTTCATAAGTAGGTCATCATAATATTCTCATCAACAGGGTTTATTTCCCCAACAAACTACAAATTATCCAGCTTGAGTTAGCCTCTCAGACTATTACAAATCAATAAACAAAACCCCTTAATCCCCGTTAGAGTCATTGTAATCCCCAACAGAGTTGTTACTATTCAAACAAGTTACTGTAAAGCCTGGAATCCAACCAGATAACAGTTTAACTTCTTTAATCACTGTGAAGCCTAGAATCCAACCAGATAAAAGAAAGTTACTACAAAGCCTGGAATCTGACCAGATAACAGTTAACTTCATCCTTTCAAGCAAGTTACTGTACAACCTGAATCCGATCGAATAACAGTTTAACTTCTTTAATCATTGTGAAGCCTGGAATCCGACCAGATAATAGCAAGTTACTGCAAAGCCTGGAATCTGACCAGATGATAATCAACTTCATCCTTTCAAGCAAGTTATTGTAAATCCTGGAAATCGACCAGATAACAGTCAACTTCATCCTTTCAAGCAACTTACTGTGAAGCCTGGGATCTGACCAGATAAAAGTTAACTTCAGTAAGTGGTTGTGAAGCCTGGAATCCGACCAGGTAGCAATTAGCTTCATCTATATCAGAAAGTTACTGCAAAGCCTAGAATCCGACAATATAACAGCTAACTTCAGTAAGTGGTTGCGAAGCCTCGAATATGACCAGATAGCAATTAAATTTATCTATCTTAGAAAGTTACTGCAAATACTGGAATCCGACCATATAACAGTTATCTTCAGTAAGTGGTTGCGAAGCCTAGAATCCTACCAGATAGCAATTAACTTTATCTATCTCAGAAAGTTACTGCAAAGCCTGGAATCCGACCAGATAACAGTTAACTTCAGTAAGTGGTTGTAAAGCCTGGAATCCAACTAGATAGAAATTAACTTCATCTATCTCAAAAAGTTACTACAAAGCCTGGAATTCGACCAGATAACAGTTAACTTCAATAAGTGGTTGTGAAGCCTGGAATCCGACCAGATAGCAATTAACTTCATCTATCTCTGAAAATCACTTCAAAGCCTGGAATCCGACCAGATAAAAGTTAACTTGATACTCCCAAGCAAGTTGTTGCAAAGTATGAAATCCGACCAGATCACAGTCAACTTCAACCTTTCAAGCAAGTTACTGTAAATCCTTGAATCCGACCAGATAACAGTTTAACTTCATCCTTTCAAGCAAGTTATTGTGAAGCCTGGAATTCGACCAGATAACAGTTAAACTTCATTCTTCCAAGTAATTTTCTGAGAAGCCTAGAATCTGACCAGATAACAGTTAATTTCATCTAAGTTGTTGTGAAGCCTGGGGTATGACCAGACAACAGTTCAACTTCAATTTTCTGCGAAGCTTGGAATCCGACCAGATAACATTTAATTTCATCTAAGTTTCTGTGAAGCCTAGAATCCGACCAGATAACAGTTAATTTGATCTTCCCTAGTACGTTGCTGCAAATCCTGGAATACAACCAGATAACTGTTAAATTTATTATCCCCAGCAAGTCAATAGTCGCTACGAAGCCTAGATTTTGACCATATAAAAGCTAACTTTCACTCACCTCAGTCAAATATAATTCCCCCGTAGAGTAATGGACAACTCCTGAACTATATTTCCCAAGCAGAAATCAACACTCCTCATAGAGTTTCCTCAAGCGAAGAGCCAAAATCAATGTTCCCTGACGGATTTTTCCCTAAACAAAATAGGAATACCCAGCGTAAACATTCTAAACAAGGTTTGCAGATGTTCATACTCTTCATCCCCAATAGCAGTCTGGGATTTAACTTCCCAAAGCTCCCCAACATTTGTCAAGGATTTATTTTCCAAGACAAAGATACAATTCAACAATATTTCACATTCATACATCATATTACATACATGATAAATGCATACAAAACAATCTCATTTATTTTGAGAACATCATTGTGCCATGCATACATCTGCATGCAACTAACCCTCTTTCCTTGTAGGAAAAGTCAACCAATCGAACAAAGACCTCTTCTGGTCATATTTACTTCTTCCAGTTAAAGACAGGAAAACAATAGACCTCTTCTGGATAGGTTCATCTCTACCAGTTAATGACAGGAAATCAACAGACCTCTTCTAGTTAATATTATTTCCCCAGTTGAAGTCTCCAAACAAAAGACCTCTTCTGGTTTAGATTTACTTCTTCCAGTTAAAAATAGGCAAAAGACATTTATTGTTTCAGTATAAATCGACCAAAGATTTATTCAGACACTTCTTCCAATTTCTACCAACAGTCACTCTGAATGTCATCTGTAAGCCCATCTCTAACGAATTCTTTATCACCTCTCTAAATGGCATCTTTAAGCCTATTCCGGACACAATCAACTAACACATCATCAAGTGCAAATTTCTGGGCACTCTAGTGTTCAATCATCTTCCACCTTCAAGTCACGAATGACAGACCAACCAATATAACTTTTCAAGTTTAAGAAGATTGAATAGGGGCAGTTGTTGTACCCCAAAATTTTCCCTCCCTTTTTCTCAAGATATTTTCCACAAAGATCTTCAATGATTCAAGCTTGCACAAGTATTGACTAGGTCAAGCCATCTCCTCAACACTGATGCCTCAAGTTAGGGTTTGAGTTTACACAAGGACAGTTGGACTTCTAATATTTCAAATTACTTTCATGGATAATTATGGACCTCCAATATTACTCCTGTCAAGTTTCAAGTCTTCGATCATAAAATTGCTCGGTCAATTGATCAGGTGGTCTAAAATCAGCTGTATTGGTTAAAAAGTCAACTGTGGTCAACCTACAGTCAAACTTCAAGATTTTGGATCAATATCAACATTTTGAGGTCACATGTATCATTTGATCAAGATTGGATCATAATTCTCTAAGAAAATTGTTCAAATCGTCAAAAGTGCAAAATGGTCAAAATTAGGGTTTTGACTTAGAGTGACCAATCTTTGATTTTTGACCCAGTACATGACTTATTGGTTTGAAACATGATCTCAAGGATTCAAGTACATCATTCAGACCTAATCTCCTATTTTAATTTATCTCCCAAGATCAGTGGATTGATAGTTGAAATTTTGTCAACTGATGAAAAAAGTCAATTATACACTAAAAAGTCAAACTTTGACTTTTTGATCAAATTTGAGTTTCAAATATCACATTTCATCAAGATATTCAAAATATTAAATTTGATCATCAAGAAATCAAGAAAATCAAAAATCAAACTTTGCAAGACTTAGAACTTTTTCTAAGTTGTTTTTATACATGTTAATTTCATGACATCTTTTCACCACAATTCAAGACAATTCAAGTTGTTACAAGCTTTCAAGTAAACAACAAGGCTGGATTTTTAAGTTAAAATTTGAAAGTTACAAATTCTAAACTTTGTCTTGTTTGAACTTTTCCCTTTGACTCAATCTTCAAACTTTGCCACTATGATATCCACAAATATGCCTTGTCTTTGTTACAAGCTACATAAATCTATCCACAAAACCAGATTTGTATCATGCTACAAATGTTGCTATACTGCCAAGTCCAAGTCTGCTGCTATTAGCCCAAAACCATGTCAAAAAATAGTTTGCTTCCTTGTACAAAGCCAGCTCTGCACCAACCTGACACTCCACTCCAAAACTGCTACAAAACAGTCTTCGTATGCTGCCTCTAATCATGTCCAAACCTTCACTATATCAGTCCCATATTTGCACAAAATTAGAACATAAGAGATGCATCTAAAAAGTAATTAAATAGTATACCCAAATAGTTCAAAAAAATTATCTATTTCCCCCCTAAATTGCAGTTAACTTCACCTACAAATAAGTTGTTTCATAACACACAAAAGAGGGAATTTTGGAGAGAAAAGAGGGAAGAGAAAAAACAAAATTCTTTGTAAACTCTGCTCATTCACAACAAAAACTCTGCTCATCTTCAACTCTATTTTCATTTAGAAAACAGAAAGAAAAAAAATCGCAACCCACTGTACTACCTTGCAAACTTTCCCCTAAACCAACTATGCAAACATTTCATATACATCACATAGAGATTGTTTAAACACAAGAATAATTTTTGTAACACCATTATCATCACCTTCCTAAAACAAACAAAAAAAAGTATTTTGTAACTTAACTGACCGAGAGAGATTCTGGAACTTTGTGGCACAGAGCAAGGATTGGAGCAACTTCAAGAAAGAGCTCGATTAATCGTCACTTCACGCCCGGAGACATCCGTACATTTTTTCAAAGTTTTCGCTCAAAGAGGTACACTTCTTTCCGAACTGTAATATCTTTATCCATACATCATTTTCTTTTTGTGTTTAAAATATATATTAAAAAGACAGAGCAAAAGAAGAAAACTCATATGTTTGAAAATCTAACCAAAAAATGTAGGACAGGGTGTTGACACGGGTGCCCGTGTCATAGGATGCGGCCCATGTCAGATCAAATGAAACTTTGAACGTGACAAAAAAGAGGATATGGTGCTGACACGGGTGCCCGTGTCACAGGATACAGCCTGTGTTAGATCTACTGGAACTGAGAATATGACAAGTTGGAAGGACAGGTTGTTGACACGGGTGCCCGTGTCACAGGACATGGCCCGTGTCAGCTTAGATGGGACAGAAAAGAAGCGTGCCTGATTTATTACAGGGTCCTGACACGGGTGGTCGTGTCACAAGACACGGCCTGTGTCAGGCCATACACCAAAAATATGTTTTTTTACTTTTTGCTATTATTTTCATTCTATATGGTTGTAATAGTAAAATTAGGTTTTATTTGCTTTTATCTCCCCATTTGTAAATTTGAACCCCCATCCCCTAAAGTGATGTAATAGCGTAGGATTTTAATTTTCGCAATTTACCGCTTCAATATAATTGTTAGTAATTAGGGTGTGTATGGTAAGATAAAATCAACCGTTAGAAAACCCTAATCTTAAGACAAGAATGCATGCAATCAAACACATAATTTACACACGCACCTCTAGGGTAACCTCGCTTGTTGCTTCGGAAAAATAGTCATGTCCCTCGAATGTGGTAGGTTTTACCAAAGACCCTCGATATAAAATATCGTAGTCCCTCAATGACCCTTCGATGTTGCCTTCCACAAAACGATCTTAGTCCCTCACGACAATTGCTAAAGCATCTCATAGGTTGCCTTCTATGACTATACGACGACCCACGCCCGTCCCTTCACATATAATGATGGGGCTTCTTACCAATCAATTGTAAGATAGTAACATCTAAAGGAGGAGGTAAAGAACAAAGACTTCTTTTGAGTAGGTAGAACTTTCACAGTTGCTTGCTCACAAACATTTCCAAAACATCTTTCAAAAAACAAACCAACACTTTCAAAACGAAATATTTTCAAAAGTCAATACTTTGTATACATTCTTATAGAGACGAGAATCATTACAAAGTTCTCCTAAACGAAGGCACCTTTCAAAAATACTTTCAAAACCATCACAAACACATTTCAAACAAAGCATTTTCAAAGTGAGCTAGCAACTAAGAGCCTGTAGATAACTACAGATGAAAAGGGTGCTAATACCTTCCCTTTTCATAACCTACCCCCCGAACTCAAGAAAATTCCAAAAAGGTCTTTCCTGTTCTTTTCACCCTTTCCTTTATTGGATAAAATAAAAGTCGATGTCGAATCTTGTTATCCCCAACAATTTCGATAAAACTCAAAACACCCAAGTCAGTTCTCCCACCGCATTACACTAGCGACATTGTAGTAAGGGCATTCGATGGTTCTAAGAGGATGGTCCATGGAGAGGTTGATCTCCCTATCAAGGTTGGGTCTCAAGTCTTCATCTCAATATTCTATGTGATGGATATCCGTCCTGCTTATTCTTGCCTTCTTGGACGCCCATGGATATGTGGGGCAGGTGCGGTGACTTCCCCACTACATCAAAAGTTGAATTATCCGGTCAAGGGAAAAATTGTTACCGTCTGTGGTGAAGAAGAGTTTATGATTAGTCATCTAAATTCATTCAAATATGTTGAAATTAATGGCGAGTTCATTGAAACTACTTTTCAAGCCTTTGAAGTGGTCTCTCCCATGGTTGTTGTTACAAAGGCCATTCCTGACACACCTGAAGCTGCTAAAGATACACTGAGGATGGCTTCTCTCAAAGATGCTCGTGTTGTTGTTGAAAAATGAGGTTGAACCATTTGGGGACGGCTTCCTGATTTCCCTTTCAAGTCAGACAAATTCATATTGGGTTTCACTTCCAAAGCTCAAAAGGAGGTTCGACATGCTCGTGCAGGGAAACCACCTCTCCGCATTAGTAACCATAAGATTAATGCCCTTGAAGACTCTGATGTTGATTGTGACTTTGATGATTGGATCTACCCAACTGCTAACGGAGGGCTCAATAACTGGCAGACCAAGGACTTCATTCCCATCTCCTACAGCCAGGAGTAATTTCCATTTACTGTCTTTTAGCACTTTGAGAACTTTTGTCTATAATTTCCATTAAAACAATGACTTTAAGCCATGTGCCTTGCCTGGGGCACAGTGTTCCATTTGTTAAGGGTTTGTCATTATCATATGCCCTATTCTCATTTTAATGAAAAACATTGGGCTATTTTGGATTCAAATTTTGCGCTCTTTGCTTTTCTTTACTTTATTGCATTTTCAAATAGCCACGTGATCTTACATGCACACACACGCATTTGCAGATCCACATCCACTCCGGATCTCATTGACAACAACTTTTCTATTGCCATCTATGACTTTGAAAATCCAATCTATCAAGCTGAAGACGAAGGTGATGAAGATTGTGAAATACCTTGGGAACTCGCCAGACTTCTATTACAAGAGGAAAAGCCACTCAACGACACGAGGAGTCAGTTGAAGTAATAAACCTAGGTATTGAGGAACATTAGAAGTAGGCCAAGCTCGACGCCAACTTGAAAGACTGTGTCAAGAGAAGATTGGTCCAGATGTTACACGACTATGTTGAAGTGTTTGCTTGGTCATATGAAGACATGCCAGGGCTTGATATTGATATCATAGTTCATCGTCTTCCAATAAAGGAAGATTGTCCTCCGGTCAAGCAAAAGGTTCGTCGCATGTGGCCAGATATGTCCGAGAAAATAAAAGCTGAGGTAATGAAACAATTCGATGCAGATTTCCTGGCAATAACATCATACCCTCAATGGGTTGCAAATTTTGTTCCAATACAAAAGAAAGATGGTAAAGTCTGTACGTGCATAGACTACAGGGATTTGAACAGGGCAAGCCCTAAAGATGATTTCCCATTACCTCATATTGATGTCTTGGTTGACAATACTGCTCAACACAAAGTTTTCTCCTTCATGGATGGATTCTTTGGTTATAACCAAATCAATATGGCACCTGAAGACATGGAGAAAAACACTTTTGTTACACAATGGGGCACCTTCTGTTATAAGGTCATGCCTTCTGATTTGAAGAATGTAGGCGTAACCTATCAACAGGCTATGGTAGATTTATTTCATGATATGATTCATCATTAGATAGAAATTTATGTTGATGACATGATTGCAAGGTTGCAAACTGAAGAAGAACACCTTGATCACCTCCACAAGCTATTTGAGAGGTTGAAAAAATACAAGTCGAGGCTGAATCCCAACAAGTGCATCTTCAAAGTGAGGTCTGGAAAACTCCTAGGCTTCATCATCAGTGGAAAAGGTATTGAAGTCGGCCCCGCAAAATCAAAGCCATTCAAGAAATGCCATCTCCCTGTACTGAGAAAGAGGTCATATGTTTATTAGGTCGACTCAACTATATTGCCCGGTTCATATCTCACTTAACTGCTACTTGTGAACTAATCTTCAAACTATTGAAGAAAGATCAAGTAGTCAGATGGAACGACGATTGCCAAGCAGCTTTTGACAAGATCAAGGAGTATCTACAAGAACATCCAATCCTGATACCTCCATTTGAAGGAAGACATCTGATTATGTACTTACTTGTATTAGATAATTCAATGGGGTGTGTGTTGGGCCAATATGACGAGTCTGGCCGAAAAGAGCATGCAATATACTACCTTAGCAAAAAGTTTATCGACTGTGAAACCAGATATTCACTGCTCAAGAAAACTTGCTGCACTTTGGCATGGGAGGCTCGCTGGCTAAGACAGTATATGTTGACTCATACCACTTTATTGATTTCTAAGATGGACCCCATCAAGTATATCTTCGAGAAGCCAGCTCTCTCTGGACGAATAACTAGATGGAAAATGATATTAACTCAATACGATATCCAATATACTACACAAAAAGAAATTAAAGGAAGTGTTTTGGTGGATCATTTGGCCCATCAAGCTGTTGATGACTACCAATCAATGAACTTTGAATTCCCGGACGAGAATATCATGCTGATAACCGACTGAGAAAAGCCTGGATCGTATGACAGACTTGAACAAGGATCCCGATGGACTATGATTTTTGATGGAGCGTCCAATGCATTGGGTAATGGAATTGGTGTTGTGATTATTTCTCCCGAAGGTTTCCATACATCTTTCACTGCCATACTTTGTTTCAACTGTACAAATAACATGGCCGAGTATGAAGCATGCAACTTAGGTCTAAAGGTTACCATTGACCTAAGAATCAAATTTTTGAGCGTGTACGGAGACTCAGCTCTGGTAATCAGTCAAGTTAAAGGACAGTGGGATACTAAACATCCAAATTTGATCCCCTATAAAGAGCATGTGCTAACCTTGATCCCTTACTTCGAAGAGGTCACCTTTGAACACTTTCCAAGGGAAGAAAATCAGTTGGTGGATGCTTTAGCAATTATGTCATCTATGTTAAAGGTCAATTGAGATAATGAAGCTCCCATAATTACTATCAAAAGATTCAATGGACCTGCATACTGTTATGAGATTGACACTGATGAAAAGAGGTCATGGTATCATGAAGTGAGAAGGTATCTTGAAGCACAAGAGTATCACGAGGGATCCTCCATCAACAACAAGAAATTCTTGTGAAGGTTCTCAGCAAAATTCTTCCTAAGCAATGGGATTTTGTACAAGCGTAACCATGATTCTACCCTGCTCCGTTGTATGGCCAAGAAGGAGGCAGAGAAAATCATGGAAGATATGCATGAAAGTATCTTTCGAACTCACTCTAACGGGCACACCATGGCCAAGAAGATTATGAGGGATGGTTACTATTGGTCGACTATGGAAACTGATTGCCACCATCACTCGAGGACTTTCCATAAGTGTCAAATCTATGCCGACAAGGTTCATGTGCCTCCAATTCCTTTGAATGTCATTACTACTCTGTGGCCATTTGAAATGTGGGGCATCAACATAATTGGAGAGATCAAACCAACTGCCTCTAATGGATATCATTTCATCCTCGTCTCCATTGATTACTTCACCAAATGGGTCGAAGTTGCTTCATTTGCCTCAATCACTAAGAACCTTGTAACCCAGTTCATCAAGCATAACCTCATATGCCGTTAGGGAATCCCTGAAAGGATCATCACCGACAATGGAACCAACCTCAAATGGTCACTGAACTCTGTACGTAGTTCAAAATCAAGCATCATGACTCCTCTCCTTACAGACCTGAGATGAATGATGCAATAAAAGTTGCCAACAAGAATATAAAGTAGATTATTCAAAAGATGATGGTGACCTACAAAGATTGGCATGAGATGCTACCATTTTCTCTTCATGGCTACCGTAATTAGGCTCGAACATCAAATGGGACAACCCCTTTCTCTTTAGTATTTGGCATGGAAGTTGTCCTGCCTGTTGAAGTTCAAATTCCTTCTCTGAGGATTATGAAAGAAGAAGGCTTATGTGAAGATGAATGGATTCAGCCAAGATTGGATCAGTTGAATTTGATTGATGAGAAGAGATTGGTTGTTATCTGCCATGGTCAAATGTATCAAAAGCGTATGATCAAGGCATTCAATAAGAAGATCAAGCCTCGAGTATATCTGTTGCAATTGGTTTTTAAATAGAGTCGTCACCCTTAATTTTTATTCTAAAGGAAGGGAGTGTAAAGGAATAACCCTAAAAGAAATTCAGAGATTTTAGGTTTGGACTCGGTTCTAGACGAGGGGAAGGTGTTAGGCACCCCTTATCTACCTTATTCATAAGGATACTAGGTTTAGACGCGTTGTTAGGAAATAAAGTTTTTAATTATTTTATTACGGGAAAGGTTTGAGTTTTAGTTAGGGGGACTCGCAGCGATTTTGATCATATGCCTACGTATCCTCTTATGAGGAATCAGAGTCCCGTTTCGTAGTTTGCGGGGTGGTTGGTGTTTTTTATAAGATTGTGTAGAATTTCTTTCGAATTAACCTTGAACTTTGTCTGGGTTGTAAAATCAGTGATTGTAGACGCAATTCGTAGTTTGATTCGAAGGTGATGCTATTTAATCCTTTTTTGAAAATGTTTTTGAGTTTGATTGTTACGTCGGTAAAAAAATTATTTGAGATTAGTTAGTTGTTTTAAGACGCAGAGCGGGGGAATATGATATAGTCTCCTCATCACGGGGCCATACATTGACCATATGTTGCTCGTCATGAAATACACAGAGGGAGTCTGATGAAGTCTCCCTTATCACATGGCTAGATATTGGCCATGTGTCGCTTGCAGATGGTGAATTGCGTGTTTTTTAATATCTTATAAAATATTTAATTTGATTTGATAAAAAAATTGTATTATATACAAAGAAGAACTAAGGGCATACTTTTGATTTATTTTATGCATTCTTCTTCTTGATTAGTAAAAAAAAACTAAACTAATTAAATTAAATTAAATTAACTGAACTTAATTAGATTAACCAAAATTAATTAACCTAATAAAATTTAAACAAATAAATTAGATTAATTAATTAGAAGACAAAACAAAAATGGATGAATGGGTTAGAGGTGTAAATTAAAGTACAAGGGGTGAATTTAGAAACAAAAGACCCATTACCAAAACCTAATTCGAAAGAAATTAATTAATGAAATGATATAAAATAATAATGGATAAGAAATACATGCACTCCCCATTGCATTCATTAGAATAATAAATTTCTTAATTTTGACTTTCAAAATACCATTTAACTAATAAGGATTTTGATAACACATAAATGTATTGCATATTTAGCTTGATTTAACTAAATTATTTTCCATTTTGATTCTAAATTAAATCACTTTGTAGTGGGTATTATGCCAGTATTTTGTTATTTTGCAGGTATCAAATTAATTATGAGAGAAAGAAGAAAAAGGGAAAAAAGGAAGAAAAAAAGGCTACAATAAAGTCAAGAGTCAAAGATAAGCCCAAGCCCAAAAAGAAGAAGCGCGTGGCCAGCTAGCATGACGACTGGCAGGCAACCATGATGACCAGCATGCATTTGACCAAGTAAGTGACGAACGTCACTAAGCCCTTTGACAAATGGTGTATCCTATTATTTTTCCCACGTCCCTTAAAGCTTGCAATGAAAGTGTGTTAGTTTCTATATCCACGTTCCACCAAGTCAGCTACGCAAAGATTCAACAGCCATACAAACTCTCCAACAAATTCTCATGTGCAGTTATTCAATATGGATATAAATAGTAGACTTCATGCACTGAGAAGGGTTCACGCCGTTAATTCCCTTTTTTTATTCTTCGTGCATATTTTATAGAGCTATTACTTCCCAGACTTATTTTCCTTAGCTATTATTTTCCTTAGCAGTTTTATTTTTCCCAACCGATTTTAAGCAATAGATTTCTACACTGGAAATCCATTACCCCGTGGTTTATTTTAAGACCTTCAGAATTGTTATTTAAGTTTATTATTTTATTTCTTCGCAATTGTTCATGTTCTGTATCGAAGAAAAACCTACCAACCTGTGGAGGAGTGCTTTCTTTAGAGCCGGACGAATTGTTACCAGTTTCCAGTTAATTTATTTCCAGGTTTTTATTTTAATAAATTATTATTTGCCTTTAATTCAATAATCATGTTTACTTTGTTGTCTGACTTTTATTATTATGTGATTAAGTTTTATAATATGCTAAGCTAGATTTCTGTACCGGTATGTAAGGTCATAAAACTGAGGGAATTTGGTAATACTATTGGTTATTTATTTGTTGAACTATTTTCTAGACTAGATTAATTTGTTTTTAATGATGAAAAGTTTTGTTACGAGAGTAAAAGACGAATAGAAGTTAGGTTCAATAAAGCGAGAGCTTGAGGATCTTTAACTGGACAGTAGTAACTAGGCATTGGCTTTAAAAAGAGCGAGAACACTTTAAAGCGAATTAGAGTTTGTTTGTTTTCAAAAGAATGTTTCTAACTCCAACGGGATAGCGAGAGCATACGTTAGGACTTAACTGCATAACCTAAATCAACAACCACAACAGTGTGAGATGAGGGTTTTTAAACTGATAAATTTCTACTGAGAATTGTTGGAAACTACAAGTTACCAAATAGGTTACTAATTCCCGAAGTCCGATCATTAAATATTGGTTGTTTCCCCCTCTGATTATTTAATTAGATTCAAACTTACTTTTATTTTCCCTAATCTAAACCAAATATTTTTAGCCTTAGATTTACACCGTAACACTAGATAACGGTACGTTTGACTTTTGGTCCTTTGGGTTCGATAATCTTTAAAACTACGCGATAAGACTATGCACTTGCAGTCCAGATTATTTAGACTACCGTATCAGTCGATCAAGTTTTTTGCGCCATTGTTGGGGATCAATTTAGTCAATATCGTAATTCCGCTGTTGCACCGTATAAACTAGGGCAACATTTTTCCTTTCTTGGAACGATTGTATGCCAAATATTGTTTATAGGGAGGGGAATTAGTACAACGAATCAATGAAATCTAACATTTTGTTAACATAAGACGTTGAATCCTCGATCTTCCTGAAGTAGCTCCAATTCCAATTCCTATTCATGAAGAACCAACTCCGAAACTAGACATGGCTGAACTAGATAATCAACCTCTTAAGGAGTACGCTGCTCCTTCTCGAGCTGAACCGCACTCGAGTATTTCTCCTCCTGCCATCGAGGCAGATAACTTAGAGCTTAAACCTTCATTGTTGTAAGCCGTGCAACAAAATCAATTCTATGGAGGCCCTACGGATGATCCAAATATCCATTTATCTATGTTCGTACAATATGCCGACACAGTAAAAGCTAATGGTGTTAATCCCGAAGCAAGTCGATTACGTCTTTTTCCCTTTTCTTTAAGAGATAGAGCCAGAGCGTGGCTCCAATCCTTACCTTCAAACTCTATAACTACATGGGACGAATTGAAGAAAGTCTTCTTAGCAAGATTTTTCCACCTAGCAAAACTGCAATGCTGAGAGGACAAATAAACAGATTTACTCAAAAAGACGATGAATCACTTTTCGAAGCTTTGGAGAGATACAAGGACATGCTGAGACTTTTCCCATATCATGGGCTTGAACCATGGCTAATCATCCACACCTTCTATGGTGGTCTCCTATATAACACAAAACTATCTCTAGACGCTGCCGCTGGTGGTGCACTAATGGACAAAACCTATAATGAAGCTTATCAACTAATTGAAAACATGGCGCAAAACCATTATCAATGGGGAGGAGGAAGAGCCTCCACACGAGGATTGCACGAAGTCAGTGGCATATACCACGTCAATGCTAAAGTTGACGCCCTGACTCAAAAGATTGAGAGTTTAGCAGTAATCCCCGTAGCCACCGTGGCTGTCGTAGCTCGAAACTGTGACTTTTATGGAATACCTGGACATTTCGTTTTTGAATGCCAATTGCTAGCTAGAATACCACCTGACCAGATGAACTACGCTCAAGGATACCCGTATTCTAACACCTATAAACCAGGTTGGAAGAATCATCCTAATTTTTCCTATAAGAATAACTATGTGTTTTATGCCCCTCAAGCACCTCCTGGTTTCCAAAAGGCGCCTCAAGCTGCACCTCAAGCTGCACCACAAGCCCCCCGTAAGTCCAACCTTGAGATAATGATGGAAAACTTTGTTGCTACTCAAACACAACAAAATAAGGAATTTATAAACCAAAACGTACACATCTCTGAATTAGTAAAACAATTAGCAACCAAGGTAGATGCCTTGGCTACACATAACAAAATGCTAGAAACCCATATTTCTCAAGTATCCCAACAACAAGCAACAACTGCCGCTCCAACTAGGGTGTTTCCTGGTTAACCACAACCTAACCCGAAAGATCATGCTAATGCCATTACATTAAGAAGTGGGACTGAACTAGACGGACCAATAGATCCGAGAATCTCAACTAAGTCGATGTCTCAACAAAATGAAAATGAAACCGAAAAGTAAAAAAGCAATGACGAACTGAATAAAAATATTGAGTCAGAAATCATAGCTAGAGACAAAGCTAAAAAGGCAAAACCATATGTACCCCCACCACCATAGAAGCCACATATCCCATTTCCTCAGAGATTAGCCAAATCTAAAACCGAAGGACAATTCAAGAAATTTGTGGAACTCTTGAAACAATTAAACATAACAATACCATTTACAGAAGCCATAACACAAATGTCGTCTTATGCCAAATTTATTAAAGAAATATTGTCTAATAAAAATAAACTCGAGGACAATGAGACAGTGATGCTTACTGCGGAATGTAGCGCTATTATCCAGAATAATATGCCGCCTAAGCTGAAAGACCCTGGTAGTTTCTCCATACCCTGTGTGATAGGGAAGTTCGTAATAGACAAAGCACTCTTCAATTTAGAAGCTAGTGTGAGCTTGATGCCCCTTTTAATCTGTGAAAAGCTGCAACTAGGAGAACTGCGGCCAACTAAGATGTCTCTACAATTAGATGATCAATCTGTGAAATACCCAGTAGGTATGCTAGAAAACATCCCCGTTAGAATAGGTCAATTCTATATTCCCACAGATTTCATTATAATGGACATTCAAGAAGACTCAAACATTCCCATCATATTAGGAAGACCGTTTTTAGCCACCGCTGGCGCCATCATTGATGTGAAACGAGGGAAATTTACTTTTGAAGTCAGAGAAGGGAAAATTGAATTCATTCTTTCTCAATTCCTTAAAGCCCTTGCAATAAGTGACACATGCTGTTTTATTGACATCATCGATGAATGTGTGAAGGAAATAAAGTCAGAACCAACAAAGGATACTGAAATCCTAAGAATTCCAATACCGCCTATTTTTAAAGACAACAACTGGCGTGAGGAACGCCAGGACGACCACCTAAGTGAATGCCTAGCACTGACTCCCGATCCCATACCTGACCACAAGAAACCTATTGTAGAACTTAAAACATTACCAAATGATCTAAGGTACGAATTCCTAGACGAAGAATGTAAACGACCCGTCATAGTCAATGATGACTTAGGACGAACCGAAACTGAAAAATTACTTAATGTCTTGAGAAAATATCCAACCGCTCTAGGCTATAATATCTCGGATCTAAAAGGAATAAGTCCTTCAATCTGTACGCATCGCATTATGCTCGAGGAAGATTGCAAAACCTCTAGAGAGCATCAAAGACAAATCAATCCCATTCTAAGTGATGTAGTTAAGAAGGAAATTCGTAAGTTGTTGGAAGCCGAAATCATATATCCTATATCCGACAGTAAGTGGGTTAGTCCTGTACATGTCGTACCTAATAAAGGAGGAGTCACCGTAGTTACCAATGAAAAAGGCGAATATGTATCCCAACGCACTCAAACTGGATGACGCGTGTGCATCGACTATTGGAAGCTAAACAAAGCCACTCATAAGGATCATTTTCCTCTACCTTTCATAGATCAAATGCTCGAGCGTTTGGCCAGACATTCCCATTTATGTTACTTATATGGTTATTCTGGATTTTTCCAAATTCCTATCCACCCCGATGACCAAGAAAAAACCATATTTACATGCCCTTATGGTACATTTGCTTATAGACGAATGCCTTTCGAACTTTGGAATGCACCCGAAACCTTCCAGAGATGCATGATGGCGATCTTTTCTGATTTCCTGGATGGAATGATGGAAGTCTTTATGGACGATTTCTCTGTATGTGGAGAAAGTTTCAAAGGATGCTTAGAAAACCTTGAAATGGTACTCAAACGATGCGTGAGCGTCAATCTTGTTCTCAATTGGGAAAAATGCCATTTCATGGTCCGACAAGGGATTGTACTTGGACACATTGTGTCCGATAGAGGAATCGAGGTGGATAAGGCAAAAATAGAAGTGATAAAAAACCTTCAACCTCCTAAAACTGTTCGAGAAATAAGAAGTTTTCTAGGACACGCCGGTTTTTGCCGATGTTTCATCAAAGATTTCTCTAAAATAACCAAGCCACTAACTGAGTTGTTGATGAAAGACGTTGAATTCATCTTTGATGATAAATGTTCTGAAGCGTTTCAAACGCTTAAACAAGCACTAATCTATGCGCCAATTGTTCTTAAATATGACTATTGAGATGGATCATGTTGCACCCCAAAATTTTCCCTCTCATTTCTCAAGAAATCACCCTGGATCCTCAAGTTTGCTTTCATCAAGTCTCCAGGCCTTGAGTTATCAATTTTCCCAAGCAGACCATTCACAAGGGAAAAATGGTCATTTGCACAATAAGAAGTCTAACTTTGACTTTTGGATCAAAATCAAATCTCAAAAATCATATTTCATCAAGACATGTTGGAATATGAAGTTTGCTTCATCAAGAGTTTCAAAAGTCAAATTTTATTTTGGAAGAATCAAATTCTAAAAACTTAGAAATTTTTCTAAGTATTTAAGAAATATTCACAAAGGTTCAGTCAGAGTTTGCAAAGGTTAAATCAAAGAAGGTAACAAAGCGTGTTGTAAGTATACTGGAAGTTCTAAAGGATCCCTCAGAACATACTGAAGCCAGAAGATAAGAGGATCAGAAGATAAGAGGATCAGAAGATTGGATGCTACGCTAAAACAAAACTTCTGATCCAGAGTTAAGCAAGGATGCAAAGTTTCACATGGGAACCCATTTAATGCTCACAACCACTTCTGAGTTTCTATCCAAAGGATTTTCCCCATGTGTACCCCTACTATCTTGGGAAGAAAAACTTCTGTGCAAAAGTATGCTAGACCCATGCGTTGTTTCTACTTTTCCTTAATTCATGCTGCCAAATCCAGCTGAGGCGCTGTTAACCATCCCACTTGATGCATTGAACATATTGGTTAAGCTTACTTCAAGAGTAAGTCAGCTTCTAGCACATAATGTTAAGCACCACCTGACATCCCCCAACTACAAAAGCTTTGCCTATAAATAGAACACCATTGGCCACTGAGAAAAGGTCCAGAAAAATTTGTGAAAGAAGCGAGAAAATTGAGAAAGAAAGCTTTGAACCACTGCAAAAATTCCAAAAACCCATGAAACTATAAACACAAAATACCAAAATCTTAGAATTGATTCCTTACATTCAAAATCCATTTTTCCCTCAAAGTGTTCTTGAAAAAAACCATCCACACAGTTGCTGACTCACACATTAGAAGCTACCTTAACTTCTGTATTCCTATTGCCATACATTCTCCATTCATTTCCACCTCAAAGAAGTCAGAATATCACCCCTTGGCTGCTCCAGAAGTTGCAAACTTCCATCCTGCTGAGTACGTGAAGAAGTTTCTCAGAACATCACCAGAATTCAAGACCAACCTCCAGTTCACAGAATCCTCTCCAGCTGCAAGGTAAGCTTTTCTGCTGACTCTCATCATACTAATTAAGCATTGTCAGATTTTACTTATTTAACACAATGTAGACATTCTGATCCTGATGATGTATATATCCTGAATTTCATGCCTCTGCCTGCCTAAATAGAAGGAATCCCAGTTCAGAGTTTCATAAAGAAATTAGGACTCAGATTTAGAATTAGAAAATACATTTCTTCTGATTTGTGCTTCTGATATTTCATGAAATTTGTCATAATTATTATGTATGCAACTTCTGTTCTGTTAAGAAATAACTAAGTTGCAGATGTTCTGACTGGCATGGAGAGAGGAAAAGTTCTGACAGTTGCGTCAGAACTTCTGAAAACTTATGAGTTCTCAGAAGATCCAGAACTTCTGAGCTTCCATATTTCTACTAACGTTGTTTCTGTTTGTGCGGCAAGTCAGAGTCAGGACTTCTGACCTCTTCTATTTTCAGCATTTTGCGCTGATTATGCTTTCTTTCTCTTTTATTATTTTGCCATCATATTACTTTTTATTATTAATCAAAAAACACCAAAAATATTTTATATTTGCATATTATATTTTCTTTTAATATAAAAAGACAAAAATATTTTCTTAAACAAAAGTTATTTTCCTTTTTTAAACAGACAAACATTTTACATTTCCTGTACATTCTAACCTATTCAATATGGTTGTAATAGTAACCTAGGATTTAATTACAACCCCCATTTGAAGTTTGTACACCCCATCCCCCTAATGTTTGTAATAGCATAGAATCTTTATTTTCCGTACTTTTATTGCTTTCATAAATTGTTAGTAATTAGGGTATGTATGACAAGACTAAAACCAATGTTTAGAAAACCCTAATTCAAGACAAATTATGCATGCAATCAAATACACTCGCACACTTACACCCTTAGGGTAATTCCACTTGTTGCCTTATAAAAATGGCCATGTTATGCATGTGGGATGTCTTAGCACAAACAAATAGAAAAATACAAAGATCATAGTCCCTCGATGACGCTATCAAAGTTGCCTTTCAAAATGATCTTAGTCCCTAAAGAAAAGTGCTAAGTCATCTCACAACATTACTATCATGGTCATACGATGACCCAACGCTCGTCCCTTCACATCCAACGATGAGGCTTCTTACCAAGTCAATGGTAAGATAGAAACATCTAAAGGAGGAGGAAAAGCACATCTAAGACCTTTTGAGTAGGTAGATTACTTTTAGTTACTTGCTCACTCTCAAAACAAATATCCTTGCTATTTTAAAAAACAATCACATACACTTTCGAAACACTTTCCAAACTTGAAATATTTTCAAAAGCTCAACACTTTGTATACATTCTTACGAACGAGAACTATTACAAAGTTTGCCTAAATGATGGCACCTTTTCAAAATACTTTCAAGACCATACAAAGCACAAATTCAAACAAAAGCAAGTGATCTAGCAAGTAACTAAGAGCCCATGGAAAACCATGGATGGAAAGGGTGCTAATACCTTCCATTTTCATAAACTACCCCCCGAACTCAAGAAAACATCTCTAAAGGTCTTTCCTGTGCTTTTTTACCTTTCCTTTTGGATAAAAGAAAAGTCGGTGGTGACTCTTGCTAAATCGCAACATTTGCGATCAAACGCAAAACACCTCAAGTCTGTTCTCCCACCGTATCACAGATCCTATTATTACAGGAATTTGATTTAGAAATCAAAGACAAAAAGGGAACCGAAAATGTCGTAGCAGATCATCTTTCTAGGCTTGAAAAAATGAAGACCGAACAAATACCAATTAACGATGATTCCCCATATGAGAGACTTATAGCTCAGTTGGAAAACAATGAGGTTAAACATTATCAAGCCAATTATTCTTTAGAAATAGAGGCCTTAAGTATTGAAACCAACAATTTGGTAAAAGTGGCATTAGCTCACTCTATTGCACCATGGTATGCCGATTTCGTAAATTACCTAGCCGCCGGCGTCCTTCCACCTGAGCTAACATACCAACAAAAGAAGAAGTTCTTCCATGACCTTAAACACTACCACTGGGAAGACCCCCTCCTCTTTAAAAGAGGTTCTGATGGGATTTTTCGTCGTTGCGTGCCCGAGGAAGAAATCGAAAGTATTTTAGACCACTACCACGCTGCACCTTATGGAGGGCATTCAAGTACATCAAAAACCTATGCGAAAATCCAACAATCTGGTTTCTTTTGGCCTAATCTATGGAAAGATGTGTGCATCGCTATTTTAAAATGCGATCGTTGCCAACACACTGGAAACATCTCCAGACGTGATGAAATGCCTCAGAAAGGTATTCTAGAAGTTGAAATCTTTGATGTATGGGGAATTAACTTCATGGGACCCTTCCCATCTTCTTTTGGTAACAAATACATACTTGTAGCTGTCGATTATGTATCCAAATGGATCGAAGCTATAGCCTCTCCAACAAATGACACACGAGTAGTAATCAAGCTTTTCAAGAACATAATCTTTCCAAGATTCGGTGTGCCGAGACTCGTCATCAGCGGCAGAGGCTCCCACTTCATCTCCAAAATCTTCAAAAAACTCTTAGTGAAATATGGAGTTAAACACCGTGTAGCAACACCATACCACCCACAAACGAGTGGTCAAGTAGAGGTCTCAAACAGAGAAATTAAGCAAATACTTGAGAGAATTGTTTCCACGTCTAGAAAATAATGGTCCTTTAAGTTACACGAAGTGTTGTGGGCATATAGGACAGCTTTTAAAACACCCATCGGGACCACACCTTTCAAGTTAGTCTATGGAAAATCATTTCATCTTCCGGTGGAACTCGAGCATAAAACTTATTCGGCTATTAAAACCCTAAATTTAAATTACTCTGCCGCCGGAGGAAACATAATCCTAGATATCAACGAATTAGAAGAGCTTTGATTAGACACTTACGAGAATGCCAAGATCTACAAAGAAATAATGAAAAAATGGCACGATAAACACATTTCTAGGAGATAATTCAACGAGGGAGATGTAGTACTCCTATTTAACTACCGACTTAAACTTCTTCTCGGAAAACTACACTCTAGGTGGTCTGGCCCTTTCGAAGTCACTAAGGTTTTCCCAAGTGGCGCCGTAGAAATTAAGAGTAATTCTAGTGATCCATTTATTGTAAATGGGAAACATTTGAAGAATTATAAAAAAAAATTACTCAGCTACCCTAAAGCTTCTACAGCCACCGGCTGAATCAAATGACTAATTCACAATTGAAAATGTGTCGAGCTTGCGACATAAAACAAAGCGCTTTGTGGGAGACAACCCACAGTTTTATCTATATTTTTCTTTAAATTTTAATTTTTTTAAAGTTTTATTTATTCTCATATTTCTTTTCTTATTGTCATTTTCTTATTTTTCTTAACTTTTTTACTCTAAAGGCATTTGGCCGATGCTAACTGGATGTTTCTATAATCTACTTACTTTTCAGGCTAATTTACTTTTTTTAGCTAGTGATTAACTCACGAAATGACAAGAGTATATTATATGAGTATTACTTTCATGGAAAAATATAAAATGAGGAGGTTTGAGGACTTGGTCAATAGGGAGATGACTCCCACCATATATGTTGATGACCATGCTATGACCGCCTTAGGCATTAGAGAAAGTGTCTTATACCTGCTGAACCAGATAGGTTGAGATACATCCCCTATTCGGAGGAGGTTTAGTTCATATCGTAGGCTTACCCTAGAGTTCCTAAGTTCTTTGAATTATGTGCCTAACCATTGACTAGGGTTTAACCATGGCCTGATCCGGTTTAGACTATTTAGCATTGATTTCCGTTATAACAATAGTGAGTTTGCTAACCTTTTAGGTTTCCGTAGTGGCCCTGATGTCTTTACTGTCGCCCAAGAGGATATCCTCTCCAACCATGAGCTTAATTACTTCTGGGGTAGCATAACTGGTAACAATCATCCTGAGCCTGAAGATATGCATTCTGAAAGTATCCATAACCATGTTATAAGATATTTCCACAAAATCCTGGCCCACACCCTGTTTGGAAAAGAGCAAAACATTTCTTTGGTGTCCCGTGATGAGCTTTTCATTTTGTTTTGTGCTTCACAAAACCGTCCTTTCAATGCGGCTACCTTTATGTTAGCCAATTTTTTTTGCATAATAGAGACCGCTCATACACCTATCCTTATAGGAGGCCTAGTTACAATGATTGCAAATGCTATCGGAATGAGACAACCACTCCTAGGATTAAACCCCTATGGAGGAATTAGACCCATGAACATCCATTTCTGTTTCAACATTCACCTTATAGGAAACCTTGGACCACTTCAGTTTGACTTGCTCATTAACGATAACATTGTCCACCAATTTGTTTTACCTAATCCTATAACGAGTGTTCACAACAGAGATAACTAGCTTTTTGACCTGGATCCCCCACCTACCCCACCCTCAACCGAAAAACCTCAACCTTATGAGATCTCTGATGATTTTGACCCTCAGACTCCTCCTCATTATTATGATCTTCCTTCCCCTGTTCGTCATGAAGTTACCCCTGATGCTTCTCCCATGTCTACCGTTGTTGCTATTCCAGCAAATGTTAGACCTCTGCCTCCTGATTTTACTACCGCTATTACTAATTTGGAGACACAAATTGAAAGTTTATGTGGAGAGTTCACCACTTTGCATTCGGACTTTCATGGTTTCATGGATACCATAGCAGAACATTTTGATCATCTATATCAGCACACCTATTCTGTTATTGCACCTCCTGGAGGCCCACATCGTGGCTAGATAGATCCTGCTATTTTTATTTGCCATTACTGTTTTGTTTTCTCGTTTTCAGATATTTTGTTATTTCATTTTTTGCTTTTGTACCCTTTCAGATATTTTGTATTCCTTATTATTCCTATTTTTAATGTTTTTCGTTATTTAACGTTATTGAGTTTTTATTACCTTCATTTTATTATGCCCCTTATCACTATACTGAATAAATATTTCCTATCAATTCTTAATCTAAGCTGACCATTAGAGATACCTACTGTTATTATCATATATATGTATGCTTTAAATTACAATTATTATTATTATATGTATAAGTATCAGTAGCGGTCCAATGAAATCGCATGCATCCCTTTGTGATTATCGACCGTCTAACTTAAAGTGACGTTCGTCACATCTTTCACAGTAAATTGCCGACCGTCAAGCTAGATGTGACGCCCGTCAACCAGTCTTGCCCTGCATGTGACGATCGACAGCTTTGTCTGACATTCGTCAGCCTTGCCTCCCATTCACTACCACGCATGTGACGACCATCATCCTTGTCTCCCACGCCTTTAGACCTCGTGACCACATACTTTGACTACAAGACCATACTGTTTCTTTTTTTATTATTTCTATAACTTCCATCTTCCATTATTTAAACCCCATAATTCCCGTTATCTTCCACTATTACCACTCATTCATTTCTTATAATTCCTATAACCTCCCACTTTCAAAACTGTAAATACCATTCATTACCCACTCATAATTTTCACCTATTTAAACCACTTCTTCTATCATTCTAATATCAACATCATTCACTACCTTCTTTGCACTACACAAGCACCTTTCCTTTTCGTCTTTGTCAAATATATCATGGCCGCTCGTAGAAATCAACTCAATCGAGGAGAAACCGGTATGACTCATCTCATATTCCAACAAGGAGAAGCTTGCAAACTCCAACAGAAAAGATACCGGAAGTTTTATCAGCGAGGATTGACACCCACACGATATGTCGACAATGACTATTTACACAATTTAGGGATGTATGACAGTATGCAAAGTGTTCTAAACAAAGAAGGCATGGGATTTGTAAGCACGATGGGCTTACCCACCTACGAGGATCTAACTTTAGAGTTCTTAAGCTCTTACTTCTACATCACTCCCACCGATGCTGATGTAAATCTCTTTGGAGCCGCCACATTTCGTATGTTCAACCAGGAATACACGGTGAACCAGGATGCTTTGAGCGACATGTTTCGTTTCCCTCATGGAGACAATGTGCAATACCGAATTCCCCCTGAATTGGATTGGAATAGAACGTCATATGAATTATGGGAGAGAATATCCGGTAAGCATAATGTGGCTCCCGAAGCGCGTTACCCCTACGACCCAGGTTCCTTCTCATAGCCCTACTATCCAGGCTTTCATTTCGAAGAAACACTATTATCCATGTTCCTTCTCTCTTATCTCCAGACAATAGTTTACAACACTGTAAGACCTAGACCCGACCAGATTCGGTCGATTTCATATTTCCCCAATAAGTCGTTGTGCAGCCTGAACCCTGACCAGATATGTAGTTTACTTCCACCTCCTCAATCAGGAGTTAATTCCCCAGTAGAGTAATGGACAACCTAAGTTAATATACTCTATTTCCTAAAACATAAATCAACATTCCCCAGCGAAGTCCCCCTCAACGGCAGGTACAGGAATTCTCGCAAAGCGCGTTACTCCTCTCACATCCATAATATGAACATTCGCTACCTTCATCGCACCCTGGCCAGCACTATTTTTGGAAGAACTAACAACAACAAGGTCAACACCAAGGAGTTATATGCTCTCTATTGCACCTTCACACTAAACCTCCGTCTGAACCCACGTACTTTCCTGATGGCTCACATTCAAAATATTGTAACAAGAGATGGGATTGTGCCTTTCTGTATTGGAGGTATCGTCACTGCAATAGCAGTTCACCTGAACCTGGGAGGGAGAATCCTGAATCTACCCTCTCTGCCAATAGTGTTCTTGAACATTAACAACTGTCGAGCTGGTCACATTATTAAGATAAGAGAATCAGGAGGTTATTATCTAATGGTGAGGAATAATGAAGTTCGTAGTGTCATTTTTCCAAATCCAAATACTACGAACTTAAGCATTCCAAGCAACTGGTTATACGACCTCAACGCCCCCAAGCATGGTGTGAATTCACAAGGAAACCAAGGTGAAGCCAATAATGATGATGTTGACGAAATGGAACAAGAATTAGAACATCAAGCACCTCAACCTGACATTCAACCTCCTAAAGCCCAAGAGCCACAAAATTCCAATCTACCTGCCACACTCGATGTTGTAGTACCCCATTATTTTCCCTCCCATTTTACTCAAAACATACTCATTGAAGTCCTCAACTTGCCCAAGGATGCTTAAGGATTGACCAAACAAATCCTCCTCCTAAGACAATGAGCCTCAAATTAGGGTTTCACTCGTCATCAAGATGTTTGAGTTCCAAGGGTCCTAAATGGTTTCAATTACCCTAATATATTCTCAAGATCATCCATGTCATGTATCATGTCTTTCACAAGAAGTTTTGCTCAGTCAACTCCTCAAATGCCTGAAAATCAATTGTACTAGGTCAAAAGTCAATTGTGGCCTTCATGCAGTCAAACTTCAAGATTTTTGGTCAACATCAACATTTTAAAGGGATATCCATCATTTTATCAAGGGTTGATCATGATTCCTCAAGGAATGCCCCAAATGCATCAAAACTCAAAAGTTTCTAAATTAGGGTTTCTATAGGAAAAGTCAACCAAACTTTGACAAGGCATAACTTTCTCATACTTTATCAGAAATTTCCCATCCAACGCTCATTTTGAAGAGGATTCAATTCCTTACAACTCATCTTCGGCGCTCAAGTTCAAAAAATGCATTCATGGAAAGATATGAATTCAGACATTATAGGTCATTTTAAAAAGTCAACAAAAATACCTTTTGGGTCAAAGCTTCTTACATGAACATGGAATATCCAATTGAGGTGAAACCAAAAGGGTTGTTTAGAGGACATCCTAAGATTTCTAAAAGTCCAAGAACACCCTCTTAAGGTCAAAATTGAGAGAGATGTGCCTTGTCAAAGTTGGCCATTTTTGGAAATCTGCACAAAGTCAACAATGCCCAAAATGGCATTTTCACCACATGGGCCTATCTTTTCAAGTTTGGAGATTGTTCCTAACATGGTCCATGACCCATGAACCACTCCATGCCTCATTAACTTATTTACTTAATTTATTGTGATTTTATTCATTTAAAATTCAAATAAAATCAAAATAAACCATATAAGTTGCTTTTGGAATGATTTTGGCATTGAATGAAGATGATATATGCTGTCAAACAAGGATCAAATCATGCAAAGGCTGATTGGGATAAAAATGGCATGATTTGGCTTTTTTTGGAAACAAATAATGCAAGGAACAAATAAAATATTTTCTCCATGATTGTTCAAGATTGGATCTGTTTTTGTTGACCTAATGTCTTCTAATACATATACACAATGTTGCCAGACAAAAAGGACACGAAAAGGCTGCCTCCATAAGTCCAGAATAACTCCAATTTTTTAACAAAAAAGGGTGATTCGAATTCTGATTTAGAGGGAGATTCAAGGTGATTCAAGGCCACCAATCCACTCTTGGGAACCTCCTGAAGCTAACAGCATCATTTGCACGCATCAAAGCTCCAGGAATCATTACATAACATCATCACGGTTTGACACTTTTTTCAAATTCGTATCCATGCATTCTTGCGTTATTAATCTATTTTGATTGCATATTTGTGTTCATATGGATGCCTAGAAGCTTTCCGTGTACTTAATTTCCAGTTTTGATGCATAAATGCCAAATTGCCATTGTTAGGTTTTTAACCTCTGTTTTAGGGCTTTGAGATGCAGGGAAGATTGGACCTAATGATGTATGCCATCATGCTCAGGGTATCAAACCCAGTTGATCCATGGCTTTAAATTTCATTTACACTGCTTGGTGCGCATTTTGGAAATTTGCAGGTCTTGTAGCGACAGATGTCGTCCGTAGGTAAAAGCTGATACCTAAAACGATAGTCATTGGAGAAGAGGATTGCGTGGCAAGGGTTGGATGGCTAGTTTAAACTGTGCGCGCTTTTTGTTATGATAAATGCCAGTCTTTAAATATATTACATTTTAATCATTATTATTATCAAAAGGCCAATTGGCCCAGTGGCAAGGGGTAACACTGGTAAGAGGAAGGACCTGTGTTCGATCCCAAGTCCAAGCATCTTATTTTTTCCCTTATTTCTTTACAAGATCCAGCACGTGTTTACTCAGAAGGTCAACCTTGCATCCCCCAGATCCAGCCATTGGATCATCCTTGGATCCAGATCTAACGCTCAGTGAGTGCAGCGCATGATGGGCATGCCAGATCTGGTTGCACTGAATCACACGCATTGTTTGGGCTAGCATCTTGGGCCCAACAAATTCAGCTCTTCACACCCCCGTGATCACTACTTCACAGCAGACCCACTTCTTCTTTCTTTTTTGTTTTGATTTTATTTTATTTTTATTTGCTTTAATTATTTTTATATTTTTTACAAAAAATAACAAAAATCATTTTTTTATTAAATCAAAAAATCACAAAAGATAGATTTAGGTTTTTATAATTAATATTAATTTTTGAAAATTAATTATTTTAATTATTTCAACATTGATTATTTTGTTAAATAAAATTAACTAGAAATTAGGTTTAATTTGCAATTTAATTATTTTCTCAATAAAAAATACACAAAAAATTTCCTTAATTAATTAGATTTTTTAGGCTTCTAGATTATTCCCGTATTTAATTTGTCTCGCTCGCATTTACTTATTTATAATTCCAATTATTGTAACTGTTTCGAGGTTTGTAATAGTTTTCAATTAAGGTTTATTTTACCTTTTTTTACTTACTGTTTAATCCCCAAGTTTTGGTTATGTAACCCCTTTCCCGAGGCCTTGTAATAGTTAGGACTTTAATTTCTTGCACTTTTATTTCTACTATTATAAACGTCCTAGATGTATGGATAATAGGATTGTATGCGAAAGATAAATCAACGATTAAAAGGTAGATAACCCTAATTGTGCAAAGATAAATAAACTGAAAAATAACACATGCACATATTCACTCCTAGGGTTTATCCCACTCCGGTTTCCTTCGGTAAACGGTCATGAAGCATAGGGAAGTTTAGTGGTCGCCCTCTAGTCCCAAAAGATAAAAAATGACCCATTCGAATGTTGCCTCGAAAAGATCTTTAAGACTTTAGGGTAATTACTAAAGTTTCCTAACCATTGCTTTTATGACGGTACCTGTCCCTTCAAATGTCCCTTAAAACTCCAACGATGGGGATACCAACTCCTTAATAGTAGGATATCTCTATCTAAAGGAAACGATAACGAACAACCTTTTTCGAGTAGGTGGAAAATCTTAAGTACTTGCTCAAAATAACAAAAACTTTTTCACAAACACTTTCAAAACAGTTTTCAAAAATAACTTCGTCACACTCTTGAGGAAAGATACAAGGGTTATCACGAAGTTAAATAAAAACTTTTCAAACACACATACAAGCAATTTCAAAATGAGAAAGTACCTAAGAGCCCATGGAAAACCATGGATAGAAAGGGTGCTAACACCTTCCCTTTCTATAATCTACCCCCCCCCCCCCCCCCCCCCCCGTACTCAGAAACATCTCGAAAAAGGTTTTTTCTGTTCTTTTTCCTTTTCCTTTGTCGAATGAAATAAAAGGTGGCGAATCTTGCTTAGTGTGACATTTGCGAACAAAAAATGCAAAACCAGTATAACAGTCGGTTCTGCCACCATATCACAGAATTGGCGACTCTGTTGGGGAGAAACAAGTGGGGTATACCTTAGGATCTAGGTCATGTTTAAAATTACTTTCTTGTTTTGCTTTGCCTGCTTTATATTCAAGGGTTTTGTATGGGTATTATTGAAGATCCTACACCCGGATCTGGGAATTCCTTTTAGGTAAGTAGCAATAAACTGTGAGGGAACTGTGCAGGGTATACCGACACGGTTGAAGCAGTAGCTATGTTAATGTGACACTTTGGTTGGTACCGGTAGCCTTTGAGTCAATCAAGGAGAATACGGGGCCGTTGTGTGGTGTCATAAAGCGTCGACTGACCTTAGAACCTTTAATTGCACAACTTGGGCAGTAGGACATAGCGAGATGGCCGGCTTTAGTGTATTCCCAAGGTCGACAGATACTCGATGCTACACTCATTGAGGTTTGACTCCTGAGTTTTGTTTGGTTGTGAATCAATCGCCTATTGAACGAAGTTTAGGGGAAAGATCAATGATATTGAGATCCCTTAGAACCTGGTTACAATTTATAGGATAGGTTGAACCAATCCAGCTTCAAGAGGGTATGACCTTAAAACTCATGCAGGCCTTAAACTTAAGGCTACTTGTATGACTTATTTGCTTTCTTTGCCTAACAATTTGAACTCATTGCAGGGCTTTGTTTGTATTCCTTGCAGAACCTTGTTTGTATAAATCCAATAAATTGGTTTCTTACCCTGCATTTTTGTTGATGCATGGCATACACATCATAGCATCATACCATAGCATTTCCTTAACCATTTCAAGGATCTCAGGGGCCTGTGATGCAGGTTATGATAAAGAAGACGTCCAGCAAGGGGCAAGGGGATTTATTTTCCTCTAGCCAGTGTCGTCAAAAGATCAAAACACGATAACTTGAGTCAGGGGCTATGACCCACTTGATATGGTGAGCTTGACTCTCGTAGAAGGACACTCAACGATACAAAGTTCTTCAATCAAAGCTGCGAAACTTCAACTTCTGACACTTCTTGTTTACCCCGTGAGATCCTTGAAAATATTGCATACATATATCATACACATCATTGCATAATAGGTACCATAATAGGTTTCTCGTCTTATTTGTTGTTTATTTCATCAGTAATGTCTTCTGAGCAAAGCATCAAAATCTCCAGGCATAAAATGCCTAATTTCAGCAAATGTTCGTAGCCCTAGCTAAGGGGCGGGAAGATCTGAAGGCTCTTATTCTTAAAGAGAAAAAGAAGGAGAATAAGAAGACCATTAGTTTCCTGAATTTAGGCATAAGATTTAGGGGACCGTTGAAGCAAATGGTTGATCTGACCTCTTCATCCAAAGAAGGGGAGAACTAAGAGGGCTAAACAAGGGAAGAAGACCCTAGTCCAAGAGTTTCTAAGGATGAATCCGACTACGATAATGAACAGTATCCTCCCACTGAGGATAGGTACAAACAATTAGAGGATCGTCTAAGCGTAATGGAGATCCAGAGAATACCAGGGATGGATTATGAAGAGCTGGGTCTGGTATTTGGGGTAGTCATCCCACAAAATTTTAAGGCTTCAGTTTTTGCAAAATATGATGGGGTGTCTTGTCCCAAGCTTCATCTCTGTTCCTATGTGAGGAAGATTCAGCCTCACACTGCTGATAGGAACTTGTGGGTCCATTTCTTTCAACACAGTCTTTCTGGGACTCAGCTTGAATGGTTCTATCAACTGGAGGGAACCAATGTCTATAACTGGGAGGATTTGGCTGCTGCTTTTTACAAGCAGTATCACTATAACACTGACCTTGCCCCTACTCGTACTCAACTCCAGAGTATGTCCATGGGTGCCAGCGAAGGTTTCAAGGATTATGCGCAGAAATGGAGAGATCTGGCAGAGAGAGTCCAACCCCCTTTGTCTGATAGGGAGTTGGTTGACATGTTTCTTGGAACGTTGTCTGGTCCGTTCTTCAATCACTTGATTGGTAGCTCCTCAGCTGGTTTCACCGAGCTGATATTGACTGGAGAAAGAGTAGAAGCTGGGATCCGGAGTGGCAAGATCCAGAAAAATACCTCTTCGAGTACAGAGAACAAGTCATTTGGTGGAAAGAAGGAAGCCAATGTTGTGCACGACCATAAGGGGTGTAGCAAGGAAGACTACCACCAATCTGTGAGGGAAGTGCTGATCTCTAATTCGGCACGCGCACAATGACTACAACAACGAAACAGTCAGCAAAGGGTAGAAAGACCGCAAAGGTAGTTCACCCAAATCAACATGCCATTGTCACAAGCATTGCAACACAAGTTGAAGATGAATCTGATTACGGCGATAAACCCTCATCTGAACCCTAAGACTTCTTCTCCTAACTACAATTCGGATGCAATGTGTGCTTATTATTCTGGCAGCCCGAGGCACGATACTAACGATTGTTGGGCGGTGAAATACAAGATCCAGAACATGATTGACATTGAGGATATCGAATTCGACCCTCTTGCGACTCCCAATGTGATCACTTCTCCCTTTCCCAAGCATGGCTAGGATTGAAAGCATTTTTGTTCATTTAATTCTCAAGTTGTATTTTCTTTGCTTATTCGAACAATTATTGTCATGTCAAAAACTTATTATTTCATTAATGCATTACACAGTTTGTCTTGAATTAATCTATTTTCACTATGCTTAAACTGCTTTATACTTCCTTTTCGTGATATTCAACTCTCGATTTAAAACTCTAATCCTTAGAGGGAGGATGACGAAAATGATACCACAATCTCCACAATATGATTTTGAATAGACCCCACTGACGATGTACATGCGTTGTTTCAAATCCTAAACAGTGGAGTTATAAGGAAGATAATCCCTAGTCAACCCCTTCGAGCCAAAGAAGTAGGAGTTTTTCTTTGACACAAATTAAAACCCTTAATCACAACCTAGGGCATGGTAGTTTTCTCAGTTAATACAGATGCGCATTCAGTCGCAACCTTCTGCTTTGCACATAATTAATAGCCTCGAAGACATCATCCCGAATTAGAAGATGGTGATTGTGACACAGTGGGTGAACTGACTTGGTGTTTTGCGTTTTGATCGCATTTGTGCGGATAGCAAGAGTCGCCACAGACTTTTCTTTTATCCAAAAGGAAAGGTAAAAAAGCACAGGAAAGACCTTTCGAGATTATTTCTCGGGTTCGGGGGATAGATTATGAAAAGGGAAGGTATTAGCACCCTTTTCATCCTTGGTTTTCCATGGGCTCTTAGTTACTCGTTTAGATCACTTGCTTTTGTTTGACAGTGTACTTGTGGTGTGGGCTTTGAAAAAATCTCTTTGTAATGGTTCTTGTTTCTATAAGAACGCGTACAAAGTTTATATTTCGAAAAGTGGTTCAAAGATGTGTTTGTGGATTTGTGTTTCGGAAAGTGTTTTGAAAATATGTTTTGCAATGGTTCTCTTTTCTATAAGAACGTATACAAGACATTTTGTCTTTTAAATGATGTTTTGAGATGAGAGTGTAGGTGTAAAAATGTTTTTGTCGTGAGCAAGTGAGTAACTAGGAGCGAATCTACCTACTCGAAAGGTCTTAAATGTTCTTTTCTTTCTCCTTTAGACGTTGATATCTTACCATTGATTTGGTAAGAAGCCCCATCGTTGGATGTGAAGGGACAGGCGCGGGTCAATTTTACAGTCATCGAAAGCAACTTATGAGACGTTTTAGCAATTTTTGTAAGGGACGAGATCATTTTATCGAAGGCAACGTCCAGGGTCATCGAGGGACTACGATCTTTTTATTGAAGGGTCCTTGCTAAAACATCCCATGTTCGAGGGACATGACTGTGTTTCTGAGGAAACAAGCGAGGTTACCCTAGAGGTGCGCGTGTGAAAAGTGTGTTCGTTTCAAGTTATTTGGTTGAAATTAGGTTATCTAGCGATTGATTTTATATCTTGCCATGCACGCCTAATTACTATACAGTGTAAAGAAAAAAAAATAGTAAATTGCGGAAATTAAAATTCTACGCTATTACAGAAATTTCGGGAATGGGGAGTACAAATTTACAAATGGGGATGAGTCGAAAGCGATTAAAAGTATAAATAGCAAACAAATACAACCAAATCGAATTGAAAATGAACAAATAATTAAATTAAAACAATTTAAAGTAAAACAAATAAAAATAATATTTCTGGTATTTTCTTTTGTGAGAAGTTTTGAAAGGAAAAGAACATTCTATTCTAGAAAATAAAATAATTGACTAGAAAAAATTAAATCATATGTATATTTTTTTTTTGTCTTTTTGGTATTTTGTTTTATGAAGAAAATAAAACACTTTCAAAAAATGTCCAAAAAAAAGGGTTAATTATTCACAAAAAAAGTTTTAAATGATTATATATTTTTTGATATCTTTTATGAAGGAATTAAAAAATTTAAAAGAATATTGACTAAACAAGACAAAATGCTATTTGACTAAATTGTTCATAAAATCCCTAATTTAATTAAATCAAGGGAAGAAAAAACAAAAACCAAGCCCCAATATGAGTTGATCCCGGGGCCTTGCACTTATCCAACATTTCCTCAACCACTACATCACTTAACCATTCATATATTTTAATGACTTCATTAACATAAAAATATAAGAAATGAATGAACGGGCTAGTAAACCAACTGGGCCGGGTTGAGGCCCAAGAGTGGAAGACAAAAGATTTTGCAAATCCTAGATACAAGGGAAGGGCGCCGCGGCCAGCTCATTGGGAAGGGGAAAATTTAATTTCAATTATTATTACTTTGTTATATACGATAAAAAATTAAAACCATATAATGTATTTTATTTTATCTCTCACGCCCTTTCCCTTTCAATCTCTCATTTCATCACGATTCAACTCTTTTGTATCACCAATTTTATCATCTCTCTGTTTTTTCTCAAAATCGATTTTCAATGACAACAAATATGAACATAAATGAGAGTTTTGGAGTTTTACCGATTGAAGTTGTTCCAACAATGTTTCGAAGTTGACGGCAACGAAAAAAGAATCCACGGATCTTCTGATAAATTCAGGTACTTCCAACACTCCCTTTGAATTCTCTACGATTGGTTATGTGTTGCGAGAATTGGAGATTGTGACATATGGAGTTGTTGTTCGATTGAGTTGATATAGGTGACAGACAGTATTATTTCGGTACAGAGGATGGAGGAATTTAGAGTTGGTTTGACGGTGTTTGTTCTTGGTCTGAGACAAAGGTTTTGGTTGAGCTTGTATTGATGATGCTGGTTTTTGGTTTATGATGTTGATTTGGGTCTAAGACAAGGGTTTTTGGTGAGCCTATGGTGATGTTGCTGGTTTTTGTCTATGATGTCTATTTGGGTCTGAGACAAAGGTTTTGGTGAGCTTGTGGTGATGTAGCTGGTTTTTTGTCTATGATGTTTATCTGGGTCTGAGACAAAGGTTTTGGAGAGCTTGTATTGATGATGCTGGTTTTTTCGGTGATGTTGGTGTTGTTCTTGGTTTTGTTTCTATTGTTCTTGTGATGTTGGTTCTGTTTCTGTTGTTTTTGTGATGTTGGTTCGTGATAACAGTATGAGGTTTTTAGTTGTTGGCTATCTTTTTCTTTTTGTTGGTTCTGGTTTCTTAGATTTATAGTAGCTGAGAAGTGGGAATTTTGTGGGAAATATTAGTGAATTTGAACAATTGCGGTATACTATTCTAATGCTCTTTGTTTCAGTTTTGGTTTTGCCATTTTGGTGCAAGTTATTTTCAGATTTGGACAGGTTTGGGCCGGTTTATGCAGGGCTGTCAGTTTGTTTATATGTGCATAGCAATTTTGCATATTTTTGGGATTGGTTCTATGGCCTAGGTGATATCCTCTCAACTCTATTTTTCCTCTTTCATTTTTCTGTGAAATAAAGCATTTTTTCTTTTTGCTATTTTTCTGAAGGGTTTGCTTGACTTTAGGAAAGTGATGACATGTGAACAAGCTAGCTTGCTACTGTTATGCTTATGATATAATTGTTCTGCTCTGTGCAGCCTTGGGCTTCTATTCTTGCTGCACTTGTTGCTTGTTGCGGATTTATTTTTCTGGTTTATGTTTGTTGCTTGCAGCCTGTTATTTGGCAGTTTTTGGGCTGCTGCATTGGCTTGTTGTTTTGTGTTGATACTGCTGTGATTTCGTGCATTTGAACTTGCTTGTAGATTTTCCTTTTTTTTTTCCTTTTTTTTTTTGAACCAAGAAGGACAACCTTCTTGTGATTTGCACTTGGGGGAAAATGGGGTGTGATGAAACAAACAAAATATTCTGATTCCGATCCGCAAACCCTCATGATGAGAAAAATTTGTTCTAAACAAAAGTCTTCTTGAATTTTCATATGCTTACTGATTTTTGTTTTTGTTTCATGTATGAGCAGTTTTGGCAAGAGGGAGAATTGATGAGGAATGACTTGAAGATGAAGAAGCTCCTTTATAGTTTAGTGAATTGTTAGGAAATGTCACGAACCTTGTAATTTGAATTACGTAGGTTAGAAACTTTGTAAAGCGCATTCCAAATCTCTTGTAAATTTAAACGATGAATTTCGCTTTATTTTGTAAAATTCAAACTATGCATTCTTGTTGTAATCCTTCATTCTTGATTCAATTTGAATATGTTTCTAAGACTTGCAAAATCTTGAATATTCTTTGACATAGCACGAATTAAATTCTTCTTAGTGGCCCATGAACTTAAAAGATGCCTATTGAGAAAAGAATGAGACTTGAATCTTGATGAAATATGAAACCTCTATTTGTGTGATTTGAACATATGTCTTGCTCGGTAACTTGAACCTCAAGAAAATCCAATGCTTTTGTAATTTGTATTTCAAGTAAAACCAAAGCGCCTCATCTTTCAAACATTGAATCAAATTCAATCAAAATGACCTCGTCTGCTATGCCTGATTAGGATGGTACTTCATTGTTAAACAAACATGTTTTGGGAGAATATTTGTCAATCTTGTAGAATTAACCAATTTCAACAAACTGCGGTTAAGAACACTTAGAAGTCAACTGAAATCTTGCGATGATTCAAAAAGTATTCCAACACAATAAACTCATGAGTGACATAATTTATGACCATAAACAGGAATAATCATCTCAAGATCTTGTAATTTGAAGAAATTAAAATTCTTAGAAATTAGACGGCGGCTACTTGAAATTAGGTCAAATTTTATGATGCAACTTCTAACGCACTCGAATGTTGGTGATTTTTTACGCGTAATTAATTCTTGATTTGTGAAGAGAAATTGGAGATATCTGGACCATTGGTTGAGCAAACTTGTACTGCGAGGTCTGAAAACTGGTTTAAACAATTCCGAGGAGATATGAAGACTTATGAAAAATCAAATAAAAACCTTGAGAGCTCAATTTTCTTTGAGAAGCGCAAAACCCTAATTGCTGGTGAGCCAAATTGAGTGTTTGAGGAACCCTGGGATAGCATCCTAAGTGGAAAATGGGAGGGCAAATTTTGGGGTACAACAGCTGCCCATGTTCAATCTTTTTAAACTTGAAAAGCGAGATCGACGTGTTTGTCGTTCACGGCTTGAAAGTAGAAGATGATTGAACACTAGAGTGCCCAGAAATTTGCGCTTGATAATGCGCTGGTCGATTGCGTAAGGAAATGGGCTTAAAGATGCCATTTGGAGAAGCAAAGGAGAATTGTCGGACATGGGCTTATAGATTCCATCCAAAGACGATTGTTGACGGAAAGTTTGAACTTGATCTCTTTTTTTTAACAGAAAATGAATAAGAATAAATCGTTGAGAGATTTATCTGAAACAGTAAAAATCTGGAAACGAATCAGAATAAACTGTTGAGAGATTTATCTGAACTAGTAAAAATCTGGAGACGAATCAGAATAAACCATTGAGAGATTTATCTGAACCAGTGAAAATCTGGAGACGAATCAGAATAAACCGTTGAGAGATGTATCTGAACCAGTAAAAATCTGGAGACAAATCAGAATAAACCGTTGAGAGATTTATCTGAACCATTGAAATAATCTGGAAATTAATCAAAATAAACCGTTGAGAGATTTATCTAAACCAGTAAAAATCTGGAAATGAATCAGAATAAACCGTTGAGAGATTTATCTGAACCAGTGAAAATATGGAGATGAATCAGAATAAACCGTTGAGAGATTTATCCGAACCAGTAAAAATCTGGAGACGAATCAGAATAAATCGTTGAGAGATTTATCTGAAACAGTGAAATAATCTAGAGACGAATCATAATAAACCATTAAGAGATTTATCTGAACCAGTGAAATAATCTGGAAATGAATCAGAAAAAACCGTTGAGAGATTTATCTGAACCAGTAAAAATCTGGAAATGAATTAGAATAAACCGTTGAGAGATTTATCTGAACTAGTGAAAATCTGGAAATGAATCAGAATAAACTGTTGAAAGGTTTATCTGAACCAGTAAGAGTCTAGAAGAAATATTTTGTTATGTAGATGGTCGACCAGTCTTTTCTTGTTGAAAATCTTGGTCTGTTGGAAATTTGTTGATGATGATTTCCTGTCAAATGACTCTTTCCTGCAAAAGGTGAAGAGCTAATTGTATGCAATGTTATGATGTATGCGATGTATGGTGTGATGTTTGCCTCTCAAAATAAATGAGATTGCATTGTATGTACTTGAGTTGTCAATGTTATGATGTATGGATGCAAATGTATGGAATTAATGATTGTTTATGCCGTAGCATTGCTGGAAGCGGGGAAAATAAATCCCTTTTGAAGCACTGATGGGTGAGTTTCCAAATATAAACTCTGTTGTAGAAGGGAAAAGCCAGACATTGCTTGTAGTCTTCGTGATATCCTGCTGGGGAAATCTGAGAAGTTGGGCAATTTACTGGCAATACTCTAGAGCGATAGTTGGAAGTTTTGCTCTGTCAGGGGTATAAGAACGTTTGATACCAACAACCTGCATACTGAAGATACGTTAATGATTCTGTAGTAGGATGTATTTTCTTTCGCTCTGGCTGGAGAAAGTACCTGCGTGGATTTTATGGAATGGCCTATATATATTATCGTATTTCTTAAAGTCCTTAGTAATTGTCTTTCTGTTTCTTGTTTATTTGTAACAGTAATCACATTCAAATGCATATGTTCAAAAATAAATCATTGGATGTTTTTGTAAACAAGACACAAACAAAAAAGAAAAAAGAAAACAAATGGTTTTGCACTTCCAAAGGGGACATCTTTTTATTAACTTGAATAAGTATTTGTACAATGAGACGAGCATTCTAGTAAGAGAATGTCGTCGTAAAAAATTAAAATTGATACAAAGAAAAGATAGCTATGTGAAATAATCCCATGGGGTTCCCATTCTGCTATAGTCTTCATGTCTCTGAATGTCTTGTCAACTTGTCGTCTCGGCGAAGTCGATTGGATTGATTTAGAGTCGTTTGAGTTGATTGGTCGACGCTGAAGATTGTCTGCAAGATGATCCAATGGGACACAGTCATACGCTTCAATCCCTAACTTTTTCCTGGACCACCCTCTCGAGTTTTCAGTCCACTGGGATACCCTTTTTTTCCCAAGCCCCCCTTTCGGGTTTTTTACTTGCCGGGTGTACAGATTTTTTAATCTTCATTCCTTATTTTTACCCGAACCCTTTTCGTTTGCTGGGAAGCCCTTATTTTTGCCTAGGCCAGTCAACCTAGTGGGTCTTTGATCATGCGTAGTATCTTTTAACTATGTCTGTATTTACAAGGTGCGGGAGGTCGTCGCCATCCATAGTGGTCAAGATCATTGCCCCACCAGAGAATATGCTTTTGATTACAAACGACCCTTCATATGTAGGGGTCCATTTACCCCTGGGATCACCTTGTGGAAAAATGATACGCTTGATTACCAAGTCACCGACTCGATATACCTAACATTTGACCTTTTTATTAAAAGCTTTGATCATGCGTTTTTGGTACATCTGACCATGACAGATAGCTGTAAGCCTCTTCTCATCAATCAAGTTTAATTCGTCAAACCGAGTCTGGATCCAATCTTCTTCATTCAAACCAGCATCCTTCATGATTCTTAGAGAGAGGATCTGGACCTCAATAGGCAAGACAGCCTCCATGCCGTATACTAGAGAATAGGGTGTTGCCCCAGTTGATGTAAGAGTTGTGGTACGATACCCTTGGAGAGCGAATGGTAGCATCTCATGCCAGTCTTTGTATGTGACTGTCATTTTCTGTATGATCTTTTTAATGTTTTTATTTGCAGCTTCAACAACACCATTCATCTTTGGCCGATAAGGGGAAGAATCGTGATGCTGAATCTTGAATTGCTCGCACAAGGCGGTGATCATAGTGTTATTTAGATTCGTACCATTATCAGTAAGGATTCTCTCTGGCATACCATACCGACAGATGAGATTCAGTTTGATGAACCGGGCGACCACATTCTTAGTAACGGAAGCAAAGGAAGTTGCCTCAACCCACTTTGTAAAATAGTCAATGCCCACTAAGATGAAGCGGTGTCCATTGGAGGCCGTTGGCTTGATTTCCCCAATCATATCGATTCCCCACATAGCAAAGGGCCAAGGAGCCGTCAAGACGTTTAGAGGAACCAGATGTACGTGCACTTTATCCGCATAAATATGAAACTTATGGCAAGTCCGAGAGTGTTGGTAGAAATCTTCCTCCATGGTAGACCAATAGTAGCCTACCCGTAGGATTTTCTTTGCCATTGTATGCCCATTGGAATGGGTACCAAAAGTGCCTTCGTGTAATTCAACCATGATCTTTTCAGCCTCATCCTTGTCTATGCACCGAAGCAATACAGAGTCATGACTGCGTTTGTACAAAATGTTGTTACCAAGGAAGAATTTAACCGAGAATCTTCTTAGGAACTTCTTGTCATTCACTGAAGCTCTTTCTGGATATTCCTGACACTCGAGATACCTTTTAACTTCGTGGAACCAAGGTCAATTCACTACTTCTTCAGTACCGATCTCGTGACAGTAGGCTGGTTCATCCATCCGCTCAATGGTGATTTGAGGAGCCTCGTTATCCCAATTAAGTTTAAACATAGATGACATTGTAGCTAGTGCGTCCGCTAGCTGATTTTCTTCTCGCAGGAAATGCTCGAAGGTAATCTTCTCAAAATGCGACAGCAATGTCAACACATGTTTTTTGTAAGGGATAAGGTTGGGGTGTTTGGTGTCCCATTCCCCTTTGATCTGACTGATGACCAAAGTTGAGTCTCCAAATACATCCAAGTATTTGATCCCCAAGTCTATAGCAGCTTTAAGACTGGAGATGCATGCTTCGTATTTTGCCATGTTGTTTGTACAGTTGAAGCAAAGTCTGGCAGTGAAGGGAGTATGACATCCTTCCGGAGATATGAGTATGGCACCGATACCATTTCCAAGTGCATTGGATGCCCCATCAAAGAATAGGGTCCATCGGGATCCTTGTTCAGGTCCGTCATATGGCCTGATTTCTTCACAGTTGTCTAATGTCATAATGTCTTCATCTGGGAACTCAAACTTCATGGACTGATAGTCTTCCACAGCTTGGTGGGCGAGGTGATCAGCCAATACACTACCCTTTATAGCTTTCTGGGTAGTATATTGTATGTCATATTCTGTTAGTATCATTTTCCATCTCGCTATCCTCCCAGAAAGAGCGGGCTTCTCGAAGATTTACTTTATCAGATCCATTTTAGATATCAACAGAGTAGTATGGGTTAGCATATACTGTCTCAGCCGGTGAGCAGCCCATGCCAGAGCGCAGCAAGTTTTCTTGAGCAGTGAATATCTTGTTTCACAGTCGGTAAACTTTTTGCTCAGGTAATAAATAGCATGCTCTTTTCGGCCAGACTCGTCATGCTGCCCCAGCACACACCCCCATTGAGTTTTCTAAAACAGTTAGATACAAGATCAATAGCCTTCCCTCGACAGGTGGAAACAACATAGGAGGCTCTTGCAGGTATTCTTTGATTTTGTCAAAAGAAACTTTCCATTTGTCATTCTATTTGACTACTTGATCTTTCTTTAAGAGCTTGAAGATTGGCTCACAAGTAGCTGTCAGGTGAGAAATAAACTTGGCTATGTAATTCAGACGTCCCAAGAATCCTCTGACTTCTTTCTCAGTACGAGGAGAAGGCATCTCTTGTATTGCTTTAACCTTGGTAGGATCAACCTCGATACCCTTGTTGATGACAACAAAACCTAAGAGCTTACCAGACCGGACTCCGAACGTGCACTTATTTAGATTCAATCTCAACTTGTACTTCTTCAGCCTCTCAAACAGCTTTTGTAAGTGACCAAGGTGCTCTTCTTCCGTCTGCGATCTGCCTATCATATCGTCTACGTAGACCTCTATCTCATGATGTATCATGTCATGAAATAAAGCTACCATGGTGCGTTGATAAGTTTCCCTAGCATTCTTAAGTCCGAATGGCATGACATTATAGCAGAATGTGCCCCACTGTGTAACAAAGGTCGTTTTCTCCATATCTTCAGGCGCCATTTTGATTTGGTTATAGCCTGAGAAACCGTCCATGAAGGAAAACACTTTGTGTTGTGCCGTATTATCGACTAGGATGTCGATGTGGGGGAGTGGGAAATCATCTTTGGGGCTTGCCATATTTAAATCTTTGTAATCCACACACATTTATACTTTACCGTCTTTCTTGGGGACGGGAACAACATTGGCCACCCATTGGGGATAAGAGGTGACAGCCAAAAATCCGGCGTTGAATTGCTTTATGACTTCTGCTTAGATCTTTTCTGACATATCAGGCCTCATGCGACGAACCTTTTTATTTACTATGGGACAATCTTCCTTTGTAGGAAAACGATGTACCACAATGTCTGCATCAAGTCCCGACATGTCTTCGTACGACCAGGCAAAGATCTCAACATAGTCGTGTAATAACTGAATTAGGCGCTCCTTGACACTGGATTCCAAATTGGCACCCACCTTGACCTCCTTCTTGTCTTCCTCAGTTCCCAAGTTAACTGTTTCGACCGGCTCTTCGTGTGGCTGAGTGGTCCTTTCTTCTTATTGCAACAACCTGGCCAACTCCCCTGACACTTCATAATCTTCCTCACCTTCGTCGTCGGCTTGGTAGATCAGATTTTCAAAGTCACAATTGGCCATAGCAGAACTATTACACATGAGATCCTGAGTGGATGTAGATCTGCATTTTTAATATGTGAGTGTGTGTAGGAGCATAGCTACCTTTGAAAGAAATAAAATGTAAGAAAGAAAAGACAAAGAAAACAAAATTTGATGCAAAAACGTCCATGATTCATTAATGACATATGAGAATGAAGTGACAACCCTCACAAATGGACCGTTGTGCCTCGGGTAAGACACAAGGTTTTAAAAAGTCTGAATTGTTTAAATATTACAAGCCTAAAAATATTAAAAGACAATTACTCTTGAATAAAAGTAATAGGAATGAAATCTTTGGCCTCCCAATTGCTGAGCCCTCCGCCGATGGTTGGAAAAATCCATTCGTCCATGTCACATCTGCCATCATTGTCTTCTATTGCATTGACTCCTTGATTGCTGATACGTAGAGGTGGTCCCCCAGCGCGAGAACGTCGAACAGCTCTTTGGGCCTACGAAGTGAACCCCAACCCAAATTTGTCGGACTTGTAGGGAATATCCGGAAGCTGACCCCATATAGTACACCCTCCCTCTTCAACTACTGCTCAAGCATCTTTCAACGAGGCCATCTTCAGTGGAGGTCTGGTAATCTTCGGGACCTTTGGAGTAGACTTGGTTGCCGCAACCGTTGCTGGAACCTCCTCAAAGTTCTGACAGAGATTCTCTATGAATTCACCATCCATTTCAACATACTTGAAAGAGTTCAGATAGATAACCATGTACTCCTCCTCTCCGTGAACTGTGACAATCTTCCCTCTGATCGGGTATTTTAGCATTTTGTGTAGGGTGGAAGTGACGACACCAGCACCATGGATCCAGGGTCGACCCAACAGACAAGAGTATGAGGGGTGGATATCCATCACATAGAAAATTGAGTCAAAAGTATGAGTCCCAATTTTTATGGGGATACTAACTTCTCCGTGCACTGTCCTCTTGGAGCCATCAAAGGCCCTTACTATGATGTTGCTTGGTTTCAAGATGAGCCCCTCGCAATCCAGTCGGTCGAGAGCACTTTTGGGCAAGACATTCAGTGATGAGCCGGTATCCACCAAAACATGGGCAAGTGTGGTGCCCCTGTATTCAATGCAAATATGCAGGGCATTGTTGTGCTTCCTTCCCTTAGAGGTTAAATCAACGTCGGAAAAGCCCAATATGTTATCAGCAGTTAGACTGGCCACACAGTTTTTAAATTGGTCGATGGAGGTCTCTTGGGAAATGTGGGCGGTCTTAAGAAACTTTACCAAGGCTTTGGCGTGAGTTTCAGAATATAAAAGTAAGGACAACAATGATATCTTCGAGGGGGTCTGCCCCAATTATTCTACAATGTTGTAGTCACTTTTCTTGATTATCTCCAGGATTTCTTCTATTTCTTTTATAGAAGCTTCAAGGATGACCTCGGGATGTTCTCTTGCTTGGGCAGGCTCAATCAAAGTATTTTTGCCCCTTGTATCGGTAGCAGGGATAACAGTAAGAGCATCATCGGGAGTGTCGGTAGGAGTGGCAGTAGGAATGATCGCAGGAGTAGCAACGGTCTTTGGAGAAATCTCAGGCGAGAAGACTCTTCCACTTCTTGTTATTTTGCTGGTCTCAGTGATGTTACCGACATCAGGATCAATATCTCTCGCAACTTCGTCTTTGATAGCCAACTGATCTTGCTTGACGCCATAGTAATAAACGTCAGCCCCATAACTCCAGGGAACAGCTTTATCTGAGGAGTATGATATTGGTCTTGGCATGGTGATGATTAAAGGTGTAGATCTTGGAACAGATGTAATCCTAACGGGTCTTTTGGTGGAGACCCTGGGAGGATTGTCGGAAATGTTAATTATCGAAACATCTTGATAAGAACTTTTAATAAGAGGTAGCTTTTCAAATAGGATTTCTTTGCTGGTCATCAGGCGTTGGACGCCTATCTTTAGTAACAAACAGTGGTTCGATAGAGACTTGCATAAGTGACAATCTTCATCACAACCTAGGAACAAGCCGACTTGAAGTAATTCTGTTTAATGGTCAACAAAGGAGTAACTAAGTCATTCACGGAGGAGACAAAACGATCATCATCAATGGCGTTGATACCTTGGCCATGTCTGGGCATTGGCGCCGTTATTACATTAGGCATTTCTGGGGGATAAAATTCAATCTCTTTCGCATTGATAAGGTCTTACACCTTATCCTTTAAGGCCCAACAGTCATTTATATCATGCCCCGGGCTTTCAGAATGATAGGCACATCGGGCGTTTGGGTTGTAGAGAGGAGAAGCAGTATTGGGGTTCTTGGGAGCTTCCTTTAAACTTGCTAGATTGGTTTTTAGAAGGTATGGCAAAACTTGATACATGGTCATGTTAATCTGGGTAAATCGTCTCATGGGCGCTTCTGGTTTGCGCTGATAATTTCGCTGCTGATTTGGTGCAGGGTTAGAAATTATGACAGCCCCTACTGCCGGACGACGGTCAGTTTTATTTTGATTTCTATAGTCATATGCAGCACTTACCTCCTTCTTTCCAACAAAGGGCTTCTTCACCATACTCGAGGATGCATATCTTTGAATTTTGTCGCTTTTTATACCAACCTCAACCCTCTCACCAATCATAATTAATTCAGTAAACCCAGCTGAGGAACTTCTAATCAGGTGATTGAAAAATGGTCCTGACAAGGTGCCTAGGAACATATCCACTAATTCTCTGTCGGACAGAGGAGGCTGGACCCTGCCTGCGAGATCCCTCCATTTTTAAGCATAGGTTTTGAAACCTTCATCGTTCCTATAGACATGCTTTGTAATTGTGTCCTAGTCGGAGCCAAATCAGCATTATACTGATATTGTTTGTAGAAAGCGGCGGCCAACTCTTCCCAGTTGCGAACATTGGTCCCTTCCAATTGATAGAACCAATCCAACTGCGTCCCAGATAAACTCTCCTGGAAGAAATGCACCCACAGATTCTTGTCAACCGTGTGGGGTTGAATCTTTCTAATATATGACCTTAGATGTAGCTTCGGGCAAGAGACACTGTCGTACTTGGCGAAAGTGGGGACCTTGAATTTTTGTGGGATGACAACCCCTGAGATGAGTCCTAATTCTTCAAAATCCAAACCGGGTACCCTCTGAATTTCCATAGCATTCAAATGATTCTCTAGCTGTTTGTATTTATCATCAGCAGGAGGTTATTGTTCCTCAGAGTAATCAGGCTCTTCCTCTCCTTCGGATGCTGGGTCGTTGTTCAATTCCTGGGTTTGATTATCTCCTTCGCCTGACGATGTTGCAAAGTCTAAAGTTCGCCTGGTTTGTCCTTTAAACCATCTTCCTATGATTACAACATCGGTTGGATTCTTCGTTTTCTTCTTCTTCTCTTTGGCCAGCAAAGTCTTCAACTCTTGTCCTTTTATCAGAGCCATGAGCATTTGTTGAAACTGGGCGTTCTGCGCCTGAAGATCTTTCACAGTCTTTTCAACATCCATCTCATTGAAATAAATAGTAGAAGGATAAGGCGACCTGTTATGAGAAACCTGTATGATGTTATGATGAACGAAGATGCAATATGCAAATGATTTCAAGGAAATTTAGAGATTTAAACTTGTTCAAACCAAAAAAGGAACACACGTTATATTAAATAAAACCAAGTTTGAATACATCATGCCTCGTTGGGCTTACAAAGAAAGAAACAAAATACAGCAAAAGCTCCTAAGACAAAAAGACCGAACGCATCCTCTTTGGAGCAATGTAGGCATTCAGGTTTTTCTCTTCATGAAGCAGTTTGGTGAGTTCCAGAACCTTCTTCTCACTGGCGTAATACTGGGTTTCAAAGGTGTCTCGCTCTTCTTTCAACTGAACCCAAGCTTTCTGCAAGTCTTCGAGAGAGGTAAGCATGTCAGGATGAAGAACGGTGTATGAGACATCTCCTTCAGGCTCAATGATGACAGGAAGGATGGAAGGGTAAGGCATCAAGAGACTCTGGGCACGAGCCCGTATCCACCTAAGGTAAGGATCGAGAGGGATAGAGTTTTTACGTCCCAAAGTCCTATTGTCCATCTTGTTCACCATTCTCCAAGCACGTGTAAACCTCTGGCGGTAACCTTGGTCTTCTTTGTCGTAGTCGAACACCAGATCTTGGATGAGCATCTCATGAGGTCCGTCTCTTCGGGCATACCCAAACTGTCGAAGATCTAAGCATGGGTTGTAGGTGATACCTCCCCTAATACCAAGAAGAGGTACATTAGGGAATTCCCCACAGCGGTTAATGATAGAGATATCTTCCAAGGATCTCGAGCACCAACGGATATCAGAGTGGGTGAGAGACATCATCCTTTGAGACCAAGTCAGTCTTTGATCGTTCTTCAATGCTGACTGAGGAAGGTGTGAAGTGAACCACTTAGCGAGTAGGGGAATACAACACAAAAGGGTACCTCTTTTCTTCATGGTGCGGGTATGAAGGCAATGCAAGATGTCTCCTAGTAAGGTAGGTATAGGATTGCGAGAGAGAAAGACTTTGATGGCATTAACGTCTATGAATTGGTCCGAATTGGGAAACAGAACCAAACCATAAATGAGGAGAGCTAGTACGTCTTCGAAAGCTTGGAAATCCATGTCATCCCATAATGAACAAGCTTTTTCCAATAGAAACTTAGCTAGAAAGCCTTTAACCCCACTTCTTGTCTCCCAATTGGCTATGACGTCAGCCCTCTTCACATGTAATTCTTCGACGATGACTTCAGGTTTTGGAATCCCTTCTAGACCGGTGAACGGTATCTGATTAAGTACGGGCACCCCTAAGAGTAGAGAGAACTCTTCCAGTGTAGGTACCAACTGATAGTCCGGGAAAGTGAAACAATGATGTACGGGATCAAAGAATTGGAATAGTACACACATCATCTCTTCTTGGAAGTTGGATGTAGCCAAACTGAGGAGTCGATCATATTTCTTGGTAAAAGGAGAATCCCCGGGCACTCTTGAGGCTAGCTCTTGAAGTTGAGGATGTGCTTTTACAAAGCTGATTCGGATGGTGTTTCTTAGAAGAGAATTCATGTCCTACAAAACAAAAAACAAAGATAAATTTCTAAATCCTTGAAATGGTTAGTGAGTATGCATATGATGTTGATGATGTTTATGATGTTTATGTACAAGCAAACATATACACACACAACAAACAAATCCCTATGTTTTAGGCTTGCATGAGTTTTATAGGTAAGTACCCTCTTGAAGTCTAGTTGGCTCAACCTGTCCTGGAAATAATGATCGGGTTCTAAAGGATCTCAATATCACCGACCTTTCTTTTAGGCATTGTCTCAGCACAACAATCTTTTCTTGCGGCCGAGATATCCCAAAAGTCTAGCCTCAATGAGTGTAGTATCGAGTATTTACCAATTTTCAGCTCTACACCGAAACCGGCTACCTCACTACGTCCTAATGGCCAAGTTTGTTCAATTAGGGTTCTAAGGTCAATTAGTGCTTCATGACGCCACTCAGCGGCCCCGTATTCTCCTCGATTCACCATGAAGGATACCGGTACACACAAATGTGTCACACTAACATAGCCATTGTTTCAACCATATCAGTCTACGCCTGTTTACCGTGGTTATTGGTAAACAACCGCTGATCCTCCAAATGGTTACTTATTTGGTTACTCGCAGGATCGATCAGATTGATCCTAAGACATAGGTTGATTTTGAGGTTTTGATTAAGTTGGATAATGGTTAAATGACAACAAAATAAAGAGGCTTTAAGTAAATTGCATGAAGAAGTGGACTTTGATAAAATAAATGAAGGCTTGAAATAAAGGATTTCGACAGGAAAAGTAAAGAAGAAAGCAAGTAAAGTTTCTGGAAAAGTAAATGACTTGGATTAATAAAAATGGTGTTTCACACATAAATTCTCAACAATTCTTTCTCACACGCTGGGTACTCGAATCTATATGAGTGACTTTGTATATATTTGTGAACACACGCGAGAAACTGCGTGAACTACTACTATTTATACTAAAACATCCCAAGTAACCGTCGGGCAGTTACACTGCTTCGAGATGACTCCACTTGGCACGTTCTCAACGTTCGACGCTCCAGATCTTTGCACGTTGCACTTGGTAACCGCTGGAAACCGTTTTCCCTCCAAACGCTTGAATTTCAAACCGTTCCACTCTGAACCATCGAACATCTTCATCGAGAAGCATCTTCGACGAGAAACACCTTCGACGTCGAAGGCAACCAACTTCTCCCTTGGAAGAAATCTTCTAAGTACATTGTCATCTTTCGATGGGCATTTCGACGGACCCAGCTGGTCGAAAACATCCTTCAGCTTTAATGGCTGACATTAATAAAACAAGGGTGTCGAATTTAGGAGCCAACAAATTGCCCCCCAAGAATGCCTTATTTCGACTCTGAAAGAAAAAGGCATTCTTTGAAATGCCATTCGACACCTGTCTTTTCATTCTTAGTCACAAATTCAATTGTGCACTTTTTGTTGTCTTCTACCAACCACTGACAATCCCAAGGAAAAGCCATCATTCATCCGTACCTAAGACGTCACTTCAGTACGGCGTGCAGTGTGCCAAACGTCTTTTCACAAATCGTCATCATGACAATTCCGAAAAACGAGGGCGCACGCTGCACCCTTCCATTTCTGCAGAACGGCTACAACAACAGGGAGACGCCACGTGTCCCACTACCTTCTGCAACATTAAATGGCATTTAATGTCCTCGAATTTGGGGATTTCCCCCACTACTATAAATAGCGGTAAGTACCCATTGTGGGACTTTTTACGCTACCTTGCTTTCAGAATTCCTCATTTGCATACAAACTCTTGTCAACTTTGCAAACCCCCTGTTCTTCACTTCGTCTTCAACCTTAGTACCAACAATGGCATCTGGTTCTTCCAACGCTCCTAGCGCCAACACTCCCTCTGGAAATGTTAAACCTAGGGTTTTCTCGACCGCTCCCGTAGTGACTCCCACGGGCCAACGAAGGGTCCCTGAGCCTTTGGACATTGCTGTACGTGATGCTTATTCACGCCACCTCATGATTCCGGTTGGATATTCCAACCAAATCTTTGCTATGTCTGGCCCATTGTACCCAAGCATTGCTGAGGCCATGAAGATCAAAAGTTACTTTCCGGTACTTGAGAGACTCAAACCGGTTTGATGCTCCAAGAAAGATGCAGAGGATAATGAAGATCCTGCTAAGGAGAAAATCGACCTCCGTTTCTTCAACAAAGGTGTTAGGGCTTTCAGGTCTGGCCCTAGCCTCACTCCTGATTATAGCGCTTGGCTGGAAAAAATGGAGAAACGCCAGGCTTCGATCTGGAAAGACATGGGGATATTCGACCTGGTTATGCTGTCGAAGACAGGTCTTAACTATTCCCCAGAGATGTTGATAGCTTCTTTACTCTTCTGGGATTACACCCATTTCACCTTCCATCTTCCCTGTGGAATGTTGACTCCCACGCTCTTCGACGTGGCCGCCATCACTGGCCTTCGACCCACTGGGGACTACTTCGACCCGGAGGAAATGTCGGAGGATCAGATTGGATTCTCTGCCACAAAACCAACCTACACCACCTTCATCAATCACTACCACGATAAGTCGACAGAGGCTGTGTCGGATGTCGAACATATTGTGTTTCTAGCCTTATGGCTGACACGCTTTGTGTTTTGCTCCAAGTCCTTACAGGTGACCAAGAAGATGGTCACTCTCGCCACTCAACTCCACCATGGCCAAAATATCTGTTTGGCAGAATTGATTTTGGCTAGTCTGTATGAGTCGATTAGCAACGGAGCGACTCTTCTGAAGATCATCGAGAACAGAGCCAGTCAGCTGCTTGCTGGACCTTTTTGGCTGCTTCAACTGTGGCTCAATGCCACCTTCGAGTCTTTCTTGCCTAAGAAGATTCAAATAAATGAGCAGGCTCCAGAAATAGCAAACAGACGCGTCGAAGGCACCAGATTGGCTCTGTTGACTCCAACAGAAGATGGGCTGGAGCTTCAACAAACTTTTACAAACTTCGTTTTGATGTTTGCTAAAAGGAAAGAGTTTGCTTCGACCATGGCTCCGTTTGCTCGACGAAAGGTTGGCCCAGAGTGGTTCACAAGGCCACATCCTAGGACGTCGAGTGGTCCTCAGGTCGACGAACATACAACAGTGTGGGAGGCATTTCTCACACCAAGAATAATGCCCCTGCGATTCAAGAGCTCTAAGACTCACTTGAGTCTGATTGCGTATCAACCAAACCTGGTGTCTCGCCAGTTTGGTATTATCCAAACACTGCCTTCTCCAATTTTTCCCAGGGAGAAGTCTATGTTATACTTCTGCAACGACTACACTGAAGACGCTGCCACTAAGCATATCGGCAGATATGCTGGTCGAACAGTTCTTTTGTTGTTTGACTATCAGCTCAACTTTCTCTGCTCACCATCCTTCGAGGAGTGGTGGAAAAGTTACTACGCTGAGGAGTTTTTCGACGAGAAGGACTTCGTGGAAGAACTTCAGAAGTCTTTTGTCCTTGTCTTGGACAAAATAAAGAAATGTAAGTTCATCCTTCCAAATTACTTTGTCTCTCTCTTTCGACTGCTAGCCTGTTAATTATTTTTTCTACTTTCAGTTGTTCGAAAGTCTACAGCCAAGAAGGCTGCAGAAGGCCAACAGGGAGGAGGCCCCTTAACAAAACCTCCACCACCGGCGAAGACTATAGCGCCGGCGAAGACCACAACAAACCAACAGGGGGAAGGCCCTTCGAAAAAGCCTTCTGCATCTGTAACCAGACTTTCATTATTTTCTTCTGGCTTTAACTTTTTGACTTTCGATGCAACTGCTAAATCGAACTCCAATTGGTTTTTTAGGCACCTTCGCCCAAGAAACGGCCAGCACTGACGGTCGAATCCGGGAGTGACGAAGAAGATGATTCTCCCGCTCCTCCTCTAAAAAAGGCGAAAGCTGAAGAAGGACGTTCCTCTTCTTGAGGCTCGAACAATCAGAATAAAGGTTGCTGGGAGAAAGCCCAGGCCACCTCCAGTAATCATTGAAGAGCCAACGAAGGAGGAATTAAACGTTCTTCTCAATAAACATGTCGAAAGCGACAATTCCAGCCCTGGGGCTGAAGCTACTTTACAGGTAACCTCTTTGATCCCTTTATAACTCAGGTGTCGATACCTACGTTCGATTTTGTCTCTTCCGAATTTAGAAGATTCCTCTTCTTCTCTTTTCAGGACACCACTGAAAGCTCAGCGCCAAGGACTTCTGAGACATTGGATTCTGCTGAACTCAGCAGGCCACAAGAAAAAGACTTGGTGAACGATGAAGCCAATACTGAAATAAATGAAGCCAATGCTAAGACAGCAGAAAAACCAGCAGAAGATCCACAAACAGAAGAGCAACAGCCAAAAGAGATTCAGGTGGTGGATCTGTCGGAAGAAAATCGTGACGAAGGGGACCGCAGTGACGCTGGCGAAAAGGATCAAGGTGACGCTGGTGAAGGGAACCATGATGACGCTGGTACTGCCGCAGTCCGAGTCGAAGAGAGTCAAGTCGAGGCAAATGCTACTCTACAGCCTCAAACCCAAGACAACGCTGTTGCAAAGGCTGTCACCTCAACAAAGCATAGGTCGAAAGAGGACTTAGAACTCTTGAAGCAAACTGATCCTGTTAGCTATCTGAACGCCATCATCGAGAGCAAAAGTTCGTCTGATGCTAGTCAGGAGGTTCCTACTCTGTCGGGGAAGTCCACTGAAACTTCTCCTCTCGATGAGGCTTTGACGAAGGTTAAGGCTCAGTTTTTCAAGAAGGACTTGATGAAAGCTTTGGAGGGGGACCCTACTGCTCCATCATACTTGAGGGATGCTTTGAATGCCGTAGACTTGTTAGATGTGCCTCCAGAAGTTTCAGGTTTTATCATGGAGTTACACTCCATTATTGATCAAGTCTCAGCAGATTATCGGCGACAAAGGGGCTTTAATAGCCAGCTTGAAGTGTTATATGGCAAAAGCTCTTCTGCATGGACTGTTATAGCAGAGACAACTTCTCGAATTGCAGAGTTGTCGAAGCAAAAAGCATCTAAACAAGAAGAAGTGGATGCCATCGATCGAGAGAATGCTTCCCACAAGGCGTAAATCGAAGAAATAGAGGCTAAGATAAATGCCAATACTAAGCGCAAGGAGGAACTTCTCTCGACTGTTCCAGACACCGAAAGTCAAGCTGAAATCACACAAGGCCTAGAATTTGCTGAGAAAGCTCAAGCCTTCGACGATCAAATTTCCAAGCTTGCGCAGGCGAATGCCTTGTGCAACAAAAGATTGGAGCTGCAGCAAACCAAATACCTTCGACTCAAGGACTCCATTCCCTTCTGATTGATTCTGCCTTTTAACCATATTTTGTAATATGTATTCGACAACATTGCCATTTTGGCTAATTTATAAAAAATTTCCATTTTGGCCTATTTATGGTTAATTTAGTCGTTACTTGTTATTTATTTTTATCTCTTGGAGTGTAGGTTTGTACTTTTTCAAATATTTACCATTTACTCTCAAGAGCCTTTTATCCTCACCTAACTCTTCGACTTCATAGGCTCCACCAGAAAAAGTCTGGATAACTCTGAATGGTCCTTCCCATTTGGGTGACCATTTTCCCATGCTTCGATCCCTTCGATCCATGGGAAGAATCACCTTCCAGACTAGTTCTCCAGGCGAAAATGCCTTAGGTTTCACCTTTTTATTATAAGAGTCTTCTACTCTTTTCTTCTGAAGCCTGAGTAGGTCAAGAGCGCGCAACCTTTCTTCGTCTAAATCCACTAGTTCGTCTAACATCATATCCCAATAAATTTCAGAGGGAATATCATAATGTCTCTGAACCCTTGCAGATTGAAGACAAATTTTTGCTGGCAACACTGCGTCATGGCCAAAAGTTAGCCTATATGGTGTTGTACCTATGGCTTCTTTTGGGGACGTGCGACAAGCCCACAAAATCTGGTCTAACGTCTTATGCCAATTTTTTGGCTTCTTCCCAACATGCTTTTTTATCAAGCCAATCACTACTTTATTCGTTGCTTCGACTTGACCATTTGCCTGTGCATAATAAGGCGTTGATGTTAGGAGTTTGAAACCTGTTTCCTGAGCGAATTCCTGCATCTTTCGACCGGTGAAAACTGATCCTTGATCAGTAGTTATAGTCTCAGGGATTCCATACCTAAAGATAATGTTCTTTTGAATAAATTCAATGACATTTTCTTGGTCTACATTGACTAAAGGGATAGCTTCGATCCACTTAGTAAAATAATCAATGCCTACCAATATATACTTCTGACTCTTTGATGATGCTGGTCGAAAATCTCCAATGAGGTCCAACGCCCATCCTCTAAAGGGCCAAGGTTTCACTATCGAGTGAAGTTCGCTTGCCGGTACATGTTGGATGCCTGTATGGACTTGACATTCTTGGCAACCTTTAGCGAACTCGACACAATCTTTCAGCATAGTGGGCCAGTATAGTCCTTGTCGAAACAACAACCATTTCATCTTATGGCCTACTTGGTGAGCCTCACATGCTCCAGCGTGCGTAGTCGAAAGGGCTATGTATGCCTCAGTTTCACTTAAACATTTTAGCAATACCCCTTCAGGCGTCTTCTTGAATAACTCATTACCCATGAGTACATAACTCAACGCCCTGTACTTTGTTTTCCGTTCTGTCGAAGCTCCTGGATTTTGAAGATAATCCACAATGGGCTTCCTCCAATCCTGCTCTGACAAATTATCTATGAACGAAATTTTGAAGTTACTTTGATCAGCATACCCTAGTCTTGTCGATTCCAAGTCTGTTGGTGATAGACAAGTTGCTTTTATCTTTTCTCGAACTTCGATTGCTCTTTGTAATCTCGTTTTTGAAATCTTATACCCAGATGCAATTTGTGCCAAGTAGTTGGCTATTTGATTTTCCAATCTGGGTATGTGTCGAATATTGACCATTTCAAATTTTTTCAATAAACGATTTGCTATCACAAAGTACATAATGAGATTTTCTCTTATGCATTTATATTCTTTTGTGACTTGCTTGATGACTAACTCTGAGTCTCCCATTATTTCGACTCGAGTTGCCCCCAATTCCAACAATATTTCAAGGCCAGCAATTAGAGCTTCATACTCAGCCTCATTGTTCGAACAAGAACCTAATATCTTGTATTTGAATGTTGTTGGAATTTTTTCTGGAGAAATGATCAAGACTCCCACTCCCGTTCCATCTTTATGGCTGGAACCATCGAAGTAGAATTTCCAAGGTTCTATCTCCACATAATTAATATCCTCTACTTGAATCGAGTGGTCGACTATAAAGTCTGCAACCACTTGTCCTTTCACTGCCTTAAGAGGCCTAAAGGTCAAGGAGTATTCAGTTAATGCTAGTGCCCACTTGCCAATTCGATTGTGCAAGATAGGTTTCGACAACATGTACTTGAAAACATCAAAATGAGACGAAACATACACATCAACTGGTTTTATATATTGCTTGAGTTTTGTACAAGAGAAATACAGACACAGACACAATTTTTCAACTTCGCTATATCTAGTTTCTGCATCGTTCAAAACTCTACTAAGATAGTAGATGGGTCTTTCGACTCCATTCTCATCTTCTTGGGCTAACATGCTTCCCAAAGTTTTGTCGGATGCAGCTATGTACAATCTCATACTCCTATTGCTACAAGGAGGCACCAAAATAGGTGGCTTAGTGAGGTACCCTTTGATTTTGTCGAAGGCGTCTTGTTGCTCTTGCCCCCATTCGAATCCCTCTTTATTCAGTCGAAGTAAGGGTGAAAAGGCTTGAGCTTTCCCACTTAGGTTAGATATGAATCTCCTTAAGAAATTTATCTTGCCTAACAGAGATTGCAGTTCCTTCTTATTCGATGGTGCTTTCGCTTCCAGAATAGCCTTCGTCTTGTTCTGGTTGATTTCGATTCCTTTCTTGTGGACAACGAAGCCCAAGAAATCTCCAGCTTTCACACAGAATGCACACTTCAAAGGGTTCATCTTCAGACCATGTTCTCTCATTCTTTCGAATGATTGTCGAAGGTGGTCAATATGATTCTTCCTGGAAACAGATTTTATAACAATGTCGTCAATATATACTTGCATAAAAGTGTTAATAAAATCATGGAAGATAGAATTCATTGCTCGCTGGTATGTTGCCCCAGCGTTCTTTAGGCCAAAAGGCATCACTACCCATTCGTAAGTGCCTAGAGCCCCAGGGCATCGAAAAGCTGTTTTCGACACATCCTCTTCAGCAATGAATATTTGATTGTATCCTGAATAACCATCGAGCATACTCAAGTATTCATAGCCAGCGGCAGAATCGACTAGCATTTCCGCCACAGGCATAGGATATTCATCTTTGGGCGTAGCAGCATTCAAATCTCTGAAATCTATGCACACCCTCAATGTACCATTTTTCTTAATTACTGGCACAATGTTTGCAATCCATTCGACATACCTTATAACGCGTATGAATTTGCACTTCAGCAGTCTTTCGACTTCCGTTTTGATCTTCGACAGTATTTCTGGAGCGAAGCGTCTTGGACTTTGCTTGATTGGCTTCTTCCCAGGTTTGATTGGCAACTGAAGTTCTACCAATCCTCTGTCGAGACCAGGCATTTCGTCGTAATCCCATGCAAAACAGTCCTTGAACTCTTTCAACAATTGGATTTCTTCCAACCTAAGTTCTGGGTCAATTTTGGCGCTGATGTAAGTTGGCTTTTTCTCTGACCCTTCACCTAAGTTGATTTCTTCTAAAGGATCTTGCGCTAACATTTTAATGTTGTTCGCCAAGGGGTCCTTTTCGAAGCCCAAAGGCTCATCGTCATAGATGGCGTCGAGCCTCTGTTCCTGCATTCCTTCTGGCATGATATCAGGAGGTTCTGGATCGAAATCCTTTCCTGGACCTGCAGCAGATAACTGTTGATCATTGGCCTGTGTGGCCATATACTTTACTTCGGCTTCGAGAGCCGTTATCATCTTTGTTTCGGCTACATAAGCCGAAATTCGCTTCAATGATTGTGACTCAGTCATTATCACTGAATTCACTTCCCCAACCAGTTGGTTGGATATCAGTTAACCCACTGAAGTCTATGTGGGACAAGTCTTCTCTGTCCCATTGAAAACCATGCTCTGGGTGCAGGTATAGGGAACAAAAAGTATTTGGCGCTGGCGCCAAGTCGAAGTCAGGTGTTGGACATGGCCCTATGTGAGCCAAGTTCTTGTCGAAATCTGTCATCCCTAGGTGATTCACTTCGCCCAGGTAATAGCTTTGGTCTGCCTCTATGTTTTCGACCATCCCGTATGGACGCCATAGCAGCAGCCTCTGGTGCATTGATGATGGCACAACTCCAACACCATGAATCCATTCACGGCCCAACAAAAGATTGTAGTTAGGTTTGGCCGATATGACCATAACCATTGTTGGTCGAAGGATAGATCCTACCTTGATGTCTAGTTGGATCACTCCCATGGTGGTCCCTATGCCGCCCTCATAGTTCGACAGGACCATGTTGTGAGGCTTGATGTCCTCATCCCTTTTGCCAACTTTCCTTAGCATAAAGTGAGGAATAATGTTGATGGTTGCCCCAAAATCCACCAAGATTTTATTCACTGTAGCTTCTTCGAGTCTAGCCCTTATAAATAAAGGCTTGAGGTGATTTTTCATCGCCTCTGTAGGTGGTTCGAAGAACCCATTTTGTTCCTCAGTAGTGCCATTATCCATGACGAAATAGCACACTGGCCTATGTTTGGCCATTTCTTGCTCCACTTCCCAATCACTTGTTTCGACTTCAACCTGTCGGTTGAACTCTCTGGGAAGCACTGAGACTATATTCACCATGATGTCCAAAGTATCATCAGACTCAGAACCATCTTCGTCCTCAATTTCACCTTGGTTAGGCCAAACTAGCCCGTTGGTTACCGACTCTCTTTCCAGAGGTTTCCTTTGCTTCCTTAGAGGAATATTTGAACTGGTTTCTGCCTTTGGTTCATTGGCAGCCTCCCTCTCAGCTTTTCGTCTCCTTTGGTATCTCCTCCATTGAGATCGAGACATGGGATTTTTCCCTTTGTAGTTGCTTGACACTTGTGCAACTTTAGGTGCAGCAACTTGAGGCTCTTTCTTTTGTGTTAAAGATGAACCCCTTGGCACGTCGAAAGAGTGCCATCTCTCCTCGTTTGGCCTCTTTCGACCAGATGTTTTGTACCAGGTATCCACCGGCACATTAGTTGGAGGCCTGAAAGTCAATGGCCTCTTTTCTTGGTTTGAACCTCTTTGGGAGGCTCTTCTGGGGTCATGTCGAAGATCAACATTTTCCCTTCTCTTATTTGCTGCTCTCACGCCTTGAATATGTTCAGCAGCTTTTTTGTCAAAGATCGAACTGCATCTTGGACACAGCATCACCTCTGACTTCTTTTTCTGGCATCTTTGCAGGAAATCTGCCAGATTTTCATTTTCCGGAGGGAAAGCAGTCTTGTTAGCTTGTTCTTGCCTCATGGCCTCCTCTGATGCTTTTGGGTCAGAGAGTTCGACCATGTTGACATTCATTGTATCTTTGTTGGCAAGAGTCAACTGCTTCATTTGAATCTCCAAATTCTCCGTCTGGCCTTGAACTGTGGCCAAGTGAGAACTGGGTTTTGGTCCAGCTCTTTGTGCTTCAACGGTCTCCAGCTTTGGGCTTTCGAACGCTTTCTGAACCGCTTCAATTGTCTTTCTGGATAAATTCCCAGAAAAACTGCCAAAGATTGGCATGTTGATGTGGTCCTTTGAGACTTCGACCATTGTGATTCCTGGCCTCTTCGACTGGCTCCTGGATGCCTCGATCATGTTCACCTCAGAAGGCTCAGCATAGTGGGCTTCAGCCTGCAACGGATTTGAGTCGACAGCCATGGGGGTTTTGTCAGCAAACTTCAACCTCCCTTCTTCGATAGCGTCTTGCACAAGATTCCTGAAAAGAAAACATTGAGAAGTTTTATGGCCCAAAAAATTATGATATTTGCAAAAGCCTCTCTTCTTTATTTGATCAAGAGGAGGCACTTTTACCCCTGGGGGCACTATCATTTGGCCATATTTTACAAGCAAGTCAAAGATCTCATCACATTTTGTAATGTCAAAACTATAAGTCTTTTTGGGGAACCTATCGTTGGTCCTTTCTGGACCAATGGGATTTTTCCCACTTGAGGGGACTAACAGTTTGCAAGAGTATGGGGGCCCTTGTTTTAGTTCCGCTAAATCGACTTCTCCTTCTTCGACAGTTATAGTATCGTCGAAGGATTCTGGATCTTCGTCATCCATCTCAACATACGCTATCCTCTCTCTCTTATGAGTTTTCGTTGCCTTTGCTTTTTCAGCTTTGAGGTGTTCTACCTATCGAACTCTATCGGCCAGTTGGGCCATGTCTCTCAGGTATTGAGTGTCTAACTTCTTCCTAATGGAATAATCTAAACCGCCTGTGGCTATTTCGACTAACTCATGTTCCGGCACTTGTGTAAAACATCTTGCTTTGAGCAACCTAAACCTATTTAGATATTCGTCTATAGGTTCAGTGAAACGTCTCTTTACACTGGCCAGTTCTTTCAGGCTTATCTTGGTTTTCCCCATGTAGAATTGTTCATGGAACAATCTTTCCAACTGGGTCCAATGATGGATCGAATTGGGGGGGGGGGGAGAGTTGTAAACCAAGTAAAAGCGTTCTTTGTTAAAGAACTTGGGAAGTACTTAATCCTCAGGTTTTCGTTGTTCGAAATATATCCTGCTTCGATCAAGTATCTCGCCACATGCTCGACAGTAGATTCCGTCGTGTCCCCAGAGAACTTAGTGAATTTGGGGACTTTACATCTAGGAGGTAAGTCTGTTTGTAACACGTATTCTGACAACGGGGATGTGAAGTTGGGCCTTCGAAAGCCCATGTTCATCCCATTTTGAGTCATGATCCTTTCGATCATGGTTGCCAGATTATTTTCTAGACCCATGTTTTGGTATTGGATATGATGAACTACTTCGTCAGCATTTTGGGTTCTGTTAACTAACCTTACCTCCGGGGCTATTACCCTAGGTTCCTCGACAGGTTGCTCCAAGCGTGCCCTAAGGTTTTCTTCGACAGGCTGTTGGACTTGGTTGATAGTGGTTTCTTCCTCTAAGAACAAACCCTGGTTTCCCCTTATTTGCGCCCTTTGGGGCTGTCGAATAGGTTGGGGTACTCCAAAGAAATCAGCCAAACGCGTCATTTGCGCTGTCATCTGCTGATTCGACTGAGTAGTGTTTTGTATTAGAGGGTTCAGCACTGTACTTAAAGTTTGTGCCAACATTTGAACCATATCATGGTTGCTTTCGTCCATTTGTTGCCTCAAGACTGCTGTCGAGGCATTTGTAAGGCCATGTGCTACTTGGGACGTTCCTCCTAAGAGTTGGGTCCTATTTCTATTCGCCATACCTACTCCAGAACCTTGGAGTGGCGAAGAGGCACTCACTAAAGGGTCTGAAAAAGTGGACGCAGCATTCGTCAGGCTAGCCAAGTCAGAAGTTGGCATGCCATAGAGTGGTTCTCGATTATGACCGCCTGTCATAAATCCTGGGGGAACAAAAGGCCTTGTGCCTAAATTTCCCCTTGGTGGGGGAGTTCCCAAAGGCACTATGGGGCCTGTGAACGGAGGTAATGGCCCCGTTGCTGTGACCGTTACTGCTTGTGTTGAACCAGCGGTTATCGCTTCACTTACGGTCGGGATAACCGTTGCTCCCACATTTGTTTGTGGGATTTCGTTATTGCTTGGCGGATTCGCCATCTCTTCCCTTCTTCTAGCAATATTGTTATCGTTAGTGTATATTCTACCACTTCTCAATAACATACAACACTCCTCGAAAAAGATGAGATTATGTTCAAAAATCAACACACAGTCCCACCAGGTGTGCCAATTTGTTTACCGTGGTTATTGGTAAACAACCGCTGATCCTCCAAATGGTTACTTATTTGGTTACTCGCAGGATCGATCAGATTGATCCTAAGACATAGGTTGATTTTGAGGTTTTGATTAAGTTGGATAATGGTTAAATGACAATAAAATAAAGAGGCTTTAAGTAAATTGCATGAAGAAGTGGACTTTGATAAAATAAATGAAGGCTTGAAATAAAGGATTTCGACAGGAAAAGTAAAGAAGAAAGCAAGTAAAGTTTCTGGAAAAGTAAATGACTTGGATTAATAAAAATGGTGTTTCACACATACATTCTCAACAATTCTTTCTCACACGTTGGGTACTCGAATCTATATGAGTGACTTTGTATATATTTGTGAACACACGCGAGAAACTGCGTGAACTACTACTATTTATACTAAAACATCCCAAGTAATCGTCGGGCAGTTACACTGCTTCGAGATGACTCCACTTGGCACGTTCTCAACGTTCGACGCTCCAGATCTTTGCACGTTGCACTTGGTAACCGCTGGAAACCGTTTTCCCTCCAAACGCTTGAATTTCAAACCGTTCCACTCTGAACCATCGAACATCTTCGTCGAGAAGCATCTTCGACGAGAAACACCTTCGACGTCGAAGGCAACCAACTTCTCCCTTGGAAGAAATCTTCTAAGTACATTGTCATCTTTCGATGGGCATTTCGATGGACCCAGCTGGTCGAAAACATCCTTCAGCTTTAATGGCTGACATTAATAAAACAAGGGTGTCGAATTTAGGAGCCAACAACGCCATACAGTCTCCACAATCTATTGTTATTTACCTAAAAAAGGTGTCCCAGATCCGGGTGGGGGATCAAAGCAAACCCAATACAAAGAAATGAATATAAAGTACACAAATCAAATAATGAAAGCGAGTAAAGGTGATCTAACCCTAAGGTAACCCCACATTTATACTTAAGTCCCCAGCAGAGTCGCAAGTTCTGTGATACGGTGGGAGAACTAACTTGGTGTTTTGTATTTTGATCGAATTTGTGCGGATAGCAAGAGTCGCCACCGACTTTTAATTTATCTAAAAGGAAAGGTAAAAAAGCACAGGAAAGACCTTTCGAGATTATTTCTCTGGTTCGGTGGGTAGATTATGAAAAGGGAAGGTATTAGCACCCTTTTTATCCATGGTTTTCCATGGGCTCTCAGTTACTCGTTTAGATCACTTGCTTTTGTTTGACAGTGTACTTGTGGTGTGGGCTTTGAAAAAATCTCTTTGTAATGGTTCTTGTTTCTATAAGAATGCGTACAAAGTTTTTATTTCGAAAAGTGGTTCAAAGATGTGTTTGTGGATTTGTGTTTCGGAAAGTGTTTTGAAAAGATGTTTTGCAATGGTCCTCGTTTCTATAAGAACGTATACAAAACATTTTGTCTTTTGAATGATGTTTTGAGATGAGAGTGTAGGTGTAAAAATGTTTTTGTCATGAGCAAGCGAGTAACTAGGAGCGAATCTACCTACTCGAAAGATCTTAAATGTTCTTTTCTTTCTCCTTTAGACGTTGCTATCTTACCATTGATTTGGTAAGAAGCCCCATCGTTGGATATGAAGGGACATGCACGGGTCAATTTTACAGTCATCGAAAGCAACTTATGAGACGTTTTAGCAATTTCGTAAGGGACGGGATTGTTTTATCGAAGGCAACGTCGAGGGTCATCGAGGGACTACAATCTTTTTATCGAAGGGTCATTGCTAAAACGTCTCATGTTCGAGGGACATGACTGTGTTTCCAAGGCAACAAGCGAGGTTACCCTAGAGGTGCGCGTGTGAAAAGTATGTTCGTTTCAAGTTAATTGGTTGAAATTAGGTTATCTAGCGATTGATTTTATATCGTTCCATGCACGCCTAATTACTATACAGTGTAAAGAAAAAAACAGTAAATTGCGAAAATTAAAATTTTACGCTATTACAGAAATTTCGGGAATGGGGAGTACAAATTTACAAATGGGGATGAGTCAAAAGCGGTTAAAAGTATAAATAGCAAACAAATACAACCAAATCAAATTGAAAATGAACAAATAATTAAATTAAAACAATTTAAAGTAAAATAAATAAAAATAATATTTCTGGTATTTTGTTTTGTGAGAAGTTTTGAAAGGAAAAGAACATTCTATTCTAGAAAATAAAATAATTGACTAGAAAAAATTAAATCATATGTATATATTTTTTTGTCTTTTTGGTATTTTGTTTTATGAAGAAAATAAAACACTTTCAAAAAATGTCCAAAACAAAGGGTTAATTATTCACGAAAAAAGTTTTAAATGATTATATATTTTTTGATATCTTTTATGAAGGAATTAAACAATTTAAAAGAATATTGACTAAACAAGACAAAATACTATTTGACTAAATTGTTCATAAAATCCATAATTTAATTAAATCAAGAGAAAAAAACAGAAACCAAGCCCCAGTAGGAGTTGATCCCGGGGCCTTGCACTTATCCAACATTTCCTCAACCACTGCATCACTTAACCATTCATGTATTTTAATGACTTCATTATATAAAAATATAAGAAATGAAAGAATGGGCTAGTAAACCAACTGGGTCGGGTTGAGGCCCAAGAGTAGAAGACAAAAGATTTTGCAAACCCTAGATACAAGGGAAGGGCGTCGCGGCCAGCTCATTGGGAAGGGGAAAATTTAATTTCAATTATTATTACTTTGTTATATATGATAAAAAATTAAAACCATATAATGTATTTTCTTTTATCTCTCACGCCCTTTCCCTTTCAATCTCTCTTTTCATCACGATTCAACTCTTCTGTATCACCAATTTTATCATCTCTCTATTTTTTCTCAAAATCGATTTTCAATGACAACAAATATGAACATAAATGAGAGTTTTGGAGTTTTACCGATTAAAGCTGTTCCAACAGCGTTTCGAAGTTGACGGCAACGAAAAAAGAATCCATGGATCTTCTAATAAATTCAGGTACTTCCAACACTCCCTTTGAATTCTCTGCGATTGGTTATGTGTTGTGAGAATTGGAGATTGTGACATATGGAGTTGTTGTTTGATTGAGTTGATATAGGTGACAGACAGTATGGTTTCGGTACAGAGGATGGGGGAATTTGGAGTTGGTTTGATGGTGTTTGTTATTGGTCTGAGAGAAAGGTTTTGGTTGAGCTTGTATTGATGATGCTGGTTTTTGGTTTATGATGTTGATTTGGGTCTGAGATAAGGGCTTTTGGTGAGCTTGTGGTGATGTTGCTAGTTTTTTGTCTATGATGTCTATTTGGGTCTGAGACAAAGGTTTCAGTGAGCTTGTGGTGATGTTGCTGGTTTTTTGTATATGATGTCTATCTGGGTCTGAGACAAAGGTTTTGGAGAGCTTGTATTGATGATGCTGGTTTTTTCGGTGATGTTGGTGTTTTTCTTGGTGATGTTTCTGTTGTTCTTGTGATGTTGGTTTTGTTTCTGTTGTTTTTGTGATTTTGGTTCGTGATAACATTATGAGGTTTTTAGTTGTTGCCTATCTTTTTCTTTTTGTTGGTTCTGGTTTTTTGGTTTTATAGTAGCTGAGAAGTGGGAATTTGGTGGGAAATATTAGTGAATTTGAACAATTGCGGTATACTATTCTAATGCTCTTTGTTTCAGTTTTGGTTTTGCCATTTTGGTGCAAGTTATTTTCAGATTTGGACAGGTTTGGGCAGGTTTATGCAGGGCTGCCAGTTTGTTTGTATGTGCACGGAAATTTTGCATATTTTTGGGATTGGTTCTATGGCCTAGGTGATATCCTCCCAACTCTATTTTTCCTCTTTCATTTTTCTGTGAAATAAAGCATTTTTTTTCTTTTTGCTATTTTTCTGAAGGGTTTGCTTGACTTTAGGAAAGTGATGACATGTGAACAAGCTAGCTTGCTACTGCTATGCTTATGATATAATTGTTCTGCTCTGTGTAGCCTTGGGCTGTTGTTCTTGCTGCACTTGTTGCTTGTTACGGATTTGTTGTTCTCGTTTATGTTTGTTGCTTGCAGCCTGTTATTTGGTAGTTTTTGGGCTGCTGCATTGGCTTGTTATTTTATGTTGATACTGCTGTGATTTCGTGCATTTGAACTTGCTTGTAGATTTTCCTTTTCTCTTTCCTTTTTTGTTGTGAACCAAGAAGGACAACCTTCTTGTGATTTTCACTTGGGGGAAAAGAGGGTGTGATGAAACAAACAAAATATTTTGATTCCGAGCCACAAACCCTCATGATGAGAAAAACTTGTTCTAAACAAAAGTCTTCTTGAATTTTCATATGCTCACTGATTTTTGTTTTTGTTTCATGTATGAGCAGTTTTGGCAAGAGGGAGAACTGATGAGGAATGACTTGAAGATGAAGAAGCTCCTTTGTAGTTTAATGAATTGTTAGGAATGTCACGAACCTTGTAATTTGAATTACGTAGTTTAGAAACTTTGTAAAGCGCATTCTAAATCTCTTGTAAATTTAAACGATGAATTCCGCTTTATTTTGTAAAATTCAAACAATGCATTCTTGTTGTAATCCTTCATTCTTGATTCAATTTGAATATGTTTCTAAGACTTGCAAAATCTTGAATATTCTTTGACATAGCACGGATTGAATTCTTCTCAGTGGCCCATGAACTTAAAAGATGCCTCTTGAGAAAAGAATGAGACCTGAATCTTGATGAAATATGAAACCTCTATTTGTGTGATTTGAACATATGTCTTGCTCGGTAACTTGAACCTCAAGAAAATCCAATGCCTTTGTAATTTATATTTTAAGTAAAACCAAAGCGCCTCATCTTTCAAACTTTGAATCAAATTCAATCAAAATGACCTCGTCTGCTATGCCTGATTAGGATGGAACTTCATTGTTAAACAAACATGTTTTGGGAGAATATTTATCAATCTTGTAGAATTAACCAATTTCAACAAACTGCGGTTAAGAACACTTAGAAGTCAACTGAAATCTTGTGATGATTCAAAAAGTCTTCCAACACAATAAACTCATGAGTGACATCATTTATGACCATAAACAGGAATAATCATCTCAAGATCTTGTAATTTGAAGAAATTATAATTCTTAGAAATCATACGACGGCTACTTGAAATTAGGTCAAATTTCATGATGCGACTTCTAACGCACTCGAATGTTGGTGATTTTTTATGCGTAATTAATTCTTGATTTGTGAAGAGAAATTGGAGATATCTGGACCATTGGTTGAGCAAACTTGTACTGCGAGGTCTGAAAACTGGTTTAAACAATTCCGAGGAGATATGAAGACTTATGAAAAATCAAATGAAACCTTGAGGGCTCAATTTTCTTTGAGATGCGCCAAACCCTAATTGTTGATGGTTTGCCTAGGATAAGAATCTGCTTGATCGACTTTTGAGCCAAATTGAGTGTTTGAGGAACCCTGGGATAGCATCCTAAGTGGAAAATGGGAGAGCAAATTTTGGGGTACAACAGTGATGGATTCGCATAATCATCAAAATAGGCAGTCATCATTTCTCAAAAAAAATGCCCGCTAAGTCAAAACCTATAAAGGAGACTTAAGAAAAAAATTGGGGCATCCTGCTGATTGAAATCACAAAAAGAAACAGTTCAGGCAAAAGAAGGGATAACGAAAACCAAAAAAGAGGTTACTACAAATCCTCAGCAAAAAAAAAGATTACAAAATGACTGTCTTTTTCAAATAAACTTGCAGCATCTGAACCATCACCGGAACATCAAGGACAGTACTTCAGGACCCAACTGGGATTCTAAACGCATAATTAACTGAGCATATGACTGAAGGACATCACGAAGAACGGGTGGGTACAAATAAATTTTGAGACTTTATCCTTTGTTTCTTAAACCGTGAACCAGGCCATGTTATAAACCTTAAAAGTCCTAGTTGAAGCATGGGTTAGTTTGAGAGCATACTGTTACAAAGTTATCTTGACTCCTGAAGGACTTGTTACGAATTCTGAGTTGATATGACGCTCTTGCAAATTTTGTTTTACCACACAAAACACATTTTCAAAAAAAATTCAAGACAGACATGAGTTTTGCATTCTTTAAATAACATTGTTTGCATATGACTGATTGTTTGACCGCAGAGAAATCCGCACAATGGATATTCAATGAATCGACATACTCTCAATGGGAAGAATCACCTCAGCGAGAAAGACACTTCCAATAACAAGTCTTCCATAAGCAAGGGGCATGACATAATGTCTAATACACCCGGGGCTGTCTCTCTAAAAGTTCCAAATAATCATGGGCAGATCTCCATCCGAATCACTTGGGGCATTACGCATGCATTCCAACAACGAATCATGTGCCATCAAGAAAACATTCTTGACAGTACCACAACACTATAGACAGTGACAACTCCCTACACCTTGAAAACGTGGACATAGTCGGAAAAGATCATGCAAAAAAAGACCCGCTAGGTCGACTGGCCTAGGCAAAAATAAAGGCATCCCGGTGAACCAAAAAGGTTCGGGAGAAAGTTAGGGATAAAGACAAAAAAAGTTGTACACCCAGTAAGTCGAAAACCTGAAAAGGCGGCTTGGGAAAAAAGGGGTATCCCGGTGGACTGAAAACCCGAAAGGACGGTCCAGGAAAAAGTTAGGGATCAAAGCAGACGATTATGTCCCGTCATCTTGTCACTTGCCTATCAATAGAAGAATTATCATTCTGATCGGCAGTTACCAAGCACCTCATGAGTTGGGATAACACTCAAGTTATCCACAAAGCCTCCGCAAGTATTTTCTACAACAGGTATTAGGGCATGGGAAATTTTGAACCAAGGTCACCATTACATGCGACCCCGTGACGTCTACGCTCCCCATAGAGTAGAGGTAACCAAAGCTTTGACATCGGCTTCCCCAAACAGAAGTTACTTTCCCCGACAAAGTTCCTTCAGAGAACCGACGTCTATGTTCCCTAGCCGAATTTTATAATCGCAAGCGGTTCATATAGTTTTCTCCCGAGCAGAGTTTATTTCTATGAATGCGGAATCTCATCCCCAACAGAGTTATTCCCCCGCAGATTTATTCTCAAGCAGAGTCTCTCCCCCGGCAGAATATCCGTAAATAAGGAGTGAATCTCCAGTATAGTCATCTATGTTCACTATCCCCAACGGAAGTAGAAGAACCACGGGTTTTTACAACAGTCAGGAATGTTATTTCCAATACTCTCCAGCAGCAATCAAGGATTTATTTTCCCATACTCGGATATGTCACAATAGCATCTTGTGTTCATACATCATGACATGCGCACACATATTGCATAACAGCATAATCTCATTTATTTTGAGAACATCATCACACAATGCATTCCATGCATCGCATATAATTAATCATGTACCTTTTCAGGAAAGATGGTTATCATAAAAAATTTCTAGCAGGTCCAAGATTAGCTCCTGAAACTAAACAGAGTAATCATCTGCACGACCAAATGCAGCTTTACACGGGTTTTTCACGAAGCAATCTTACACGGATTTCTCTTATATACAGCTTCACACGGGTTTATCTTGAAAAATCTTACACGGGTCCCTTCTCATACATTTCCAAATAAAAGTTTCACACGAACTCATCATGAAATAGCCCTACAATCCAGATTCCTTCCCATAGCCCTACACAGACTTATCTCGAAGTAACCTTGCCCAGGTTCCTCTTGAAGTTTTACACAGACTTAGCCCGAAGTAACCTTATCCAGGTTCCTTCTGAAGCCCTACACGGACTTATCCCAAAGTAACCTTACCCAGGTTCCTCCTGAAGTTTTACGCGAACTAATCACAAAGTAACCTTACCCAGGTTCCTTCTAAAGTTTTACACAGACTTAGCCCGAAGTAACCTTACCCAGGTTCCTCCAGAAGTTTCACACGAACTTATCCGGAAGTGACCTTACCCAGGTTCCTCCTGAAGTTTTACACAGACTCATCACAAAGCAACCTTACCCGGGTTCCTCCTGAAGTTTTACACGAACTTGTCCCGAAGTGACCTTACCCAGGTTCCTCCTGAATTTTTACACAAACTCATCACAAAGCAACCTTACCCAAGTTCCTCCTGAAGTTTTACACAGACTTATCCTGAAGTAACCCTACCCAGGTTCCTGCTTACAATTTCCCGATGTAGTTTCGCCTGGACTCATCCTGAAGCAACTTTACCTAGGTTCCTTCTCGATTTAGATGCAGTTTTACCCAAACTCCTCACGAAGTAACCTTACCTGGGTTCTTTCTCGGTTCAGATGCAGTTTTACCCAAATTCCTTATGAAGCAACCTTACTCAGGTTCCTTCTCGGTTCAGATGCAGTTTTACCCAAACTCCTCACGAAGCAACCTTACCCAAGTTCCTTCCCATAAGCTATACTATCTAGGCTTTCATCTCGAAGTAACCCTACGACCCAGGTTCCTTCTCATAGCCCTACTCTCCAGGCTTTCATCTTGAAGTAACCCTACAACCCAGGTTCCTTCTCATAGCCCTACTATCCAGGCTTTCATCTCCAAGTAACCCTACGACCCAAGTTCCTTCTCATAGCCCTACTATCCAGGCTTTCATTTCGAAGTAACCCTATTACCCAGGTTCATTATCATAGCCCTATTATCCAGGCTTTCATCCCGAAGTAACTCTGTGACCCAGGTTCCTTCTTATAGCCCTACTATCCAGGCTTTCCTTTCGAAGTAACCCTACGATCCCTGTTCCTTCTCATAGACCTACTATCCAGGCTTTCATTTTGATGTAACCCTATGACCCAAGTTCCTTCTCATAGGCCTACTATCCAGGCTTTCATTTCGAAGCAACCCCATTAACCAGGTTCCTTCTCTCTTATCTCCAGAAAACAGTTTACAACACTGTAAGACCTAGACCCGAACAGATTCGGTCGATTTCATATTTCCCTAGTAAGTCGTTGTGCAGCTTGAACCCTGACCAGATATGCAGTTTACTTCCACCTCCTCAATTAGGAGTTAATTCCCCAGTAGAGTAACGGACAACCGAAGTTCCTATACTCTATTTCCCAAGACATAGATCAACATTCCCCGGTAAAGTCCCCCTCAACAGAAGGTACAAGAATTCTCGCAAAGTGCGTTACTCCTCTCACATCAATAATATGAACATTCGCTACCTTTATCGCACCCTGGCCAACACTATTTTTGGAAGAACTAACAACAAAAAGGTCAACACCAAGGAGTTGTATGCTCTCCATTGCACCTTCGCGCTAAACCTATGTCTGAACCCAAGTACTTTCCTGATGGCTCACATTAAAAATCTTGTAACAAGAGACGGGACTGTGCCTTTCTGTATTGGAGTTATCGTCGCTGCAATAGCAGTTCACCTGAACCTGGGAGGGAGAATCCTGAATGTAGCCTCTCTTCCAGCAGTGTTCTTGGACATTAACAACTGTCGAGCTGGTCGCCTTATTAAGATAAGAGAAGCAGGAGGTTATTATCTAATGGTGAGGAATAATGAAGTTCGTAAGGTCATTTTGCCAAATCCAAATACTAGGAACTTAAGCATTGCAAACAACTGGTTATACGACCTCAACGCCCTCGAGCCTGGTGTGAATGCACAAGGAAACCAAGGCGAAACCAATAATGATGTTGTTGACGAAATAGAACAAGAATTAGAACATCAAGCACCTCAACCTGACATTCAACCTCCTGAAGCCCAAGAGCCACAAAATGCCAATCTACCTGCCACACTCGATCTTGTTGTACCCCAAAATTTTCCCTCCCATTTTACTTAAAGCATACTCATTGAAGTGCTCAACTTGCCCAAGGATGCCTAAGGATTGACCAGACAAATCCTCCCCCTCAGACAATGAGCCTCAAATTAGGGTTTCACTCCTCATCAAGATGTTTGAGTTCTAAGGGTCCTAAATGATTTCCATTACCCTAATATGTACCCAAGATCATCCATGTCAAGTATCATGCCTTGCACAAGAAGTTTTGCTCAATCAACTGCTCAAATGCCTAAAAATCAATTGTACTAGGTCAAAAGTCAACGGTGGCCTTCATGCAGTCAAACTTCAAGATTTTTGGTCAACATCAACATTTTGAAGTGATATGCATCATTTGATCAAGGGTTGATCATTATTCCTCAAGGAATGCCCCAAATTCATCAAAACTCAAAAGTTACTAAATTAGGGTTTCTATAGGAAAAGTCAACCAAACTTTGACCAAGCATAACTTTCTCATACTTTATCATAAATTTCCTATCCAAGGCTCATTTTGAAGAGGATGAAATTACCTACAACTATTCTTCAGCCCTTAAGTTCAAAAATGCACTCATGGAAAGATATGAATTCAGACATTATAGGTCATTTCAAAAAGTCAACAAAAACAACTTTTTGGTCAAAGCTTCTTACATGTACATGGAAGATCCAATTAAGGTGAAATCAAAAGGGTTATTTAGAGGACATCCTAAGCTTTCTAAAAAGTCCAAGAACACCCTCTTAGGGTCAAAATTGAGAGAGATGTGTCTTGTTAAAGTTGGCTATTTTTGGAAATCCGCACAAAGTCAACAATGCCCAAAATGGCATTTTCTCCACATGGGCATATCTTTTCAAGTTTGGAGCTTGTTCCTAACATGGTCCACGACCCATGCACCAATCCATGCCTCATTAACTAATTTATTTAATTTATTGTGATTCTATTCATTTAAAATTCAAATAAAATCAAATAAAATCAAAATAAATCATATAAGTTGCTTTTGGAATGATTTTGGCATTGAATGAAGATGATATATGCTGTCAAAAAAGGATCAAATCGTGCAAAGGCTGATTGGGATAAAAATGGCATGATTTGGCTTGTTTTGGAAACAAATAATGCAAGGAACAAATCAAATCTTTTCTCCATGATTGTTCAAGATTGAATCTGTTTTTGTTGACCTAATGTCTTCTAATACATATACACAATATTGCCAGACAAAAATGACACGAAAAGGTTGCCTCCATAAGTCCAGAAAAACTCCAATTTTTGACCAGAAAAGTGTAATTCGAATTCTGATTTAGAGGGCGATTCAAGGTGATTCAAGGCCACCAATCCACTCATGGGAACCTCTAGAAGCTAACAGCATCATTTGCACGCATCAAAGCTCCAGGAATCATCGCATAACATCATCACGGTTTGACACTTTTTTCAAATTTGTATCCGTGCATTCTTGCGTTATTAATCTATTTTAATTGCATATTTATGTTCATATGGATGCCTAGAAGCTTTTTGTGTAATTAATTTCCAGTTTTGATGCATAAATGACAAATTGCCATTGTTAGGTTTTTAACCTCCATTTTAGGGCTTTGAGATGCAGAGAAAATTAGACCTAATGACGTATGCCATCAGGCTAAGGGGATCAAACCCAGTTGATCCATGGCTTTAAATTGCATTTATACTGCTTGGTGCGCATTTTGGAAATTTGCAGGTCTTATAGCGACAGATGCCATCCGTAAGTAAAAGCTTATACCTAAAACGACAGTCATTGGAGAAGATGACTGCGTGGCAAGGGTTGGCTGGCTGGTTTAAACTGCGTGTGTTTTTTGTTATGATAAATGTCAGTCTTTAAATATATTACATTTTATTCATTATTATTATCAAAAGACTAATTGGCCCAGTGGCAAAGGGTAACGCTGGTAGGAGGAAGGACCTGGGTTCGATCCCAGGTCCAAGCATCTTGTTTTTTCCCTTATTTCCTTACAGGATCCAGTGCGTGTTTACTCATGAGGCCCACCTTGCATCCCCCAGATCCAACCATTGGATCATCCATGGATCCAGATCCAATGCTCAGTGAGTGCAGCGCATGGTGGGCATGCCAGATCTAGTTGCACTGAATCACACGCATTGTTTAGGCTGGCATCTTGGGCCCAACAAGTTAAGCTCTTCACACCCCCCTAGTCACTACTTCACAGCAAGCCCACTTTTTTTTTCTTTTTTTTTTATTTCATTTTATTTTTATTTGCTTTAATTATTTTTATATTTTTTACAAAAAAAACAAAAATCATTTTTTATTAAATCAAAAAATCACAAAAGATAGTGTTGTACCCCAAAATTTGCCCTCCCATTTTCTTCAAGATTTGCTAAGAGCATGCTTCAAAATCTCCCAAAGGTTGCACAGTCCCATGGCCTCCTAACAGTCAAAAATTAGGGTTTTGGTTCTGGCAAAGAAGTTGAAGTTTCCAAGGGTCCAAACAAGTCCCACATGCCTATAAACATTGTCAAGCATCCTCATGCCAAGTTTCAACACTCACAGCACAAAATTGCACAGTCAAAAACCCTAATTGCTCAACAGTCAACTGTAGGGGCAAAATGGTCATTTGACAGTCAAAAGTCAAAATTTTTGGTCAACATCTTATTTTGAAGCCACAAACATCATTTGATCAATTCTTGATCATGATTCTCAAGGCATGGCTCAAAAAGTCTCAAGATGCAAAAGTTTCTATTTTTGGACAGCTGAAAAAGTCAACTGCAAATTGACCAGGGCATAACTTCCACATGGTTTATCAGAAAAATTCCATCCAAAGCTCATTTTGAAGAGAATGAAATTTCCTGCAACTCCTCTTCACACTTCAAGTCCAAGAAATGCTCTCACAAAAAGTTATCAATCTCAACATTATAGGTCATTTTCAAAAGTCAACAAAAAGGCACTTTAAGTCAAAGACCATAACTTGTGATTAGAAAATAAAAATAACATGGGACCAAAGGCATTGGTTAGAGGACTTCAAGACCTTTCCAAAATGTCCAAGAACATGATCAAAGCTTAAAAATTGAGCAAGATATGCCTTGTGGAAGTTTGGAAATGTTTAGGAATTTTGAAAAGTCAACTTTGCTTCAAATGCCTCCAAATTGCTAATGGGCCACAATTTCTTCCAAGAATCATCACCCAAAAGCTATGCACGACCCATTGACCCAGAGGAGAGTTATTTTCTTATTTTTAATTAATTAATTGAGATTTTAATCCTATTAATTCATTTAATTAAAATTAAATATGAGAAAAATACTAAAATAAAGGTTTTGAATCTTTTTGTGCAGAGATTTCACTCATAATGAATCAAATATTTCGTGCATACTCAAAAAGGCAAGATTTCTCATGATTGGAAATAGTTTCATGGCAAAGAGATTTGAAAAAAGATGCTTGAAAATCAAATATTGAATCATTGAATGCATGGATTTTGGGCCAGTTTTTCTAACCTAAATCATTCACATACATAAGCATAACATAACCCTAATGCCAAGAAGAAGAAAAGCTGCGCTGCAAGATCAAGAACAAACTTGCAACTTTTGACAAAAAATATCAAAACTGAAAACATAGTTGTAGTGTGATTCAAAGCTCAATAAGCATTCCAAACGATTGTTGGGACCTTCCTGAACGTGACTCAATACTTCTCCAGTCTCCATACATCCAGAAGTGGTAGAATGACATTGTCTTATTCATGAAATTTTTCACATTCGTATTTTGATTTACACGCATTTTCCATACATTTGAATGTTTGATTTACACTAACATGATCATTCTAAAGCTAATGGCATCATTCAATTGAAGAATGGCTGCCTGTAGGAGAATCCACCATGGACATTTCTTAGGGTTTCAGAGACCTTGATTTGGGGGTTTACGCATATGGAAAAATCAGACCATAAAACCTACGCCAATGGACTCGTGACCTTCATACAAACACAATCATCACCTCGCGCTTTTTTTATATATGCCCAGGAGCTAATCGCTATTATTCGCTGTACTATTTAGTGGGGGTTTAAAACCCCCGCTACTTGTTTGATATTTTTGCAGAAAGAAGAAGACGAAGCTGGCGTGTCACCATGTGACTGGAGTATTTGAATCTGGCGCATTTTTATTGTTTTATATCATTAGCTCTTATTCTCTTTCATAATAATTGTGTTCCATATTAACATCAGATAAACGCGTTTGGCTTGGTGGAAGGTGTGTTGTCATGCAAGCATTGGGACCTGGGTTTGATTCCCAGGTCCCCCCACTTATTCATATATTTTTTCTTAACATGTTTCTATGCAGCTTCTCATCTAAAGACCACCATACAACTACAGCTCCTGGTTTGCCACGCGCCCAGGAATTCAATCTGATGGCAACCAAAGAGCATCCATCATGTGCCTCAGTCCATGAAGGAGTATCCAAGTGGGAAAAGTCAACGTGGCCAGCTGCCTAATGGGCCTAAATTCCTTGCATACACCTCCAAATTGGGCAGAAAACCCCCCTTTGTTTGTATTTTCTTTCTCTCATTGTTTTTCTCTTTTATTTAATTTAATTTAATTAGCTTCTTTTCATTCACCAAATTAATTTTTATAATACAAAATACAAAAAAAATCAGAAATCATAAAAAATAAAAATATGTTTATTTAATTTTTAATTCATTAATAGTTTTTTTTTGTAAATAAATCTTAATGATCAAATTAGTTTAATTTTAAGTTTTCAACTTTAATGTTTTTTTTTAAATAAACTAAAAATGTAGAAATTAGGATTTTAGTATTTTTTTATTCCTTTTTTTTCTTTTTTATTCTTATCATTATTAATTATTAATTATTTTGTAAATAAATTTGTAATTAAATAATTAGGATGAATTAGGTCAAAACGTAAATATTTTCTTTAATAATTAAAAACAAATTTAGAACTAGGGTTTCATTTCTAATCTTAATTAATTTCCTTTTATTCTCATAAATACCAAAAAAACAACAAAAAATAACTTCTTTTCTTATTAAATCATTAATCATTTCTTAGTTTCAATATTTATTTTCTTTAAAAGGTCCAACGCCTTCGCACCTTCGATTATAATTTCTTTTCGCGCGTTTGTTTCTATTTTTCATTTTTAATATTATGTAATTGCCCCAAATCTTTGTAATAGATAATTAGGACATTTACTTTCCGCACTTCTATTTTAAATCGGGTCTTTGTTAATTTGGCGATGTATAGACCCGCGCCTTGTAATAGCGTAGGGCTTTTATTTTCCGCACTTTAAATTCCGCACCTTTAAACTGTTAATCACATGAAAGAATGTATGCCCAAATAAAATCAAAGCGTAGATCACCAAATGCATGACAAGACAAATATTATCTGAAAATGACACACAATTCACACACCACTCCTAGGGTACGCCTCACTGTTGCCTTGCCCCTCGAAACGTGGTCGTCGAGTATAGGACGTCTTAGTGAGTCCTTATGTTCCATTGATCTAGTTGCCTCGAAACGGTTGCCTCGAACAAGTTGCCTCGAAACAAGTTCCCTCGGAATAGTTGCCTCGGAATAAAAAGATCAATGGCATAAGGGTAGCTTCTAAGGTGTCTTACTGTTGCTTCGGTGACCACAACGTCCCTAAACTCGAATTGACCCGAACACCTCCAATGGTGGTGCTACCTACCTCTCAATGGTGGGATGGCACTACCTTAAGGACATTTTCACAGCATAATTCCTTAGGGTAGGTAGATGACTCATAGATACTTGCTCTAATTTAAAACAAATCAAATCAAAAACTCTTTTCACACCGACACTTTGCAAAAAGCTTTCAAAAATAATTTTTCAAACACTCTTGAGGACCGATACAAGAGTCGATCTGAAACTTTCAAAGAAAATTTTTCAAACCCACTCACCTTGAAAAGCAAACAAACAATTTTGAAAACACAAATGAGCAAGTATCTAAGAGCCCATGGATAACCATGGATAGAAAGGGTGCTAACACCTTCCCTTTCTATAAATCTACCTCCCGAACCGAGAACTAATCTCAATAAGGAATTTTTCTGTGCTTTTGTCCTTTCCATGTTGGAGAAAATAAAAGACGGTGGCAACTCTTGCTTCTGCGACATTTCGCGAACCAGCGTTAAACAGTCAGTTCCAGATCCACCGATCACAGAACTGGCGACTCTGCTGGGGACTCTTATAAAGTGAGGTGTACCTTAGGGCTAAGATCACTTGTGTTTTCAATTGTCTGAATTGTTTTCTTTATTATTGTGGGCCTGTCTTGGGAGTTCTAATAGATCCTAACTCGGATCTGGGGATACCTTCTTAGAAAGTAGCAACAAGGCTGTGAGGGAACTGTGCGGGGTATACCGACATGGTTGAAGTAGTCTGCTACGTTGATGTGGCACTTTGGTGTGTACCGGTAACCCTTGAGTTCAGTCAAGGAGAGTACGGGGCCTCCGCGTGGTGTCGTGAAGCATCAACTGACCTTAGGAACCTTAATTGAACAATCTTGGCCTCTTTAGGGTAGTGAGATAACTGACTTTGGTGCAGTCCGAGGTTGGTTGATACTCGATACTACACTCAATTGAGGGTTGCTTTCCTGGAATATTTCGGTCGCCAGTTCAGTGGCTAAATCGAAACGATGAACAATGAAAGCAATCCAGTGATATTGGGACCCTTAGAACCCGGTTACCTCTAATAGGACAGGTTGAGCCCACCAACTTCAAGAGGGTAATACCCAGACCCCATGTTGGCCTAAACTCTAAGGGCTTGTCTGGTGTGACTTGTGTGCCTTATCATGTTTGCCTTTGTAAATATTTGTGGTGTGTTTAATCATAGCATCATGACATCATACAACATCATATGCATCGGCTAACCAGTTCAGGGGTTCGAATCTTCATCTTTGTTCTTGTTTTGTAGGACATGGAAATTGTTCGCAGAAAGACAATTCAGATCAGCCTTGTAAGGATCCCTCCTCAGCTTAAGGAGCTTATATCCAGGATTCACGAGAGCTCTTCATTCAGTGAAAGACATGGAAGACTCATCAGCTTGGTCAACACCAACATTGAGGAAGATATGATAAAGGTCCTGTTCCAGTTCTTTGACCCTCTGCATCCTTGTTTCACTTTCCTGGATTATCAACTGGTGCCTACATTGGAAGAGTTCTCCTGGCTTCTGAAGATCCCTATCCTTGATCAACTACCCTATAACGGTACAGAAAAGGAACCCAAGCTTGAAGAGATTGCTAAAGCCTTACACCTACAACCTTCTGACCTCAAGGGACATTGGGAAGTTAGAAGTGGTATCAAAGGGTTCTTAGCCAGGTTTCTGTTTGAGAAGGCCCAAGAATGTTGGAACTCCCTTGACCTACAAGCTTTTGAAGAAGTTGTGGCCCTCCTTGTCTATGGTTTGGTGTTGTTCCCTAATCCATATCAGCTTATAGATATCAGTGCTGCCCAGATCTTCATGTCCAGGAATCCTATACCTACGTTGTTAGGGGACATCCTTCACTCATGTTACACTTGAACCATGAGGAAAAGAGGTGTTCTTATGTGCTATACTCCTCTCCTGGGAAGGTGGTTTATTTCGCACCTTCCATAATCAGTCTTGAAGAATGAGCGGGGTTTGAGATGGTCACAGCGATTGATGACTCTTACACATACAGATATACATTGGTGCTCTCGGTCCAGAGAGGATGTCACTATCATTGATCGTTGCGGGGAGTACCCTAATGTTCCTTTACTTGGAATCAGAGGAGGTATTACTTACAACCCATGCCTGGCTTGGAGACAATTTGGTTATGCTCGGAGGGACGGCCCTCATGACATGTTAATTCCTGACATAGTTTTTGACTTCGACAACGACTTCGCCAAAGATTTACCAGAGCTTGGAGGATGCCAAGTAGGATAGACAGCAAGACCCAGGGGCACAGGAACTCCATCCCGTTGGAGCCTTACCTCAAGTGGGTACGAGCCCGCTCCCAGAAGTTAGTGATGCCTTATCCTCATGTTCTCCCGGTGATCAAAGAGCCAGTCTTGGAAGGAGAGGTGTCCTATACCATTCAGCATCCTGACATGCCCACGTCCTGGGAAGAGATGCAGAAGAGCTGGATCCAGCTTAAGGAAGAACGGAATTCTCTTGAGACTAGTCTACATGCCAGTGAAAAGAAGGTCTTGGAGCTCGCCCGCCTACTGCACGAGGAAAGGAATCTCAACACCTACATTGCTCTGAAGAGAATGCGTAGTGTCTTCTGGGATAGATTTGCTTTTGTAATGTTTGCCCATGAGGCTTTAATGTATCAAACAATTATTTCCTTAATGATAACGTGTGTTCCTTTTTGTCTACAACAAATTTGAATTTTCGAACCCTTGAATGCATTGCATAAACACATATCGTTCATCATGTGCACGGCAGGTACTCTTCTTTTTAGGTTGCTTACTGTTCTTTGCTGTTTATTTCAGCATCATGAACCCTGAGTCGTCTACTGAGATGTCTATCAAGGCCCTTCAGGCGCAGAACGCACAATTTCAGGAGCTAATCATGGGTTTGGCTCAAGCTCAAGAAGAGCTGAAGGCTTTGCTCCTGAAGAAGGAGAAGAAGAAGAAGAGAATTGTTCTATTCAACTCAAGCCGAAGATTTGGTAACACTCTGCAGAATGAGGAAGCTGGTTCTTCTGTAGGCAAAGACAGTCCCCAGGGGGGAAGGGCTCCAAGTCCGGTGGTCTCAGACAACGAGACTGACTTTAATGAGGAACAGTATCCTCTGGCTGAAGACAGATACAAGCAGTTGGAAGACCGTCTGAACGCCATGGAAATTCAACAAGTGCCTGGTTTGGATTTCGGAGACTTGGGTTTATCTACTGGTGTGATTATCCCTCACAAGTTTAAGGCACCATCTTTCACCAAGTATGACGGGGCATCCTGCCCTAAGTTACACCTCAGATCTTATGTGCGGAAGATTCAGCCGTACACAGTGGACAAGAACTTGTGGATCCACTTCTTCCAGGAGAGTCTTTCAGGGACTCATCTCGAATGGTTTTATCAACTGGATGGAACCAAGGTTCGTAACTAGGAGGAGTTGGCTACTGCTTTTTACAAGCAGTATCAATATAATGCCGACCTTGCTCCTACACGTACCCAACTCCAGGGTATGTCGCTAGGATCAGGCGAAGGTTTTAAAGAGTATGCACAGAAGTGGAGGGACCTGGCTGGCAGGGTGCAGCCTCCGTTAACCGACCGTGAATTGGTGGATATGTTCTTGGGGACCCTCTCCGGGCCATTCTTCAATCATCTTATCGGTAATTCGTCTGCAGGGTTTATTGACCTCATTCTGACTGGGGAAAGGATAGAGGCTGGCATGAAGTCCAGTAAAATTCAGAAAGGTGCGTCTTCAAGTTATGAGAAGAAACCCTTTAAGAAGGAGGCCAGTGCTGTGTATGGGCCTAGGAGGCAAGATAAACCAGAGCTCCGCCAATCTGTCAACGCGGTAGTGATTGCAAAGCCTGATGCCGCTCCTCGGCAAACCAATCAACAAAGGGCTGAAAGACCCAGAAGAGAGTTTACCCGGCTGAGTATGACCTTGTCACAAATCTTGCCGCAACTGTTATCAACCAACTTGGTGACTGTCAGAGAGGCTCCAAAGGTTGTGAATACTGCCTCTCCCAAATATAATCCAAATGCCCGCTGTGCTTATCACTCTGATAGCCCGGGGCACTCTACTGATGATTGTTGGGCCCTGAGAAACAAGGTGCAAGACCTTATTGATGCAAAGGAGGTACAATTTGAGGCACCTGAGAAGCCCAATGTAGTGACAGCTCCCCTGCCTGCTCATGGAGTGAATGCTATCAGGGATGATGATGAAGTGGAGGAATTAGAGTTCGATAGCTGGATTTATCCGACGGCCGACAATGGACCTAGCAATTGGATTGCAAAAGACAACCTACTTGTTAATTTTGTTACGCAGTAATGAATTCCTTTGTTATTTGTAGTAAACAATGAATTGAAACTTTATGGCCCGGTGTCTTACCCGGGGCACCGTTGGCTTCATTTGTGAGGGCTTATAATTGTCATTTACATATATCATGAATAAAGATCTTGGACGTTTTTTCGCATTTCAAATCTTGTGCTCCATTTCTTTCTTTATTTCTTTATATATTACAAAACAACTGTATTTACACACACTCACCTACACAGGTTTCAATCCACTCTGGATCTCACTGGTAACGACTCTGCTACTGCCAGTTATGACTTCGAAAATCCGATCAACTTAGCCGAAGACGAAGGTGAAGATGATTGCGAAGTGCCTGGCGAGCTTGCAAGACTGTTACTCCAGGAAGAGAGGGCAATTCAACCACATGAAGAGCCAGTGGAAACGATAAATCTGGGTACTGAGGCAGACAGGAAGGAAGTCAAGATTGGTGCCAACCTAAAGCTCAGTGTGAAGCAACGGTTGACTCAGATGTTACATGATTATGTGGAGATCTTTGCCTGGTCCTACGAAGACATGCCTGGGTTGGATACCGACATTGTGGTCCATCATTTTCCTACCAAGGAAGACTGCCCTCCGGTTAAGCAAAAGGTCCGCCGTATGCGTCCAGAGATGTATGAGAAGATCAAAGCCGAGGTTATGAAACAATTTGATGCCGGGTTTCTTGCAGTGACTTCTTACCCTCAGTGGGTTGCCAACGTGGTGCCAGTACCGAAGAAGGATGGTAAGGTCAGAATGTGTGTTGATTACAGGGATCTGAACAGGGCCAGCCCCAAGGATGACTTCCCCCTACCTCACATTGATGTTCTGGTTGATAATACTGCTCAGCATAAGGTGTTCTCTTTCATGGATGGTTTTTCAGGGTATAATCAGATCAAGATGGCTCCTGAAGACATGGAAAAGACTACCTTTGTTACTCAGTGGGGCACCTTCTGCTACAAGGTCATGCCATTAAGGTTGAAAAATGCTGGGGCAACCTACCAACGTGCCATGGTTGCTTTATTTCATGACATGATCCATCACGAGATTAAAGTGTATGTTGACGACATGATTGCAAGGTCTCAAACTGAGGAGGAACACATTGACCATCTGCAGAAACTGTTTGATCGTTTGAAACTGTACAAGCTGAGGTTGAACCCGAACAAGTGCACCTTCGGGGTAAGATCTGGAAAGTTGCTAGGCTTCGTTGTAAGTGATAAGGGTATTCAAGTGGACCCTGCCAAGGTTAAAGCTATTCAAGAGATGCCAGTTCCTAAGACAGAGAAGGAAGTCAGAGGCTTTCTAGGACGTCTGAATTACATTGCTCGATTCATCTCGCATCTAACTGCTACTTGTGAACCAATCTTCAAGCTGCTGAAGGAAGATCAGGTAGTACGTTGGAACGATGAATATCAGGCCGCTTTTGACAGAATCAAAGAGTATCTCCAAGAACCACCCATTCTTATGCCACCGGTTGAAGGGAGACCTCTGATACTATACCTGACAGTACTTGACAACTCAATGGGGTGTGTGCTGGGGCAGCATGACGAGTCTGGCCGAAAAGAGCATGCCATTTATTACCTTAGCAAAAAGTTTACCGACTGTGAGACCCGATACTCACTGCTCGAGAAAACTTGCTGCGCTTTGGTATGGGCTGCTCGCCGGCTGAGACAGTATATGCTGACTCACACTACCTTGTTGATCTCAAAGATGGATCCTATAAAGTACATATTTGAAAAGCCTGCTCTGTCCGGAAGAATAGCAAGATGGCAAATGATCTTGACAGAATACGACATCCAGTACACGACTCAGAAAGCTATCAAGGGAAGTGTATTGGCAGACCACTTGGCACATCAGGCAGTGGACGACTATCAGTCAATGAACTTCGAGTTTCCGGACGAGAGCATCATGATAGTGACTGATTGTGAAGTACTTGGACCGGATGAAGGACCTGAGGAAGGATCCCGATGGTCTATGCACTTTGACGGAGCCTCCAACGCTTTGGGTAACGGTATCGGCGCTGTGATCATATCCCCCCAAGGCACTCATACTCCACTCACTGCCCGACTATGTTTCAACTGCACCAACAACATGGCGGAGTATGAGGCATGCATCATGGGTCTTCAAGTTGCGATTGACTTAAGGATCAAGTTTCTGAGTGTCTTCGGAGATTCCGCTCTCGTGATCAATCAGATCAAAGGAGAGTGGGATACGAAACATCCGAACCTTATTCCTTATAGAGAATGTGTGTTGACATTGATCCCCCATTTCACAGAGATAACTTTTGAACATTTCCCAAGAGAGGAGAATCAATTGGCGGACGCGTTAGCTATGATGTCTTCCATGTTCAAAGTCAAATGGGATAATGAGGCTCCCTGGGTCATCATCTGGAAACTGGACGAACCGGCATACTGTTATGATCTTGAGGCTGAGTTAGTGACTAAAAAACCTTGGTACCATGAGGTGAAGAGTTATTTGGAAGCTCAGGAGTATCCTGAAGGTGCATCTGTCAACGATAAAAAGTTTCTGAGAAGGTTCGCAGCGAAGTTCTTCCTTAGCAACGGCATCCTGTACAATCGAAACCATGATTCGACCTTACTGCGTTGTGTGGATAAAACTGAGGCAGAAAGGATCATGGCGGAGCTACATGAAGGTACCTTCGGAACACATTCCAGTGGACACACCATGGCAAAGAAAATCCTTCGGGCAGGGTATTTTTGGTCCACCATGGAAGCCGACTGTTACCAACACTCTCGGACATGCCATAAATGCCAGATATATGCAGACAAGGTGCATGTTCCTCCAGTCCCTCTGAACGTCCTGACTGTACCTTGGCCTTTTGCAATGTGGGGCATTGATATGATCGGTGAGATTAAACCTACAGCGTCCAATGGGCATCGCTTCATCCTGGTGGCGATCAATTACTTTATAAAGTGGGTTGAAGCAGCTTCCTACGCCACCGTAACCAAGAATGTCGTGGCACGGTTCATTCGGCATAACCTGATCTGTCGATACAGCATCCCAGAAAGGATCATTACAGACAACGGTACCAATCTCAATAACAAAATGATCACTGAGCTCTGCGAGCAATTTAAAATACAGCACCACAATTCTTCGCCTTACCGGCCGAAGATGAATGGGGCTGTAGAAGCAGCAAATAAAAATATCAAGAAAATTGTGCAGAAGATGACAGTGACCTATAAAGATTGGCACGAGATGTTACCGTTTGCTCTACATGGGTACCGTACCTCAGCAAGGACGTCAACCGGGGCAACCCCTTTCTCCTTGGTCTACGGCATGGAGGCAGTCTTACCGATCGAAGTGCAGATACCCTCTCTCTGGATAATGAAGGATGCAGATCTGAGCGAAGATGATTGGATCCAGACACGACTTGATCAGTTAAATCTGATTGACGAAAAGAGACTCACTGCTATTTGTCATGGTCAGACGTACCAAAAACGGATGATTAGGGCATTTAACAAGAAGGTCAGACCACAAGAATATCAAGTTGGGGATCTGGTAATCAAACGCATCATCCTTCCTCAGAGTGATCCAAGGGGCAAATGGACCCCCACATACGAAGGGCCATTTGTGGTTAAACATGTGTTCTCAGGAGGAGCCATGATTCTAACCACCATGGATGGTGACGACCTTCCTCACCTCGCCAATGCAGACATAGTAAAAAGATACTACGCATGATAAAAGACCCGCTAGGTTGACATACCTAGGCAAAAATTAGGGCTTCCCGGCGAACCAAAAGGGTTCGGGCAAAATGAAGGGATGAAATGAAAAAAATCTGTACACCCAGCAAGTCGAAAACCTGAAAAGGCGGCTTGGGCAAAAATGGGTATCCCGGTGGACCGAAAACCCGAAAGGGCGGTCCAGGCAAAAGTTAAGGATAAAGCGTAATACTATGTCTCATTGGATCACTTTGCATCCAGAATCCGGTATCAACACCAAGTTCAGACGGCATCGATCAATCAGCTTTATCTTCAACTAGGTCATCAAGTGATGAGACGCTCGAAGATATAAAGGCAATAGCAGAGTTGGAACCCAATGGGATTATTCTTTTCACATAGCTGTTTTGTTTTCCCTTTGTACAAATTTGTATAAATTCTCTTGTTCGGCGGCGTTCTCTTACTAGGACGTCAACCTCTTGTACATAAACGCCTATTTATAGGCAAATTCAAAAATCAATATAAATTCACTTTTCAGATCAATTGCCAATTGTTTTTCCTTTTTCTGTTTTGTTTTGCGAAGAACTTCCAAGGTTCAATTTGTGATATATGCATTTGACAATAATTGCTAACTCATAAATATTTGCATACGAAACAAAGGATTAATTACAGGTAACATCAGAAATAGGGGAAATAAGGAGTGGTCTAAGCGATCTAATTGTTCTATCCACCAATGTACCAAGGTAAGTTCAGCTGAAGAACATAACCAGTATATCTTAATTCCCCAGAGAGTGAGTCAGCAAGTCAATGCACTCTCCCCAAGCAAAGCTATACTATCAGCATTAAGGAAGTTGGGTATCCTCTAGCAGATCTCAAAATTCCCCAACATATCATACAGACATTCCTAACAAGCATCCCTGGCAGTCTTGATCTAAGATTGTTCCCCAGCGGTATACCAGGCATTCAGTGGAGTCATTTCCAGTACATCTCAAAATTTCCCCAGGAGAGTCCAGTATAGTTCAAGATTTCCCTAGGAAAGTTTGAATCCATCTCTCCAGCAGTAAGCTTGTCCCCATTAGATTCTAGAAGCTTATCCCCTACAGAGCACGAACGCGTCCCCCGGCTTTATTCAAAGGTTATTTCCCTACCAGGATATAACTGGGTTATCCTCAGCCAAAATCCACGGAAAGATCGTCCTCGGCAAAGTGTTCTTATCCCCAGCGGAGTCTATTAACACTTCCAACATAACAACGGTATCCCCAGCGGAGTTATCATCAACATCTCAACAGAGTACCTCTCCTCCCAGAGAGTACTGTTCCCCAGCAAGGTAGCTAGAGTAATTTTTCCCCGCAGAGTAATCCATTCGCCAAGTTTATTCCCCAACGGAGTTATCTTCTCCTACCGGTATTCTTGCAACTATCATCCCCAGCGGAAACAACAAAGCACTATTCTCCAACATCAGCCCAGGATGTGACTTCCCGGCACCCGTCAAGGATTTACTTTCTAGATAAAAACATACATTCATAAACATCACATACATCATGATACACGCATGAACGCATCGCACAATCTCATTTATGTTGAGAACATCATTTCTTGATCCATATTATGCATTGCATATGACTGACCTTTACCTTTCAGGAAAGATCCAGTTAAGTTCTCAACTATATTCCAAGACTTTAGTCTGGTTCAGTTAAATCAATTCTAAGATTTCTCTGATTCTTATCCAGTCAAAGTTAGTCAAAGACCTTCTCTGGTTCAGTCAGATCGATGCTAAGATCTCCCTGATTCTTATTCCAGTTGAAGACATTCCAAGACTTTCGTCTGGTTCAGTTAAATCGACCCTAAGATTTTTCTGATTCTTATCCAGTCAAAGATATTCCAAGACTTTTGCCTAGTTCAGTTAAATCGACCCTAAGATTTTTCTGATTCTTATCCAGTCAAAGTCAATCCAAGGCCTTCTCTGGTTCAGTCAGATCGATGCTAAGATCTTCCTGATTCTTATTCCAGTTGAAGGTATTCCAAGACTTTCGTCTGGTTCAGTTAAATCGACCCTAAGATTTTTCTGATTCTTATCCAGTCAAAGATATTCCAAGACTTTTGCCTGGTTCAGTTAAATCGACCCTAAGATTTTTCTGATTCTTATCCAGTCAAAGTCAATCCAAGGCCTTCTCTGGTTCAGTCAGATCGACGCTAAGATCTCCCTGATTCTTATTCCAGTTGAAGATGTTCCAAGACTTTCGTCTGGTTCAGTTAAATCGACCCTAAGATTTTTCTGATTCTTATCCAGTCAAAGTTATTTCAAGACCTCCTCTGGTTCAGTTAGATCGACCCTAAGATTTTTCTGATTCTTATCCAGTTGAAGTTATTTCAAGACCTTGCCTGGTTCAGTTAAATCGACTCCTAAAGATTTTTCTGATGCCGATCCAGTCAAAGGCCTTCTCTGGTTCAGTCAGATCGACCCTAAGATCTCCCTGATTCTTATTCCAGTTGAAGATTCCAAGACCTTGCCTGGTTCAGTTAAGTTGACTCCTAAAGATTTTTCTGATGCCGATCCAGTCAAAGGCCTTCTCTAGTTCAGATCGACCCTAAGATCTCCCCGATTCTTATTCCAGTTGAAGATTCCAAGACCTTGCCTGGTTCAGTTAAATCGACTCCTAAAGATTTTTCTGATGCCGATCCAGTCAAAGGCCTTCTCTGGTCCAGTTAACTCGATTCCTAAAGATTTTCCTGATGAAGACTCAGTAGAAGACACCTAAGGTTCTCTCATCGTTACTGTTGAGGTAGTAATCGCCCAAGGTTCTCTCATCGTTACTGTTGAGGTAGTAATCGCCCAAGGTTCTCTCATCGTTACTGTTGAGGTAGTAATCGTCCAAGGTTCTCTCATCGTCCCGTTGAGGTAGTAACCATCCCTGATTCATTCATCGCCTTTTGAAACTCCAGACTCGATTCCTGTATCTCGCCAGGGCACGTCTGAAGAGGTTTAAGGATTCAATTCCTGTAACCAGTCAGGGCACATCTACACAAAGAGTTTGAAGACCAACTCCTGTAACAGGTCAGGTAATCATCTTTCTTTTTTTCAGGTACGCAAGTTCTCGCTAAGGAACTCTTACGCGATCGACACCCATATGGAATCTATAAGCCCATCCACCTATCCATCACCTCTCAACATGGCATCTATAAGCCCATCATCCTATCCATCAATCTCCAAATGGCATCTGTAAGCCCATTCCCACCATCACACTACTATGTGAGCGCAAATTTCTGGGCACTCTAGTGTTCAATCATCTTCCACCTTCGAATTACGAAAGGCACGTCAGCCAATATACATACTCAGGTCTAAGAAGATTGAACAGGGGTAATTGTTGTACCCCAAAATTTTCCCTCCCATTTTCTTCAAGATTTGCTAAGAGCATGCTTCAAAATCTCCCAAAGGTTGCACAGTCCAATGGCCTCCTAACAGTCAAAAATTAGGGTTTTGGTTCTGGCAAAGAAGTTGAAGTTTCCAATGGTCCAAACAAGTCCCACATGCCTATAAACATTGTCAAGCATCCTCATGCCAAGTTTCAAGACTCACAGCACAAAATTGCACAGTCAAAAACCCTAATTGCTCAATAGTCAACTATAGGGGCAAAATGGTCATTTGACAGTCAAAAGTCAAAATTTTTGGTCAACATCTTATTTTGAAGCCACAAACATCATTTGATCAATTCTTGATCATGATTCTCAAGGCATGGCTCAAAAAGTCTCAAGATGCAAAAGTTTCTATTTTTGGACAGCTAAAAAAGTCAACTGCAAATTGACCAGGGCATAACTTCCACATGGTTTATCAGAAAAATTCCATCCAAAGCTCATTTTGAAGAGAATGACATTTCCTACAACTACTCTTCACACTTCAAGTCCAAGAAATGCTATCACAAAAAGTAATCAATCTCAACATTATAGGTCATTTTCAAAAGTCAACAAAAAGGCACTTTAAGTCAAAGACCATAACTTGATATTGGTAAATCAAAATGACATGGGACCAACGGAATTGGTTAGAGGACTTCAAGACCTTTCCAAAATGTCCAAGAACATGATCAAAGCTTAAAGATTGAGCAAGATATGCCTTGTGGAAGTTGGGAAAGTTTTAGGAATTTTGAAAAGTCAACTTTGCTTCAAATGCCTCCAAATTGCTAATGGGCCACAATTTCTTCCAAGAATCATCACCCAAAAGCTATGCACGACCCATTGACCCATAGGGGAGTTATTTTCTTATTTTTAATTAATTAATTGAATTTTTAATCCTATTAATTCATTTAATTAACATTAAATATGAGAAAAATACTAAAATAAAGGTTTTGAATCTTTTTGTGCAGAGATTTCACTCATAATGAATCAAATATTTCGTGCATACTCAAAAAGGCAAGATTTCTCATGATTGGCAATAGTTTCATGGCAAAGAGATTTGAAAAAAGATGCTTGAAAATCAAATATTGAATCATTGAATACATGGATTTTGGGCCAGTTTTTCTAACCTAAATCATTCACATACATAAGCATAACATAACCCTAATGCCAAGAAGAAGAAAAGCTGTGCTGCAAGATCAAGAACAAACTTGCAACTTTTGACAAAAAATATCAAAACTGAAAACATAGTTGCAGTGTGATTCAAAGCTCAATAAGCATTCCAAACGATTGCTGGGACCTTCCTGAACGTGACTCAATACTTCTCCAGTCTCCATACATCCAGAAGTGGTAGAATGACATTGTCTTATTCATGAAATTTTTCACATTCGTATTTTGATTTACACGCATTTTCCATACATTTGAATGTTTGATTTACACTAACATGATCATTCTAAAGCTAATGGCATCATTCAATTGAAGAATGGCTGCCTGTAGAAGAATCCACCATGGACATTTCTTAGGGTTTCAGAGACCTTGATTTGGGGGTTTACGCATATGGAAAAATCAGACCATAAAACCTACGCCAATGGACACGTGACCTTCATACGAACACAATCATCACCTCGCGCTTTTTTTATATATGCCCAGGAGCTAATCGCTATTATTCACTATACTATTTAGTGGGGGTTTAAAACCCCCACTACTTGTTTGATATTTTTGCAGAAAGAAGAAGACGAAGCTGGCGTGTCACCATGTGACTGGAGTATTTGAATCTGGCGCATTTTTATTGTTTTATATCACTAGCTCTTATTCTCTTTAATAATAATTGTGTTCCATATTAACATCAGATAAACGCGTTTGGCTTGGTGGAAGGTGTGTTGTCATGCAAGCATTGGGACATGGGTTTGATTCCCAGGTCCCCCCACTTATTCATATATTTTTTCTTAACATGTTTCTATGCAGCTTCTCATCTAAAGACCACCATACAACTACAGCTCCTGGTTTGCCACGCGCCCAGGAATTCAATCTGATGGCAACCAAAGAGCATCCATCATGTGCCTCAGTCCATGAAGGAGTATCCAAGTGGGAAAAGTCAACGTGGCCAGCTGCCTAATGGGCCTAAATTCCTTGCATACACCTCCAAATTGGGCAGAAAACCCCCCTTTGTTTGTATTTTCTTTCTCTCTTTTTTTTTTCTATTTTATTTACTTTAATTTAATTAGCTTCTTTTAATTCACCAAATTAATTTTTATAATACAAAATACAAAAAAAATCAGAAATCATAAAAAATAAAAATATGTTTATTTAATTTTTAATTCATTAATAGTTTTTTTTTGTAAATAAATCTTAATGATCAAATTAGTTTAATTTTAAGTTTTCAACTTTAATATTTTTTTTTTAAATAAACTAAAAATGTAGAAATAAGGATTTTAGTATTTTTTATTCCTTTTTTTTCTTTTTTATTCTTATCATTATTAATTATTAATTATTTTGTAAATAAATTTGTAATTAAATAATTAGGATGAATTAGGTCAAAACGTAAATATTTTCTTTAATAATTAAAAACAAATTTAGAACTAGGGTTTCATTTCTAATCTTAATTAATTTCCTTTTATTCTCATAAATACCAAAAAAACAACAAAAAATAACTTCTTTTCTTGTTAAATCATTAATCATTTCTTAGTTTCAATATTTATTTTCTTTAAAAGGTCCAACGCCTTCGCACCTTCGATTATAATTTCTTTTCGCGCGTTTGTTTCTATTTTTCATTTTTAATATTATGTAATTGCCCCAAAGCTTTGTAATAGATAATTAGGACATTTACTTTCCGCACTTCTATTTTAAATCGGGTCTTTGTTAATTTGGCGATGTATAGACCCGCGCCTTGTAATAGCGTAGGACTTTTATTTTCCGCACTTTAAATTTCGCACCTTTAAACTGTTAATCACATGAAAGAATGTATGCCCAAATAAAATCAAAGCGTAGATCACCAAATGCATGACAAGACAAATATTATTTGAAAATGACACACAATTCACACACCACTCCTTGGGTACGCCTCACTGTTGCCTTGCCCCTCGAAACGTGGTCGTCGAGTATAGGACGTCTTAGTGAGTCCTTATGTTCCATTAATCTAGTTGCCTCGAAACGGTTGCCTCGAACAAGTTGCCTCGAAACAAGTTGCCTCGGAATAGTTGCCTCGGAATAAAAAGATCAATGGCATAAGGGTAGCTTCTAAGGTGTCTTACTGTTGCTTCGGTGACCACAACGTCCCTAAACTCGAATTGACTCGAACACCTCTAACGGTGGTGCTACCTACCTCTCAATGGTGGGATGGCACTACCTTAAGGACATTTTCACAGCATAATTCCTTAGGGTAGGTAGATGACTCGTAGATACTTGCTCTAATTTAAAACAAATCAAATCAAAAACTCTTTTCACACCGACACTTTGCAAAAAGCTTTCAAAAACAATTTTTCAAACACTCTTGAGGACCGATACAAGAGTCGATCTGAAACTTTCAAAGAAACTTTTTCAAACCCACTCACCTTGAAAAGCAAACAAACAATTTTGAAAACACAAATGAGCAAGTATCTAAGAGTCCATGGATAACCATGGATAGAAAGGGTGCTAACACCTTCCCTTTCTATAAATCTACCTCCCGAACCAAGAACTAATCTCAATAAGGAATTTTTCTGTGCTTTTGTCCTTTCCATGTTGGAGAAAATAAAAGACGGTGGCGACTCTTGCTTCCGCGACATTTCGCGAACCAGCGTTAAACAGTCAGTTCCAGATCCACCGATCACAGATAGATTTAGGTTTTTATAATTAAAATTAATTTTTGAAAATTAATTATTTTAACTATTTCAACATTGATTATTTTGTTAAATAAAATTAACTAGAAATTAGGTTTAATTTGAAATTTAATTATTTTCTCAATAAAAAATACACAAAAATATTCTTTAATTAATTATATTTTTTAGGCTTCTAATTTATTCCGGTATTTAATTTGACTCGCTCGCATTTACTTATTTATAATTCCAATTATTGTAACTGTTTCGAGGTTTGTAATAGTTTTAAATTAGGGTTTATTTTACCGTTTTTTACTTACAGTTTAATCCCCAAGTTTTGGTTATGTAATCCCTTTCCCGAGGCCTTGTAATAGTTAGGACTTTAATTTCTCGCACTTTTACTTTCTGCTATTATAAACTGCCTAGATGTATGGATAATAGGATTGTATGCGAAAGATAAATCAACGATTAAAAGGTAGATAACCCTAATTGTGAAAAGATAGATAAACTGAAAAATAACACATGCACATATTCACTCCTAGGGTTTATCCCACTCCGGTTGCCTTCGATAAACGGTCTTGAAGCATAGGGAATTTTAGTGGTCGCCCTCTAGTCCCAAAAGATAAAAAATGACCCATTCGAATGTTGCCTCGGAAAGATCTTTAAGAATTTAGGGTAATTACTAAAGTTTCCTAACCATTGCTTTTGTGACTGTACTTGTCCCTTTGAATGTCCCTTAAAACTCCAACGATGGGGCTATCTACTCCTTAATAGTAGGATAGAGCTATCTAAAGGAAACGAGAACGAACAACCTTTTTCGAGTAGCTGGAAAATCTCAAGTACTTGCTCAAAATAACAAAAAAAATTTCACAAACACTTTCAAAACACTTTTCAAAAATAACTTCGTCACACTCTTCAGGATAGATACAAGGGTTATCACGAAGTTAAACAAAAACTTTTCAAACACACATACAAGCAATTTCAAAATGAGCATGTACCTAAGAGCCCATGGAAAACCCCCGTACTCAGAAACATCTCAAAAAATGTTTTTTCTGTTCTTTTTCCTTTCCTTTGTTGGATGAAATAAAAGTCGGTGGCGACTCTTGCTTACCACGACATTTGCGAACAAAAAATGCAAAACCAGTATTAACAGTCGGTTCTGCCACTGTATCACAGATGCCATTTATGTGTTTATCGTGGTTTTTGGTAAACAAACGTTGATCCTCCAAAAAGGAAAGCCCTTTTGGTTACTCGCAGGATCAATCAGATTGATCCCAGAACATATGCTAATTTTTGTGCTGGTTTGATGTAAAAGTTAATATCTAGGAAGAACACACGTTCGACCGGGGAGTTGGTGTTTATGGTTTTGGAAAGCAAATAGAAATGCAGATAAAATGCAGGAAACGTAAACTTTGCAAACGAAGATCAAAGCAATGTAAAAGATTTGATTAATAAAAGGTGGTGTTTCTAACGTACATTCTCAGTTATTCTTTCACACACAGCGGGTACTTGAATAATGTTGAGTGACTAGTACAATAGATTGAACACACCGAAAATCTACACAAACTTCCTATCTTTATACTAAAATTATGCAACTATCGAGAGGTTGCCTTGCTCTAGGATGAAGACAAGTGTCCTCTGCATGCCCCTCGACCTCTATCTTCCTGCCACGTTACTTTCTAGGAAAACTGCATTTCCCTCCCTTCTTCAAATTCAAATATCCTTCATCTTTGATGCTGACACGAGGGTTGTTCTTCTAGTCGAAGGTCACAGGACCTTTTCAGTTGAAGGCTTGATGGCGATGTCTGGTCGAAGACCAATCTGTAACTCAGATATTTCTCTAAGTTTTTCCACCCGTCGAAGCATTTTCCAGCTTGGCTTCATTTGCTCTATTTTTGGCTCATAAGGCCAATTTATCGTGGGTGTCGAATTTAAGAGCCAACAAATTGCCCCCCAAGAATGTCTATTTCGACGTCGAGAGAAATAGTCATTCTTTGATATTCCTATTCGACACCTGTCTCTTTTTTGTCCACAAAGGCTTAATGTGTACTTTTCGCCTTCCAACAACTGCCACACTTAGAATTATCATTACTCTTTTCCCGAGACGTCGTTTCAATCAGCCGTTACCATGCTGCCATGATGGCCATTACTCCTAGAACCTAGGCAAGCATGTCAAACGTTCTCCATCACCTGCACGGTGACTACTTCACTGCTTTCCACGTCCCCCACTACGTCTATAGCATTAAATGACCTTGACGAGAAATACTTCTCCCTGAGCACTATAAATAGCCTTGAGCTCTCTCTTTTGGAATTTTCACAACATTTAGCATTCTTCATCTCTTCTGCAGAAAAATACCTTATACCTTAGTGACATTATCATCTTCGTTTCTCACCAACTCATAACAATGGCCTTCCTCTCTAATGCTCCAAACAACCCTAAGCCCAAGAATGTTTTTGACGTACAGCGTCAACCAGAGATTTTTCCCACAAGTTCTCCTCCTGCTTCGATTGAGGAGCTAAGGTTCGTCTCTGAACCTATGACCAAAGAAAGGCGCGAAGCGTACAACTCCCAGCACCTCATCCCCATCAGGTATTCTGGGAATATATATGCCATGTCTGGCCCTTTGTCTGCATGCATCGAAAATCCCACAAAAAATAGTGCTTTCTTTCTGACTCACCCTAGGTTTAAGCCCATAGGCTGTGCAAAGAAACCCAGGAATGATCCTGAGGATGCAACCCCAACCAATCAACAACATGCTCAAACGAAGGAAGATATTAATCTTCAGTTCATGAATAAAGGCAATAGGATCTTTCGATCAAGCCCCAACCTTTCTTCAGAATATTCAGACTGGCTGAATAAAATGGAGAAGGTACAAACCCCAATCTGGAAAGAAATGGGGATCTATGACCTGGTGATGCTGTCGAAGACAAGGTTATCTTACTGCCCTCTCATATTAGTGTCTTCATTATACTTCTGGGACAGCACCCATTTCACGTTTCATCTTCCTTGTGGAATGGTGACCCCGACCCTTTTCAATATAGCAGCAATTATCGGTCTTCAACCGACTAGTGATTACTTCGACCCAGAAGATTTATCTGAGGATGTCATTGGGTTTTCAGCCACGAAGCCCACATACACCACATTTATCAATCATTTTCATGATAAATATTGCAACATTGTGTCGGAGGTGGAACATATAGCCTTCTTAGCTATGTGGCTATCTCGCTTCGTCTTCTGTACTAAGTCACTTCAAGTGACTAAGAAGATGCTTACGCTTGCAACACAGCTTCACTATGGATACCCTCTCTGTTTGGCCGAATTGACCTTGGCCAACCTGTATGAGTCCATCAGCAATGCTGTGACTCAAGTCAAAGTCATTGGAGACAGGGCAAGCTTGCTCCTCTCTGACCCCTTTTGGCTTTTTCAACTCTGGCTCAACGCCACTTTCGAATCTTTTCTTCTTCAAAAGAATAAGATAAATGAAGAGGCCCCAGAAATTCTGAATAGGAGGGTCGAAGGTACCAGGTTAGTCTTATTGACTCCGACTGATAAGGGTCAGCAATTTCAAAAAGCCTTCACCAGCTTTGTGATGAAGTTTGCAGAGCGTTAAAATTTTGTTTCGACCATGGCTCCCTTCGCCAGTCGAAAAGTTGGTCCAGAATGGTTCACTTGACCATTTCCTTCGACTGATGAGGAGGACCTAGAAGACGAATATGTGCCTATTTGGGAGTCATTTCTTCGACACAGAAGCATGCTGCTGAGATTCAAGAGTTCGAAGAATTAACTGAGTTTGATTGCTTACCAACCGAATCTTGTCTCTCGACAGTTCGGTATTGTTCAGTCACTTTCGTCTCCCATCTATTCTCAAGAGAAGCTGTTATTGTTTTATAACGCATCTTACTCAGAGGATACTGCTACCAAGCACATTGGTAGGTACGTTGGTCGGACCGTACTAACTTTGTTCGACTTTAATCTTAATTTTATGTGTTCACCCATTTTTGAGGGGTGGTGGAGGCAATATTACAATGAAGAATTCTTCGACGAGGCGTTCAAGCTGGTCTTTGACAAGATCAAGAAAGGTAATATTTTTTCCCTTGGTCTCTTTGTCTTAGATTCAATCATTCGACATCGAACTTATATTTGGTTCTTGTATAGCTGTCAAGAGGACCAACACCAAAAAGGCTGCTGAAAGCACCAAAGGGGGAGACCCTCCTATGAAACCTTCACCAAAGGTACTCACTTTCTGCTATACCTTTCTCCTTCACTATTTTCAGGTATAGATGTTGATTCCTCCGACTCTTATTTTTATGGGTGTTCATAAAATCACTCCCAAGAAACGAAAGGTTCGGGAGATTGAAATATCTAGTGATGAAGAAGAGGAATCTCCTCCTGTTCCTCTTAAGATACAAAAATTAAAGAAACCAGCTCCTATACCTGAGCCTCGCCCAAAGACAAAAATCAAGATTACAGCTACCAAATCGAGGCCTCCTCCTGTAATCATCAGAGGGCCCACTAAGCAAGAGGTAGCCGCTAGGCTGAATAATCCTAGTGAGAGTGACAACTCAAGTCCCGGCGCTGAAATTCCTCCTTAGTTATTTACTTCGACAAACTCTGCTTATTTCCTGAACTAGCCCTTTTTTCCATAATAATTCTGAGAATAAAATTTTTTAATCTTCAGGATACTGCTGGCACTTCTAAACAGGCTCTCATTCCTGTCGAAGGATATGTCACTTTGTTAAATAGTGAGGGAGATCCTACTTATAGGCCTTCTTCAGCAAAATGATCTTTTGTGAGCTCAGCTAGTGAGGTGAACCAAACTTTTGAGCATCAACATGAGACCATAGAAGAAACAAATGAAGAAGGCCCTATAGAAGAACCGAAATAAATTAGGGCTCCACTGGATGATGTACAGGAAGGTGAAGAGGAGGAGGCTACTGATGTTGTAGTTGGAACAGAGAGGGAAGGTATGCTGGAGGGGGACAATCAGAATTAAGAAATTCCAGAGGCTGAAGGCAGAGGAAACTCTACCGAGGGGGCCCAAAATCCTGCAAATACTGAAGCTGCCCAAGTTCAAACACAGGTGGTAAATGTGACTTCTGCTATTAGCGAGTGAGCCCCTTCGACAGGGTCTCGCACCAAAGAAGATTTAGCCTTGTTGAAACAGAAAAATCCTCTGGGTTATTTGACTACCATTCTTGAGGGTCGAGAAAGTTCTTCTGATCACAGCGTTTCGACTGCGTCTGGAAAATCCACCTCAACATCTCCTCTTGATGAGGCGCTTCATAAGGTTAAGGCGCAAACTTTCAAAAGGGATTTAATGCTAACCTTGGAGGGAGAACCTACTACTCCCTCCTTCCTAAAGACCACTTTGAGGGTTGTCGATCTCCTTGTTGCTTCTCCGGATATAGCTAGCGTTATTTTGGATTTAACTTCCATCATTGACCAAGTGTCAGCAGACTACAACCGTCGAAGGACTCTCGCTCACGAGATCGAAGAGGCCAATGGTCGCGTAGCTACTTCCTGGAACGCTACTACTGAATCAGCCTCCAAAGTGAAAGAGTTGTCGAAGGCTCAAGAGGCTAGGCAGAAAGAAGCTGAGGAGATTGATCAAGATACAGCTAATATGAGGGCGCAGATCAAAGAACTAGAGGCTAAAATTTCCGCCAATGATAGAAGGAAAGAAGAACTTATCGCCATCAAAACTGAGCCTGGAAGCCAAGAGGAACTTGCTGAAGGGTTAAAACATGCTGATCGGGCTCAAACGCTTGATGCTAAACTCGAAACTCTACATCAGTCAAAAGCTCTGTGTGAAAGGCATCTGGAATTACAGAGGATCAAATACCTTCAGATCAAAGCCAATCTCCCATTTTAAATTCTATCTCTGTATTTGTATAATCATCTATTGTAATGACTTAAGGCCATTTTGGCATTTTTTTAATGAAACTTCCATTTTGGATTTTTCCTTATTTTAACTGTGACTATACATTGGCTATTTTAACCTCTTGAAGCATAGGTCTATACTTTTTCAAGTATTTACCGTTTACTCTCAAGAGCCTTTGATCTTCATTTAACTCCTCGATCTCATAGGCTCCACCAGAGAAAGTTTGGATAATTTTGAAAGTTCTTTCCCACTTAGGGGACCATTTTCCCATATGTCTATCCTTTCGATCCGTTGGGAGAATTACCTTCCATACTAGATCCTCAGGCATAAATTTCTTAGGTTTTACTCTTCGATTGTAGGATTTTTCCACCCTTTTCTTCTGTAATCTTAAGATGTCTAAAGCTTTCAACCTTTCCTCGTCCAAATCAACTAATTCGTCCAACATCATATTCCAATAAACTTCAGAAGGGATATCCTGATGTCTCTGAACCCTTGTTGACTGTAGACAAATTTCCACTGGCAACACCGCATCATGACCATAAGTTAGACGAAATGGTGTTGTTCCTGTAGCCTCTTTAGGAGAGGTTCGACAAGCCCATAAAACTTGATCTAACGTCTTATGCCAGTTTCTTGGATTCTTTCCCACGTGTTTCATTATTAAATTGATTACTACCTTATTTGCAGCTTCGACTTGGCCGTTGGCTTGTGCATAGTAAGGTGTAGGCGTCAACAGTTTGAATCCCATCTCTGTAGCAAATTCTTGCATTTTTCGACCAGTAAAGACTGATCCTTGATCTGTCGTTATTTTCTCAAGGGTTCCAAATCTATATATAATGTACTTTTGAATAAATTCAATGACATTCTCTTGGTCTACATTGACTAAAGGAATTGCTTCAATCCATTTATTAAAATAATCAATGCCCACCAATATGTATTTCTGGCTTTTAGAGGACGTTGATCGAGTTTCTCCAATAAGATCTAAAGCACATCCTTTAAAAGGCCAAGGTTTCACAATCAAATGAAGTTCGCTTGCCGGTACATGTTGGATGCATGTATGTACTTGACATTCTTGACATCCTTTTGCAAACTCAACACAATATTTTAACATTGCGGGCCAATAGATTCCTTGTCGAAACAATAACAATTTCATCTTATGGTCTACTTGATGTGCTCCACATGCCCCGGTGTGTGTGGTAGAAAGGGCTATGTATGATTTCGTTTTACTTAGGCATTTCAGTAGCACACCTTCAGGTGTTTTCTTGAATAATTCATTTCCCATTAGTATATAGCTTAATGCCCTATAATTTATCTTTCGCTCCGTCGAAGCCACTGGATTCTGTAAATAATTTACTATAGGCTTTCTCCAATCTTGTTCTGTTAGATTGTCTATGAACGAAATTTTGAAGTTTTCATGACCAGTGTATCCCAATGTTGTTGTTTCCAAATCTATTGGAGACAATCTAGTGGATGTTACTCTTCCTCTAACTTTGATTGCTTGTTGTAGTTTTTCTTTTGAAATTTTATACCCGGAAGCGATCTGTGCTAAATCCTTAGCCACTTGATTTTCCAATCTTGGTATATGTTGAATGTTAACCACTTCGAAGTTCTTCAACAAACGACTAGCTATTATGAAATACATGATAATATTTTCTCTTATGCATTTGTATTCTTTCGTAACTTGTTTTAGGACTAACTCTAAATCTCCCATTATTTCAACTCGAGTTGCCCCCAATTCCAACAAGATTTCAAGGCCTACGATTAAAGCTTCGTATTCAGCCTCATTATTCGAACAATCTCCTTTGATCTTGTACTTAAAGGTTGTTGGAATTTTGTTTGGAGAAATAATTAGAACCCCCACTCCAGTTCCGTCTTTATGACTAGAACCGTAGAAGTATAACTTCCAAGGTTCAATCTCCAAGTAATTTAGTGATTCTTCATTTATTGAGTGGTCGACTATAAAGTCTGCTATCACTTGACCTTTTACAGCCTTGAGAGGCATAAAGGCTAATGAATACTCAGTTAATGCAAGTGCCTATTTACCAATTCTACTATGCAAAATAGGTTTCGACAACATGTATTTGAAGACATTAAAATGAGACAAAACGTAAACATCACCTGGTTTAATATATTGCTTGAGTTTTGTACATGAGAAGTAAAGACATAAACATAGTTTTTAAACTTCATTATATCTAGTTTCTGCATCATTTAAAACTCTACATAGGTAGTAGATGGGTCTTTCGACACCATTCTCATCCTCTTGAGCTAACATGCTCCCTAAGGTTTTATCAGATGCAGCTATGTACAATCTCATACTTCTATTTCTACAAGGAGGTACCAGAATAGGTGGCATGGTGAGGTACTCTTTGATTTTGTCGAAGGCCTCTTGTTGTTCTTGCCCCCATTCAAATCCTCCTTTGCTGAGTCGAAGTAGTGGTGAGAAGGCTTGCGTTTACCCAATGAGGTTGGATATAAACCTCCTCAGGAAATTTATCTTGCCAAGTAGAGACTGCAACTCCTTCTTGTTGGTTGGCGCTTTGGCTTCCAAAATGGCTTTGGTCTTGTTTTGGTTTATCTCGATTCCCTTTTTATGGACCATAAAGCCTAAGAAGTCCCCTTCTTTGACACCAACAGCGCATTTTAGAGGATTCATTTTTAGACCATAGTGTCTCATCCTCTCAAAGGATTGTCGAAGATGGTCCATGTGAGTCTTCCCTAAAACAGATTTGACAACAATATCATCAATATAAATCTGCATAAAAGTCTCGATAAAATCATGGAAGATAGAATTCATTGCTCTTTGATACGTTGCCCCTGCGTTTTTTAGGCCAAAAGGCATCACTACCCATTCGTAAGTGCCTAAGGCCCCAGGGCAACAGAATGTTGTTTTCGACACATCTTCTTCAACAATGAAAATTTGATTATATCCAGAGTATATGTCAAGCATACTCATGTATTTGAAACCAGCGGCGGAATCGACAAGCATTTCCGCCACAGGCATTGGATATTCATCTTTGGGTGTTGCAGCATTCAGATCTCTGAAATCAATGCACACCCTTAAGGTACCATTTTTCTTTATAACAGGTACTATATTTGCAATCCATTCGACATACCTGGTCGTTCGGATGAACTTGCATTTCAACAGTCTTTCGACTTCCATTTTGATTTTCGACAGAATCTCCGGTGCAAAGTGCCTTGGAGTTTGCTTGACAGGCTTCTTTCTAGGTTTTGTTGGCAATTGGAGTTCCACCAAGCTTTTGTTGAGACCAGGAATTCCTTCATAATCCCATGCAAAGCAATCTCTGAACTCCTTTAACAATTAGATCATTTAGACCCTGAGTTTTGGATCTATCTTCGCGCTAATATATGTGGCTTTTTCACAGGACCTTCACCTAGGTTTATTTCTTGTAAGGGGTCTTGTGCTAGCATTCTAACATTGTTCGCTAACGAATCTTTTTCAAAACCTAGAGGCTCATCATCATAGATGGCGTCTAACCTCTGGTTTCGTACTTCTTTCTCTTCCGAGTCAGGAGGTTCTGGGTCGAAATCCTTCTCAGGGCCTTCTTGGAAAGATACCTGTTCATTGGCTTCAAGAGCCATATATTTGACTTCAGCCTCTAAGGCTGCTATCATTCTATTTTTGGCTACATATGCCGAAATCCTTTGTAGAGCCTGTGATTCAGTCATCATCACCAAACTCACTCCCCTAACCTGTTGGCCATATGTCATCAACCCCTCCATAGTAGATGTTTGATAAATCCTCTTTATCCCACTGAAAACCATGATCAGAGTGTAGATAAAGAGAACAAAAAGCATTGGGTGTTGGAGCCAGATCGAAGTCAGGAGGGATTTATGGCCCTATATGAGCCAAGTTCCTATTGAAGCTATTTTTTCCAATGTTGTTAACTTTGCCCAGGTAGTAACTTTGATCAGCCTCGATGTTCTCTATGATATCATCAGGGCGCCATATTGTAACCCTCTGATGCATCGAAGATCGCACTGCACCTATGCCATGTATCCACTCTCGACCTAAAAGCACATTATAATTAGGTTTTGCTGAAATTACCATAAACATGGTAGGTCGAAGAATTGAGCCCACCTTGAGATCCAGTTGTATAACTCCCATGGTGGTTATAATACTCCCTTCATAATTTGAGAGAACCATGTTGTGGGGCTTAATATCAGCATCCCTTTTTCCTACTTTCCTCAGCATAGATTATGGAATTATATTTATGGTCGCCCCGCAATCAACCAAGATTTTATTTATGGTCACTTCCCCTATCTTTGCTCTGATAAATAGGGGCTCGAGGTGATTTTTCATCACCTCAGTAGGTGGCTTAAAGAAAGAGTTTTGCTCCTCAACACAGCCATTATTCATCACGTAGTAACACATTGGCCTATGTATGGTCATTTCTTGTTCGACCATCAAGTCGGTTTCTTCGACTTCGACCTGACGGTTGTACTCCCTGGGAAGCACTGATATTACATTTACCATAATATCTAAAGTAGCGTCTGAGTCAGAATTACCTTCATCATTCGACTCACCTTGTTCTGGCCACACCAATCTTCTAGCAATTGGTTCCCTCTCCAGAGGTTTCCTTGGCTTTCCTTTTTCTTTTCTTGGCACATTGGTGCTAGATTCTGGGTGAGGCTCTGCTGCAGCCTATTTCTCGGCTTTCTGCCCTCTTTGAAATCTTCGCCATTGGGAGCGAGACATGGGGTTCTTCCCCTTATAGTTTCTTGATATGTGAGCCACTTTATTCGTTGTAGTAGTGTGGAACTCTTTCTTGTAAGCCAAAGAAGAGCCCCTTGGCACGTCAAACGTTCGCCATTTTTCTTTATTGGGCCTTTTTCTACTCACTGTATTGAGCCAAGTATCCACAGGTACATTAGTTGGAGGCCGAAAAGTTGGTGGCCTCCTCACTTGGTTCATGGGTCCCTTTTGATATCCCTCCTGGGATCATATCTAACTTCTGTATCCATATTTGGTTGAGCATTGGTGCCCCATTTTTCCTTCGCTGCTCTCACACCTTGTATATGCTTGCAGCCTTCTTGTCGAAAATGGAACTGCATTTGGGACACAGCATCACTTCAGACTTTTTCTTCTGGCATCGATGTAAAAATTCTTCCAGATTCTCGTCTTCTTTTGGAAATGTTGTCTTCTTCACTTCCTCTTGTCGAATGGCCTCCTCCGAAGCCTTGGCCTCAGATACCTCAACCATGTTTACCTCCACGTTTCTCTTGGCAACGAAGTTCAGTTTTTGCATCTTGGCTTCCAAGTTTTCTGTCGAACCCTTGACGGCAGCCAGGTAAGAACCTGTAGTGGTCCTCTTGTTTGAGCTTTCAGCAGCTCCTTTGTTTGAGCTTTCAGTAGATCTTTTGCTTGAGCCTTCAGTAGCTCCTTTGTTCAGGCCTTCAGTAGCCTTCCTCACCCCTTCGGCAGTTTTCCTAGATATGTTTCCAGTAAAACTGCCAAATACAGGCTTGTTAATAAAGTCCTCAGAAACTTTGACCATATGTATGCCAACTAGTTCAGCATAGTGTGCATCCATTTGTAGCGGGTTCGCATCAATTTTCATTGTCGGCTTATCAGCGAACTTGAGCCTTCCTTCTTTGAGTGCTTCTTGAACAAGATCCTTGAAAAGAAAACATTGCGAGGTTTTATGGCCCAGGAAATTGTGATATTTACAAAAACCTCTTTTCTTTCTTTGTTCAAAAGGAGGAATTTTTGCCCCAGGGGCCACTATCATTTGGCCATCTTTGACTAATAAATCAAATATTTCGTCACATTTAGTGATGTCGAAACTATATGTTTTCTTTGGGAATCTGTCACTGTTCCTTTTGGACTCAACAGGATTCTTCTCATTTGAGGGCACTAGCAATTTGCAAGAGTATGGCGGCCCTTGTTTTAATTCTGCTAAGTCTATTCGCCTTCTTCGACATCTATAGGATCACTAGATGTCTCTGGATCGTCACCATCCATTTCGACATAGGCTACTCTTTCTCTTCGATGAGTCTTGGTCGCTTTAGCCTTTTCGGCTTTAAGGCGTTCTACTTGTCGAACTCTATCGGCCAACTGGGCCATGTCTCTTAAGTATTGGGTATCTAATTTTTTTCTAATGGAATAATCTAGGCCCCTGTTGTACCCCAATTTTTGCCCCTAATATTCCTCTATCATATCATATCAACTCGATCATAACAAGATCACATTAGGGTTGGTTCATCCTCTTTTTCTATCTCCTATCTTTAAGTTTGCTCTTGAGGAATCTCCAAGCACCTTAGTTGTGTATTTTGTATATGTGTTGTTGACTAACTTCTAATCAAAATAAAAAAAATATTTCTCTTTGTCTTTGCATATTTGTGTTTTGTAGGTACCGAGTCGAAGCATCTGACAAATAAGGATTTGTGGTATTATTTTCCTAAAATCTATATTTGCAAAGGAAAAATTAACAAAAAATCATTTTTTTTCACTATGAAATCGATTGCTCTTAGAGTGCAATCGATTTCACATAGTGCATTTTGCGCCATTTTTAAAAAAAATACACTGTGCAAATCGATTTGCACGATAGTGCAATCGATTGCACAGTGTGAAAATTTGAAAAAAATCAGTAATTTTAAACTTGTCAAATTTTGGCTCCAATTTTTCTTTATTTTTGAAAGATGTATCATTAATTCAAATTTTAGTGCCAATCTTTCATTTTTAAGAAGAATTATCATTAATTTAAATTTTGGCTCTAATTTTTGAAAGAGTTGTCATTAATTCAAATTTTGGCCTAATATTTGAAAGAATTATCATTAGTTTAAATTTTGGCTCCAAGAATCAATTACCAAATTACCACTAATCCCAATCCTAAAACTCTATAAATAGAGCCCACATTTCATTCAAATTTCAAGCTTTTGATAGCCAAATCCACCTTGCTAAAAAATCTCTCAATTCTCTCCATCTACCAAATTCACTCAAAGCTCCATTTTCAAAAAAGTTAGTAAGCTTTGCATTGAAGCTTACTAATCTTTGAGCTAAACTTTCATCCAAACACTTTTTCTTATCAATTATCTACATCTAAGCTTGGGCAATTGATTCTTGTGGTTGAATTGAAGCAAATTCTTGAAGTTGTTTTGATAATTCTTTAGATCTACCTTTGCTAAGTTGGATAATTCATCTTTCACAATGTAATCTCTTGTTGATCTTTGGGTTTGATTCATTGAGCATTATTTTATGATTCCAATGATGTTATTTTCTCATAATTTGATGGAATTTTCATGCTCAATTGGATCCATGATCATAAGGTATTTGATGGAAAGTTTGAACAAGAATTTGGACTTTTAAAATGATGTTTTGCTGTCTGTAACAGCGTGCAATCGATTGTAGTAACAGTGCAATCGATTGCACAAAAGCAATTTTGCGCAGATTTTTGAAAATTATACTGTGTAAATCGATTTACACTTTAGTGCAATCGATTTACACAGAAACATAATGCATTTTTTGCCTTGTTTTGGGGCTGTTTTGATCCATAAATGTTTTTCTACTCACTCCTTTTGATTGTTGGTTTGGATTGCTGTAATACCCCAAATTTGTCCTACCCTTTTGCTTTTATCTGGATTGCGCATCTCGCACTTTTCTCATGTACATAACCTTCATTAGGTCATCTAACACATCATGCATCATTAGTCAGTAATTTGGCATGGGATCATGGATTTCGAGGAATTACATTGTTGTATGCTTCAAGGCTCTCATCTTCGCACAAGCTTGTTTCAAGTGATCTCTCCATCAATCATTTGTGCGAAGCTAGGGTTTTATTTCATGGACTTCTTTATCATTAAGTTACGAGGTTATTCTCTTCTTCTCTACATCAAGATACAAGGTCTTCTCCATCCGATTTCATCGAGGGTCAGTCTTTTGGATCAAAGATATTGAAGAATTAAGGTTTCTCTCTAGTTTTGAGGCTCTCCTCTACGTTCAAGGGTAATTTAAATTGTTTCTTCAACGATCAAGGTCCGGATTTAGGGTTATATTCATTAAGCTACAAGGTTCTCCGTCCTCATCAAATGTTCTCAAGATCGAGTGCTTAGGGTTTTTGTCAATGTTTCAATTAAGAAAGCTTTGAGTTAGGATTTTGGCTCTTCTTTACATCTCAAGTCATTTCCTCATCAACATGTATCCAAGGCACAAGGTTAGGGTTGTATCTTCATCAAAGGGTTTTGCTGAAGGCATTACATTTTTTGTATTAAGATCACCTTTCGTCTATCAAGGGATACACATGTTGCTTAGGCTACGTGACATAATCCTTGGTTCTTGTACGAGGAAAGAAAAATATGGGTATCATCGGAGGATATCACCCATAGCTGCGTTCAATCTTATGCAAGCTCCATCAAAATTCATTCATGGTCATTCAATTCCATTCAAAATCACTATAAAAATACGTCATTCATCAAACTTTCACCCAAGGTTCTTATTCGATTTTGTTTGAAGTACAAGTTAGAAATCACTGTTTACATTCACTTGAACCTTGCAGGATTAGACCGCTGCCTTTACATAAACCATTACAAGGTAACCTCATGTCACAAACATTACAACTCAAAAATAATTACAAAAAAGAAGTTCTTATATCTATCCTAAAGCCTATCTCTTCATACTTCAAAGTCTTCCATGATAAGCCTCCATGCTTCAAACTCTTTGTCGTCTGCCATAATTTCATTTTCTTCAAGCCTTGAAATGAGCCGAAAGGGTACTCTACCATGCCACTATCTCCCTTTATAACACCAAATCCCATGCTTGAAAATCACAACTGAACCTGCATAAAACCAAGCATACCATATCAGTTTCAGCATAAGCGGCAATCCAAACATCATAACAGCCCCTTAACTGCATAACCACATTAAAAAACAGTTAATTCAACAACCAATTTCCTAACAGATTTTCTAACAGCTTTTATAACTGTTAACCAAAACAGAATTTCCCATTTCTTAACCATTATTTCATTCCCTAACCGTTCCCTAACCTCCTAAATTTCTCAACCATTTTACAGAAGAGCAGATGTTCTCATAACAGTTTTTTGTTTTAATAACTAACTTCCTAACTACCGTAACCGCTTTCTAACCAACCTCATTCAGCCTCTAGCCATCTTCTAACAACACTCTAACAAACTTTCCTCAACACAGTAACATAACCAGAAAAGCCAAAAAATTAGATAGAGAGGAAACTCACCAGGAAAAAAAACGAGAAGCCACACATCACTCTCCATTTTTCCAGTTTCAGAATTGTCTCCCTCTCTTCTTCACTTTCACTCAACCTTACCTTTCTTCCCTACCAACAACCTCACTCTGATTCTCTCTGCAACCTTCACATAATCACTCTTCTCATAAAGCTTTATCTTTAACCTTCACCTTTCTTGTAAATTAATCTCCCTCATCCTCACCTCACGCACTGAATAACATCTTTCCATAATTCTCTGTATCCACAACAACTTCACTATGCATCACAACAACCACTTCAACACGCATCTTCGTTCAATTACATCAACAATCTGCAGTTTCAGCATCAATGCATCATCATAATGCAAACCAAAAAGAAATCAGAGGAGAAATCACATAATCAAGAACGCGCGAGATTGAGTCTATTACCAGAAATTTGCATCAGTGTCTCTTTCTTCACCAAACAAGAGCCATCAGAGCTAATTCGATAGGAAAGTATTTCATTCACTCTTCTGTGATTTTTGTCAAATCCGCAAAATGCTTCGAATCCGTGAAATTGCTGCGTTGAAATTGAAACAGGGGACGAGATGAGATGGTGATGAGGATGAAGAATGGTGACAGATTGAGACGGTGAGGTTGAGTGAGTATCTTTCCCGGCGGAAGGAATTCGATTCGAAGAAGCGTGAATCTATGATGAAGATCCGCAATGATCTTTGTTGAGATGACGACGGTTGTAGACCGTTGAAACCTGTCGGACGATAAAGTTGAAGAAGAAGGAGCTTTGAAATCGTGTTGAGAGTCTGGGACGGAGCATCAAATCAAAGAATGGGAGTAAGGCAGAAACGAAGGGAGTCGCGACTGAGAGGAGCGTCGCGAGGGAGATCGTTCTGATAGAAGATGAACGGCGAAACCGAATCAGAACGGTGTGAGAGGCAGAGGTCACGACGGCTGAAGCCGAAGAGCGGCGAAATCGTTTGTATAAGAAGAAGAAGAACTGCGTCTGAGTCCGCGAAGAAGAGAGACGAGTTCAAAGGTTGAGAGTCAGCGGCGATCGCAAGGAAAATGGTGGCGACACTATGTTGAGGTCGTCGGAGGCGTCTCCATGAGAGAGATGAAGATGGCAAGAAGCTGAAGTGTCCCTCTTCAATTTTTTTCCTGATATATTGATTTACAATTTTTATATGTTTTTTTCATTTTTATTAATTTTCTGGTAAATAAAAAAAAATGATAATGAACATGTTGGACTGAATTTGGGTGATATGGACCGAACCATCAACCTTTTGGGCCCATGGGAATTATTATTTTTGTAGCATGAAAAGAATCCAACAAATTTTTATCGGACTATTTTTGGATTGGGCCTAGCGCCCAGATTTCAACTGCTTTACACCCCTGAATTCAGCTTATACCCCCTGAGTATTTTCTATTCATTTTTTCTTAATAATTTTGTGTGATATTTCTACATGATTTTTTTTCTTCTTAATTGTTTACATAATAAAAAATTCAAAAATATTAGAATAGAATTTTACTTCTTTTATTAACTTTTTGTTGTTATTTTATCCATGTTTTTGGTAGATTTTAATGCCAATTTTTTGTGGGATTTTGAAATAAAAAGATACTTGAGTGAGGAGTTTCATGAAGTTTCAAAGCTAGCCAAGAGCATAATTTTCATCAAGGAATTCAAGGAGGCTTCCGTAGAGTTTTCTTATGGCTTGCATGGTTATGAAGAGGCAACGGACCTTCTCTGTTCGGTATCGTCACAACTCTATTTTATTCCTTATTCCTACATTTTACCACTTTCTATATATCATGTGAAGTAGGGAATAAAGAGCGTGCGCTCGAAGTCGCTGTTTAAAGACCTGTAGCAGGCATTCCGCACTTTATTTTCTATATGTGTTGTGCTTATGTTTGTTTACTTTCTTGTTGATCGATGAGTCACTCAATTTAGCAATTGAGATCACGACTTCGCTCTCAGTGCATGCTCCCTATAGGATTTTATCGCTTTCCTTTATTTCTTACCGATCAATGAGTCACTTAATTTAGTAATTGAGATCACGACTTCGCTCTCATTGCATGCTCCCTATAGGCTAGTTTTTTAGACTTTTCTTCGACATGCTAACCTAGGCAGGATCCCTTTAGGTGTGCTTCTTTTTTGCTGGCCTGCTTGCTTTATCCTTGTACATACCATGTTCCCTTAGGACGCGCTCGCTCCGTTCGGACGCGAGTTAGACCTTAGGTTGTAAACCACGCATGCTAACATTAGGTAGAAATTTCCCCTTTCAATCATCCTTGACTTAGGGCTACCATTGCATGATAACATTAGGTTAGAAATAGGATAGTCTCCCTTAGACTCTTTTCTTCCCCTCTTTGCATCCTTGCATTCAAAACAAAAAATCATTTTCTTAACAAATCGAAAACATGCTAATCATAGTTAAACCCTTTTTCAAGGTAACAAAAATACAAAACAAATTCAAATCATTTTGTGCGCTCGAGCACCTTTTCTCTAAAACCCTTTTCAGGTAATGACATGATTAATTTACTTATGTGCCAACGCATAAGTCTCCAAAGGTCGAGCTGCGGCAGAAGGAAGAATTAACATTGTCCATAAAAAACACAAAACAAACAAAAACATGTGAGCCGGACTATGGTAGCTCTGATTCCTCAAAAAGGATATGTAGGCATCGGGGTAGGGCCCAGGCGAGCACAATTTTATTTTCCCTACATTATTTTCTCCTTTCTTTTGCATGCATTCTCCCTTTCAGTAGTATAGTAGACAGTAAGCATAGATTAAGCACACCCATAAGATAGATAAAAAGAGTGGATACCGTAGAGTACTACGGGCGTGTGGGGTGCTAATACCTTCCCCTTACATAACAGACTCCCTTACCCGATCTCTCGGTCGCAAGACCGTGTGTGATCGGTGGATCTGGAACTGACTGTTTAACGCTGGTTCGTGAAATGTCGCGGAAGCAAGAGTCGCCACCGTCTTTTATTTTCTCCAAATGGAAAGGACAAAAGCACAGAAAAATTCCTTATAGAGATTGCTCTCGGTTCGGGAGGTAGGTTATAGAAAGGGAAGGTGTTAGCACCCTTTCTATCCTTGGTTATCCATGGGCTCTTAGATACTTGCTCATTGTGTTTTCAAAATTGTTTGTTTGCTTTTCAACTGTGGGTTTAAAAAGTTTCTTTGAAAAATTTCAGTTCGACTCGTACGTCAGAGTGTTTGAAAAATTTGCTTTGAAAGCTTTTGAAAAGTGTTGGTGTGAAAAGTCTTTGAATTTTTGTTTTGAAGAGAGCAGGTATCCATGAGTCGTCTACCTACCCTAAGGAATTCGTCTGTGTAAATGTCCTTTAAAGTAGTGCCATCCCACCATTGAGAGGTAGGTAGCACCACCGTTGGAGATGTTCGGGTCAATTCGAGTTTGTAGGGACATGGTGATCACCAGAGCAATGGGAAGACACCTTAGAAGCTACCCTCATGCCGGGTTCCCGGATCATGAAGACTTACTAAGATATCCTCTACTCGACGATCACCTTTCGAGGCAAGGCAACAGTGAGGCATACCCTAGGGGTGGTGTGTGCGATTCGTGTGTCGTTTTCATTGATATTTGTCTTGTCATGTTTGTTGTGATCTACGCTTGATTTTATTTTTAAGGCCATTCATTCTTGCATGCTTATTTAACAGTTAATATTTGCGGGAAAAGTAAATTCTAAACTATTACAAATGGCGCGGGTCCACATCGCCAAAATTAAACCGGACCCGATTTGACGGAAAGTAAATAAAGCAAAAGAAATAAAAGTGCGAAAAGTTTAAGTTACAACGCTTTGGGAGAGATACATAATTATTTGAGCGAAATAAATAAATACGCGAAATAAAGGAATTAAAAAAACAAAACTAGGGCGTTGGACCCTTTTGCAAAATTTAAAGTTAATAAGGAATTAAAGTTAAAGAAAAAAGAATGTTTTTTGGTATTTTATGTTTTTTTATGATTTAAGAGAAAAAGGAATTAATTAAAACTAAAAATTGGATGTAGACCCTAATTCTAATTGTTTTTATAAACCTATTAAAAATGTTGAAGTTTTTAACCTAATTTAACCTAAGTTATTTATGTACAATTAATTATGAAAATAATAAATAAATAAGTATCATGATAGAAAAGAAAAAATTAAAAGGAATGAAAATCTTAATTAAACCTAATTCTACTTTTTTTGTATTTGTGTCATGAAAAGAATTTAGATCAAACCTAATTTATACTAAGTTTATTTACATACAATTTATTTATGAAAATAACTAAAATAAAATAAATATTATATTGTTCTCTTTTTCTGATTTTTGTGTATTTTATAATTTGTAAAGAAATAATAATTAGTTTAAACAAATAAAGAAAATAAAATAAGAATTAAAAATAAAACAAGAAAAATATAGAGAAAGCAAACCAGGGGGGGTTCAGGCCCCAAAATGGAGGTATAGGCCTTAGAATGCTGGCCCATTTAGCTTGGATCCGTTTGACTTTTTGCACAGCGTGTGATGCGTTGACTGAAGTGTAGGATGTTCTTCAATCTATGACCCTTGATCTGATGCTGGGATGGACGTGGCATGCTGATTTCTGAAGGTGTATGGTGTACGTCAAGGTTGAACCTGCATATGAATATCTTTTGAAGAAAAATATTTGGAAAGTGTGGGGACCTGGGATCGAACCCAGGTCCTAAGGGTTGCCAACGCGTTTGCCTGCCAATTGAGTTGTTTGATTACTTTGTATATTAACAAACAAATAATAAATATAATGCAAACATGACAATTAGTGGATTTCTGGCGCGAAACTTTGAATGGACCAATCCACGCCTGACACTGCATCGTCTTCTTTCTTTTTCCTGAAACACAAACCTTAAGCAACGGTTTTAGATGCGTGGGTTTAGGCAGCTTTAGAGAAAATAGCGACTAGCGCTATACAACTCATAAATTAATCGCGAGTATATGTTCACGATCGTCCAAATCTGCTGATGGCCATGGCAGTGGCCTTGAGCCCTAATTTTACCTCGTTCCAAAAGCCCTAATTTTACATCCTGCAAACCCTAAAACTTAAGCATGGTAGAATCGCGTGTATGGCATAAGAATGCAATTAAAGGTGCTGGTTAGCTTTAAAACATCACAAGGAACAAGAATATATAATTAAAATGCAATGAGGATGTCTAAAACTGAAAACACGATCATCACTTTTTTGCTGTCCAGGGAAGGTTCTATATACCAATTCCTGGGGTTTGAGTTGATGTTAGGGATTGGAATACGTTCAGGAATTGTCAAGGAAGCTTTTGGAATAGGTTTTGTGCCTTGAATCGCCCTCTAGCAATGATTTCAGTTTTTGAGTTTTATGGCAATTTTTCAAGTTTGAAAATTGGTCTCTAGCGCAGCATTTAGTGTCTTATGATTAGGGTTAGACTCAGTACTTATGAGGGAAGGGAATTAAGTCATTAGCTGGCCTTGATCCATGCCCATGAGAGAACTAGTCTTAGGTTTTTCACCATTAACAAACTTTCCCTTATTTAAGCAAAACCAAGATTTGGTGTACAACCTAACCCTAGCATGAGTTTGTGAGCTGGAACATGATATATGGAAGCTATTCCAATTCAAATGACACTATTCCATTGATTTTTAAATTTTATTTGAATTTTTAAAGATTTAAAATGACTTAAATTATCAAAAATTAAATAAAATAGAAAAATCAATGTTTGATCTTGAAATTAATCATGGGACACGTGTGTGGCATGACAAGGCTGAATCAAGTGGAAGAAAGTGGGCCCTTTTGTCAAAAATTGAAGTTTCAAGGATAGTTGACTTTTGCCATTTCACAAATATTTCCCAACTTCTCCAATGCATAACTTGCTCAATTTTTAAGCTTTTCTCATGTTCTTGGACATTTTGGAAAGGTCTTTGAGTCCTTTAACCAATGCCTTTGGTCCCATGTCATTTTGATTTTCCAATCTCAAGTTATGGCCTTTGACTTAAAGTCCCTTTTTGTTGACTTTTGAAAATGACCTATAATGTTGAAATTGATAACTTTTTGTGAGAGCATTTCTTGGACTTGAAGTATGAAGATGAGTTGTAGGAAATGTCTTTCTCTTCAAAATGAGCTTTGGATGGAATTTTTCTGATAATCCATGTGAAAGTTATGCCCTGGTCAATTTCAGTTGACTTTTTCAGCTGTCCAAATAAGGAAACTTTTGCATCTTGATGATTTTATGAGCCAAATTTTGAGAATCATGATCAAGCATTGATCAAATGATGTTTGTGGCTTCAAAATGATATGTTGACCAAAAATTTGAACTTTTGACTGTCAAATGACCATTTTGCCCCTACAGTTGACTGTAGTGCAATTTAGGGTTTTGACTGTGCAATTTTGAGCTGAATGCCTTGAAACTTGATATGAGGATGCTTGACCATGTTTGTAAGCATATGAGACTTGATTAGGCCTTTGAACACTTCCTTTTCTTGATCAGACTCAAAACCCTAATTTTGACTGTTTAGGAGGCCCTTGCACTGTGCAACCCTTGGGGAATTTTGTGACTTGGCTTGGCAATTTCTTGAAGAATATGGGAGGGCAAATTTTGGGGTACAACACCGTGACTTCTCCCTTCTCAGGTTTTCTCGATGTTTACCTTTCCCTACATGTGGGATAAAAGACGTTCGATGGAGACTTCATTGTTTTGATGATTTTCAGCCGGTTGTTTCAGCTGGCGACTTCACTGGGGATGGGTCGACCAAATGCTGGTCCATCTCGGAGTCGCTCCTAGCTCTTGCTTTCTTTCATTTGGGTGTTTATCTTTATGCTTTCAGTTTATTCATTCATTTTGTATATACTTGAGCATACGTATGCATTGCATTTTACTGTCTTCCATATACTACTGTTGTACTGGATCTGCTTCTTATTGGGTGGGTGTTACTATGAGGTAAAAGGCCCAATACCCAGGCCAGAGTTGTATACCATAGGAACCCTAGGAATAGATTGGAACATGAACGGCTAGTTGACTTAGGTCTCACTATCGCTGCCATGTCATCCACGCTCAGATGAGGTACAAATGAGGGGCTATCGTTTTCACGTAGGTGATACGGCGATAGTTTTTCAGGAGTACCCTCGATTCTGAGTTACCATTGCCTTACCCTGACCTAGTTTTCACCCGTGAGCGGGGAGGGAATTCTTATTACAGGTACAAGTGGTGACTATGTTCAGATGGTTACTCATACTCAGATGGTGACTATGCTCAGACAGTGACTATTGGTTCTAATGGCTATGTTCTGGATTTCTGTTATGACTTTATGCAGATGCTATATCCTGTTGGTGACCGTGGAGTTCTCAGATTTATTTTCTGAGTTCCTGACTTGTTTACCTGGAGGTTCATTCAAGCCTTCAATCTTGGTATTCCCAGCATGTTCATAAATTCTCAACAGTATCTGATGTTCCAGAAGCCTTGACCCCGTACAATGGGAGATCCACATGGTACTTGTTTATTATATGTGCAGAAGCTATGTCGGACCTTTAATCTGATGATACTCACATGATTCAGAGCAGTGCAGCAATCTTATTCAGGAATGATGGAATCTTGATCCTCTTTGATCTCATGCCTTTGCATACATGACATGGCTAACCACATGCTTAGCATACATGTTCTGTTATTTCCAAGGAATCATATTTGCAAGTCTTGTGCTAAAACTCTTCCATCCCTTACTTGCGCAAAATCAAAATCAAAGCACGCAAATTCCTTGGAAATGACAGAACATGACATGGCATTCATTCATGCACCCCATGCATATTCATGCAATCATGACAGGTACCCGAAGATTGGGGATTCTTCAAAGGTTCAACCTAATTTCTCACTGCACATGCTCAGAGGTCAGTTATGGAATAACTCCGAGTGGTACGTGCAAGCTTTGGCTCGTAGTCAAAAATTTCTTCAAGCAGGAAGATAATGGATCAAATACTCAAATAAGCCAGGTCATGGAAACTCTGATGATGATGTCTATCATTTCTTTAAGACATGATATGCTTGGTGATGCATATTATACTGGGGCACTTGGCCAATCGATTGAAGATGGTATGTCATCCAAAGACAATGTCCAAGACAGGCTCAATCCAGAGACTACTGTGTTCACATCAGATCTGAAAGGGAATTCTCTCGCACACTCGAGCATCAAGACTACAGAAAGTTGTCAGAATCAGCAAGTCCATATGGAGTCAAGTCTCCTCAACAATGGCAATCATTGGTTTCTTTAACTGCATTTTCATTTGCATTCTTGCTTGTTTGTTTAAACATTGCTTGTATATAGAAACTTGTCTATTTTTGAACGAAAATCTTAATGCAATAAGTATGCTTGTCTTGAAGTATTCCTTTCATTTTTACTCATCCATTCGTTATCACTCTTTAAATATTTTACTTGCATATTGATGCCAAATTTCCTAGTCTTATGCTTAGGTAAAGATTCAAAGGAGGATGACAATAATCTGAAAACGCAAAATCTCTGGTTGGTATGCTTTTGAGTAGGACCCTGCTGATGATGTACATGCCTTGTTTCAATCCCCAAACACCGGAGATATAAGGGAGATAGACCCTCGTCAACCCCTCTGAGCCTTCGAAGTAGGAGTTTCCTTTCTGTTCAGAAAAAACCCTCATTTCAACCATGGGGCGGGTAGTGTTCAGCTAATCTGATCAAGCATTCAGAACTCATCAAGAGTGTGCATCCAAGGATACAACAATGGTTATCCATCAAAAGGTCGAGGGAAGTCAAAACCATAATGGTTCACCCTCATCTATCAACAACGTGCGTCAACTAACGATACCTCAATGAGTATCCCTCGCACATCAGGAGGTCAACAAATGAAAGTACTATAAGGGCTATCCACCATCTACTAAAGACTCAGGCAGTCAAGATCACTTCCAACAAATCAAAACAACGCAAAGGTCAACGACTTGTTCAAAATGAAAAATACGAATAAGAAAGAAACAAAAACCCCCGCTAAGTCGAAACTTGAAAACAAGTCACTTAGGCAAAAATTGGGGCATCCCGCTGGACTCCCAAATCAAAATTCAAAAGAATTTGTCCAGGCAAAAATTAGGGAAAGCAAGAAGGAAATTGAAAAGCCTAAAAGGTAAGAAAAGGATTACCAATGAAAATCCTCATCAAAGAACAAAGTCGTGTGATCAGACACCAAAAGCAAAAGGTGAAGTGATTGTCGTGTCCAAGAAACCACAATGGTTCATCAACCATCGCAAACTCTTCAAGAGAGATGAATGCTTGTACCAGGTCAAATGAACGTAGGAATGGAGAACATCATGGAGAATGGGTGGGCACCAAATAATTTTGAGCCTTAAATCCTTTTTTCTAAAACTGTGAACCAGGCCACGTTACAACCCATAAAAGTCCTAACTGAAGCATGGGTCAATTTGAAAGCATGCTACAACGAGATAGGGTTTAACTAACTCCTAAGAGGTATGTTTGAATATCTGTGCTGGCATCATATGCTTGTATTATCTTTCATAAAAAAAAGGAATTTGCAAATGTTCCTCTCTGGCTAGTGACTCATTCACAACAGAGTTGTGACGTCATTTCATTCAAAGTTTTTTCAAACTTCAAGATTACATATATGTTGCATTAGAATTATCATTATCATAATAAGTATTCTTCTGCATACAAAACAACTGATCAACATCAAGTAAGTTTACGCAATGAACAATTGGTAAAGAGCTCAATCTTGTCAGAGAAGAGAGGCTTGAATACCCTGTTGAAGCAAGAGTCAGCTGCCACAAGAGAAATGATTTATCCAGCAACATGTTAACCGGGGATTCTGTCAAGAGAAATCATCTTGGTACTTCACAATCTGAGTACAATTCAGGGATGAAGTTAGCAGAGCCTGCCAATCTGGGGAAATCAAGTCGAGAATCAATCTCTCCAAGCTCAGCCAAATCTGGGGCATTCCCTCAAAGTTATCAATCATAGGTTATCACATTGATTAATCTCTTCAAAGTTGTCAATCAGAGGCTATCACGTCGATAAATCTCTTCAAAGTTGTCAATCAGAGGCTATCACGTCGATAAATCTCTTCAAGCTCGATCAATCAGAGGCTATCACGTCGAGAGATATATTCAGAATTCATTCAACCTATGGCGGTTACGTCAAGATTCGACAAATTTCTCCAAGAAAGTTGTAATCAAGAACAGTTTGTTTCGTGGCTCAAGACATTGGGGCAGGCCACCTCATATCGTATTGTGGCACGAATCTTCTGGTCTTCTATTCGACCTAGATCTTCCCAGAGACCCTCCAGACAGGGGCATTCCTCATCCATACTTGCAAAGTTGATCAAGCCAACTATGTTGTACGAGACTACAATCAAGCTAAAAGCATCATAACAGTCACCCTGACTCAGCCAGCACATGAAACTGCCTCCATCTACTACATACAACTTCAGGTCTGATTCCCCAAGTGAATTCAGAAAGTTTAGAATCGTCTTTTGACTCAGCACGCGCAAGTGCATCCTCAGTGGAGTTAATCAAGAACATCCCCAATGGAGCTAAACCGGGGCATTCGCAGAGCTAAACCGGGGCATTCGCAGAGCTCAACCGGGGCATTCACAGAGCTAAACCGGGGCATTTGTAGAGCTCAACCGGGGCATTCGCAGAGCTAAACCGGGGCACTCGTAAGTGTCCATGCCCATCTCTCATCCCCAAGTGATTCAAAAGATAATTCCCCAGTGTGCGTAAACTTGGGACATGCATTCAAAGGGATCCACATGGTGTTCGGTATCCAGTGTGCGTAAACTTAGGATGTTTGGAAGTCTGGCTAGGTTATCTCTTCCCAACGGTATGATTCAGAATCCAACAGTGTATCTGAAGACTTGTTTCGTTGGCAATTCAATCCTCAACAGAGTCAACAACGACCTTTGGTCTTCAAGAGCTCCCCAGTGTGTACTCTTATCAAATACCCCTAACAATCTTTGGTACTGCAGGCTTCCAACGTCGATGTATACTGACATCCCCAGTGATGAGCAACGGTCTCCAATAGGCCTCTTTTTATCCCCATGAAGTTTATTTCTTCGCATTGCATATAGTTATCACTGCATAACATTACATCCTTAAAAGCGCGTAGCCGATCCATCAGAATGGATCTTTGCGGAAAAAGAAATTCAAACATGCATACAAAGCATAAGCCAGATCAGGTACCTTACACAAAAGACCTGAATTATTCAAGGACAACAATACATCCCTACAGGAGGGTATCATGCCCAAAGTCCCCAGTCGGTGACCTTCACCTTTTCAATGCCAAACAAAATCAACACACTTTGCCGTTCTAAACCCAGTTCTTGTCTGGTAGTCGGTTTCCTAAACACTCGTCCGTGTCCATTCCTAAACACTCGTCTGTGTCCATTCCTAAACACTCATCCGTGTCCATTCCTAAACACTCGTATGTGTCAAGTTTCCTAAACACCCACCCGGGTCATTTATTCAAACACTCGTCTGTGTTTAACCTTTTGATACTCGTCCGTATCTCCTTTCAATACTCGTCCGTATTGATTCAAACACTCGTCCGTGTTTAACCTTTGATACTCGTCCGTATCTTCTTTCAATACTCGTCCGTATTGATTCAAACACTCGTCCGTGTTTAAACTTTTGATACTCGCCTGTATCTTCTTTCAATACTCGTCCGTATTGATTCAAACACTCGTCCGTGTTTAACCTTTTGATACTCGCATGTATCTCCTTTCAATACTCGTCCGTATTGACTCAAACACTCGTCCGTGTTTAAACTTTTGATACTCGTCCGTATCTTCTTTCAATACTCGTCTGTATTGATTCAAACACTCGTCCGTGTTTAAACTTTTGATACTCGCCTGTATCTTCTTTCAATACTCGTCCGTATTGATTCAAACACTCGTCCGTGTTTAACCTTTTGATACTCTTCTGTATCTCCTTTCAATACTCGTTCGTATTGATTCAAACACTCGTCCGTGTTTAAACTTTTGATACTCGCATGTATCTTCTTTCAATACTCGTCCGTGTTTAACCTTTTGATACTCGTCCGTATCTCCTTTCAATACTCGTCCGTATTGATTCAAACACTCGTCCATGTTTAACCTTTTGATACTCGCCTGTATCTTCTTTCAATACTCGTCCGTATTGATTCAAACACCCGTCCGTGTTTAACTTTTGATACTCGTCCATATCTCCTTTCAATACTCGTCCGTATTGAATCAAACACTCGACCGTGTTTAAACTTTTGATACTCGCATGTATCTTCTTTCAATACTCGTCCGTATTGAATCAAACACTCGTCTGTGTTTAACCTTTTGATACTCGCCTGTATCTTCTTTCAATACTCGTTCGTATTGATTCAAACACTCGTCCGTGTTTAACCTTTTGATACTCGTCCGTATCTCCTTTCAATACTCGTCCGTATTGATTCAAACACTCGTCCGTGTTCAAACTTTTCATACTCGCCTGTATCTTCTTTCAATACTCGTCCGTATTGATTCAAACACTCGTCCGTGTTTAACCTTTTGATACTCGCCTGTATCTTCTTTCAATACTCGTCCGTATTGATTCAAACACTCGTTCGTGTTTAACTTTTGATACTCGTCCGTGTCTCCTTTCAATACTCGTCCGTATTGAATCAAACACTCGTCCGTGTTTAAACTTTTGATACTCGCATGTATCTTCTTTCAATACTCGTCCTTATTGAATCAAACACTCGTCCGTGTTTAACCTTTTTGATACTCGTCTGTATCTCCTTTCAATACTCGTCTGTATTGACTCAAACACTCGTCTGTGTTTAAACTTTTGATACTCGTCCATATCTTCTTTCAATACTCGTCCGTATTGATTCAAACACTCGTCCGTGTTTATCCTTTTGATACTCGTCCATATCTTCTTTCAATACTCGTCCGTATTGATTCAAACACTCGTCCGTGTTTAACCTTTGATACCCGCCTGTATCTTCTTTCAATACTCGTCCGTATTGATTCAAACACTCGTCCGTGTTTAACCTTTTTGATACTCACCTATATCTTCTTTCAATACTCGTCTGTATTGATTCAAACACTCGTCCGTGTTTAACCTTTGATACTCGTACGTATCTTCTTTCAATACTCGTCTGTATTAATTCAAACACTCGTCTGTGTTTAACCTTTTGATACTCATCCGTATCTTCTTTCAATACTCGTCCGTATTGATTCAAACACTCGTCCGTGTTTAACCTTTCTTGATGCTCGTCCGTGTCGCTTATCTAAACAATCATCATGTCGTAACCCATGTTTCCTTCTTCGAACCTGAGATCGCCTCTTGGCTAGGTTCTTTCCATATACTTTGTCTTAGAACCTGAGATCGCCCATTGGCTAGGTTCTTTGTCAAATCAATCTCATGTGTCACCTTAGGATCGTAGGTCGCCCGTAAACCCCGTCCGCTGTCTTTTCATACCAACCATTTGTCTTGTATTGGCATCAAGCCACGTTACAAGTCCAATCTCTGTCTCTTCATTCAAAAAACAAATATCTTTTCCCCAGCAGATAACACAAAAATAAATAAAGAAAACACTTACTCTCTCTCTCTCAGGACAAATTTTTGGCATTGATATTTAATCATCTTCAACCTTGAACTTTCGAAAGGCATGTGCCAATCGTACTTTCAGGTTTAAGACGATTAAATAGGGGCAGCTGTAATACCCAAAATTTGTCCTACCCTTTTGCTTTTATCTGGATTGCGCATCTCTCACTTTTCTCATGTACATAACCTTCATTAGGTCATCTAACACATCATGCATCATTAGTCAGTAATTTAGCATGGGATCAGGGATTTCAAGGAATTACATTGTTGTATGCTTCAAGGCTCTCATCTTCGCACAAGCTTGTTTCAAGTGATCTCTCCATCAATCATTTGTGCGAAGCTATGGTTTTATTTCATGGACTTCTTTATCATTAAGTTACGAGGTTATTCTCTTCTTCTCTACATCAAGATACAAGGTCTTCTCCATCCGATTTCATCGAGGGTCAGTCTTTTGGATCAAAGATATTGAAGAATTAAGGTTTCTCTCTGGTTTTGAGGCTCTCTTCTACGTTCAAGGGTAATTTAAATTGTTTCTTCAATGATCAAGGTCCGGAGTTAGGGTTATATTCATTAAGCTACAAGGTTCTCCGTCCTCATCAAATGTTCTCAAGATTGAGTGCTTAGGGTTTTTTTCAATGTTTCAATTAAGAAAGCTTTGAGTTAGGATTTTAGCTCTTCTTTACATCTCAAGTCATTTCCTCATCAACATGTATCCAAGGCACAAGGTTAGCGTTGTATCTTCATCAAAGGGTTTTGTTGAAGGCATTACATTTTTTGTATTAAGATCACCTTTCGTCTATCAAGGGATACACATGTTGCTTAGGCTACGTGACATAATCCTTGGTTCTTGTACGAGGAAAGAAAAATATGGGTATCATCGGAGGATATCACCCATAGCTGCGTTCAATCTTATGCAAGCTCCATCAAAATTCATTCATGGTCATTCAATTCCATTCAAAATCACTATAAAAATACGTCATTCATCAAACTTTCACCCAAGGTTCTTATTCGGTTTTGTTTGAAGTACAAGTTAGAAATCACTGTTTACATTCACTTGAACCTTGCAAGATTAGACCGCTGCCTTTACATAAACCATTACAAGGTTACCTCATGTCACAAACATTACAACTCAAAAATAATTACAAAAAAGAAGTTCTTATATCTATCCTAAAGCCTGTCTCTTCATACTTCAAAGTCTTCCATGATAAGCCTCCATGCTTCAAACTCTTTGTCGTCTGCCATAATTTCATTCTCTTCAAGCCTTGAAATGAGCCGAAAGGGTACTCTACCATGCCACTATCTCCCTTGCTAACACCAAATCCCATGCTTGAAAATCACAATTGAACCTGCATAAAACCAAGCATACCATATCAGTTTCAGCATAAGCGGCAATCCAAACATCATAACAGCCCCTTAACTGCATAACCACATTAAAAAACAGTTAATTCAACAACCAATTTCCTAACAGATTTTCTAACAGCTTTTATAACTGTTAACCAAAACAGAATTTCCCATTTCTTAACCATTATTTCATTCCCTAACCTCCTAAAACTCTCAACCATTTTACGGAAGAGCAGATGTTCTCATAACAGTTTTTTGTTTTAATAACTAACTTCCTAACTACCGTAACCGCTTTCTAACCAACCTCATTCAGCCTCTAGCCATCTTCTAACAACACTCTAACAAACTTTCCTCAACACAGTAACATAACCAGAAAAGCCAAAAAATTAGATAGAGAGGAAACTCACCAGGAAAAAAAATGAGAAGCCACACATCACTCTCCATTTTTCCAGTTTCAAAATTGTCTCCCTCTCTTCTTCACTTTCACTCAACCTTACCTTTCTTCCCTACCAACAACCTCACTCTGATTCTCTCTGCAACCTTCACATAATCACTCTTCTCATAAAGCTTTATCTTTAACCTTCACCTTTCTTGTAAATTAATCTCCCTCATCCTCACCTCACGCACTGAATAACATCTTTCCATAATTCTCTGTATCCACAACAACTTCACTATGCATCACAACAACCACTTCAACACGCATCTTCGTTCAATTACATCAATAATCTGCAGTTTCAGCATCAATGCATCATCATAATGCAAACCAAAAAGAAATCAGAGGAGAAATCACATAATCAAGAACGCGCGAGATTGAGTCTATTACCAGAAATTTGCATCAGTGTCTCTTTCTTCACCAAACAAGAGCCATCAGAGCTAATTCGGTAGGAAAGTATTTCATTCACTCTTCTGTGATTTTTGTCGAATCCGCAAAATGCTTCGAATCCGTGAAATTGCTGCGTTGAAATTGAAACGGGGGACGAGATAAGATGGTGATGAGGATGAAGAATGGTGACAGATTGAGACGGCGAGGTTGAGTGAGTATCTTTCCCGGCGGAAGGAATCCGATTCGAAGAAGCGTGAATCCGTGATGAAGATCTGCAATGATCTTTGTTGAGATGACAACGGTTGTAGATCGTTGAAACCCGTCAGACGATAAATTTGAAGAAGAAGGAGCTTTGAACAACGTGTTGAGAGTCTGGGACGGAGCATCAAATCAAAGAATCGGAGTAAGGCGGAAATGAAGGGAGTCGCGACTGAGAGGAGCATCGCGAGGGAGATCGTTCTGATAGAAGATGAACGGAGAAACCGAATTAGAACGGTGTGAGAGGCAGAGGTCACGACGGCTGAAGCGGAAGAGCGGCGAAATCGTTTGTATAAGAAGAAGAAGAACCGCGTCTGAGTCCGCGAAGAAGAGAGACGAGTTCAAAGTTTGAGAGTCAGCGGCGATCGCATGGAAAATGGTGGCGACACTATGTTGAGGTCGTCGAAGGCGTCTCCATGAGAGAGATGAAGATGGCAAGAAGCTGAAGTGTCCCTCTTCAATTTTTTTTCTGATATATTGATTTACAATTTTTATATGTTTTTTTCATTTTTATTAATTTTCTGGTAAATAAAAAAAATGATAATGAACATGTTGGACTGAATTTGGGTGATATGGACCGAACCATCAACCTTTTGGGCCCATGGGAATTATTTTTTTTGTAGCATGAAAAGAATCCAACAAATTTTTATCGGACTATTTTTGGATTGGGCCTAGCGCCCAGATTTGAACTGCTTTACACCCCTGAATTCAGCTTATACCCCCTGAGTATTTTCTATTCATTTTTTCTTAATAATTTTGTGTGATATTTCTACATGATTTTTTTTCTTCTTAATTGTTTACATAATAAATAATTCAAAAATATTAGAATAGAATTTTACTTCTTTTATTAACTTTTTGTTGTTATTTTATCCATGTTTTTGGTAGATTTTAATGCCAATTTTGTGTGGGATTTTGAAATAAAAAGATACTTGAGTGAGGAGTTTCATGAAGTTTCAAAGCTAGCTAAGAGCATAATTTTCATCAAGGAATTCAAGGAGGCTTCCGTAGAGTTTTCTTATGGCTTGCATGGTTATGAAGAGGCAACGGACCTTCTCCGTTCGGTATCGTCACAACTCTATTTTATTCCTTATTCCTGCATTTTACCACTTTCTAGATATCATGTGAAGTAGGGAATAAAGAGCGTGCGCTCGAAGTCGCTGTTTAAAGACCTGTAGCAGGCATTCCGCACTTCATTTGCTATATGTGTTATGCTTATGTTTGTTTACTTTCTTGTTGATCGATGAGTCACTCAATTTAACAATTGAGATCACGACTTCGCTCTCAGTGCATGCTCCCTATAGGATTTTATCGCTTTCCTTTATTTCTTTTCGATCGATGAGTCACTCAATTTAGTAATTGAGATCACGACTTTGCTCTCATTGCATGCTCCCTATAGGATAGTTTTTTAGACTTTTCTTCGACATGCTAACCTAGGCAGGATCCCTTTAGGTGTGCTTCTTTTTTGCTGGCTTGCTTGCTTTATCCTCGTACATACCATGTTCCCTTAGGACGCGCTCGCTCCGTTCGGATGCGAGTTAGACCTTAGGTTGTAAACCACGCATGCTAACATTAGGTAGAAATTTCCCCTTTCATTCATCCTTGACTTAGGTCTACCATTGCATGATAACATTATATTAGAAATAGGATAGTCTCCCTTAGACTATTTTCTTCCCATCTTTGCATCCTTGCATTCAAAACAAAAACTCATTTTCTTAACAAATCGAAAACATGCTAATCATAGTTAAACCCTTTTTCAAGGTAACAAAAATACAAAACAAATTCAAATCATTTTGTGCGCTCGAGCACCTTTTCTCTAAAACCCTTTTCAGGTAATGACATGATTAATTTACTTCTGTGCCAACGCATAAGTCTCCAAAGGTCGAGCTACGGCATAAGGCGGAATTAACATTGTCCATAAAAAACACAAAACAAACAAAAACATGTGAGCCGAACTACGGTAGCTCTGATTCCTCAAAAAGGATACGTAGGCATCAGGGTAGGGCCCAGGCGAGCACAATTTTATTTTCCCTACATTCTTTTCTCCTTTCTTTTGCATTCATTCTCCCTTTCAGTAGTATAGTAGACAGTAAGCATAGATTAAACACACCCATAAGATAGATAACAAGAGTGGATACCGTAGAGTACTACGGGCGTGTGGGGTGCTAATACCTTCCCCTCGCGTAACAGACTCCCTTACCCGATCTCTCGGTCGCAAGATCGTGACTTCTCCCTTCTCAAGTTTTCTCGATGTTTACCTTTCCCTACATGTGGGATAAAAGACGTTCGATGGCGACTTCATTGTTTTGATGATTTTCAGCCAGTTGTTTCAATTGCAATTTTAAATGTCCAATTTCTCTTTAAACTCAATGGACTTTGTGATGTAGATGAAGTTGGATAAATGTTCATCAATTCAAATCTACCAAAGAGTGGAATATTTAATTCATTTTTGGTGCTTCGGATTAATGATATGTTTAGTGCTTTAATCCATCTAGAGGAGTGGTTGAATTTAAAGATGAAAGAATTTTGAGGTGGTAATCCAAATTAGCTTATCATTCCCCTCCCTCTTCATCTTATCCCTTTCTTTTTTAATTGTGCTACATGTTAAGGGATGGTGATCTCTATATCATTTATCCAAACATGAAGTACATAGATTGTTATTGACCGGCCTCAAAATAGGTGTAACTTCTACATAAGTCCACTTACGATTGCTTAACATAGCGCTAAATTTTGTCCCGATTCGGATAAATGATCATTTGTGGCCCAAACTTATGATTGCAAGCCCAAGTATGTTAATTTTATCTCTTTGATCCAATAACCTTGAGATTCATTGTATGGAGGCTTTGGTTCTACCAATCCTCTAATGGATCTACAACATATTTGGTCAACACGGATCACTTAAACATCGTTGATCATTAAATGGAACTTGTGAGAATTCCAAATGGATGATATACTTGACAAAAAGCAAATGCAACTTGTTGTGTGGAGGCTTTGGTTATACCAATCCTCTAATGAGTTCCAAATGCAAGTTTCAAGATGGTCATCCAACTAACCACTAATTTCTAATAATTGACTTTATTTTATGCTTTTATTTTATGCTCTTTACTTTATATACTATTTACTTTTAGCATTTTACATTTCATGCAATTTTCATCTTTGCTCACTTGAGCATTTACTTTTATGTCATTTTTATTTTGCTCACTTGAGCTTTTCTTTTCCTTTTAAAGACACTTAATAATCAACATGAACCATAAAAAACATTAATGATACTTGGACTATTTGGTTACTATCCTTGGCATTATGGAGTATTGGACCTCTTGGACTTAGGATTAGAGACCTTGGCCTATGTTGGAGACCTTGTGACCTTAATTCATATTTTGTCTGGAATTCTTGAGGTTTACCTTAAGACATTGGGTTGTTTGTTTGTTTTGTGTGCAGGTTATTGTGATTACATACTTTGTCTGTAATCTGGAATTCACCCGTATACAGCCGTTACTCTGCCCAATTTTTGCGAAGACTTAATACACTTGAAGTTTGGTTCTCTCAAGAGGTCTAGTATATTTGCTTGCTTGGTTTCAATCCGAAGAATGGGAATTATATATTGACTCATAATTTCAAGTATTGACTTCTTGTTGGTTAGATGGTTCTTATCCCTAGCTTTTACCTTATGCTTTAGGATAGTCTCTTCATCGCCTCCCATCTTCTTTAATTTCAAAAATATTCTCCCTCCTTTTGAAAACTCTTCTTGTTTTGAAACTTGAAACACTTTCATAATAAACGTGGACTTAGGTCCATGCATTTTCAAAACATTTTCATGAATAAACTTCAATCAACTTAATAATACCTTGACATTTTTTTGTGAGAAGACTAAAAGTCAATCAATCTCATTTCAAACCATTTTTCCACTTTGGCTTTTATCTTTAAACTTTTCTTAAAAAGATTAAACTCTTGCCAATCCTTGTAGTGATGCAAATAAATATACTTCTATAATATGTAGTGAAGAGAGATATTTTCCACTTGGGTGTTGAGTGAGGCATTGTTGATTTTAAAATCCAAGCCATATCCTCCACTTTGAGATGATGCAAATTCTCCTTTCTCATGATTGTGGGTAGTAAGTATGTTTTCCACACGGACAATGACGATGATGTCTTATCTCTTAAAATCAACCAACACACTTGTGTTTCAAATTTTTAAAAAGAGGAACTACGTGTACCCTGATCCCCTATTGCACGAAAGGTGGTACGTAGGCACTAAAGGTTCGCAACCGCGGCGGGTGCAAAAATCAAAAAAAATATGTTTCTTTTCTCACCTCCGCCATCTATTTTACATGTAACATTTTTATAGCCAAAATATACAGATTTTACAAAGAGGTTCATGCGGAGTACCGTAGATGTTTAGGGTGCTAATATCTTCCCTTTGCATAACCAACCCCCTTACCTTGAATATTTACCCCTCTTTTTGGGTTATTCTCTCTTTTCCCATTCCTTTGGAAACTATAAAGCGTGGTGGCGATTTTTATTTTGATTTGTATAAAGTTTAGTCAATCCAATGGCTTAGTCTTGAACATTTCTACCGCTATAGAAAAATGGAGACTTCACTGGGGAAAGATTGACCTCTTGTTGGTCCATCCCTAAGTGGGTTGAGCCTATCTTTGTTTATATCTGTATATGTGCTATTGTTGTTTATGTGTTATATTTTGTATATATGTTTGTTTGGATTTTCCTGGTTTTCAGGGTGCTTGGTGATTACTCATAAGTCTTATACCCGGACTTGGGCAAACTTTAAGATAGGACGGGTGGTATAGTCAAGTTAACTTTGAGGGAGTAATCCCAAAAAAGGAGGCATGAGATCCCCCACTCAGTGGAGGCCCCTTTGACTATAGTGTCGTTTACCGAGTAATCGGGGAGACATACTGCTTTTGACCTGGGAGCCTGCTGAAACTGAGGATCGTAGAATACCAAACCCATCTTGACCTTTTAGGTGTAGTGCGAAAGCTATGACAGAGTAATCCGGAAATAGTTGTCACGTGATACTACGCTCAGGCGAGTTTTTCTTGAGAATATTACTAATTACCAAGTTAATCGGGAAGTTGGTAATATCCGAAGGAAGGATGTAGACTCTGGGAACCTCTAGAACCTTGTTCGGTAGGAGATAACTTTTTAGACCAACACCTTATGGGTAGTACCCTCGGCATCATGTTCGTGACGTTGAACCTATGAACCCTATTTGTGTGACCTTGTGTGTAATTGTTGCATCATGCATCCATGCACTCATAAGCATCTTTTGAAGAAACCATATTTCAAGGGATTTAAAGGTTGACTATTTGTAAATATCTCATGTACTTTTTAACCATGGATTCTGGAAAGAGAAAGACCGGGAAATGCAGTTTCAAGGATCCTAAGATAGATGAGTTGGTCAGTCTAATTCCAGAAATCGAGTGTTCTGCAGACTTTTGGAAGAAGTATGGATCCATTATTCCTCTCATGAAGCTGAAGATGAAGGAGGGTATTCTCTCGACCTTGGTCCAGTTCTATGATCCAGTGTATCACTGCTTTACTTTTCCCGATTATCAGTTGATGCCTACACTGGAGGAGTATTCTTATCTATTGGATTTACCTGTTACCGATCGTGTTCCTTTTACTGGTTTGGAGGGTGAGCCAAAACCACGTGAGATTGCTGCTTTGATTCATCTAGGGAATTTTGAGGTGGAATCCCATATGACTACTAATGGAGGGATTAGAGGATTACCAGCTCAGTTCTTATTGGAGAAAGCTTGTTACTTTTCCAGGATGAAGAGTACAGTCGCTTTTGAGGCCATCTTTGCTTTACTTGCTTACGGGTTGTTCTTATTTCCTAATATGGACAGGTTTGTTGACATTAATGCTATCAGGATCTTCATGATTGGAAACCCAGTTCCTACATTACTGGGAGATGCTTATTACTCTATTCATCTTTGGAATTCTTATCATGAGGGAATGATTATCTGTTGCATGCCTCTGTTATATCGGTGGTCTATCTCTCATATGCCTCAGTCTGATGCTTTTTGGGATGTCAAGAAGGAACCCCGTTGGGCTCCTAAGATCATGGCACTTACTCACTCGGATATTGATTGGTATCATCGAGCTTACCAGGATGTGGAGATTATTGACAGTTATGGTAGTTTCCCCAATGTGCCTTTTCTTGGTACAAAGGGAGTAATTAACTATAACTCTGTTCTTGCACGGCGACAGCTTGGTTACCCGATGAGGGATAAACCGAATAGTATTCATTTGAGTAGTTTCTTTCTGAAGGAAGGAGAAGACTATAGGGAAGCTAGGGAGCAGATTGTGAAGTCCTAGCGTCACATTCATAAGAAGAGTAGGAAGGATTTGGGACTTAGGGGTGTTGTTTCTTTGGAGTCATATCTTCAGTGGGTTCAATCGAGAGCTATTCAGTTGAAGATGTCGTATACCCGGGAGACACCCATGCCTGATCTATTTGTGAAGACCACCCCTCCATTATTAGATGATCTAGAAGAGCTGCAACTCGCTTTAGTTAGGATGCAACAGGAAAGGGATGCTTGGAAGAACAAGTTCCATACTTTATAGAATTCCTACAGAGCCGACCTGAAGGAGAAGGATGATTTGATCGAGATCCTTTAGAGTCGAGCGGTGGAGTCTATGGAGAGGCAATGGGATTTATTTTCCCCTAAGCCTCAAACAGGTGCTGATTACTCACTTTCTGATCCAAATAAGTGGAGGGAGGTTGCCATCAGACATGTGGAAGAAAACTAGAGGTTGAGGGCTCAGATTGCGAGGCTCACAGGGAAGCGCCAGCATACAGATTGATCTCCATCAATTCCTTTTCTCAGGATTTTAGATTGTATTTTCATCTTGAACTTGGGATCATTGAAACTTGTAATCCATTTTGAAGTTATTATTATAAAAAAATTTAGTATTTCAAAAGCTTTATTACTTGGTTGTTTGCAATATGTCTATAAATCTTAAATCCCTTGAAATATTAAATAATGAAGTAAAAATAATCATGTGCATTACATATCATTGTTTACCGTTGTTTTTGGTAAACAATCGCTGATCTCTAAAAAGGAAAGTTCTTTTTGGTTTACTTACGGGATCGATCAGATTAATCCCAGAACATATGCTAATTTTTATGTAAGACAGATAAGCAGGAAGAACGCACGTTCGACCCAGAGAAAAGATGTTTGAGATTTTGGAAAAGTAGGCAGAAATGTAGAAATGCAGGTAAAGAAGCAAGAAAGATAACTTTGCAAGATAAGATTAAAGCAATGTAAAAGACTTTCATTAATAAAAAGAGGTGTTTCCAACATACATTTCTCAGTTTTATCCTTTCTCACGCAGCGGTTACTTGGACAATGTTTGAGTGACTAGTACAATAGGTTGAACACACTTAAAAACTACACAAGTTTCCTAATTTATACTAAAAACTAAGTAACTGTTGAGGGATCATTCTGCACTAACATGAAGACAAGTGTCTTCTTCATGTCCCTCGACCTATGGCTTTCAGCCACGTTGCTTCTTCTTAGCCGCTGGCGAAACTGCCTTTCCCTCCAATAATTCAAAATTCAAATATCTCTCGTATCAGGTGTCAAAGAGAGGATACTTTCTCTCAGTCGAAGGACATAAGTCCTCTTCAGTCGAAAAGACCTGAAAGTGAGCCCTGGTCGAAGGCTCAAATATAACTTAGATCTTTTTCCTAAGTTATTTCATACGTCGAACATTCTTCTTGGCTTGGTTTATTCCAGTTTTTTGGTCTAAAAGACCAAATATAGTAAGTGTCGAATTTGGGAGCCAACAAATTTCCCCCCAAGAATGTTTATTTCGACACTCAAAGAAATAGCTATTCCTTGATCTTTCCATTCGACACCTGTCTTTCTAGTTGTTCACAAGATTTAGACGTGTGCTTTTCGTTTTCCAACAGTTGCTGCTCTTGAGAAAACCATCATTACTCTTTTTCCAAGATGTCTTTTCTAACTGTCGTTACCACGCTACCATGATGGCCATATTCCTAGAACCTAGGCAAGCATGTCAAAACATTTCCCAACATCTGCACGGTAACCGCTTCACACTTCGCCACGTGCCCCACTATCTGCAAAACATTAAATGGACTTGATGAGACATATCCCTTTCTGAAGGCTATAAATACTTATGAGCCTTTTCATTTGGAACTTTTACCATTCCAAGCATTTCCAAATCTCCTACTTTCAAACACTTTGTACTGTCAACTTTGCTTTCTCCAAATCTTCAACAATGGCGTTCCTTTCTAATGCACCAAACAATCCTCAACCTAAGAACGCTAATGATATCCAAAACCCACCAGAGGTCTTTTCTACTAACCCTTCTCCTTCCTCGATTGATCGGTACGTTGTTGAACCCATGACGAGGGAGTGGCGAGAAGCATATTATTCTCAGCTCCTCATTCCAATTAGGTACAGTGGTTACATGTATGCTATGTCTGGTCCTTTGTCTTCGTGCATCGAAAATCCCTTGAAGAATCGCGCCTTATTCCCTACTCACCCAAGGCTCAGACCCATAGGTTGCGCGAAGAAGCCTAGGGATGACCCTAAAGATGCTACTCCGGCCAATCAACAGCACGCTCAGACTACAGAGGATATCAACCTCCAATTCATGAACAAAGGGAACCGAATCTTTAGATCAAGCCCTAACCTCTCCTCATAGTATTCAAACTGGTTGAATAAGATGGAAAAGGTGCAAGCTTCCGTCTGGAAGGAAATGGGCATTTATGACTTAGTGATGCTGTCGAAGACAGGATTTCCTTACTGTCCCCTCATGCTGGTATCTTCGTTGTACTTCTAGGATAGCGCACATTTTACCTTTCATCTTCCCTGTGGGATGATGACCCCCACTATATTCGACATAGCTGTAATCACCGGTCTTTGACTAACTGGCGACTATTTCGACCCTAAGGACTTGTCTGAGGATGTTATTGGGTTTACAGCTACAAAACCCACCTACACCACCTTTATCAACCATTTCGATGATAAAGCCTATAGCACTGTATCGGAGGTGGAGCATATAGCCTTCCTGGCTATGTGGTTGTCTCGTTTCGTTTTTTCCACTAAGTCACTTCAGGTGACTAAGAAGATGCTCACACTTGCGATGCAGCTTCACCATGGTTATCCCCTTTGTTTGGCCGAATTAATTTTGGTCAATCTATATGAGTCCATCAGTAATGGTGTGACTCAACTCAAGGTTATAGGGGATAGGGGGAGACTGTTGTTATCTGGTCCTTTTTGGCTTCTCCAACTTTGGCTCAATGCCACTTTTGAACATTTTCTTCCTCAGAAGAATAAGATTAACGAAGAGGCCCCAGAAATCCTGAACAGGAGGGTCGAAGGCACCAGGCTTGCAATGCTGACTCCTACTGATGAAGGCCAACAGTTCTAGAAGGCTTTCACAAGCTTCATGATGATGTTTGCGGAGCGAAAACACTTTGTTTCGACCATGGCTCCTTTTTCCAGTCGAAAAGTTGGTCCAGAATGGTTCACCAGACCATTTCCTTCGAATAAGGAGGAAGACGTGACTGATGAATACGTGAGCATGTGGGAATCGTTCCTTTGCCCCAGGATCATGCCATTTAGATTCAAGATCTCCAAAAATCAATTGAGCTTGATCGCTTATCAACCAAACCTTGTCTCTTGAAAATTTGGTATTGTTCAGTCACTTTCCTCACCTATTTATCCTCGAGAGAAGCTGCTATTGTTTTACAATGCAGACTACTCAGAAGATGCTGCTACCAAGCATATTGGTAGGTACACCGGTCGAACTATACTGACCTTGTTCGACTTTAACCTCAATTTTTTGAGTTCTGTTAATTTTGAGGGGTGGTGGAAACAGTATTATGATGAAAAGTTCTTCGATGAGAAGGACTTCGCCCACCACCTTCGTGAGGCGTTTAAGCTGGTTCTTGACAGGATCAAGAAAGGTATTACTTCTTTTCTTTCTCTTTGTTTCAGATTTGTCATTCGACGCTCGATTAACTTTAGCTTTCTTGTCTTTTGTTTAGTTGTCAAGAGAACCACTTCGAAGAAGGCTGCTGAGAGCACAAAAGGGGGAGATTCTATTGTCAACCCCTCTCCCAAGGTATTTACTTTCTTCCATACCCTTATTTTCTATGATTGTCTGACATGGGTACTGATTCTTTTGACTTGTCTTTCTGGGTATTCAGAAAACTACCCCCAAAAAACGGAAGGTCCAGGAGATCCAAATCTCTAGTGACGAAGAGGAGGAGTCTCCTCTTGTTCCCCTGCAGAGACGAAGGTTAAAGAAACCAGTTCCTGCCGTTGAATCTCGTCCCAAAATTAGGATTAAGACTACAGTTGTGAGGCCTCCTCCTATAGTCATCAAAGAGCCTATTGAATAGGAAGTAATTTCCAGGCTAAGCAATCCTAGCGAGAGTGATAACTCCAGTCCCGGTGCTGAAATTCCAGTGCAGGTATTTACTTCGACAGACCATCATTTACTTCTCGACTCCCTTTTTTTCTTATGAGAATTCTGAAAGAAACGAACTTCTTTTATTTTTCAGGACACTGTTGGCACTTCCAAACGAATTCCTACTCCTGTCGAGGGCTCTGTCACCCTCTTGAATAGTGAAGGAGAGCCTACTTATAGGCCTTCTTCAGCGAAAGGCTCTTTCATGATTTCAGATGACGAAGTGAATCAAACTTCTGAACCTCAGCATGAAACTATAGAGGAAGTCAATGAAGAGGGCCCTGTAGGAAATCAGGAAGAGACTAGGGCGCCGTTGGTTGTCGTGTAAGAGACTGAAGAGGAAAGGATCCCTAATGTTGAGACTGTAATAGAGAGGGAGAATGAAGAGATCCCAGAAGCTGATGGTGAAGAAGGTTCTGCTGAAGGAAACCAGAATCTTACAGGTACTGAGCCAGAATAGGTGGCCAACATGGTTGTCGCTGCCAACGAAAGTGTCCCTTCGACGGGATCCAGAACTAAGGAGGATTTGGCCTTGCTGAAACAGCAAAATCCTTTAGGCTATCTGACTAGAATTCTAAAAGGTCGAGAAAGTTCCTCTGATCATAGTGCCTCAACTGCATCTGGAAGATCTACTTCGACCTCTCCTCTCTATGAGGCTCTTCAGAAAGTTAAAGCACAAATCTTCAAAAGAGATTTGAGTTAACCTTGGAGGGGGAACAGCGGCCCATTCTTTTATGAAGACTACCCTGAAGGTTGTCGATCTCCTCGTTGCTTCTCCGGACGTGGCCAGTGTAATCTTGGACTTAATCTCCATTATTGACCAAGTATCAGCTGATTATAACCGTCAAAGGACTCTGAATCGTGAGATTGAAGAAGCCAATGGTCAAGTGGCTGCTGCCTGGCATGCTGCTACCGAATCAGCTTCTAAGGTAAAGGATTTGTCGAAGGCCCAGGAGGCTAGACAAAAAGAGGTCGAAGAGATAGATCGAGACAATGCTCAACTGAGGGTGTAGATTGCAGAGTTGGAAGCTAAAATTGCTGCCAACAACAAAAAGAAGGAGGAACTTCTCGCTGTTAACACTGAATCAGAGAGCCAAGAGGAACTGGATGAAGGGTTAAGGCATGCTGATCGAGCCCAATCTCTCTATGCTAAGCTCGAGACCCTTCATCAATCGAAAGCTTTATGTGATCGACGGCTAGAATTACAAAGAATTAAGTATCTTCAGATTAAGGCCAATCTCCCCTTTTGAATCCTGTTTCTTTCATTTATGTAATCACCTGTTGTAATAATTTCAGAGCCATTTTGGCACTTTTAATGAAAATTTAAGTTTCCATTTTGGCATTCTCTATTCAACATTGACTATATATTACTTATTTTTACCTCTTGAAGCATAGGTCTATACGCTTTCAGGTATTTACCATTCACCTTCAAAAGTCTTTGATCTTCGCTTAACTCTTCAATCTCATAAGCTCCACCAGAGAAGGCCTGGATAATCCTAAAAGGTCCTTCCCACTTAGGAGACCATTTTCCCAAATTCTTATCTTTTCGATCCATCGGAAGAATTACTTTCCAAACTAGATCTTCAGGCTGAAATGTCTTAGATTTCACTCTGCGATTATAGGTTTTCTCCACTCGCTTCTTCTGCAGTCTCAAAAGATCCAGAGCTTTCAACCTTTCTTCATCTATTCAACTAGTTCGTCTAACATCATATTCCAATAAACTTCAGAAGGGATCTCATGATGTATCTGAATCCTTATCGCCTGCAGGTGGATTTGCACTGGCAACACTGCATCATGACCATATGTTAGGCGAAATGGTGTTGCTCCCGTGGCTTCTTTCGGACAAGTTCGACATGCCCATAGAACTTGATCTAGCGTCTTGTGCCAGTTTCTGGGTTTCTTTCCCACGTGTTTCTTTATTAAACTGATCACTACTTTATTGGTTGCTTCGACTTGGCCATTAGCTTGCGCGTAATAAGATGTAGATGTTAACAATTTAAACCTCATTTCCGCAGCAAAGTCTTGCATCTTTCGACCAGTAAAAACTGACCCTTGGTCTGTAGTTATTGTTTCGGGAATTCCAAATCTATATATGATTTACTTTTGAATGAATTCAATGACATTCTCTTGGTCTAAATTGACTAAAGGGATTGCTTTAATCCACTTAGTGAAATAATCAATGCCCACCAATATATATTTCTGGATTTTAGAAGATGCTGGTCGAATTTCTCCAATAAGATCTAAAGCCCATCCTCTAAAAGGCCAAGGTTTGACAATTGAGTGAAGTTCGCTTGCCGGCACGTGTTGAATACCTGTATGTATTTGACATTCTTGGCATCCCTTTGCAAACTCAACACAATCTTTTAACATAGTGGGCCAATATAATCCTTGTCGAAACAATAACCATTTCATCTTTTGGCCTACTTGGTGTGCTCCACATGCCCCAGCGTGTGTGGTGGAAAGAGCTATGTATGCTTCTGTTTCACTTAGGAATTTCAGAAGCACACCTTCAGGTGTTTTCTTGAATAATTCATTTCCCATCAACATATAACTCAGTTCTCTATACTTTATCTTTCGTTCTGTCAAAGCCGTTGGATTTTGTAAATAATCCACTACATGCTTTCTCCAATCTTGCTCTGTTAGATTGTCTATGAACGAAATTTCAAAATTTTCGTGATCATTGCATCCCAATGTTGTGGTCCTTAAATCCAACAGGGATAACTTAGTGGAAGTTACTCTCCCTCTAAATTCGATTGCTTGTTGTAGCCTATCTTTCGACACCTTATGCCCGGAGGCAATCTGTGCTAAGTCGTTAGCTACTTGATTTTCCAATCTAGGTATGTGTCGAATGTTAACTACTTCGAAGTTCTTCAACAACCGTCTGGTTATTACGAAATACATGATAAGATTTTCTTTTATGCATTTGTATTCTTTCATAATTTGTTTTAGGACTAACTCTGAGTCTCCTATTATTTCGACCTGAGTTGCCCCCAATTCCAACAGGATTTCAAGGCCTGCAATTAACGCTTCGTATTCAGCCTCATTATTAGAGCAATCTCCATCTATTTTGTACTTAAATGTTGTTGGAATTTTGTTTGGAGAAATAATGAGGACTCCCACTCCAGTTCCATCTTTATAACTAGAACCATCAAAGTACAGTTTCCAAGGTTCAATCTCTAAATAATTCAGTGATCCCTCTTGTATACAGTGGTCGACTATAAAGTCTGCTACCACTTGACCTTTCATAGCCTTGAGAGGCATAAAAGTTAATGAGTACTCAGTTAATGCAAGTTCCCATTTTCAAATTCTACTGTGCAAAATGGGTTTTGACAGCATATATTTGAAAACATCAAAATGAGACGAAACATAAACATTAACTGGCTTTATATATTACTTAAGTTTTGTACATGAAAAATATAGACATAAACATAGTTTTTCAACCTTGTTATATCTAGTTTATGCATCGTTTAAAACTCTATTGAGGTAGTATATGGGCCTTTCGACACCATGTTTATCCCCTTGAGCCAGCATGCTCCCTAAAGTTTTATCAGACGCAGCTATGTACAGTCTCATACTTCTACTTCGACAAGGAGGCACCAAAATAGATGGTTTGGTGAGGTAATCTTTGATTTTATCAAAGGCTTCTTGATGTTCTTGCCTCCATTCAAATCCTCCTTTGTTGAGTCGAAGTAGTGGCGAATAGGCTTGCATTTTCCCACTGAGGTTGGATATAAATCTCCTCAGGAAATTTATCTTCCCAAGTAAGGATTGCAATTCCTTTTTGTTAGTTGGCGCTTTGGCTTGCAAGATAGCTTTGGTCTTGTTTTGGTTTATTTCAATGTCCTTTTTATGGACCACAAAACCTAAGAAATCTCTCGATTTGACACCAAAATCACATTTTAGAGGATTCATCTTCAGGCCGTAGCGTCTCATCCTCTCGAAGGATTGTCGAAGATGAACCATGTGAGTCTTCCCTGAAACAGATTTGACAACAATATCATCAATATAAATCTGCATGAAAGTCTCAATGAAATCATGGAAGATCGAATTCATGGCTCTCTGGTACATTGCCCCTGCATTCTTTAGGCCAAAGGGCATCACTACCCATTCATAAGTGCCCAAGGCCCCAGGGCAACAAAATGCGGTTTTCGACACATCTTCTTCAGCAATAAAGATTTTATTATATCTAGAGTAGCCATCAAGCATACTCATGTACTCGAAACCAACGGTAGAATCCACTAGCCTTTTCGCCACTGGCATTGGATATTCATCTTTGGGTGTTGCAGCATTCAAATCTCTGAAATCGATGCACACCCTTAAGGTACCATTTTTCTTCATAACAGGCACAATATTTGCAATCCATTCGATGTACGTGGTCGTTCGTATGAACTTGCATCTCAGCAGCCTTTCGACTTCCATTTTGATTTTTGATAAAATCTCTGGTGCAAACCGTCTTGGAGTCTGCTTAACAGGCTTCTTTCCAGGCTTTATTGGCAACTGTAGTTCTACCAAACTTCTGTCGAGACCAGGCATCTCGTCATAATCCCACGCAAAGAAATCCTTGAACTCTTTTAGTAATTGGATCATTTCGACCCTGAGTCCTGGATCCATTTTTGTGCTTATGTATGTTGGCTTTTTTACAGGACCTTCGCCTAGATTTACCTCTTCTAGGGGATCTTGCGCTAACATTTTAACATTGTTCGCCAGCGGGTCCTTTTCGAAACCCAGAGGTTCATCGTCATAGATGGCGTCTAACCTCTGATCTCGAAGGTCTTTCGTTCCTAAGTCGGGAGGCTCTGGGTCGAAATCTTTCCCAGGTCCTGTCTTAGAAATGACTTGTTCATTGGCTTCGAAAGCCATATACTTAACTTCAGCCTCCAAGGCCGCTATCATTCTATTTTCGGCCATATACGCTGAAATATTTTGCTGAGTTTGTGACTCAGTCATCATCACCAAACTCACTTCCCCAGCTTGTTGGCCGTATATCATCAACTCCTCCAAAGTCGATGTTGGATAAGTCTTCTCTATCCCACTAGAAGCCGTAGTCGGAGTGTAGGTATAGGGAGCAGAAGGCATTAGGAGTTAGGGTTAAATCAAACTCAGGTGGATTGCATGGCCCTATATGAGCCAAATTTTTATTGAAACTATTCTTTTCGACACTATTGATTTCACCTAAGTAATAACTCTGATCTGCTTCAATGTTTTCCACAATGCCATCGGGGCGCCATATTGTGACCCTTTGGTGCATCGAAGATGGCACTGCTCTGATGCCATGTATCCACTCTCGACTTAAGAGTAGATTGTAGTTGGGTTTTGCTGAAATCACCATGAACATGGTGGGTCGGAGGATTGATCCTACTTTGAGGTCTAGCTGTATGACACCCATTGTGGTGTCAATGCCCCCTTCATAGTTGGACAAGACCATGTTATGTGGCTTTATGTCAGCATCTCCCTTTCCTAACTTTTCCAGCATGAATTGTGGGATGATATTATTGGTCGCCCCATAATCAACCAGAATTTTATTTATAGTTATCTCCCCTATCTTTGCTCTAATGAACAGGGGTTTCAGATGATTCTTCATTGCCTCTGTTGGTGGCTTGAAAAACGCGTTCTATTCTTCTACGCAGCCATTGTTCATTACATAGTAACATACTGGCCTGTGTCTAGCCATTTCTTGTTCAACCATTAAGTCAGTTTCTTCAACTTCGACCTTATGGTTGTATTCTTTAGGTAACACGGATATGACATTCACCATGATGTCTAAACTGTCACCAGAATTGGAGTTGTCTTCATCATTCGAACCACATTCCTCCGTCCAAGGCATAGGATTCCTTTCCAGAGGCTTCATTTGTTTCCTTTGCACATTGGTGCTAACCTTTGGATGAGGTCCAGCTGCCTCTTTTTCGGCCTTTCGTCGTCTTTGGAATCTTCTCCATTGCGAACGAGACATAGGATTTTTTCCTTTATTATTGCTCGATATATGGGTCATCTTATTCGACGCAAAAGCATGACACTCCTTTCTGTAATCTAAAGATAAACCTCTTGGCACGTCGAACGCCTGCCATCTCTCTTCATTTGGCCTCTTTCTTCCCATGGTGTTTAGCCAAGTATCTGTAGGTACATTAGTTAGAGGCCTAAAAGTTGGTGGCCTCCTTACCTGACTCATGGGTCCTTGTCGATGCCCCCTTCTGGGGTCAAATCTGATTTCTGAACCCATTCTTTGTTGGGCATTGGTGCCCTGTTTTGCTTTCACAATCCACATAGCTTGTATGTGTTCTGCGGCTTTCTTGTCGAAAATAGAGCTACATCTAGGGCATAGCATTACTTCCGATTTCTTTTTCTGGCACCTATGTAGAAAATCTGCTAGATCTTCATTCTCCTTTGGAAATGCTGTTTTGTTTACTTCTTCTTGTCGAGTGGCTTCCTCTGATGCTTTGGCACCAGAGACTTCAACCATGTTGACCTGCATGTTGCTTTTGGAAACAAGGTTCATTTTCTGCATTTTGGCCTCTAGATTCTCTATTGAACCTTTTACAGCAACCAAATAAGAACCTGTGGTGGTTCTTTTGTTGGAGCTCTCATCAACTCCTTTGCTTTTGTTTGGGTCTTCAATAACCCGTTTAATCAGTTCCAGGCTTTCAGCAGCCTTCTTGTTCGACCCTTGGGCAACTTCCTTTTTCAAATCTAGGCCTTCAGTGGCCTTTCTCACCCCTTCAATGGTTTTTCTGGAGATGTTTCCAGTAAAACTTCCAAAGATGGGTTTAGTGATGAAATCTTCAGAAACTTCCACCATGTGAATGCCAACTGGTTTGGCATAATACGCCTCCATCTGCAGTGGGTTTGTATCGATTTTCATTGTTGGCTTATCAGCAAATTTCAGCCTTCCTTCCTTTAGTGCTTGTTGAACGAGATCCATGAAAAGGAAACATTGTGAGGTTTTATGTTCCAAAAAATTATGGTATTTACAAAAACCTCTTTTCTTTCTTTGTTCTAAAGGAGGCAATTTTGCCCCTGGGGGCACTATCATCTGGCCATCTTTAACTAATAGATCAAATATTTTGTCACATTTGGATATGTCAAAACTATAAGTTTTCTTAGGAAATTTATCGTTGTTTTTCTCAGGCTCTACAGGATTTTTCCCTTTGATGGCGCTAGCAATTTACAAGAATATGGTGGTCCTTGTTTTAATTCTGATAAATCTATTTCGCCTTCTTCGACATCTATAGGATCATTAGATATCTCTGGATCGTTATCATCCATTTCGACATAGGCTACCCTTTATCGTCGATGTGTTTTGGCAGCTTTAGCTTTCTCAGCTTTAAGGCATTCTACTTGTCGAACTCTATCAGCCAATTGGGCCATATCTCTTAGGTATTATGTATCTAACTTTTTCCTAATCGAGTAATCCAGGCCCCCTGCTGCTATTTCGACCAATTCATTCTCAGGAACTTGCGTAAAGCATCTGGCTTTGAGTAATCGAAACCTATTTAAATATTCATCAATTGGCTCTGTAAACCTTCTTTTTACACTAGCCAATTCTTTTAGACTTATCTTGGTTTGACCCATGTAGAATTGTTCATGGAACAATCTTTCCAATTGGTTCCAGTTGTGGATCGAATCGGCTGGAAGGGTGGTGAACCAAGTGAAAGCATTCTTTGTCAGGGAACTTGGGAAATATTTGATTCTAAGATTTTCGTTGTTTGTTATTTCCCCGGCCTCTATCAAATATCTAGCCACGTGTTCGACAGTGGACTCTGTCGTATCCCCTGAAAATTTAGTAAACTTTGGCACCTTTCCCCTAGGTGGTAAGTCTGTTTGCAGAATATATTCTGATAATAGGGATGTGAAGTTTGGCCTATAAAAACCAATGTTCATCCCGTTTTGAATCATAATCCTTTCGATCATGGCAGTTAGATTATTGTTTGTCCCGTAATTTTGGTGTCGAACTTGCTGTATTAATTCGTCAGCGTTTTGATTTCTATTAACCATAATAACTCCTTGATCGATTTCTCTAGGGTTTCATGGTATTTCCACCATTAGTTGTTCTATTTCCGCTCTAGGAATCTGGGGGTTTGGATTAACGGTCAAATCCTCTTCCATGATTACCCCTTGATTTTCTCTTGTTGGTATTCTCTGGGGTTGTCGAACAACTTGGGGTACCCCGAAGAATTCAGCCATGCGCGTTATTTGTGCTGCCATTTGTTGATTCGACTGCGTAGCAGTCTGAATGAGGGGGTTTAGCATTGTACTTAGAGTTTGTGCTAACATTTGTACCATGTCATGATTACTTTCGTCCATCTATTGCCTCAAAATCGATGTCAAAACATTTGTGAGGCTAGGTATTGTATGAGATGGCCCTCCTAAGAATTGGTTTCGACTGGCTCCAGACCCATGTAATAGCGATGTTGCATTCACCAAAGGTTCTGAAAAAGTGGAAGCAGCATTCATAAGGCTAGCCATTTCAGTAGTTGGCATGCCATATGGCTGTTCTCGACCCATCCAGGTGGTCGAAAATCCTGGGGGCACAACTGATCGAGATCCTAGATTTACCCTTGGTGGAGGCGTTCCTAAGGGACCTCTTGGACCTACATACGAAAGTAAGGGTCCAGTTTGATTTGTGGTTAGCGTCGGTATTGATCCAACGGAGGTTGGGATATTCCCTTCGACGGCAGTAGTAACCACTGTTCCTGTGACTGGTAGAGGTATTTCTCCATGGTTTGGCTCGTTAGCCATACTACTCTCGCTATTTTTCTTCCTAACAGTACACTCGTTGGTTACTCTACCACTTCTTAATAACATGCAACGTTATAACTGTTCAGGAAAAACACAATAACATACACAAGATTTAAAAATTAAAAAAAAAATAGCAACGTCCCACCGGGTGTGCCAATTTGTTTACCGTTGTTTTTGGTAAACAACCGCTGATCTCCAAAAAGGAAAGTTCTTTTTGGTTTACTTACGGGATCGATCAGATTAATCCCAGAACATATGCTAATTTTTATGTAAGACAGATAAGCAGGAAGAACGCACGTTCGGCCCAGAGAAAAGATGTTTGAGATTTTGGAAAAGTAGGCAGAAATGTAGAAATGGAGGTAAAGAAGCAAGAAAGATAACTTTGCAAGATAAGATTAAAGCAATGTAAAATACTTTCATTAATAAAAAGAGGTGTTTCCAACGTACATTTCTCAGTTTTATCCTTTCTCACGCAGCGGTTACTTGGACAATGTTTGAGTGACTAGTACAATAGGTTGAACACACTTAAAAACTACACAAGTTTCCTAATTTATACTAAAAACTAAGTAACTGTCGAGGGATCATTCTACGCTAAGATGAATACAAGTGTCTTCTTCATGTCCCTCGACCTATGGCTTTCAGCCATGTTGCTTCTTCTTAGCCGCTGGCGAAACTGCCTTTCCCTCCAATAATTCAAAATTCAAATATCTCTCGTATCATGTGTCAAAGCGAGGATACTTTCTCTCAGTCGAAGGACATAAGTCCTCTTCAGTCAAAAAGACCTAAAAGTGAGCCCTGGTCGAAGGCTCAAATATAACTTAGATATTTTTCCTAAGTTATTTCATACGTCGAACATTCTTCTTGGCTTGGTTTATTCCAGTTTTTTGGTCTAAAAGACCAAATATAGTAAGTGTCGAATTTGGGAGCCAACAATCATGCACATATTTCTTGCATTTGTTATGCATATCCAGGTGCCTTACCCAACTTCTTTACTTCGTTCAGCAAGCTGACTCATCACTACAACACTCTGGCTAATTTCAAAAAGAAGATGGACAACTTAGAACAGGAGAATCGCGAGCTGCGCGAAGAAGTTTCTGCTTTGAAGGACGGCATGGCCAATCTAACTGCTTTGATGGAAGCTCTGGTGGCTGCTCAGTATCAGCCACCGAGTGTTCAACCTCAACCAACAAGGGCAAGTACTGAAGTTCCGACTGTTCCTGTATCCTCTACTTCGGCTGTTGTTCAAAACCGTATGCCTCAAAGTTATCCATGGGGAATGCCAGAAAATTTTGCATCTGAAGGTTTCAATCTTGGCCCTCAAGATGCTCCAGTGGTTCAGATTGTTGTTACTCATGCACCTCCTGTGGTGCATACTGTTCCTGCTGCACCTCCTTCGGTGAATTTGGTTCCGTTTGTTAATGATGATGTGTGTCGTCCTTTCCCTCCGCCGAGTGAAGACTTGGGTCTTTATGACAGAATGGATGATTTTCAAGAGCAGTTTGATAGAATGCAAAGAGAGATGAAGGCTCTTAGGGGAAAAGAGCTATTTGGGCAGAATGTGAATGAGTTGTGTTTGGTCCCGAATGTAAAGATACCTGCTAAGTTCAAGGTCTCAGAATTTGAGAAGTATAAGGGCAACACTTGCCCTCTTGCTCACTTGGTGATATACGTAAGAAGAATGTCTACCCACACCGATGATCAGCGTCTGCTGATTCACTTTTTTCAGGATAGTTTGACCGGCGCAGCGTTGAAATGGTATATGAGCTTGGACAGCGCCAACATCCATACTTTTAATGATTTGGGAGAAGCATTCATCAAACAATACAAGTACAATATGGACATGGCGCCCGACCATGACCAACTTAGGGCCATGGTTCAGAAAGACAGGGAATCGTTCAAAGAGTATGCGCAGAGATGGCGCGAGGTAGCCGCCCAAGTGATTCCTCCCATGGAAGAGAAAGAAATGATTAAGATTTTTCTGAAGACATTGGGCGCTTTCTACTATGAAAGGATGGTAGCAAGCCCACCAGGTGATTTTACAGAGATGGTAGGAATAGGTGTCCGCCTAGAAGAAGCTGTAAGAAAAGGCCGTTTGACGAAGAGTGAAGGATCCGGAGGTGAAGAATCCATCTTATGGGTTTACCAAGAAGAAAGAGGGGGACGCAAATGTTGTTATACAAGAGAGGATGGTAAATGCTCCTAGAAGGAATTATCAGCATCACCAGCAAGTCGCCTCAGTTACTCCTGTAATGAGTGTCATTCTGACTACTGTTGCTTATCAAAGACAGTCCCAGCAGGGGAACCAAGGGAATAATCATAGAAGGGAGAACTATGACCCTATTCCCATGAGCTATGTAGAACTACTACCAGCATTGATTCAGAAGAAGTTAGTCCAGACACGACCACCTCCCGTTGTACCATCACCATTGCCTTGGTATTACAAAGCAGATCAAATGTGTTCTTTTCATCATGGAGCACCAGGGCATAGTGTTGAGAATTGTTATCCTTTGAAGACTGAAGTGCAAAAGTTGGTGAAGTCTGGAATTTTATCTTTCAAAGAAATGGGACCTAATGTGAAAGACAACCCCCTACCCAAACACGGGGGAGTAAATGCTATAAATATGGTGGCCGGTTTTCCAGGCGACTTCCGGATTTTTGACATTAATCTGGTTAAAGGAGATTTAGTGAAAATGCATGCAAACCACTATGAATTCATCTACTATACGCATGACCACACCGGTTATGTTGTCTGCAGTATAGACATACAGGGTTGCGAGAAGATAAAGGATGATTTATAGGAGATGTTGGATGAGGGTTTAATCCATATAATCAGGCCTAGGGAAGAGTATTAAGAGAAAGTGAATGTGGTTTCTGGATGTCCTGGTGAATTCAGAATTTTTGATGTGGAGTATTTGAATGAGGATCTCGTGCAGTTGCATGCTACCTTCTGCCGTACTGCTGGTCAGGTGGAACACCAATATAGGTCTTGCATAGTTTGCTGTTGAGACCCCCGAGGATGTTCTATTGTGAGGGAAGGTGTTCAGTTGTTGTTAGACAATGGAACTATCAAGATCACAGTTTAGAGAGATGATTATCATTAGATTGATATGGTTGAAGTTTGTTTAATGGAAGAAGAGTCAGAGGAAGAGTATGCCTCCGCGGATGAGTATTTCTCTTCAGATGAAGATTTGTTTTCCAGAAATGACTTTTTGATGTTTGGTTGTGTTGAGGAAGGGGTAAACGTTATTGTACCTTGTTTTGGTGCACCCGCTCATCTTGAAGTGGAGTACCATAGCAAACCAGTTGTTACCCCATTGGTAATTAGTTTGCCAGATCCTACTCCCTACAAATCAGATAAGGTTGTGCCTTACAAATACAACGCTACGATCTTAGAAGATGGGGTGGAAGTTCCTATCCGGCCAATGCCTGATGTTGGAAATATAGCTGAAAATAGAAGAGTGACCCGTAGCAGTTGTGTGTTTGCGCCGGTTGTACGAAGAGATGTTGTTGCTGGAAAGAAAATTGCTGAGAATGATGAGCCTAAGAAGGCTACAAGAGAGACTAGTGGAGCTACATTAGAGAAAGAAGTGGATGATATTTTGAAGATAATTAAGATGAGCGACTACAGAATTGTAGATCAGCTGCTGCAAACTCCTTCAAAGATATACATCCTAGCTTTATTGATGAATTCCTCTGCTCATAGAGAATCATTGATGAGAGTACTAGACCAACCTTTTGTGGAGAGTGACATGCCATTAGATCAATTCAGCAGCGTAATTGGAAACATTACGTCATGTAATAACTTAAGTTTCTGCGATTATGAGTTACCAGATGAAGGGAGGAATCATAACCTGGCCCTCCACATATCTATGAACTGCAAGAATGATTCGCTGTCCAATGTGCTAATTGATAATGGATCCGCGTTGAATTTTATACCGAGGAGTACACTCATGAAGTTAAAGTATCAAGGAGCACTTATGCGCCCGAGTGGCATCATTGTGAAGGCATTTGATGGGTTGAGGAAATATGTCATTGGTGAAGTGGACTTACCCATCCATATAGGACCATATTTGTTCCTGATAACCTTCCAGGTCATGGACATTATTTCCGCATATAGTTGTTGCTAGGACGGCCATGGATACTCGAAGCAGGGGCTGTCACTTCAACTCTGCATCAGAAGCTAAAATTTGTGTGTGAAGGGAAGGTAGTGTTCGTAAATGGGGAGCAGGCGTTGTTGATATCCCATCTATCCTCTTTCAGTATTGTAGAAGCGGATGAGGCTGCTATTAGAACCTAGTTCCAAGCCCTATCCATTGACAACTTAAGGAGAAATGAGAATTTTGTGGTTTCGCTGAAGAACGCGCAGCAGGTTGTGCGCAATGGTCATAATACAGTTTGGGGACGACTTGTGGATCCACCTGTTTACAAGAACAGAACTGGTTTGGGTTTCTCTCTGAAGATTGGTAAAGGAGAAGGTTTGAAGTCAAAGTCTACTGTGAACAGTTATCAGGATGTTTTCCGCAGTGGAGGCTACCTCCATCCCATTGATTCTGGAATTAATGATGTCGAAGAGGATGAAGCAGAGCAGGAAATACCGAATTATGTGACGCATGGAGTCCGAGTTCAGAACTGGGTCACCATTGATGTTCCTTCTTGCATACATGTTTCAAAGTAATTTGTTTTGTTAATCTGTTTCTTTCTTTTGATAAGCTTTCACTCTGCCCAAGGTGAAAGTATTGTATGGGCTTATCTGTTTGCTTTGACTTTTAAGATCATTAATAAAATTTGTCTTTGCTTCCCAAATTATGTATTTATTTTCTGCTTTTTCTTGGGAAATGGTAATAATAAAAAAAACCTTTCAAAATAAATAATAACTGAAAATTAATCTGCATGATCACTTGTTATATGTGTCAGTTTCTAAAAGCAATCATAAACCATATGTGCAGATTAATTAAAAAACCCGTTGAATACAGTGACTCTGCACCCTCTCCCAACTTTGAATGTCCTGTGTTTGGGGCTGAAGAATAAGATTATGATGAGATTCCAGAAGAGGTCTCACAGTTGCTTGAGCACGAGGAAAATACCATTCAACCATATAAGGAGCCTTTGGAAGTGATCAATTTGGGTTCAGAAGAAGATCCGAAGGAAGTCAAGATTGGAGCATCGTTGCATCCTGATGTGAAGAGCGGGTTGATTGAGTTGTTGAAAGAGTATGTGGATATTTTTGCTTGGTCTTATCAAGATATGCCTGGTCTAGATACAGATGTTGTCGAGCATCGTTTGTCGTTGAAGCCGGAATGTCCGCCAGTTAAACAAAAGTTGAGAAGAACCCACCCAGATATGGCAGTAAAAATCAAAGAGGAGGTCCTAAATCAGATTAATGTTGGTTTTCTTGGGATGTCAGTGTATCCTCAATGGATTGCTAATATTGTCCCAATACTGAAAAAAGACAGAAAAGTCTGCATGTGCGTAGATTACAGAGATCTAAATAAAGCTAGTTCAAAAGATGATTTCCCATTGCCTCACATTGATATGTTAGTGGATAACACAGCAAAATTCAAAGTATTATCGTTCATGGACGTATTTTCCGGGTATAATCAAATAAGAATGACTCCAGAGGACATGGAAAAAACAACATTTATCATACCCTGGGGAACATTTTGTTACAGAGTGATGCCTTTCAGGTTGAATAACGCTGGTGCAACGTACCAGAAGGCTATGACGACCCTATTCCATGGTCTGATGCACAAAGAAATCGAAGTATATGTTGATGATATGATTTCCAAATCCCAGACTGAAGAAGGGCATATAAAATATTTGTTGAAGTTGTTTCAGCATTTGAGGAAGTATCGTCTCCGCTTGAATCCAAATAAATGCACCTTCGGTGTTAGATTGGGGAAATTGTTGGGTTTCATTGTTAGCCAGAAAGGAATTGAAGTTGACCCTGATAAAGTCAAAGCAATTTAAGAAATGCCAGCGCCAAGAACTGAAAATAAAGTCAGAGGTTTCCTCGGGCGTTTGAATTATATTTCCAGATTTATTTCCCACATGACTGCAACATGTGAACCAATCTTTAAGTTGTTAAAGAAAGATCAAGATTGTGTGTGGACGGATGACTGTCAAAAGGCATTTGAGAGTATTAAAGAATATATTCTTGAACCTCCTATCTTGCTCCCTCCCGTAGAAGGAAGACCATTGATTATATATCTAACAGTGTTAGATAAATCCATGGGTTGTATTCTGGGACAACAGGATGAAACAGGGAAGAAAGAGTTCTCCATTTATTATCTCAGTAAAAAATTCATTGATTGTGAGTCGCGGTATTCCACGCTAGAAAAGACATGTTGTGCTTTGGCCTGGGCGGCAAAGCGGTTGCGGCAGTATATGTTGAATCATACCACTTGGTTGATCTCCAAAATGGATCCAATCAAGTATATTTTTGAAAAGCCTGCTCTTACTGGGAGAATTGTCTGCTGGCAGATGTTGTTATCTGAATATGATATTGAGTACCACACTCAAAAGGCTATTAAAAGTAGTGTGTTGGCAGATTACCTTGCTCACCAACCGGTGGAAGATCATCAGTCTGCAGAATATGAATTCCCCGATGAGGATGTGATGTTCCTGAAAGTGAAACATTGTGATGAATCATTGCCTAAGGAAGGCCCTGACCCTGAATATCGTTGGAGTATGATTTTTGATGGAGCGGTGAATGCTTATGGTAAAGGAATTGGTGTTATGATTGTCACTCCTTATGGATCGCACATTCCTTTTACTGCAAGGTTAACATTCGATTGCACTAATAATATGGCAGAATATGAGGCTTACATCATGGGTCTTGAGGAAGCTATTGATCTCAGAATCAAAATTCTAAATGTGTATGGTGATTCAGCTTTGGTGATTGTGATCAGTGGGAATGAGAACTGACTATTTTGGAATGCTGGTTCGCGTTTGCGTTTGTTTTTGCAAAATGTCGCGGTAAGCAAGAGTCACCACCGTCTTTTATTTTATCCAACAAGGAAAGGGCAAAAGCATAGAAAAATTCCTTTTTGAGATATTTCTCGGGTTCAGGAGGTATATTATAGAAAGGGAAGGTGTTAGCACTCTTTCTATCCGTGGTTATCCATGGGCTCTTAGGTACTTGCTCATTGTGTTTTCAAAAGTTTACTTTTCTTTGTGATTGTGGGTTTGAAAAGAGTTTTTTGTTTGAAAGGGGTGTAAGTGCGAAAAGTTTTGTTTTGTTTTAAAAGGAGCAAGTACTTAAGAACCATCTACCTACTCAAAAAGGAATTAATCTGTACAAGTTTCCTTTAGACAATGCTAGCCCACTATTGATGAGTAGGTAGCATCGTCATTGGAGTTTTGAGGGTCAATTCGATTAAGGGACGTGTGGTCACTAAAGCAATGTTAGGACGCCTTAGCGGTAACCCTAATGTCTTAGATCATTTTATCCGAGGAAACCATTTCGAGGAAACTATGATCTTTGGACAAGAGGACGACCTCTAAAACTTCCTATACTCAATGACCATGTTCGAGGCAACCAAGTGAGGTGTACCCTAAGAGTGGTATGTGCAAGTGTGTTAGTTCGGTTAATTTTATCTGTACATGTTATGGGTGAGCTATATTGATTTTAGGTTAAAGATTGATCTTGTCATGCATTGCCTATTTATCAAACATCTAACAGTTAATATTGTTCGAGAATTAAATTACGGGAAATTGAATCTAAGCTATTACAAGGCGTCGGGTATTTACATCGCCAAAGACAAACCCTTCAAAATTAAATTGCGAAAAGTAAATAAAAGTGATAAATAAATAAATAAAATCCTAAGTTAAAAACTATTACATTCCCGAAGCAGTTACAATATTGGATAAAAATAACACGCGTGCGAGAAAAGTAAATCGGAGTGTTTTTAGGGTTTTGACCCTTTTTTAAGAAAGAAAGAGATTTTTTGTTATTTTGAATTAAACAAAAATTAAGTCTAAGTTAATAATGGAATCAATTAATTAAATGAAAATATTTTTGTTTTTTTATTTATTTTATAATTAAGGAAATAAAATAAGAATGGTTAAAAATATTAAAAACCTAATATTCTAATTTGATTTTAATTTATTGCAAAATATTGAAATTATACCTAATTAGAAACTAAATTAATTAAATTATTTATTTACAAATAAAATAGTGAAATTAATAAAGGTATTATTTTTTTTGGGTTTTTCTGATTTTATGAAAAAAAGTTAATTGGTTAATTTTTAATAATAATAATAATAATAGTTAACAAAATAAATAAATAAGGAAAAAGAAATAAAATGTAAAAGAAATACTCAGGGGGTGTGGGCCTGAATTTGATGGGGAGATTAGCAAAATCCAGGCCCAATTTCAATCAGCCTGCTTTGACTTTTCCAGTTTTCTATGCGTGCATTGACTAGGGTTCATAGTGAACCTTCAATCTGGATCTTTGGATTTGCCTTGTGGGCCACTTGGCATTTGAGATCTGGAGGCATATGATAATCCACGCTTGCTGAGTCACATAGAATAACCTGAAACAAAATTGTAACAAAGTTTTGGGGGACCTGGGATTCGTACCCAGGTCCCAATGGTATCATGCACTAACACCTTGCCAACTGAGCCATTGGTTCTTTTTGTTAATGGGATAATCAATAAACATTATATTGACAAGTCAATTAATTATGCTAAAAATAAAATAAAAAAACGCGCAATTTGTTTGAATTGTCCAATGAAGCTAGGACACGTCTTCGTCTTCTTTAACGAAGACTAGTTCGTTTACCTGCGGATTTTATTCCGCAACTAAATCCATGGCATCATCCTATAATGAGCTACAGGCCATATAAACGCCAATGGAGACCATCACTGCACTCGTCTCTCTCCCCTGATCATCCATATACCCATCATTAGTCTCAATTTATCCTGCATCAAAAATGCCTAAAAAGCAAGAACAAGAACCCTAGCTTTGGATACAGGATTATAATCCACGAAAACAAAATTAAATATTACAGAATCATTGGAAATTGAATGGCAAGTATGAATATACAAGAAAATTGGCAAAAAAGTACAAGAATGATGAGTTACATTTTCATGTACAGGGCTTGGTTCGTGGACACTTACAGCGAGTTTAAGGTGATGAGAAGGCTTGGTTTTGATTGGTATCGCTTCAGGGGATTGCCAGCAAGGGATTAGTGTCAAGCTTTTGCTTTGAATCGAGCTCTAAGGTGGATTTCAGATTCCAAGTTTTCAAGCTTTTTTTCAAAGTTTGTTTTGTCGTTTCTGCAGTTCTTTTGGCGTGTTCTTGCTATGCCTGGCTTGTGTGTACATAAGGGAATCAGTTTAGGTTAAAATTTGGGCCTTAATCCATGAATATTGAATATTGGAGATTTGATTTTGATCACCATTATCAAGTTTCCAAAGATGGCTCAAATCAATTATTTTGTGCACTATAAGGCACGATTCGGATTTGGTTTAGTGTATCTTGACAATGAAGACCTATAATGACCACAAGAATCTCATTACATCAATTTTTAGATTTTATTTGATTTAATATTGATTTAAAATGAATTAAATCAATAAAAATTAAATAAAATAGAAAAATAAATGAATGGCCATGAAATTAAAGATGGGACACGTGTGTGGCATGACAAGACCATATCAAGTGGAAAAAAGTGGACCCTTTTGTCAAAAATTGGAGTTTTGAGGATAGTTGACTTTTGGTCATTTTGGAAAAGTGCCCAACTTCCACAATGCATAACTTCTTCAATGTTGAACGTTTGGAGGCGTTCTTGGACTTTTTAGAAACCTTGAGATGTCCTCTAACCAACCCTTTTTGTCTCATATCATTTTGATCTTCCATGCTCAAGTTATAAGCTTTGGAAAAAAAGGTGTTTTTGTTGACTTTCAAAAATGACCTATAATGTCCAAATTTGTAACTTTTTGTGAGAGCATTTCTTGATCTTGGGGTGTGAAGATGGATTGTATTACATTGCATCCTCTTCAAAATGAGATTTGTATGGGTCATTTCTCATAAAGTATGAGAAAGTTATGCTTGGTCAAAGTTGAGTTGACTTTTCCTACAAAACCCTAATTTAGCAACTTTTGAATCTTGATGAATCTTGAGCAATCCTTGATGAATCATGATCAACCCTTGATAAAATGATGAACTATCCTTCAAAATGAGAATGTTGACAAAAAATCTTGAAGTTTGACTGTATTTGGGATACAATTGACTTTTGCCCTAGCACAGTCGATTCTTGGGCCTCTTGAGCAATTGACTGACCAAACTTCCTCTGCAAGGCCTGAAATTTGATATGGATGAGCTTAATAACATATTAAGACATTGGGAATCACTTTAGGCCATTTGGATATGAGGACCTTAATGCAACACAAAACCCTAATTTTGAATTGACTGCCTTAGGAGGTGATTTGATTGTCCAACCCTTGAGCCAACTTGAACACTTGGAGATGATTCTTGACATGTCTTGAGAAATATGGGAGGGCAAATTTTGGGGTACAATAGTTGCCCCTGTTCAATCTTCTTAGACCTGGGGATATAGATTGGCGTTCGGGCCTTTCGTGATCCGAAGGTGGAAGATGATTGAACACTAGAGTGCCTAGAAATTTGCACTCGCATGAAGTAGTATTTGTCTTGTGATGTCGGGAATGGGCTTACACATGCCATATGGAGATTGATGATGGGAGATGGGCTTAACGATGCCATCCGAAGGAGTGTCTATCGCGTAATAGATTCCTTAGCGAGAGCTTGTATACCTGTTGTTAAGGGAGATTCCGCTGGGGAATGTTGTTCTCTGTCTTAGGAGAAATAGAAATTTAGGAGCTTCGGTCGTCCATTATTATACTGTGGAATCATCTCTGTTGAAGAGGTGAGAGTGAACTACTATTTGGTCGTAACCCAGGCTTCATAGTGATAAGACTGACTGCTATTTGGTCGTGATCCAGGCCTTACAGTGACTTACTGGGGAGATGAGATTAAACTTGCTATCCGGTCGTAACCCAGGCTTTGCAATACCTCACTTCTTATCTGGTCGAAATCCAGGCTTTAGAACAAATCAAGTGGTTATCCGGTCGCCTCCGGGTTTCAACTTGAATTTAGGGCATACTAATATCCGGCCGACTCCGGGCTTCTTAGTAACTGTCCATGTAAACTGCTATTTGGTATGAATCCAAGCTTCATAGTGTCTTGTACCACTATCTGGTCGTAATCCAGTCTTCACAATACCTCACTTCTTATCTGGTTGAAATCCAGGCTTCAGAACAAATCAAGTGGTTATCCAGTCGCATCCGGGCTTCCTTTTGACTGTTGGGTTTACTAGTATCCGGTTGAATTCGGGCTTCACAGTAACTGGCTGGGTAAACTGTTATCTGGTTGTAATTCAAGCTTCACAGTGTCCCTTAATGTTATCTGGTCGTAATCCAGTCTTCGCAATGTATCATACCACTATCTGGTCGAAATCCAGGCTTCGTAGTATTCTTGGTTGCTATCTGGTCGTAATCCAGTCTTCACAATGTATTATACCATTATCTGGTCGAAATCCAGGCTTCGTAGTATTCTTGGTTGCTATCTGGTCGTAATCCAGTCTTCACAATGTATTATACCATTATCTGGTCATAATCCAGGCTTCAAGGTCTTGTATTGCTTTCTGGTCGTAATCCAGGCTTCACAATAACTTGTTGAGGTGTTATCCGGTCGTGATCCGGGCTTCAAGGCTTGTGTTTATGATATACCACTATCTAGTCGAATCCAGGCTTTGCGGTGCTTACTGAGCTGTTATTCGGTCGTAATCCAGGCTTCACGGCTCACTGGGGAATAAACTATTATCCAGTCGTTCTCCGGGCTTCATAGCATACTTTTGAGAGATATCACTATCTGGTCGTAATCCAGGCTTCGCGGTAGTCTGATATTGTTATTCGGCCGTAACCCGGGCTTCACAATATGCTGTAGAAATCAAGATACTATCCGGTCGTACCCGGGTTTCATAATTTGAATTTTGATTGTATCTTTCCTGAAAGGTAAAGGTTAGTTGTATGTAATGCATGATATGCATCAGGCAATGATGTTCTCAAAATAAATGAGATTTGTATTGTATGATGCGTATGTGCATGTAGCATGATGTATGGATATGTAATATTTTAGCTGGGGAAAATAAATCCCGGAGCTGCTGGAGAATAGAGTTGAGTTCTTCGTTTCCGCTGGGGATGATGAATGAAGATGATAAACCTGTAGGAGAGGATAACTCCGTTGGGGAATAAACTGATGAGGAGATTACTGAGGGGAATTACTCTGTGGGGAAGATATGCTCTGTTGAGGATTTTAACGATAAACTCTTGTCGGGGATTCTTTTGATAAGATCTGTCGGGGATTTTAATGATGAACTCCGTTGGGGATGGATTACCGTTGCTGGTGATATAGAATCTGTTGAGGATTGAATTCCTGCTTGGGGAAAGAAAGAACTTTGTTGGGGATGGTCTTTCAGTTGCAACTTGCTGAGGATAACCCAGTTAGACTCTCGTGGGGATAAACCTCTGAATTTGGCTGGGGAGATTTATTTGCGCTCTGCAGGGGACAAGCTTCCAGAGTCTTCTGGGGAAGATGGTTCAACTTTGTCGGGGAAGCTTTTTTAGACTACGCTGGGGAAATGGCTCCACTATGGGTATCTTGTATTCCACCGGGGAACATTCTTATACTTTGTTGAGGAATATTAAGACTGTCGGGGATGCTCTTATGCTTGCTGGGGAATATTCTTATACTCCGTTGGGGAATATTAAGACCTTCTTGGAGATACCAAACCTTTTTAGGGGTGATGCTAGATTAACTCTACTTGGGGAGAGTATTGCTGATTTGTACATAGCTGCAAGTCTCAGCTGAGAGATCTACCATTACTGTTTTACTCTGCGGGGAGTGACGGTATCTTGGTCATATTCTTCAGCTGAACCTACCTTGGTACCTTGGTGGATAGAGCAACTAGACAGTTCGGACAATTCTTATTGTCCCTGCTTCTGATATCACCCGTAATCCGTCCTTTGTTTCACATGTAAATATTTATGAGCAGCAATTAATGTCAAATGCATATATCAAAAATTTACATTGGACGTTCTTTGCAAAACAAAACAGATAAAGGAAAAACAGTTTGAAATTTGTCTGAAAATGAATTTGTATTGATTTTGAAGTTTGGCCTGTAAATAGGAGTTTTTGTACAAGAGGCTGACGTCCTAGTAGGAGAACGCCGCCGAACAAATAGAATTCATAAAATTTATGAAAAAGAAACAAAACAGCTATGTGAATAATCCCACTAGGTTCCAACTCTGCTATTGCCTTTATGTCCTCAAGCATCTCATCACTTTGCTTCTTAGTTGAAGATGAATCTGTTTGATTAGTGTCGTCCGAGCTTGATAGTTGATACTGAAGTCTGGATGCGAGGTGATCCAATGAGACATAGTGTTACGCTTTAATCCCTAACTTTTGCCCGGACCTCCCTTTCGGGTGTTTAGTCCACCGGGATACCCATTTTTGCCCAAGCCGCCTTTTCAGGTTTTCGACTTGCCGGGTGTACAGATTCTTTATTTTCATCCCTTATTTTTGCCTGAACCCTTTTGGTTCGTCGGGAAGCCCTTATTTTTGCCTAGGCCAGTCAACCTAGTGGGTCTTTGATTATACGTAATATATTTTCACTATGTCTGCATTGACGGGGTGAGGAAGGTCGTCACCATCCATGGTGGTTAGAATCATAGCTCCTCCTGAGAAAATATTCTTAACCACAAATGGCCCTTCGTAAGTAGGGGTCCATTTGCCCCTGGGATCACCTTGAGGTAAGATAATGCACTTGATTACCAGGTTCCCAACTTGATACTCTTGTCGTTTAACTTTCTTGTTAAATGCCTTGATCATCCGTTTTTGGTACGTCTGACCATGACAAATAGCAGTAAGTCTCTTTTCGTCAATTAGGTTCAGTTGATCGAGCCGGGTCTGAATCCAGTCATATTCGCTCAAACCTGCATCCTTCATGATTCAGAGAGAGGGTATCTGAACTTCAATGGGCAAGACTGCCTCCATACCATAAACCAAGGAATAGGGTGTTGCCCCGGTTAACGTCCGCGTTGAGGTGCGGTATCCATGAAGAGAAAATGGTAACATCTCGTGCCAATCTTTTTATGTCACTGTCATCTTCTGCACAATCTTCTTAATGTTCTTATTAGCCGCTTCGACAGCCCCATTCATCTTCGGCCGGTAGGGAGAAGAGTTATGATGTTGTATTTTGAATTGCTCGCAGAGCTCAGTGATCATCTTGTTGTTGAGATTGGTACCATCGTCCGTAATGATCCTCTCTGGTACACCGTATCGACAAATCAGATTGTGCCGAATGAACCGTGCCACGATGTTCTTGGTTACGGTAGCAAAGGAAGCTGCTTCAACCCACTTTGTAGAGTAATCAATCGCTACCAGAATGTAACAATGCCCGTTGGATGCAGTAGGTCTGATCTCGCTGATCATATCAATGCCCCACATTGCAAAAGGCCAAGGTGTCGTTAAAACATTCAGAGGAACTGGAGGTATGTGCACCTTATCAGCATAGACCTAGCACTTGTGGCATGTCCGGGAATGCTGATAACAGTTGGCTTCCATTGTGGACCAATAGTATCCTGCCCGTAGGATTTTCTTTGCCATGGTATGTCCACTGGAATGGGTTCCGAAGGTACCTTCATGTAACTCTGTCATGATCCTTTCTACTTCATTTTTATCCACACAACGCAGCAAGGTTGAATCATGGTTACGCTTGTAAAGAATGTCATTGTTGATGAAGAACTTTGCCGCGAACCTCCTCAGAAACTTATTATCATTAACAGATGCACCCCCGGGGTATTCCTGAGCTTCAAGGTACCTTTTTACTTCGTGAAACCATGGCTTTTCTGTTACCTCTTCAGTCTCAAGATCACAGCAATGTGCAGGTTCGTCCAATCTTTCAATAATGATCCGGGAGCCTCGTTGTCCCAATTGACTCTGAACATAGAATACATCGTAGCTAGCGCGTCTTCCAACTGATTCTCCTCTCTAGGGAAGTGTTCAAAGGTGATCTCCTCAAAATGGGGAAGCAATGTCAACACATACTCCTTATAAGGAATAAGATTTGGGTGTTTCGTATCCCACTCGCTTTTGATCTGACTGATCACGAGAGCGGAATCTCCGAAGACACTCAGAAACTTAATCCTTAGATCAATTGCAGCTCGAAGACCCATGATGCACGCTTCATACTCCGCCGTGTTGTTGGTGCAGTTGAAACATAGTCGAGCGATGAATGGAGTATGAGAGCCTTTAGGAGATATAATCACGGCACCAATGCCATTACCCAAAGTGTTCGAAGCTTCATCAAAGTACATAGACCATCGGGATCCTTCCTCAGGTCCTTCATCCGGTCCAGGTGTCTCACAGTCAGTTATCAACATGATATTCTCATCCGGGAATTCAAAGTTCATAGACTGGTAATCATCCACTGCCTGATGTGCCAAATGGTCTGCCAACACACTTCCTTTGATCTCCTTTTGAGTCGTGTACTGGATGTCATACTTAGTCAAGATCATCTGCCATCTCGCTATTCTTCCGGACAAGGAAGGTTTTTCGAAGATATACTTGATTGGATCCATCTTTGATATCAATAGAGTGATGTGAGTCAGCATATACTGTCTCAACCGGTGAGCAGCCCATGCCAAAACGCAGCAAGTTTTCTCGAGCAGTGAGTATCGGGTCTCACAGTCGGTAAAACTTTTGCTAAGGTAGTAAACTGCATGCTCTTTTCGGCCAGACTCATCATGCTGCCCCAATACACACCCCATTGAGTTATCGAGTACATTCAAGTATAAGATCAGAGGTCTCTCTTCAACTGGTGGCATCAGGATGGGTGGCTCTTGGAGATATTCTTTGATCCTTTCGAAAGCGGCCTGGAATTCATCGTTCCAACATACTACTTGATCTTTCTTCAGCAGCTTGAAGATTGGCTCACAAGTAGCAGTCAGATGCGAGATGAATCGGGCAATGTAGTTCAGTCGTCCCAGAAAGCCTCTGATCTCTTTCTCTGTTCTGGGAGCTGGCATCTCTTGTATGGCTTTCACCTTGGCAGGGTCCACTTGAATACCTTTGTCGCTTACAACGAAACCCAGTAGCTTACCAGACCTCACCCCGAAGGTGCATTTGTTCGGGTTCAACCTTAGCTTGTACAACTTCAACCTGTCAAAAAGTTTATGCAGATGGTCAAGGTGTTCTTCCTCAGTCTGGGACATTGCAATCATATCGTCGACGTATACTTCAATCTCATGGTGGATCATGTCATGAAACAAAGCAACCATGGCACGCTGATACGTTGCCCCAGCGTTTTTCAACCCAAAAGGCATGACCTTGTAGCAAAAGGTACCCCACTGAGTAACAAAAGTTGTCTTCTCCATGTCTTCGGGAGCCATTTTTATCTGATTATAACCGGAGAACCCATCCATAAAGGAGAATACCTTGTGCTGAGCGGTGTTGTCAACCAGAACGTCAATATGAGGTAGGGGAAATCATCCTTGGGGCTTGCCCTGTTCAAATCCCTGTAGTCAACACACATTCAGACCTTACCATCTTTTTTCGGCACTGGAACCACATTGGCAACCCACTGAGGGTAAGAAGTTACTGCTAGAAAACCGGCGTCAAACTGTTTCATAACCTCGGCCTTAATTTTCTCAGACATCTCTGGGCGCATACGGCAAACCTTTTATTTTACTGGAGGACAGTCTTCCTTGGTAGGCAGGCGATGGACCACAATATCAGTATCTAAACCAGGCATATCTTTGTAAGACCAGGCAAAGATCTCGACATAGTCACGCAGCATCTGAATCAATCGTTGTTTCACACTAGGCTCCAGATTGGCACCAATCTTGACTTCCTTCTTGTCTGTCTCAGTATCCAGATTCACTGTTTCCGCTGGCTCTTCATGTGGCTGAATGGCCCTCTCTTCCTGGAGTAGCAGTCTTGCAAGTTCACCAGGCACTTCGCAATCATCTTCACCTTCGTCTTCGGCTAAGTTGATCGGATTTTCGAAGTCATAACTGGCAGTAGCAGAATTGTTACCAGTGAGATCCAGAGTGGATGCGGACCTGTATACGTGAGTGTGTGTAAAATAGTTGTTTTGCAATATATAATAAAGAAAGACAAGGAGCACAAAATTTGAAATGCAAAAACGTCCAATGCTTTTATTAATGATATATGAAAATGACACACAAGAGCCCTCACAAATGAAGCCACAGTGCCCCGGGTGAGACATCGGGCCATAAAGTTTCCAAACATTGTCTATTATAAATTCAAAACAAAAAGTTCATTACTGGGTAACAAAAGTAATAGGGATGAAGTCCTTTGCTGTCCAGTTGCTTGGTCCACCGTTGGTCGTAGGATAGATCCATCTGTCAAATTCAGACTCCTCCACATCATCTTCAATGGAATTTACTCCCGAGTTGCTGATGAACACAGGAGGTCTTCCAATCCTTGCACTTCGAACAGCCCTTTGAGCTTCTGCAGTGAAACCCAAACCAAACTTGTTAGTCTTCTGTGTAAAATCAGGGAGTCGGCCCCAATTCGCATACTCACCCTTCTCAATAACAGCCCGGGCATCCCTTAAGGAAGCCATCTTCATAGGAGAATCTTCAACCACAGTCTCAGTTGATGCCAGTTTCTGGGGAACCTCTTCAAAGTGCTGAAATGGGGTCTCAATAAACTCCCCCTCCATCTCTACATATCTGAACGAGTTAAGGTGGCTGACCATGTACTCTTCCTCCCCTTGTACTGTCACAATCTTCCCTTTGACCGGGTACTTCAACTTCTGGTGAAGCGTTGAGGTTACGGCCCCAGCTTTGTGGATCCATGGACGACCCAGCAAACAAGAATAGGATGGCCGAATGTCCATTACATAGAATGTAGAATTGAAGACCTGAGAGCCAACTTTAATTGGAATATCAACTTCACTGTGCACCATCCTTTTAGACCCATCAAAGGCCCTGACAACAATGTTACTTGGTTTTAGCTCTAACCCTTTGCAATCCAACTGGTCTAGAGCTTTTCTGGGCAAGACGTTCAATGAGGAACCAGTATCAACCAATACATGTGCAAGAGTAGTGCCCCTGCATTCAATGGAGACATGCAGGGCATCGTTATGATTTTTCCCCTTGGCGGTCAAATCGGCATCGGAGAAACCCAAACCATTATCAGCAGTCAAATTGGCCACACAATCGGTAAACTGATCAGCTGATGTCTCTTGTGGCACGTGGGCAGTCTTCAGGAAGGTAATTAGAGCCTTGGCATGGGCCTCCGAGCATAGTAATAGTGACAACATAGAAATCTTAGATGGGGTTTTCCCCAGTTGTTCAACTACGTTGTAATCACTCTTCTTAATAATCTTCAGAATCTCTTCCATCTCCTGTTTGGAAGCTTCAACAGTAATTGTCTTTGGTGCCTCCGTCGGGGCAGGCACATCAGTGGTGATCCCTTTGCCCCGAGCGTCAGATGACTCGGCGACAGGAGTAAGGATAGGAACTTGATCAGGAATAGTGGTAGGTACACTTGCCAGTGTAATAACGATAGGTCTTCAGATAGTTGGTGGAACAATATCAGGTGAGAAAAGTCTACCGCTGCGGGTGACTTTAGCAGGTCCAGTAATGTTGTTGATGCCGGTATCAGCATCCAACTCTTGCTTAACTCCATGAACATAAACATCTGCCCCGTAGTGCCAAGGGACAGCTTTGTCAGAGGTGTAGGGAATGGGCCCCGGAACAGTGATGATTACAGGTGCGATCTTCGGAACAGATGTAATACTAACAGGCTTCCTCGAGGGAGCCTTGGAAGAATTGTCGAAAATGGTAATGATGGCGACTTCTTCAGTATGAACGGATGGAACAACAGTCTTTTCAAACAGAATCTCTTTACTATCCATCAGGTTTTGGATAACTGACTTCAGGAATGGGCAACCGGTAGGTAAAACAGAACACATATGGCAACCTTCGTCGCAGCCCAGAAATAAACCGGCTAGCAACAGGTTCTTCTTGACAGTCATCATAGGGGTAACAATATCATCCACAGAAACTACAAATAGGTCTTCCTCTACAGCATTTACTCCATGTTTGGGCATGGGAGCAGTCACAACATTAGGCCTCTCGTGCGCCTCAAACTCAATCTCCTTTGCATCAATTAAGTCTTGTATCTTGTTCTTCAAAGCCCAACAATCATCTGTATTATGCCCCGGCCTATCGGAGTGATAAGCGCAGCGGGCGTTAGGGTTATACCTTAGTGACGTTGTATTTGAATTCTTCGGGGCTTCCCTTTGAGTCACCAGATTAGTCTTTAGCAACTGTGGCAGAATCTGAGATAAGGTCATGGTGAGACGAGTGAATTGCCTCTTAGGTCTCTCGTCCTTTTGTTGATTATTGTACTGAGGAGCACCAGCAGGTTTTGAAATAACAACCGCATTGACAGCTTGGCGGTGTTCAGGTCTACTCTATCTTCTTGCATTGTAGACAGCACTGGACTCTTTCTTAAACGGCTTCTTATTGGTGCTCGAGGAGGCACCCTTCTATATCTTCCCAGCCTTAATACCAGCTTCAATCCTCTCACCAGTCAAAATAAGATCTGTAAACCCAGCTGAAGAGCTTCCAATCAGATGGTTAAAGAATGGACCAGACAGGGTCCCCAGAAACATGTCAACAAGCTCACGATCAGCCAAAGGTGGTTACACCCTTCCGGCAAGGTCTCTCCACTTCTGAGCATACTCTTTAAATCCTTCACCCGTTCCTATTGACATACCCTGGAGTTGGGTACACGTAGGAGCGAGGTCGGAGTTGTACTGATACTGCCTATAGAATGCAGTAGCCAAATCTTCCCAGCTGTAGATACTGGCTCCATCTAACTAATAGAACCACTCAAGCTGAGTCCCTGAGAGACTATCTTGAAAGAAATGGATCCATAAGTTCTTATCAGCTGTGTAAGGCTGGATCTTCCTCACGTATGACCGGAGGTGCAGCTTCGGACAGGAAACTCCATCATACTTGGCAAAGGTTGGTGCCTTGAATTTATGGGGAATCACCACCCCATATGATAGACCAAGATCTCCAAAGTCCAGACCGGGCACCTTCTGAATTTCCATAGCGCTCAAACGGTCTTCCAGTTGTTTGTACTTATCCTCAGTAGGAGGATACTGTTCTTCATCGTAGTCCGTCTCGTTGTCGGAGACCACAGGGCTAGGAGCCCTCCTTTCTTGTGGACTATCTTTCCCTCCATATGAGGTGGTCAGATCAACTCCATTCTGCAGCCCGTTTCCAAAACTGCGTCCAGTATTGAACAGGATGGTCCTCTTCTTCTTCTTCTTTTTCTCCTTCAGAATCAAAGTCTTCAAGTCCTGCTGACCCTTAACTAAATTCATGAACAGCTCTTGAAACTGGGCATTCTGGGCCTGGAGGGCCTTGATAGCTTGCTAAGTTGAAGGTTCAGTAGACATGATGATTGCTGAAATAAACAGCAAAGAAGATAAAAGACCTGTAAAAAGGGTACCTGTTTATGAAGTGCATGGGATGAAATACGTATGATTTATGATTTCAAAGACAATCGGGATTCAAATTTGTAAATAAGAAAGGAAACACACTTTATTAGATTTAAACTTCAAAATTTAAATTGTTCAACAAACTGCCCTTAGGCATTACAAGAATGGAAATACTGAAAAGTAAATAAAAACTGTAAAAGAAATCATCCAAGGTCCATCAATGCTCCCATGGTCTCTTCTTCTCAGTGCGGACATAATCATTCAGGATTCGCTTGTTCTCCAGTTACCTAGTCAGCTTCTGGATCTTCTGCTCTTGTTCATTGAACTTCTCCCAGTAAGAATCCCATTCATCCCTCAATTGCATCCAAGACCTCTTCAGTTCCCCAATATCAGTGGGCATATAAGGATGGAGAATAGTTAGAAGAACCCTCTCTTCATTAGCAACTTCAAGAGTGACAGGCCGAACAGCTTCATACGGCATACCTAGCTTCTGGGCACGGATGCGGACCCATCTGAGATATGGCTCCATTGGCAGAGAAGTCTTTGGACCCAACTCATGTGGATCAGATTGGTGAACTCTGTCCCAAGCCCTTATGAATCTACGACGCAACTCGTCGTTATCTCCCTGAAAATAAAAGATGATATGAGGCATTAACATCTCATGAGGCCCTTCTCTTCTGGCTCTTCTGTGATACGGTGGGAGAACTGACTTGGGATTTTGCGTTTGTTTTCGCACTTGTTCGGTTTAGCAAGAGTCGCCACCGACTTTTTATTTTATCCTAAGGAAAGGTCAAAAAGCACAGGAAAGACCTTTGAGATGTTTTCTTGGGTTCGGGGGGTATATTATGAAAAGGGAAGGTGCTAGCACCCTTTTCATCCATGGTTATCCATGGGCTCTTAGTTACTTGTTTTAGATCACTTGCCTTTGCTTTTCAATTGTTTGAAATGGTGCTTTGTGTGTGTGGTTTTGAAAAATGTTTTGAAAAAGATGCCTTGTCTAGGAAACCTTTGTAATGATTCTTTGTTTGAATATATACAAAGGTGTGTGTCTTTTTGAAAAGATAATTCAATGTTTTGAAAGTTGTTTTGAAATTATTTTGAAGTTGTGTTGTAAAGTGTGTTTGAAAATGGCAAGGATGTTTTGCAAGATTTTTTGATCAAGTAACTAAGAGTTTGTCTACCCTATTTTACTCAAAGATCTTTCTTATGTTTTTAACCCTTTTAACAGTGTTGTTTCACCATTGTGTTTGATGAACAACCTTACGTTAGGATGTTAAACGGGACAGGCGCGGGTCATCGTATACAATCATTGAAGGCAACTTATGAGACGCTCTAGCAATTTTGTAAGGGACGAGATCGTTTTATCGAAGGCAATATCGAGGGTCATTGAGGGACTACGACCTTTGTTTATCGAAGGGACATTTGCTAGAGTGTCTTATACTCGAGGGACATGATTGCATTTTCCGAGGCAACAAGCGAGGTTACCCTAGAGGTGCAAGTGTGAATTGTGTATTGATTTTCATGCATTTATTCTTGTATTAGGTCATCTAGCGATTGATTTTGAATCTTCGCATACAAACCCTAATTACTATACAGTATATGGAAAGCGATAAATTGCGGGAATTTAAAGTCTAAGTTATTACAAATAAGTATCCGGGGATAGGGGTACAAATGTTTACAAATGGGGATGAGCCTTATCGGAATAGTAATGTCCAAGTATTATGTTACAACCAAATCGAATTGTCGCATTCCCAATGTAAAATTGTAACAAGACATAAAAAATAAAGAGAATCAAAAGTATCGTGAGATGTATGTGGTTATTTACAAATGATCAAATAAAATATTAACCTAATGAAAATTAAGTATAATTATTATTTTCTTGTATTTTTGTTAATGTTTTTAGAAATTTATATAAAAAAGATTAATTAAACCAAGTATTCTTTTATATTTAAAATTTATTATATAAATATTAAAGAAAATGTATCAAAACGAACTTTTATTTATTATTTCTTTTTTACTATTAATAAAACAAAAGATTTTTTAGAATAAATAGAAAGAAAAGTATTAATTTTTTTCTATAAAAAAAAGTAAATTAATTAGTAAAAAGAAAGTTTGAATATAAATTAAAAAGAAATGAAAGGGAAAGATGATGGGCCTTATGTTTCAAGGTTTGGCCTAAATGAAGACAAGAATGAAAGAGAACAAGGGGGGGTGCGCGTTAGAAAGTAGGAAGTGGGCTTGGCATAGTGGGGCGCACAAGCCCAATTGAGATGTTTGTACATCAATTTTTTAGGGTTCGTGTTTTGATTCTTCAGAACCTATGGTTTACAGTTTGCACAGCGACGCTCCTCTCCTCTCGTCTTTGTCCTCTTCGTCTTTCTCAAACCATGGGGCTTTTGATTCCTCTCTCCCAGCTTCCAGTCGCCAGAGCACTACCTCCAACCTCTCCTCTCCGTGACTACACAGGGCGGCGATTTGAAAGGTAATAATTTCGTTCTAAGCGCGTTTTAGGGTTTAGGTTTTACTCTTGCATGTTAACGTTTTACAAAGCTTTGATCTTTGATATTCATGATATGGTGATGTAGGAAAAGAAAGAGGGAAACTGATACCTTGGGGTTTTGTTTCTGGAGAGGCGATGGAGGGTTGGAACGGCGGCGCTCTCAGGTGGCCGGAGGAGGGAGGAGCGTGATGACGCTTATCTGGTACTTCGTATCTTTTGACTTCTCTTGAATTGTTTGATGATGATCTTGTCTGAAAACGCTTGAATGCTTGTTTCTGATTTTCTCTTCCTCTTTTGGGTACCCTATTTTTTTAATGATGAACATGTATTCTGAGAAAAGGGCTTATTTGTTGTTGTTCTTCGTGTTGATGTCGAAACTTGTTGGTGATGAATGTATGTTCTGAGAGTTTCCGTTTTGTTTCTGATTCGTTTATCGCTTCTGCATCTTTCTTCTTCTTTGAATACCTTGTTTATTCTGTGATAAACATGTGTATTCTGAAAAAAGGCTTGTTGTTAGCTTGGGCTTTGAGTTTGCTAGACTATGTGATGATGAAACCTTATTCTGAGAGCTTCTGTTTTGAACTGTTTTCTATTACCCACTGATTTGTTAATGATGAATGTTTTCTGAGACTTTTTCTCCTTAGTTCTTCTCTTCTTTTGCTATGTTAATGATGAGGGTGCCTATGCTTGAACTGTTTTTGATGGTTGATGAGGGCTAGACTTGAAACTTGTTGGTTCCTCCTTGTCTTGGCTAACATATCTTGAATATGTAGTTTGGACAGATTGCAGTTTTGAGAAGTTGTCATTTTGAAGGGTTCTTGGTGTTTGCAGTTTATTCAGGTTGAACTGGCTTTAGGTAGGCTTGAAGGCTTGTTTGGTAAGGTTTTAGCAGGTTACAGGTTTGTTTGCTAAAGGTTTTAGCAGGTTACAGGTTTGCTTGCTAATTTGGATGCAGTTTTGCAGGTTTCTCAAACTTGCAGTTTTGCAAGTTTTCTTTTTTTGTTTTGAAAATAGGTATGTAAGTTTGTGACTTATGTTTACCAGTAGTTTCATAACTTGCAGGCTTGAGTTTTATTTGTTTTGGTATAGGCAGTTTTGCTACTGGTTTTTTGAGGCAGGTTTTCTACTGGTTTTTTTGCTTTTAGTTGCAGTTTTGTGGCTCTTTTAAACAGGCTTGTGCTTGTTCTATTTTTGAACTTGCATTTTTTGGTTCTCTCTCCTGAGCTGTTAAAAAAAATCTTCTATTTATTTTCTTTCTCCTTGCTTTTGTACAGCCTGCCAAACTGCAAAACCTACTTCACTCTCTCTTTCTCTCTCCCCAAAAGCACTTTTAAATTGCTTATTATATCTTTATTCTGAAAAGTTTTGTTGGCCAGAACATGATGAGATGTTTTTGACAAGCCTGCTTGCTTGTATCTTGGTTTATCTCTGCATTGTACTTTCCATATTTTCTGCATTGTGCTTTTTGGACAGCTTGTGTACTTGGTTTGACAGTTCAGTTTGACATTGTGAAACTCAGTTTGGCAGTTCAGTTTGACATTGTGAAACTCAGTTTGGCATTTCAGTTTGACATTGTGTGAAGCCTTGTGCCTTCTTTGTGTGCAGCCTTGTGCCTTGTACCTTTGCATTTAATTGATAATATGCTTGCAAAATTATTTTACTTTCCTCTTTGTGAACCAAGAAGAGAAATCTTCTTGTGATTTGCAAAGAGGACAAGTAAAACATGATGAAACCAAAAACAATCTGATTCCGGCCAACAAGCTTTAATGATGATCTTTTTTTATTTATCTGCTTAAAACTACTTTTCAATTTATCTGCACTGATTTCTTTTTCTTCTGTCCTTTGCAGGTAATCATCAGTTGAATAATGGAAGAAACAATAGAAGATAGAAGATTTCAAGAAACTTAGGCTTTAGATTTATTTTATTTTCATTTATTGTAATAAATATTATTGTAAACATTGTAAATAAATTTACAATATTCGAATAAATTTTGTAACAATATTTGAAATAAATAAATAAAAATCTTTGTCAAATAAGAATTCTTTACTGTCAAATATTTCCTTCTTTCCTTTGCACTGTCTATTTAATTATTTAAATCTCTTAAATTAAAACAACTGGAAATGCATCCCAATAATTTTAACTCAGATAAAATAAATAATCAACAAACTTTGCAGTCTCGCGACCTTGCATTAACCATAATACGCCCGGCATTCCAATTAATCATATGCTTTGTACAGTTAAACAAACAAACATCCATACACCTTTCACTTCACTGATCAAGCCAATGCTTCAAAGTTTCAATCAAAAGCCTCAGTTCCTATCCCAGATTTTTAGATTTTGAGAAATAACTGGTAATCTGGAACAAGCGTAAAAATAATGTAACAGTCAATTGAATTATTGTGGATTCAATTTCTTCTGGGAAATACGAGTGAAAAACCCTAATTCCAGACTTGTCGTCAAAGAAAAGTCTGCTTGATCAATTCTTGAGCCAATTTCAATAAAATCAATGGAAACCCTAATTCTGGATTGACTGACAAAGAAAAGTCTGTTTGACTGATTCTTGGGCCAATCTCAACAAAAATCAGTGGAAACCCTAATTTTGGATTGACTGATAAAGAAAAGTCTGTTTGACCGATTCTTGGGCCAATCTCAAAAAAAATTAGTGGAAACCATAATTTTTGGTTGACTGATAAAGAAAAGTTTGTTTGACCGATTCTTGGGCCAATCTCAACAAAAATCAGTGGAAACCCTAATTTTGGATTGACTGATAAAGAAAAGTCTGTTTGACCGATTCTTGGGCCAATCTCAACAAAAATAAGTGGAAACCCTAATTTTGGATTGACTGATAAAGAAAAGTCTGTTTGATCAATTCTTGAGCCAATCTCAACAAAAAGTGGAAAACTCTGAAGTTGTGATTTCTTGTGAAAAAGGGAGGGCAAATTTTGGGGTACAACATCTTCCAAACTGACGGAGAGCTAAGCATGGGTTGTATGAAATTCCTCCATGGGTCCCTATCAATGGAACATTAGGATACTCTCCACAGCGATCAATGACAGTCACCTCATCCATACCTTTGAAAGTCCAGATAATGTCATTATGAGAAAGAGACATCACCCTATAAGCCCAGCCCATTCCTTCTTTGTTCTTCAGCACTGACTTAGGGAGGTGCGAAATAAACCACCTCGATAATAAAGGAGCACAACACATCAAGGTTCCCCGCTTTCGGGCAGTACGAGCATAGAGCTGATGAAGAATGTCACCCAAGAGAGTGGGTACAGGGTTCTGAGAGATGAAGATCTTTATGGCATTAATATCAACAAAAGTGTCAGGATTTGGAAACAATACCAAGCCATAAATCAAGAGAGCTAGAATATCCTCGAATTCCTTAAAGTCTAGGCTATCCCAGAAGTAATTAGCCTTGTCAACCAAGAACTTAGTAAGAAAACCCTTGGCTCCACTTCTAGTCTCCCAGTTAGCCATTACCTCCTCTTTGGTCAAATGAAGGGCTACAGGAATTTCTTCAGGTCTAAGAGTCTTTTCCCAACCAGTAAACGGAGTCTGCTCTAAAACAGAGATACCGAGCAGCACAGAGAACTCTTCTAGGGTAGGAACTAGTTGGAAGTCTTGAAAAGTGAAGCAATGGTACAGTGGATCATAAAACTGGACCAGGACACTCATCATTTATTCGTCCAATTTGGAGGTGACCAAACTGAGAAGAGAACCATGCCTCCTGATAAAGGAAGTAGTGTCTGGCATCCTGACAACCAACTCTTTAAGCAAGGTAGGGACTTGGACAAAGTTGATCCGGATAGTATTCTTACGCATGGGCATCATGATGACCTACAAAATAGAGCAAAGATGAAACCCTCTTGTCCTTGAAATAGGTTAGTCCTTATGCAAGATGCATGCAATATTATGATGTCATGATGTCATGATAAAGGCACACCACAAATATCCACAAAAGGCAAACATGGTAAAGGCACACAAGTCACACAGAGAGCCCTTAGATTTCAGGTTGGCATGGAGCTTAGGTACTACCCTCTTTCAGTTCAGTTGGTTTAAGCCTGACCTAAAAATAGTAACCGGGTTCTAGAGGATCTCAATATCACTGACTACCCTCAATCGGTCATAATTCTAGTTTAGCAACCTTTTCTTGCGGCCAGAATCATCGCGAGAGTTTAGTCTCAATGAGTGTAGTATACTGCTACTGTTCTATGGCCAAGTTGGTCAATTTAAGGTTCTAAGGTCAGTTGGTGCTTAATGACTCCTTAAAAGACCCATATTCTCCTCGTTCCAACACAAGGGATATTGGTACAGACTAAGGTGCCACACCAACATAGCTACTGCTTCATCTGTATCGGTCTATGCCGTACAGATCCCTCACAGTTTATTGCTACTTACCTAAAGGGTATCCCCAGATCTGGGTTAGGATCTCTAAAACTCCAATACAATCCCACAAAATTAAAGCATACAAAGCATACAATTGAAAACATAATGATCTAATCCTAAGGTACACCTCACTTATAATTTGTCCCCAGCAGAGTCGCCAGTTCTGTGATCGGTGGGAATGAGAACTGACTGTTTTGGAATGCTGGTTCACGTTTGCGTTTGTTTTTGCAAAATGTCGTGGTAAGCAAGAGTGGCCACCGTCTTTTATTTTATCCAACAAGGAAAGGACAAAAGCACAGAAAAATTCCTTTTTGAGATATTTCTCGGGTTCGGGAGGTAGATTATAGAAAGGGAAGTGTAGCAGTGAAAATCGGAGATCAAGCTATTAATTAACTTGACTCGCAAAAAGCAAGAGTCGCCACCGCGCTTTATTATTTCCAAGGGAAAAGGGAAAAGAGCGAAATAAAACCCTAAAACATGCAATGTAAAATAATGAAAATACAATGCATTTTTGAAAAGAGATCAAGAGTTCGGGGGTTGGTTATACAATGGGAAGGTATTAGCACCCAATGCATCTGCGGTACTCCGCAGGAACCTTTTGAAATATCTGTTTTTGGTTAAAATTGTTTGTTTGGTCAAAATATGGGTATGGACGAGATTTTTGAAGATACGACGACCTAGTGTCGAAGTTTTGACTTAAAAGGTGTGAGTTTGAAATTAGGTTTTGAGGAGATTTAACTTAAGATTTACAAAATTAAAAATGTATGAAGGGGTTCACACAATCGTATTAGATACTCGATGACATGAAGTCAACAAATTAATTCTTTCCCTTGGATTAAATCGAGCGAGCAAAATAAAATAGACATCAAAATATAAGCAATCAAAATTCACAAGAAAAATAAATCTAACAAAACAGGTTAATGACCAAAAGGCACCGAAAAATTAAAATGCCAGAGATATTTAAATAAAAGAGAACGTAACTAATTATCTAAAGAAGCTATTTGAACTGAATTAAAATAATTAAGCTCACTTGCTAAAATAATTCTAAACTAACTACAAGTTCTAAGAATATAAAAATAATTCTAAAAGTACTAAATTAGACCTAAACTAAATTAAATTTTAAAGTTAATAAATTAAATCTAAAATAAATTAAAATCCTAATGTTGCTAAAACAAATAAAAATTTCAAAGTTGCTAAACTAAATCAAATAAAATTCTAAAGAATCACTAAACTAAATCTAAACTAAAGAAGAATTATAAAGTTATTAAAGCTCCAAAATTACTAAATTATATCTAAACTAATTTAAATATAAACTAAATTCATTATAAAATTCCTAATTAAAATCTAAACTATATTAATAATAAAAGGAGGTGAAACATAAACTCAGAGAATTTTGAGGTGAAAATTGGGATGGGCTCAGGTTACTGGTTGGGTTGAAGCCCAAAATGTTTCAAACAAATAAAAAAAACTAAGGTGTTGTTGGACCGGAGCGGGTCACAGGATAAGGCCCAAAAATTCAAAAATAAGAAACTCAATGTTGTTTATAGGTCTGGTCGTTTGACTTCTTCTTGGAAAGGGGCAACAATTACCTTTAACATAATTATCAATAAATCCTAAAATTTCTTACTCTTCCATCGATTCAGTCTCTCCAGCTTTGTCTATGCTCTCACGTTCCTACTTTTCCTCTTCAAACAAACCCTCCTATCACCAACCAATAACAACAAACAACACTCCTCTATCCTCACAAATATCAGTGAATAAACAACAACAACAGTTCTTGCAAAGGAAAAAAAAATACCTTATACAGTGTTGTTATGATATGTCCTCCTTTGCATAGCAGGTTCCAGCACAGCTTTCTGAATGGGGAAGAGCTTCGTGATACCTTTCTTTGCAAGAGCGTTCACGATCTCCTTAGAAATTCCAATCTTTGCGATCTCCAGTCCTTCGTCACCTTCATCGTGTTGCGCGTCGTCATCGTAATCCACAGCAAGTTGTGCACCACGAGAAACCAGCGACGAGTGGAAATTCAACGGTCCAGATTTGGCGTGAAACAGCTTGTCTCCTTTCCCGTAGACGGCGGAGGACAAGGCGTGGATGTTAGACTATTCTACTTTTTCCCAATGTTTTTCCTTCTCCTCTACTCTTTTGTTGTTCTGTTTAGATTTTCAAGTCTTGTCGCTTTGTGTTGATTGTGTCGTGAACTTGTTTTGGAAGTGTTGAATTGGTTCAAAGTAGCGTTAGATTGTGAGCACCATGTGTTTGTGAATTTGTTTGAGTAAGAATGAATGGTGTGAAAAACATGAATTTGTAGGTTGATTTGAATACCATAAAGTGATGGTAGAGTTTGAAAGTTCATGCATCATTTGTATTTTGTAAAGAAGGTGAATATTGGTGTTGTGATTGTGAAGAAGCGTGATGATTGATGAAGAGAGTGAAAGAGAGTGCAATTGAAGTACAGAAAATGAAAATGGAATCTAAGCAGGTTTTAGGTGTCGAGAGGTTTGGAAGTGAAAGTGGTGTTTTGGTTGATGGGGTTTGTCGATGGTAGCTGGTGGTGGTTCGGCGATTCCGTCGGTGGGAGCGTCAACAATAGGACCGGGAGACATGGTTAACGGTTTTGCACTTCACTGAACAACCTAGGAATAAATGATGATGAGAGTGAGTGGAAGAGGAAAAGAGATGTTAAGGTGAAGGTGTGAAGCGGTCTGAAGTTGGAAGGTGGGTGGTTATCGCTTGCAGAATAGAGGGGGTAATTAGTTTGCATCAAAATAATCATAAGATAAGTAAGCATCATGGTTCTTTTCTCCTTCTACATTATGAACCCCTTGGGCATGCCTAACCTGTACTAAGACTTATAACAGGTGTTTTTGGTTGTTCAACAACAATTTGAACAATGCTTCTAATGTTTTGCATCTATGCTATTAACATTTCCATCTGAAGTCATCAACCACATAAGTGGAAGTGGAACTACTAAATTTCTTTAACTATTCTATGCAGTTAGCTTACTTGATTTCTTCTTGCACTGTTGGATTTTGAGTCATTTCGAACCGGCTTTGCTGAGAAGGAATGGCGGACATGGATCTTCTGACTGCAACTTTGGACTGTGGAACTGCCTTGAACACGAACAACCAAAATTACTTCCTTATCTCTGGTGTCTTCACTCCACCAGTTCTGTGGTACCCCGTCTACTACATCTTCAGTGGCATTCATATCTTCATGACGTACTCAAATCTCTACAGTTTGCTCAGGTTTAATTATACCCACGGATGGAGAGAGAGATGGATTGGAGAATTGGTTTATGTTGTTGTTTTTTTGTTTTTTGTTTTCCCCTTGAGATTTTCTATGTTGTTGGTATATCTCTTCCCTTTCTTTTTGTTAACCAAGTCTAAGTCTATATAGAGAACATAATGAAATTTTGGGGGGAAAAATGAGATGGATTTGAATTCTTTGTGATGCATTGTTTTAACACCTTTTTGCTGCAGATTTGTATTGCCATTTTAATGTAATTCGAACTGCTTTTGGACAAATTTTGGAGTGTTGTGGGTAGCAGTAGCAGCTGGCTGTTTAACATATTTTTAAACTATTTTGCAGGACTGATATGCTTGGAGCATTATGCAAGTTTTGTTGTGTAGCACGTTTGGATTTTATGGACAGTTAGGATAGGGACAATAGCAAGGTTTTGGACTGATTTTATTGTTTGGACATTTTTTACAAGGAGAGGAATAGCATAATAATAATAATAACAATAATAATAACAAAAAATAAAAATAAAAATATTAAACTAAAAATTTCCAAAACATGAAAATTAAAGAGAAATTAAAATTAATTTTAATTTTAATAATAACTCAACTAAAAAGTTGAATTAAAATTAGAACCAAATCAAGATTAATATTGAAAGAAAGAAATGAAAATTATAATAACTAAAAGAATTAAAAGGAAAAGATATTAACTATATATTTTTTGTGATTAAAGTGAAATGCTAAAATAAAATAATGCTAAGACATGTTTTTTTTTTGAGATTTTTACTAAATTAAATCTAGAAGACTATAATTTTGACTTAAGAATAAAAATCTAAATGAAACTTGAAGAGACTACTTTTTTTTTGATATTTTGAATAATAATGTAAATAAAATTAAGATGACATGAACTAAATATTTTTTTTTTAGGATTTTTTCATGGAATTAAAAATAAAAGAAGAGAAAGTGTAAAATTTATGATCGGATAAAACATAGTCCAAAATTAAGAATCAAATTCCATTAAATTCGTGAAACAACTTCGAACGTTAATAACTTTTTCGTGGCTTTTCAATGCATAATCATCTCTTGTCTTGTAAAGAAAAAATTGTAGATGGTGTCAAGAAAAATCATATGCAAAAAATAACCCCTCAAAATATTGAAATTTGAAGAAGTTATGAATTTTTGAAATCTGACTCGGGAATTGGCAAAAATAGGTCGAATTGCTTGTGAACTCTTGCCATGCAATGATGCGGATGGAATGCGGGATCTTAGGTCAAAAATTAGGGTATGACAGATGCCCCTATTTAAGTTTCTTCTATCCGGAGATATGAAGATTGGAATCTTCATTTCGACGAGATCGAAGGGACTTAAATATAGAATACATAATTTTTGGCCATAAGATACCGCAATTATGTTTATGATCTGATATGAATGTAACATTTTGAATTTAATGAGGAAGGATTCCGTATGAGGCAAACTACTGCTGGAGAAACCAAGCACAATATACAGTAATCCCACTGGGGAAGAGATTATAACTCCACTGGGGAAACAAAGTCATAGACTTCAAATGAGAGACTCTTATTAAAGAATAACTTTGAGGGAAGAAATGAATTATTTACATCAGTATTGAGACTGGAAAAGAAAATGATTTACATCAGTACTGAGACTAGAGAAGGGAAATGATTGACATCAGCACTGTGACTGGAAAAGGAAATGATTGACATCAGTACTGAGACTGGAAAATGATTGGCATCAGTACTGAGACTGGAAATAAACATCTCTAACTTCTGAATTTTACCAAGAACGGTAACATATTTCTTCTTTAACCAAGATATCGCCTGAAAAGGAAAAAATAACAAACTTCCCCATGGGACTTTTCCGAAGGGATGCCATTTGCTGAGTAGACATTATTGTTGGGGATACACAAGCTGCTCAAATAAAGAGGCCACCACTTGTTGCCAAAACCCACAAGCTGCTCATAAAGAAGTTGTCACTTGCTGTCTTCAAAGAATATCAAAACACACAAGCTGCTCATGAAGAGTCTGCCACTTGTTGTCTTCCAAAAATACTAACGTACAAGCTGCTCATGAAGAAGCTGCCACTTGCCATTTTCCGTACAAGCTGCTCATGAAAAGACCGCCACTTTCCGTTTTCAAAAAGTGTTGATAACATACAAGTTGTCCGTGAAGAGACCGCCGCTTGCTGTTTTTAAAAGTGTTGATAACATACAAGTTGTCCATGAAGAGACTGTCGCTTGCTGTTTTTAAAAGTGTTGATAACATACAAGTTGTCCATGAAGAGACTGTCGCTTGCTGTTTCTTTCAAGGTATCAATAACATACAAGTTGCTCATGAAGAGACCGCCGCTTGATGTTTTCTCTAAGGTATCAATAACATACAAGTTTCTCATGAAGAGACTGCCGCTTGCTGTTTGTCAAGAGTATCCATAACACACAAGTTGCCTCATGAAGAGACTGCCGCTTGCTGTTTCCCAAAAAGATACCCATAAAATATCGTGAAGATATTGCTGGAGGTGAGAACCAATAATTTCATCGGGGATGGACAAACTGCTCATGAAGAGACCGCCATTTGTCACAGAGAAATCAGAACTAATCAAACTGCTCAAATAAAGAGTCAGTCGCTTGTTGTCATGTCGATATTCCAGAAGAAGGTTGTGATAACACTGCTGGGGAATAAAGTTCATCTCCAATGGGGAACCATGAATAAATCCTTCTTGAGAAGACCCGCTATTTGAATTGCAAAATAAATGCACTCTCCATCTAGGTTTCACAGCCTGGAGATATTCACAGGGTATCGTTCACAAGAGACACAGCTCAATCCATGAATAAACTGGAGAGAAAACAGTCAAACAAGACTCCACCCAATGAGGAAATAACTCAAATGGGGATTTATCCTATCCAGAGATGGAAAAAGAAAGCTAAAGCAAGATTCTTCCACGAGAGTTAACTCAGTGGGGAATTAGAAAGAAAGCACACTTTATGCCTAAGTCGACACTCTATTTGGAAAGATCAAATATGTTATTTGAATAGACATAACCAAGGTGTACGAACTTAATGACATCAACAAATACAACTGTGCATGCATAATGCAAGTATGAACGAATGAATGAATGTCATGTATATGTTGACAAAACAGACAGGGGAGATAGACAGAAGATGATAAGACGTCCCAGTACAACCCGCCGCTCAGCTAATCTCAACAAAAGGGGAACATTACTGGAGATAAAAACAAAATCCATCATTGGGGCAAAGTCCTTTTACAAGGCTTAAATCTCTTTGGAGAGGAAGATATTTTTTGGTAGAAAGCCCAAAGTTCAGTCTTCTATTACTAACAATCCATTGAAAGGATAACAACACAAACAAAGTTTCAGCTGGAAAAAAAAATCATGCTTAGCTGGAGATACTGGGAACACCACCCTCTGATAATGTATGAAAAACATATCTTGACAAATCTGGATTGCCCCTGGGACTAATTTTGGATGCCCCAAGTTTACTGCTGATGAGCTGCATGTTGCACGACAATTCTTGCGAATAGCTTCACTTCTAACATGCCCCAAGCTATCTAGTTGATGAGGAGGAATCGTCTCAAGAGGATTTTACAAAAGACCTGGCATTCACCATGCTCTGGTGTCTTCAAACTCTTAGAGAGATTCAATAAATCTCGACGTGATTGCCCCGAATTGACTGTAGTTAGCACAACAAAGTCTTCAACTTTTGCCCCAATAAAGGGTAAACAAGTTGGGAAAGCATTAATTGGGAGAAGCAACATGTTCGTGCTTACGGTCTTCAGGTGACATGCCCCTGGATATGATTTTTTTTTCTTGAAATGATTCGCCAATTACTCAACATAGTTTCAAACCTTAAAAGAATAAACTCATCAGTGGTGCTTATATGAGCTTCCTTGATATCAAACAAATGTTTTGCAGTTAGAAAAAGTTTACAATGAGAATGAAAATTCTAATGCAACAGTTATGTAAGTCTTGAAGATTTTGAAAAGATATCGCACAAATTTTGCGAGTTAGAGCATCATTTATTTTTGTATAGGAAAAACATATGATACCAACATAACTATTTAGAACATTCATGGGAGTCAGGAACACTATCTCATTGAAGTATGCTTTCAAAATAACCTCGCTTCAATTAGGACTTTTGAAGGTTGTAACATGGTCTGGTTCATGGTTTTTAGAAAAAAGATTTTAAGGCTCAAAATATTTGGTGCCCACCCATTCTTCATGATGTTCTCCAACCTTATGTTCAGTTAATTCAACATGAGTGTTCATCTCTCAAAAGGATTTTGTGACAGTTAAGGAAACGACGAGGTTTTCGGAGTAGAAACCACCCTCATGTCTTCGTGTTTGTAGTCACCAATTTGTTCTTTGCTGAGGACTTTTCTTTGCAGTCCTTTTCTTTGCAATTTTTATTTTCCCTAACTTTTGCCTGAACTAATTCTTTTGAATTGATAGTCCAGCGGGATGCCTTAATTTTGCCTAAGTCACACGTTTTCATGTTTTTTGACTTAGTAGGCTTTTTCTTTTTTTTCTCGATTTTTGACTTTTTGAACAAAATGTGTGACATTAGCTTGCATTTGCTTGTTGAGAGGATTGTGATTGCCTCGTTTCTTGATGAATGAGGGATAACATTGTGATTCCACATCTTCTGGCTTCATTATACATGAAAGATAGCCCTCGTAGTTTCCCTTCAGAAATATCTTCCTAATGAATTTTGAACACTCAATCAGATTAACTGAAAACTACCCTGCCCCAGGTTAAAAGTTGAGGGTTTTTTCGTATAGAAAAAAAACTTCTACTTCAAGGCTCAAAAGGGGTTAGCAAGGGATTATCTTCCTTATATCTCCGGTGTTTAGGGATTAGAAACAATGCCTGTACATCATCAACAAGATCTTATTCAAAAGTATGCAACCAAAGATTTTGTGTTTTTTAGATCATCATCCTCCCTTCAATCTCTGCCTAGGCAAGAGAATGGGCCACAAGTTGGTATCATAATGCAAAAAGAAATTTAAAATTTGAAAACAAATATGATTGAAACGAATGAATTTCTTCAAGACAAACATACCCATTGTATTAAGATGATCATTCAGATGCAAACAAGTTCTTACATGCAAACAATGTTTTGATAAACAAGAAAAATTACAAAGAGCAGAAATAAGTTAATAATCTGGGAAGGCTTTCCATTTGGACTTGAATCACTGAAAACATCCTTCAAAACTCACAGTGACCATCAATCGTGTTTACTCTTCGGCACGTGCTTGATTTGAACTTCAGAACCAACATCCTTGAATGACAATCAGTGAATACTTTTATCATCGCTTCCTCCTTCTTAGAAGGATTGACTTGGGCGGCAACCCGAATTTCAACCAAGCCAGTTAAGTGCTCCACACCAGCTTTCAAATTAGTCACCTCTCTGCGGAGTTCAGAAATCTCTTGCTTGATATTCTCCATTGTTCTCTTAGCGTCAGTGTTGTACTGGTGAGACCAAAGGAAAAATAAGACTTGGAAAAAGACCTTTGAAAGTGAAACAAAAAATGTAGAATGATGCATGATATGCAAAAGAGAGTTTTTATTTGATTTTCAAGGAACTCAAGATATTAAGTTGTAAACATCAAAGTATGAAGATAGAAGATGAATTTTAAATTGGCTCCAAACATTGATCAAGTTATCATCAAGATCAATCATCCATTTTGGTGGATTAGGGTTTTCACCCTATCAACACCCAAGATCCATTGAGCTTGACGAAACTTGTGATGTTTACAAAGAAAGACCTCCAAATTCCTTCAAAGTCAAGTGAAAAGGGTTGTATGGTTGCATGAATGCATGGCTATGCAACAACCACAAGCAAGGTCACAAATAAAGTCGAAAGGTTCAACGTCACGAGCATGGAGTCAAGGTAAGGAACACCCCCAATGTATGTACTAACAGTTTAATCACACCTGTAGAACAAGGTTCTAAGAGTTCTCGGAGTCTACATTCCTCCTTCAGATATTACCAACGTCTTGATTACTCAATAATCAGCAATATTCTCAAGAGAAACTCATCCGAGCGTAGCATCGCGTGACAACTACTTCTAGATTACTCCGTTATAATCCTCGCGCTACACCTAAAAGGCCAAGATGGGTTATGGTTCTACGGTTCCCAGCTTCTCTGGCTCCCAGGTCGAAAATAATAATGTCTTCCCGATTACTCGGTAAATAAATATTACGTTCAAAAGGGCCTTCCACTGAGTGGGGGATCTCATGCCTCCTTCTTCGGGATTACTCCCTCAAAGTTAACATGACTATACCGCCCGTCCTATTCCTAAGTGTAACTTAGTCCGGGTATAGGACTTGTCCTTTGTAAATATTATCAACACCCAAATAATCATAATATATACATATAATCAAACAATCAAATAATGATAAAAAAGATAAAACAAATTAGGCTTAACCCACTTAGGGATGGACCAGCAAGAGGTCAATCTGTCCCCAGCAGAGTCGCCAATTCTGTAGCGGTGAAAATCGGAGATCAAGCTATTAATTAAATTGACTCGCAAAAAGCAAGAGTCGCCACCGTGCTTTATTATTTCCAAGGGAAAAGGGAAAAGAGCGAAATAAAACCCTAAAACATGCAATGTAAAATAATGAAAATACAATGCATTTTTGAAAAGAGATCAAGAGTTCGGGGGTTGGTTATACAATGGGAAGGTATTAGCACCCAATTCATCTGCGGTACTCCGCAGGAACCTTTTGAAATATCTGTTTTTGGTTAAAATTGTTTGTTTGGTCAAAAGATGGGTATGGACGATATTTTTGAAGATACGACGACCTAGTGTCGAAGTTTTGACTTAAAAGGTGTGAGTTTGAAATTAGGTTTTGAGGAGATTTAACTTAAGATTTACAAAATTAAAAATGTATGAAGGGGTTCACACAATCGTATTAGATACTCGATGACATGAAGTCAACAAATTAATTCTTTCCCTTGGATTAAATCGAGCGAGCAAAATAAAATAGACATCAAAATATAAGCAATCAAAATTCACAAGAAAAATAAATCTAACAAAACAGGTTAATGACCAAAAGGCACCGAAAAATTAAAATGCCAGAGATATTTAAATAAAAGAGAACGTAACTAATTATCTAAAGAAGCTATTTGAACTGAATTAAAATAATTAAGCTCACTTGCTAAAATAATTCTAAACTAACTACAAGTTCTAAGAATATAAAAATAATTCTAAAAGTACTAAATTAGACCTAAACTAAATTAAATTTTAAAGTTAATAAATTAAATCTAAAATAAATTAAAATCCTAATGTTGCTAAAACAAATAAAAATTTCAAAGTTGCTAAACTAAATCAAATAAAATTCTAAAGAATCACTAAACTAAATCTAAACTAAAGAAGAATTATAAAGTTATTAAAGCTCCAAAATTACTAAATTATATCTAAACTAATTTAAATATAAACTAAATTCATTATAAAATTCCTAATTAAAATCTAAACTATATTAATAATAAAAGGAGGTGAAACATAAACTCAGAGAATTTTGAGGTGAAAATTGGGATGGGCTCAGGTTACTGGTTGGGTTGAAGCCCAAAATGTTTCAAACAAATAAAAAAAACTAAGGTGTTGTTGGACCGGAGCGGGTCACAGGATAAGGCCCAAAAATTCAAAAATAAGAAACTCAATGTTGTTTCTAGGTCTGGTCGTTTGACTTCTTCTTGGAAAGGGGCAACAATTACCTTTAACATAATTATCAATAAATCCTAAAATTTCTTACTCTTCCATCGATTCAGTCTCTCCAGCTTTGTCTATGCTCTCACGTTCCTACTTTTCCTCTTCAAACAAACCCTCCTATCACCAACCAATAACAACAAACAACACTCCTCTATCCTCACAAATATCAGTGAATAAACAACAACAACAGTTCTTGCAAAGGAAAAAAAATACCTTATACAGTGTTGTTATGATATGTCCTCCTTTGCATAGCAGGTTCCAGCACAGCTTTCTGAATGGGGAAGAGCTTCGTGATACCTTTCTTTGCAAGAGCGTTCACGATCTCCTTAGAAATTCCAATCTTTGCGATCTCCAGTCCTTCGTCACCTTCATCGTGTTGCGCGTCGTCATCGTAATCCACAGCAAGTTGTGCACCACGAGAAACCAGCGACGAGTGGAAATTCAACGGTCCAGATTTGGCGTGAAACAGCTTGTCTCCTTTCCCGTAGACGGCGGAGGACAAGGCGTGGCTGTTAGACTATTCTACTTTTTCCCAATGTTTTTCCTTCTCCTCTACTCTTTTGTTGTTCTGTTTAGATTTTCAAGTCTTGTCGCTTTGTGTTGATTGTGTCGTGAACTTGTTTTGGAAGTGTTGAATTGGTTCAAAGTAGCGTTAGATTGTGAGCACCATGTGTTTGTGAATTTGTTTGAGTAAGAATGAATGGTGTGAAAAACATGAATTTGTAGGTTGATTTGAATACCATAAAGTGATGGTAGAGTTTGAAAGTTCATGCATCATTTGTATTTTGTAAAGAAGGTGAATATTGGTGTTGTGATTGTGAAGAAGCGTGATGATTGATGAAGAGAGTGAAAGAGAGTGCAATTGAAGTACAGAAAATGAAAATGGAATCTAAGCAGGTTTTAGGTGTCGAGAGGTTTGGAAGTGAAAGTGGTGTTTTGGTTGATGGGGTTTGTCGATGGTAGCTGGTGGTGGTTCGGCGATTCCGTCGGTGGGAGCGTCAACAATAGGACCGGGAGACATGGTTAACGGTTTTGCACTTCACTGAACAACCTAGGAATAAATGATGATGAGAGTGAGTGGAAGAGGAAAAGAGATGTTAAGGTGAAGGTGTGAAGCGGTCTGAAGTTGGAAGGTGGGTGGTTATCGCTTGCAGAATAGAGGGGGTAATTGGTTTGCATCAAAATAATCATAAGATAAGTAAGCATCATGGTTCTTTTCTCCTTCTACATTATGAACCCCTTGGGCATGCCTAACCTGTACTGAGACTTATAACAGGTGTTTTTGGTTGTTCAACAACAATTTGAACAATGCTTCTAATGTTTTTCATCTATGCTATTAACATTTCCATCCGAAGTCATCAACCACATAAGTGGAAGTGGGACTACTAAATTTCTTTAACTATTCTATGCAGTTAGCTTACTTGATTTCTTCTTGCACTGTTGGATTTTGAGTCATTTCGAACCGGCTTTGCTGAGAAGGAATGGCGGACATGGATCTTCTGACTGCAACTTTGGACTGTGGAACTGCCTTGAACACGAACAACCAAAATTACTTCCTTATCTCTGGTGTCTTCACTCCACCAGTTCTGTGGTACCCCGTCTACTACATCTTCAGTGGCATTCATATCTTCATGACGTACTCAAATCTCTACAGTTTGCTCAGGTTTAATTATACCCACGGATGGAGAGAAAGATGGATTGGAGAATTGGTTTATGTTGTTGTTTTTTTGTTTTTTGTTTTCCCCTTGAGATTTTCTATGTTGTTGGTATATCTCTTCCCTTTCTTTTTGTTAACCAAGTCTAAGTCTATATAGAGAACATAATGAAATTTTGGGGGGAAAAATGAGATGGATTTGAATTCTTTGTGATGCATTGTTTTAACACCTTTTTGCTGCAGATTTGTATTGCCATTTTAATGTAATTCGAACTGCTTTTGGACAAATTTTGGAGTGTTGTGGGTAGCAGTAGCAGCTGGCTTTTTAACATATTTTTAAACTATTTTGCAGGACTGATATGCTTGGAGCATTATGCAAGTTTTGTTGTGTAGCACGTTTGGATTTTATGGACAGTTAGGATAGGGACAATAGCAAGGTTTTGGACTGATTTTATTGTTTGGACATTTTTTACAAGGAGAGGAATAGCATAATAATAATAATAATAACAATAATAATAACAAAAAATAAAAATAAAAATATTAAACTAAAAATTTCCAAAACATGAAAATTAAAGAGAAATTAAAATTAATTTTAATTTTAATAATAACTCAACTAAAAAGTTGAATTAAAATTAGAACCAAATCAAGATTAATATTGAAAGAAAGAAATGAAAATTATAATAACTAAAAGAATTAAAAGGAAAATATATTAACTATATATTTTTTGTGATTAAAGTGAAATGCTAAAATAAAATAATGCTAAGACATGTTTTTTTTTTGAGATTTTTACTAAATTAAATCTAGAAGACTATAATTTTGACTTAAGAATAAAAATCTAAATGAAACTTGAAGAGACTACTTTTTTTTTGATATTTTGAATAATAATGTAAATAAAATTAAGATGACATGAACTAAATATTTTTTTTTAGGATTTTTTTATGGAATTAAAAATAAAAGAAGAGAAAGTGTAAAATTTATGGTCGGATAAAATATAGTCCAAAATTAAGAATCAAATTCCATTAAATTCGTGAAACAACTTCGAACGTTAATAACTTTTTTGTGGCTTTTCAATGCATAATCATCTCTTGTCTTGTAAAGAAAAAATTGTAGATGGTGTCAAGAAAAATCATATGCAAAAAATAACCCCTCAAAATATTGAAATTTGAAGAAGTTATGAATTTTTGAAATCTGACTCGGGAATTGGCAAAAATAGGTCGAATTGCTTGTGAACTCTTGTCATGCAATGATGCGGATGGAATGCGGGATCTTAGGTCAAAAATTAGGGTATGACAGGAAGGTGTTAGCTCCCTTTTTATCCGTGGTTATCCACGGGCTCTTAGGTACTTGCTCATTGTGTTTTCAAAAGTTTGCTTTTCTTTGTGATTGTGGGTTTGAAAAGAGTTTTTTGTTTGAAAGGGGTGTAAGTGCGAAAAGTTTTGTTTTGTTTTAAAAGGAGCAAGTACTTAAGAACCATCTACCTACTCAAAAAGGAATTAATCTGTATAAGTGTCCTTTAGACAATGCTAGCCCACTATTGATGAGTAGGTAGCATCGTCGTTGGAGTTTTGAGGGTCAATTCGATTAAGGGACGTGTGGTCACTAAAGCAATGTTAGGACGCCTTAGCAGTAACCCTAATGTCTTAGATCATTTTATCCGAGGCAACCGTTTCGAGGCAACTATGATCTTTGGACAAAAGGACGACCTCTAAAACTTCTTATACTCAATGACCACGTTCGAGGCAACCAAGTGAGGTGTACCCTAAGAGTGGTATGTGCAAGTGTGTTAGTTCGGTTAATTTTATCTGTACATGTTATGGGTGAGCTATATTGATTTTAGGTTAAAGATTGATCTTGTCATGCATTGCCTATTTATCAAACATCTAACAGTTAATATTGTGCGAGAATTAAATTGCGGGAAATTGAATCTAAGTTATTACAAGGCGTTGGGTATTTACATCGCCAAAGACAAACCCTTTAAAATTAAATTGCGAAAAGTAAATAAAAGAGATAAATAAATAAATAAAATCCTAAGTTAAAAACTATTACATTCCCGAAGCAGTTACAATATTGGATAAAAATAACACGCGTGCGAGAAAAGTAAATCAGAGTGTTTTTAGGGTTTTGACCCTTTTTTAAGAAAGAAAGAGATTTTTTGTTATTTTGAATTAAACGGAAATTAAGTCTAAGTTAATAATGGAATCAATTAATTAAATGAAAATATTTTTGTTTTTTTATTTATTTTATAATTAAGGAAATAAAATAAGAATGGTTAAAAATATTAAAAACCTAATATTCTAATTTGATTTTAATTTATTGCAAAATATTGAAATTATACCTAATTAGAAACTAAATTATTTAAATTATTTATTTACAAAATAAAATAGTGAAATTAATAAAGGTATTATTTTTTTTTGGGTTTTTCTGATTTTATGAAAAAAAGTTAATTGGTTAATTTTTAATAATAATAATAATAGTTAACAAAATAAATAAATAAGGAAAAAGAAATAAAAAGTAAAAGAAATACTCGGGGGGTGTGGGCCTGAATTTGATGGGGAGATTAGCAAAATTCAGGCCCAATTTCAACCAGCCTGCCTTGACTTTTCCAGTTTGCTATGCGTGCATTGACTAGGGTTCATAGTGAACCTTCAATCTGGATCATTGGATTTGCCTTGTGGGCCACTTGGCATTTGAGATCTGGAGGCATATGATAATCCACGCTTGCTGAGTCACATAGAATAACCTGAAACAAAATTGTAACAAAGTTTTGGGGGACCTGGGATTCGAACCCAGGTCCCAATGGTATCATGCACTAACGCCTTGCCAACTGAGCCATTGGTTCTTTTTGTTAATGGGATAATCAATAAACATTATATGGACAAGTCAATTAATTATGCTGAAAATAAAATAAAAACGCACAATTTGTTTGAATTGTCCAATGAAGTTAGGACACGTCTTCGTCTTCTTTAACAAAGACTGGTTCGTTTACCTGCGGATTTTATTCCGCAACTAAATCCATGGCATCATCCTATCATGAGCTACAGGCCATATAAACGCCAATGGAGACCATCACTGCACTCGTCTCTCTCCCCTTATCATCCATATACCCATCATTAGTCTCAATTTATCCTGCATCAAAAATGCCTAAAAAGCAAGAACAAGAACCCTAGCTTTGGATACAGGGTTATAAGCCACGAAAACAAAATTAAATATTACAGAATCATTGGAAATTGAATGGCAAGTATAAATATACAAGAAAATTGGCAAAAAGATGCAAGAATGATGAGTTACGTTTTCATGTACAGGGCTTGGTTCGTGGACACTTACAGCGAGTTTAAGGCGATGAGAAGGCTTGGTTTTGATTGGTATCGCTTCAGGGGATTGCCAGCAAGGGATTAGTGTCAAGCTTTTTCTTTGAATCGAGCTCTAAGGTGGATTTCAGATTCCAAGTTTTCAAGCTTTTTTTCAAAGTTTGTTTTGCCATTTCTGCAGTTCTTTTGGCGTGTTCTTGCTATGCCTGGCTTGTGTGTACATAAGGGAATCAGTTTAGGTTAAAAGTTGGGCCTTAATCCATGAATATTGAATATTGGAGATTTGATTTTGATCACCATTATCAAGTTTCCAAAGATGGCTCAAATCAAATATTTTGTGCACTATAAGGCATGATTCGGATTTGGTTTAGTGTATCTTGACAATGAAGACCTATAATGATCACAAGAATCTCATTACATCAATTTTTAGATTTTATTTGATTTAATATTGATTTAAAATGAATTAAATCAATAAAAATTAAATAAAATAGAAAAATAAATGAATGGCCATGAAATTAAAGATGGGACACGTGTGTGGCATGACAATACCATATCAAGTGGGAAAAAATGGGCCCTTTTGTCAAAAATTAGAGTTTTGAGGATAGTTGACTTTTGGCCATCTTAGAAAAATGCCCAACTTCAACAATGCATAACTTCTTCAATGTTGAACTTTTGGAGGCGTTCTTGGACTTTTTAGAAACCTTAAGATGTCCTATAACCAACCCTTTTGGTCTAATCTCATTTTGATCTTCCATGCTCAAGTTATAAGCTTTGGCAAAAAAGTGTTTTTGTTGACTTTCAAAAATGACCTATAATGTCCAAATTTGTTACTTTTTGTGAGAGCATTTCTTGATATTGGGGTGTGAAGATGGATTGTAGTAAATTGCATCCTCTTCAAAATGAGATTTGGATGGGTCATTTCTCATAAAGTATGAGAAAGTTATGCTTGGTCAAAGTTGAGTTGACTTTTCCTACAAAACCCTAATTTAGCAACTTTTGAATCTTGATGAATCTTGAGAAATCCTTGATGAATCATGATCAACCCTTGATAAAATGATTAATTATACTTCAAAATGAGAATGTTAACAAAAAATCTTGATGTTTGACTGTATTTGGGACACAGTTGACTTTTGCCCTATCATAGTCGATTCTTGGGCCTCTTGAGCAATTGACTGACCAAACTTCCTCTGCAAGGCCTAAAATTTGATATGGATGAACTTAAGAACATATTATGACATTGGGAAGAACTTGAGGCCATTTGGATATGAGGACCTTAATGCAACACAAAACCCTAATTTTGAATTGACTACCTTAGGAGGTGATTTGACTGTCCAACCCTTGAGCCAACTTGAACACTTGGAGATGATTCTTGACATGTCTTGAGAAATATGGGAGGGCAAATTTTGGGGTACAACAGTGATAAATCAGATTAAAGGAGAATGGGACACTCCTCACCCTGGCTTAATCCCTTACAAAGACTATGCAAGAAGATTATTACCCTTCTTCAATAAAGTTGAATTCCATCACATCCCTAGAGATGAAAATCAAATGGCGGATGCTCTGAAAACTATGGCTTCCATGTACCAAGTGAATACTTGGAATGATATACCCTGAATTACAGTTCAACGGTTGGATAGGCCCGCTCATGTGTTTACAACAGAGGAGGTAGCAGATGAAAAACCCTGGTATTATAATATCAAGCATTTTCTTCAGACTCGGGAATACTTGATTGGTGCATCGAGGAAAGATAGAAAGACACTGAGAAGATTGGCATGCAGTTTCTTCCTCAGTGAAAATGTGTTATATAAGAGAAATTATGACATGGTCTTGCTCAGATGCGTGGATAGACATGAAGAAGACATGTTGATGCATGAGATTCATGAAGGCTCATTTGGCACTCATGATAATGGACATTCGATGGCTAAAAAAATGCTAAGGGCAGGTTATTATTGGTTGACAATGGAATTTGATTGTTACAAATTTGCAAAGAAGTGCCATAAATGCCAGATTTATGCAGATAAGGTCCATGTGCCTCCGACACTTCTCAATGTGATTTCCTCCCCATGGCCTTTCTCTATGTTGGGTATATACATGATTGAGATGATAGAACCCAAAGCTTCGAATGGGCATCGTTTCATCCTGGTAGCAATTGACTACTTCACCAAATGGGTAGAGGCTGCTTCATATGCCAATGTTATCAAATAGGTGGTTGTGCGTTTCATCAAAAATAATCTTATATGCCGGTATGGTGTGCCGAGCAGAATCATCACCGACAATGGCTCGAATTTGAACAACAAGATGATGACAGAAGTGTGTGAAGAATTCAAGATTGTCCATCACAATTCGTCTCTATACAGGCCAAAGATGAATGGGGCTGTTGAAGCTGCTAATAAGAATATCAAGAGAATTATCCAGAAAATGGTTATTACTTATAAGGATTGGCATAAAATGCTCCCTTTTACTCTGCATGGATATCGAACATCTGTTCGCACTTCAAGAGGAGCAACCCCGTTCTCCCTGGTGTATGGAAGGGAAGTTGTACTCCCTGTCGAGGTAGAGATTCCCTCATTGCATGTGATAATGGAAACCAAGTTGACAGAGGCTGAATGGGTCCAGAACAGGTTTGACCAATTGAACTTGATTGAAGAGAAGAGAATGACAACTTTATGTCATGGGCAGTTATATCAGAGAAGAATGAAGAAATCTTTTGATAAAAAGGTCAAACCTCGTGAATTCAGAGAAGGCGACCTCGTGCTCAGGAAGATCATGTCTTTCAACACTGATTCTAGGGGCAAGCGGACTCCCAATTTTGAAGGCCCGTATGTTGTCAAGAAAGTCTTCTCTGGTGGCACATTAATTCTTGAAACTATGGATGGCGAGGAGTTCCCGCGTCCCATGAATGCTGACGCAGTCAAGAAATACTTCACCTAAAGAAATAAAAGAACAGCTCGCTAAGTTGAAAACCCGAAAGGGCGGCTTAGGCAAAAAGGAGTGTCTCGGTAGGCAGAAAACCCGAAAGGGCGGTCTAAGAAAAAATTAGAGACATAAACTGAATAAATTTCCCGCTAAGTTGAAAACCCACAAGGGCAGCTTAGGCAAAAGTTATGGATTATCTTGGCAAGTAACTACGTCAGACAAGACTTGAACATTGAAGCAACAATCTTCTCGGATCCTCACCATACTTCAACAAAAGATGCTGCTCAGGATTTCAAAAGTTATTAGGGGGAATAGTGGTCATTGTATCTCAATGTATCTTTTCCATTATATATTACCATTTCCCAAACTTTGTAATCATCCATGGAGTCTCGCCATTCATGGACTACCATTCTATTAATGAAATTCGAGCTTTTACCCAATTCTTTGTGTTCTTATTTTATTTAGCTTGCAAAGACTCCATTTATTACTGATAATAACTTTCAAAGCAAAAAGATTAAAAAGCAAAATTGACTTTTCAAAAAAAGGGAGAGATTTTTACAATTCAATTTACTTCGAGATTTGTGATGACACAATGACAACAAAAATGGTGATCCCAGGAATGAACAAACTCTGGTTGTTTTGAGAAGATTTACTTCCTTCTTGAAGGTTCTCTTAGGTCATTTTGCTGGTATGTGCACGATCTTTGTATGTTCCTCAGATAGTTAAAGACGATACTGTTAGAACATAGTTTGATTCTACAACCCTCAATTAGAGTTTTGATGATAACAAAATACAAGAATAAATAAATCGTAAGATTTATATATAAGACACATATGCTACTTAAAATTATGTTGTGTATTTACAGAAGTTCTGATGGAATCAGCATCAGAAGATCAGTATCAACATCAGCATCAGAAGATATGTCAGCATCAGAAGATCAATAACATGTGCTACACGCTGAAGTTACCAGATCATACGCTGAAGCCTGATGACCAGAATCTGTGCATAAAATACTCTGACTCTGATCAAGATCCTTACCAAGTCATCAGCACTCAGATGCGTCAGCATAAGCTAAAGCAAAGAACACTCTGATTATCATAAAGAAGACTATGAAGCGTTACTAAGCATTCAAGACAGATAAATTACCAACGGCTTTATCCAAGACAAGATCTTCTCAAAAAGGAAAGAACGTTATTATCATTGAAAGTGATTTATGGACAACAATGTATCTTTGCCTTGGTTATATAAACAAGTTTGTGTGAGAAAAGAAAAGGCTAATAATCTACACGTATGCACTCATACAAATTGCTAAGCTTTCCAACCACGCTCATCCAAACGCTTTAGCAATCCAGTTTCATTCTAAGCTTAAATTTTTGTATTATCACAGTGGTGGTATACTGTTTTTCTAGAAAACATCAAACACATTATTTGTTCGATTATTTGTAAAGAGATTTCCTTGAGATAAACCGGTTTGTGGTTATACTCAAGAGGCTTTAATAGTTGTTAAAGTAGTTGTTGTATTCCTTTGAAAATAGTGTATTAAGACCTCGTTGGAGAGAGGCGAAATCACCTTGATGGGTGGACTGGAGTAGTTTGAGGTCAAACGAACCAGGATAAAAATACAGTGTTGTCTTCTCATTTGATTTAAGTTTTACAATTCAACCCCCCTTCTTGTGTTTTTCACATCTTCAATTGGCATCAGAGCGCCTGGTTCTGAGCTTATAACACTTAACTGTGTCAGTACAAGATCCAGCATCAGAAAAACACAATGGCAGGACCACATCAAAACATCAGCAATGACAACAATGAAGAAAGAGACAGATTCAGTGGCAAACCTCCAGTCTTTGATGGAGAGAACTTTGACTACTGGAAAGACAGAATTGAAAGCTTCTTTCTGGCCCATGATGCTGATCTGTGGGACATGGTGACTGATGGATACACGCATCCAGTGGATCGAAGTGGTCAGAAGATTGACAGGAAAGTAATGTCTGATCAGTAAAAGTGTGATTTCAGAAATTATCACAAGGCCAGAACAATTCTTCTCAGCGCCATCTCTTATTCAGAATATGAGAAGATATCAAACAGAGACACTGCAAAGAATATGTTTGACTCTCTGAGAATGACGCATGAAGGCAACATTCAAGTCAAAGAAACCAAAGCCCTTGCACTCATTCAGAAGTATGAGGCATTCAAGATGGAAGAGAGTGAATCAATAGAGACTATGTTTTCAAGATTTCAAATTCTTGTTGCTGGTCTGAAAGTTCTTGACAAAGGGTATTCCACTTCTGATCATGTTAAGAAGATCATCAGAAGCTTGCCAAAACAGTGGAGGCCAATGGTCACAGCGCTTAAGCTAGCCAAGGATCTCAACAAAATCTCTCTGGAGGAACTTGTCAGCTCCCTCAGAAGTTACGAGATAGAGCTAGAAGCAGATGAACCTCAAAAGCAAGGTAAGCCATTAGCTTTAAAATCTAACAGAAAATTTGACTCCAAAGTTTTGCAGGCTGTTGAAGAAACCTCTGATGGATCCTCATCAGAAGAAGATGAATTATCTCTCCTCTCCAGAAGGGTGAACCAATTATGGAAGCAAAGGCAAAGGAAGTTCAGGAATCCCAGAAGATCAGAAAATCAGAATGAATCTTTCTTCAAATACAGAAGGTCAGAATCCTCCTCTGGACAAAGAAAATCTGAAGGTTCTTCAGGAAACAGAAAGCCAAACAACAAAGACATCATTTGCTATGAATGTAACGAGCAAGGGCACTACAAAATCGATTGCCCAAAGCTTCAGAAGGAAAAGCCCAAAAAGAAGTTTGGCAAGGATAAGAAGAAAAGTCTCATGGCTACATGGGATGATTCTGACACATCTGAAATTGACTCAGAATCAGATGATGAAAGAGCAAACATAGCTCTCATGGCAAACATAACAGAAGACAGTGAAGCTTCTGAGTCAGAATCTGAATCAGATACAGAAGAGGTATTCCCTGACTTTACTATAAACTTTACTAAGGCTAAACTAGCTGAAAGCCTTAATGAAATTCTGGAAAGATATCAGCAGATCAGAGTCAAATTCAGAAACCTGAAAATGGATCTTGCTTCTGACTCTGATAAGACTGAGAGTCTCAAATTGGAGAATTCTAAGTTAAAAGATAAAATTTCAAAATTAGAAAACCAATTACAAAACTCTTAGAAGGAAACAATCCCTGAAACTCCCAGCAGTGCTGATGAGATCATCAAGGAGTATGATCACAGCTTTCAGAAGTTTCTAGCTAAAAACATAGATAGAAGCAAAATGGCTTCAATGATCTATGAAGTTAGCAGAAATGGCAGAAAAGGAATAGGATACCAAGGTAAGGTACCTACACCAAAAAATGCCATGGATTTAGTTATAAAACGCACTTCACTTGATTCACACTTTGTATATGGGCACACACATGACATAAAATATACTAGTAGTGATTACTCTGTCAAACCAAAATTCAACCAAAGTTTTGGTAAAACTAACAAATCAGGACCCAAGAAAATATGGGTACCTAAGGATAAAATAATACACGTCGCAGATATCTTTAGCAGCAAAGCAGAAACACCAATCATGGTACCTGGACTCTGGCTGCACACGACACATGACGGGAAGAAGGCATATGTTCCAAAGCCTGGAACTTAAGCCTGGAGGCCACGTAGGTTTTGGAGGCAATCAGAGAGGAAAGATCATTGGCTCTAGAACTGTAGGTAATGGAAATCTTCCCTCTATAAGTAATGTTTTATTAGTAGATGGATTAATGCATAACCTGTTATCCATAAGTCAATTAAGTGATAACGGTTATGATATAATCTTTAATCAAAATTCATGCAAAGTTGTTAGTCATAAAGATGGAACTATCCTATTTAATGGAAAGAGGAGAAACAACATTTATAAAATAAAACTTTCTGAACTAAAAAGTCAGAATGTAAAGTGTCTTCTGTCTGTTAACAACGAGCAGTGGATCTGGCACAGAAGATTGGGACATGTTAGTATGAGAAGAATATCTCAGATTAACAAACTCAATCTGGTCAGAGGACTTCCTAACCTGAAGTTCAATTCAGATGCTCTATGTGAAGCATGTCAGAAAGGCAAGTTTGCAAAACCAGCTTTCAAATCCAAAAACGTTGTTTCTACCTCCAAGCCATTAGAACTTCTACACATTGACTTATTTGGACCAGTTAAAATTGCTTCAGTCAGTGGCAAGAAGTATGGGTTAGTAATCGTAGATGACTATAGCAGATGGACATGGGTAAAGTTCTTAAGACACAAGGACGAGTCACACTCTGTGTTTGTCACCTTCTGCAACCAAGTTCAGAATGAAAAGGATCTTAGAATCGTCAAAGTCAGAAGTGATCATGGTGGAGAGTTTGAAAACAAAGATTTTGAGTTATTCTTTAATGACAAAGGCATTCTGCATGATTTCTCTTGTCCTAGAACTCCCCAGCAAAATGGAGTTGTAGAACGAAAGAACAGAACATTGCAAGAAATGGCCAGAACCATGATCAACGAGACTAACGTTGCTAAGATCTTCTGAGCAGAGGCAATAAACACAACGTGTTACATTCAGAATAGAATCTCCATAAGACCTATTCTGGAAAAGACTCCATATGAATTGTGGAAGAACAGAAAGCCCAACATTTCCTATTTTCATCCATTTGGATGTACTTGTTTTATTTTGAATACAAAAAATTATTTGAACAAGTTTGACTCTAAAGCACAAAAGTGTATTATGTTAGGATACTCTGAACGCTCAAGAGGGTACAGAGTATACAATACAGAAACACAGATTGTGGAAGAATCAATCAGTGTTTGTTTTGATGATAAGCTTGACTCTCAAAAGTCAAAGCAGAATGAATTCCTTGCAGGTATGGAAGTTGAATTCACAGGTACTGAAGACAAGTCATCAGAAGCTCTTAACAAAGACACTCTCTCAACATCAGAAAGAGTAACTGCAAGCAATCCAGCACCTTTTGTTGATCAACTCCAGAAAAGACCATCCAGAAGCAGCATGGATCACCCAGAAGAAACAATCTTAGGAAGAAAGGAAGATCCAATCAGAACAAGATCTAGCTTCAGAAACTCTGAAGAATCCCTTGAAGAAGTGAAAAACACAAGAAGGGGGGTTGAATTGTAAAACTTGAAATCAAATGTAGGCAACACGTTATTTTTACCCTGGTTCGTTTGATCTCAAACTACTCCAGTCCACCCGTCAAGGTGATTTCGCCTCTCTCCAACGAGGTCTTAATCCACTATATTCAACTGAATATTACAACTGCTTTAACAACTGCTAAAGCCTTCTTGAGTCAAAACCACAAACCGGTTTCTCAAGGAAATACTTTCTTACAGATAAAGGAAATCTAAGTGTGTTGAATGTTTTCTACAAAACTGTTTATCACAATTGTGATACTACACAAATTAAGCTTATGAGAACTGGAATGCTAAAACAATAGAGTAAGTAATTTGAGAGCTTTAGCAAACTGTGAATGAGGATGAAGATGAATCGCTTTAGATGTGTAGAGAGTTGTAGAGCATTAGCCAATCCTTTCCTTACTTGCTTGTTTATATAGCATTGGAAATGATATGTTGGAGTCAGTTATTCCGTTTCAATGCCAATTACATTCTTTCCATATTGAGAAGATCTTTGTCTGGAATAATGTCGTTGATAATAAAGTATCTTGAATGCACAGTACCGTTGCCAATTAAGCGTGTTCTGGCTTTGGCTTATTCTGACGCTGCTAGGTGCTGATGAATTATTGTGGTCTTGATCAGAGTTTAGATTGTTATGCGTAGATCTGTTCATCAAGCTTCAGCGTAAGCACATGCTTTGATCTTCTGATTCTAGCATCTGATATAACATCCTCTGATGCTGATGTTGATATTCTTATGCTGATACTCATCAGAGTTTCTGTAAAACACAATATAATTTTCTGGTAGCATATATGTCTTACATGAATCATACAATTTATATACTCTTGCATTTTGTTATCATCAAAACTTTAACTTAGGGTAGTAGATTCAAACTTTGTTCTAACAATCTCCCCCTTTTTGATGATGACAAAAAATAGATTTTTTCAATTGAAAATTAACAAGAAAGGTATCAGAGATAACCAAATAATAGATTGTATTAGAGATAGACAGGTAGGTATCAAAGATAAGGAGGAATAAAAAGGTATCAGAGCTTAAGGGGAATAAGAAAAAAAACTATCAGAGTTATGATCAGAAAAACTCCCCCTGAGTTTATTACTTCCCTTTTAATTCCATGAGTCCTTTAGCATCAGATCTTTCTTTGAGCATCAGATCTTTCTGGAGCAGAGCTTCAGTGTATCAGAGATAATTAAATTCTTGTACCTGTAAGCTTATGCAGAACAAAGAAACATTCAAGTATATCAGAGTGTTAGAATGTTTGAGACTTTTGTCTCAGTAATCCGTTATTGAAAAATATCATTCTTTTTTTTTCTCCCCCTTTTTGTCAGCAATCAAAAAGTGCAAGTAACTGAAGTTAAAAAAAACAGTGCAGAAAAACTATTGTATTTAGGTCAAAGCTTAGAAGATAGTACAAAAAAGATGTAAAGAAAACAATGAAAAACATTAAGAAACAAAATCTAAGGTTGGGGTGGAAGGCGTGTGAACAGAGCTTCTAGCATGTTCTTAATCTGATCAGCGGTTTCCTTCTGCTAATGCACCATGCTGGCTACTGAATCAATCTTACTATCTTGCACATCCATCCTTTCCTTCATTCGTTGATCATTCTCATCCATTCTTTTCTGCAGACGAATATCATTTTGCTTCAGCTCTTCAAGAGTCTGCCTGTCCAAAGCAGCTTGAGAGACGTCAGAATTTGGATGCTTCTGAGAGCTTTCTGCAACATCTTCTTCTTGACTGAAATCTTCAGCTGGAATCGTCTGTTCTTCTGCTTGTTGAACTGTTGAAGCTGGACGCTTTTCAGACCAAGGCTCACTGTCCAGAAGAAGCACTTCCTCCTTCAGCAGCTGACTCATGATTGGACCTTCAACTTCTTTCAGCAGATTGCTGAAGTTCTGTTGAGCCTGTTCATAGTTTATGTCTTGCAGCTTAAAGGTTTCAGCGCGTACCCACTTTCTGAAATGTGTCCAGAGTTGGTCTGACGCAGCAGGATCAATCATTCCCAGACAAGCCTGCTTTAGAGAAGCAATCCAATTCTGCATGCCTGTTTCAAAATTCAAGATGCTAGAACCAACATCTAGTTGTTTGGGTTTGGGAATGGCGGTTTTATATTTAAGGGCAGCAAGGCGGTCAAGGACTGTTAGATCAATGAAGGTCTTGCTGTGGTCATCTGGATTTTGTTTAGGTGAGGGAGTAGGAGAGTCAGAAATGATTATTGGACTGTGTGGGGTGTTAGGTGGAGTAGTTTCTGGTGATGATGGCAGTTGAGGTATGTTTACATTTGTACCACAAGTCAGTTGAATGGCCAAGGGTTGTGGTTCAGAGGATTCAGGTGATTGAGGTTCAGGGGTTTGAGCCTCAGTGTTGAGACTCAGAGTGTTGAGGTGAAGGTGGATTAAGTTCTGGTTGTGGAGATGGAGGTTGTGGAATTTCTGGTTGTGGAGATGGAGGTTGTGGAATTTCTGGTTGTGGAGATGGAGGTTGTGGAATTTCTGATTGTGGAGATGGAGGTTGATCAGCAGTTGTTGCTGGATTACTTGCAGGGCTCCTTTCTGATGTTGAAGGAGTGTCTTTGTTGAGAGCTTCTGATGACTTGTCTACAGAACCTGTGAATTCAACTTCCATACCTGCAAAGACTTCATTCTGCTTTGACTTTTCAGAGTCAAGCTTATCATCAAAACGAACACTGATTGATTCTTCCACAGTCTGTGTTTCTGTATTGTATACTATGTACCCTCTTGAGCGTTCAGAGTATCCTAACATAATACACTTCTGTGCTTTAGAGTCAAACTTGTTCAAATAATTTTTTGTATTTAACATAAAACAAGTACATCCAAATGGATGAAAATATGAAATGTTGGGCTTTCTGTTCTTCCACAATTCATATGGAGTCTTTTCCAGAATAGGTCTTATGGAGATTCTATTCTGAATGTAGCACGCTGTGTTTATTGCCTCTGCCCAGAAGATCTTAGCAACGTTTGTCTCATTGATCATGGTTCTGGCTATATCTTGCAATGTTCTGTTCTTTCGTTCTACAACTCCATTTTGTTGGGGAGTTCTAGGACAAGAGAAATCATGCAGAATGCCTCTGTCATTAAAGAATGACTTAAAATCTTTGTTTTCAAATTCTCCACCATGATCACTTCTGACTTTAACGATTCTAAGATCTTTTTCATTCTGAACTTGGTTACAGAAGGTGACAAACACAGAGTGTGACTCGTCCTTGTGTCTTAAGAACTTTACCCATGTCCATCTGCTAAAGTCATCTACGATTACTAACCCGTACTTCTTGCCACTGATTGAAGTAGTTTTAACTGGTCCAAATAAGTCAATGTGCAGAAGTTCTAATGGCTTAGAGGTGGAAACAATGTTTTTTGATTTGAAAGCAGGTTTTGCAAACTTGCCTTTCTGACATGCTTCACACAGAGCATCTGAATTGAACTTCAGATTAGGAAGTCCTCTGACCAGATTGAGTTTGTTAATCTAAGATATTCTTCTCATACTAACATGCCTCAATCTTTTGTGCCAGATCCATTGCTCGTTGTTAACAGACACAAGACACTTTACATTCTGACTTTTTAGTTTAGAAAGTTTGATTTTATAAATGTTGTTTTTTCTATTTCCATTAAATAGAATAGTCCCATCTTTCTGACTAACAGCTTTACATGATTTTTGATTAAAGATTATATCATAACCGTTATCACTTAATTGACTTATGGATAACAGATTATGCATTAATCCATCTACTAATAGAATATTGTTTATAGAGGGAAGATTTCCATTACCTACTGTTCCAGAGCCAATGATCTTTCCCCTCTGATTTCCTCCAAAGCCTATGTGGCCTCCGGGCTTAAGTTCCAGGCTTTGGAACATATGCCTTCTTCCCGTCATGTGTCGTGAGCAGCCAGAGTCCTGGTACCATGACTGGTGTTTCTGATTTGCTGCTAAAGATATCTGCAACATGTATTATTTTATCCTTAGGTACCCATATTTTCTTGGGTCCTGATTCATTAGCTTTACCAAAACTCTGGTTGAATTTTGGTTTCACAGAATAATTACTACTAGTATATTTAATGTCATGTGTGTGACCATACACAAAGTGTGAATTCAGAGGAGTGCGTTTAATAATTAAATCCATGGCATTCTTTGGTGTAGGTACCTTACCTTGGTATCCTATTCCCTTTCTGCCGTTTCTGCTAACTTCATAGATCATTGAAGCCATTTTGCTTCTATCTATGCTTTTAGCCAGGAACTTCTGAAAGTTGTGATCATACTCCTTGATGATCTCATCAGCGCTGCTGGGAGTTTTAGAAATTGTTTCCTTCTGAGAGTTTTGTAAAAGATCTTCTAATTTTAAAATTTTATTTTTCAACTCAGAATTTTCCAATTTAAGACTCTCAGTTTTATCAGAGTCAGAATCAAGATTCCTTTTCAGGTTTATGAATTTAACTCTGATCTACTGATATCTTTCCAGAATTTTGTTAAGGCTTTCAGCAAGTTCAGCCTTAGTAAAATTAATTGCAAAGTCAGGGAATACCTCTTCGGTGTCTGATTCAGAGTCTGATTCAGAAGCTTCACTGTCTTCTGATATGTTAGCCATGAGAGCTATGTTTGCTCTCTCATCATCTGATTCTGAGTCAGCTTCAGATGAGTCAGAGTCATCCCATGTAGCCATGAGGCTCTTCTTCTTTTCCCTTCCAAACTTCTTTTTGGGCTTTTCCCTCAGAAGCTTTGGACAGTCACTCTTGTAGTGTCCTTGCTCGTTGCATTCATAGCAGATGATGTCCTTGGTGTTTGGCTTTCTGCTTCCTGAGGAGCCTTCAGATCGTCTGAATCCAGAGGAGGAGTCTGATCTTCTGTATCTGGAGGAGGACTCATTCTGATCGGATCTTTTGGTATTCCTGAACTTTCTTTGCCTCTGCTTCCATAGTTGGTTCACTCTTCTGGAGAGGAGAGAAAGTTTGTCTTCTTCTGATGAGGACCCATCAGAGGTTTCTTCAACAGCCTGCAAAGATTTGGAGTCAGATTTTATGTTAGACTTTAAAGCTAAAGGCTTACCTTGCTTCTGAGGTTCATCAGCTTCTAGCTCAATCTCGTGACTTCTGAGGGAGCTGATAAGTTCCTCCAGAGAGATTTTGTTGAGATCTTTAGCTAGCTTCAGCGCTGTAACCATTGGCCTCCACTGTTTTGGCAAGCTTCTGGTGATCTTCTTGACATGATCAGCAGTAGAATACCCTTTGTCCAGAACTTTGAGACCAGCCACCAGAATTTGGAATCTTGAGAACATCGTTTCAATTGATTCATTTTCTTCCATTTTGAATGCCTCATACTTCTGAATGAGCGCAAGAGCTTTAGTTTCTTTGACCTGAATGTTGCCTTCATGCGTCATTCTGAGAGAGTCAAACATACTCTTTGTAGTGTCTCTGTTAGATATCTTTTCATATTCAGCGTAAGAGATGGCGCTGAGAAGAATAGTTCTGGCCTTGTGGTGATTTTTGAAGTCACGCTTTTGTTGATCAGACATTGCCTTCCTGTCAATCTTCTGACCACTTGCATTCACTGGGTGCGTGTAACCATCTGTCACCATGTCCCACAGATCAGCATCATGTGCCAGAAAGAAGCTTTCAATTCTGTCTTTCCAGTAATCAAAATTCTCTCCATCAAAGACTGGAGGTTTGCCACTGAATCTGTCTCTGTCTTTATTGTTGTCATTGCTGGTGTGTTGATATGTTTCTGCCATTGTGTTTTTCTGACGCTGGATCTTGTACTGACACGGTTAAGTGTTTTAGCTCAGAACCAGGCGCTCTGATGCCAATTGAAGAAGTGAAAAACACAAGAAGGGGGGTTGAATTGTAAAACTTGAAATCAAATGCAGAGAACACGTTATTTTTATCCTGGTTCGTTTGATCTCAAACTACTCCGGTCCACCCGTCAAGGTGATTTTGCCTCTCTCCAACGAGGTCTTAATCCACTATATTCAACTGAATATTACAACTACTTTAACAACTACTAAAGCCTTCTTGAGTCAAAACCACAAACCGGTTTCTCAAGGAAATACTTTCTTACAGATAAATGAAATCTAAGTGTGTTGAATGTTTTCTACAAAAATGTTTATCACAACTGTGATACTAGACAAATTAAGCTTATGAGAACTGGAATGCTAAAACAATAGAGTAAGTAATTTGAGAGCTTTAGCAAACTGTGAATGAGGATGAAGATGAATCGCTTTAGATGTGTAGAGAGTTGTAGAGCATTAGCCAATTCATTCCTCACTTGCTTGTTTATATAGCATTGGAAATGACACGTTGGAGTCAGTTATTCCGTTTCAATGTCAATTACATTCTTTCCATATTGAGAAGATCTTTGTCTGGAATAATGTCGTTGATAATAAAGTATCTTGAATGCACAGTACCGTTGCCAATTAAGCGTGTTCTGGCTTTGGCTTATTCTGACGCGGCTAGGTGCTGATGAATTGTTGTGGTCTTGATCAGTGTTTAGATTGTTACGCACAGATCTGTTCATCAAGCTTCAGCGTAAGCACATGCTTTGATCTTCTGATTCTGGCATCTGATATAACATCCTCTGATGCTGATGTTGATATTCTTATGCTGATACTCATCAGAGTTTCTGTAAAACACAATATAATTTTTTGGTAGCATATATGTCTTACATGAATCATACAATTTATATACTCTTGCATTTTGTTATCATCAAAACTTTAACTTATGGTAGTAGATTCAAACTTTGTTCTAACATCCCTCATGGGACTGGTTTCTCTAATTGAACCAACATCAATTGATGAAGCACTTCTGGACAATGACTAGATTCTAGCAATGCAAGAGGAGCTAAATCAATTCACAAGAAATGACGTATGGGATCTAGTTCCAAAACCAAAAGGATTCAACGTCATTGGAACAAAATGGGTGTTCAGAAACAAACTGAATGAACAAGGTGAAGTCATCAGAAACAAGGCACGATTGGTAGCACAAGGTTATAGTCAGCAAGAGGGGATAGACTATACAGAAACCTTTGCTCCAGTCGCCAGGTTAGAATCTATCAGACTCTTAATCTCATTTGATGTTAATAAAGGCATCACTCTGTATCAGATGGATGTTAAAAGTGCATTCTTAAATGGCTATATAGAAGAAGAGGTATATGTGCACCAACCCCCTGGTTTTGAAAGTTCCAAAAATCCATAATATGTTTTCAAACTAAAGAAGTCACTGTATGGTCTGAAACAAGCTCCCAGAGCTTGGTATGAAAGACTAAGTAACTTCCTGTTAGAAAAGGAATTCACCAGAGGGAAAGTGGACACAACCTTATTCTGTAAGACAGTTAAGAATGACATTTTAGTATGTCATATTTATGTTGATGACATCATATTTGGATCTACTAAACCCTCTCTGGGAAGAAAGTTTGCTAAGTGTATGCAGGCAGAATTTGAGATGAGCCTAATGGGGGAACTAAAATTCTTTCTGGGCATCCAGATTAATCAAACCCCAGAAGGAACTTACATTCATCAGAGCAAATATGTCAGAGAACTTCTGAAGAAATTTGATCTCTCAGAATGTAAGCCATCAAAGATTCCAATGCATCCCACGTGCATTCTGGAAAGAGAAGAGGTAAGTAAAAAGGTAGAACAGAAGGTCTACAGAGGTATGATTGGTTCTCTTCTCTATCTGACGGCTTCAAGGCCTGACATTTTATTCAGTGTATGCATTTGTGCAAGATTCCAATCAGATCCTAGAGAATCTCACTTAACAGCAGTTAAGCGAATTTTCAAGTATCTGAAAGGTACTACTAATCTGGGTTTGTTTTATAGAAAATCAAGTGATTACAGCTTAGTAGGATACTGTGATGCTGATTTTGCTGGAGACAGTGTAGAACGTAAAAGCACTTCTGGAAGCTGCCAGTTTCTGGGAGAAAATATGATCTCATGGTCCAGCAAAAGACAATCCACAATTTCTCTATCAACAACAGAAGCTGAATACATAGCAGCAACTGGATGCAGCACACAAATGCTCTGGATGAAAAGTCAACTTGAGGACTTCCAGATATTTGAGAGTAACATTCCTATCCTCTGTGACAATACTTCTGCTATTTGTCTCAGCAAAAATCCAATTTTACATTCTAGGGCTAAGCATATAGAAATAAAACATCATTTTATTAGGGACTATATTCAGAAAGGGATTTTAAATTTAAAATTTATTAACACAGGCCATCAATGGGCTGATATTTTTACAAAACCTCTTTCTGAAGATAGGTTCAACTTCATTCTGAAACATCTCAGCATGAAGCTCTGCCCAGAATAAAATTGTTTTGATTCCATATCTTAACCTTCAGAACTTTGTTTATTTTTTTGTGAACTACTGATCAATCTTCTTTCAGAACTTTAGAAGTGCAGATTGTATCAGAATCTATCCGTGAAGATCTGAGCGCTTCATTTCCAGGATAGAGATGTGCTGTTCACTCAAGCAAACAAGTGTCATCTAGTTATCAGCTATTTTCTGAGGCTGAACACGTGTTCACGTTTCTGAAAAGGCAAAAGCGCTGATTGGATGCATTGAGACACATGTCATGGGTAACTGTTCCAAATATCTTTCTAAATCCCCTAAAATCAGTTATCATTAAATGCTAATAATCATTATTAATTTCTCTCTCTTGACGTTTATGTTTTCAAAATTGTTTAGAAATCTATTTAAACACACTTCACACCATTTACACTCTTTTACCTTCACTTTCATTTTCTCTCAAACTTACTGATTTCAGTGTTCTTACTTTCTCAAAAACCCTTTCAATCTTTTTCACAAAAACCTTCATGTGAACATGGCTTCTTCCAGCATTCCTTCTTCAGGTTCCCAGAAAACTGTTTCATCTGAACAATATGAAGAACCTTACAGAACGCTTCTAACACCAATAAAAAACCTAGAGGTTCTGTCAGAATTAATCGTGGATTTCAATAGTCTTCAGGAGAATGGGTTTGATCTATCTGAAGAGGTTAAAGCTCAAGGCTGGGAAAAGTATTTTGACAGACTGGTGGGTCCAACATTTCCTATTCCGGTAAAGGAATTTTAGATTCACGCTTCTTCAAATCATCAAGTTACGTCTTACATCATGGGGAAGAAGATTGTTATTACTGAGGACCTGATAGCAAGACTCATAGGTTACAGTGGTGGTGGTGTTCGTTGCATTGATATGGCAGAAAGGTGTGCTGATGCTGCCCTAATTGCAAGGGAAATCTTCACTCTGGGGCTTCCCTCCAGCAAGATAAGGGATTTGAAAGACAAACACAGAATTTGGGCCAAGATCATTCTGGGGTGCTTCAGCCACAGGAAGCCTACTAGCTCTCCTGATTACATTAATATTGATCAGCAATTTCTGATCTATTTCATCTCTCAGAAGGTCAAGATAAATCTGGCTCATCTTTTGTTCAACCATCTCAGAACAAGTGTTAAAGAAACAAGAGAAGGGGAACGAACAAAAAGGGATTGGATACCCTTAGGAAGACTGATATCAAATATTCTGACAGAGAATAAGTTGATTGATCATCTGACAGAGGCTCAGGAAATCAGCTCTCTGGAAGCTACTGTTGGCAAGCAGCTGAATGCCAAAAATCTGAAGAAAATGAAGTTGATAGAGAACATCAAGAAGGAGCCCAGTGTCACTCCTTTTGCTGCAATCTCTAGAGGAAGAGTCCCTCTGGACAACTTCCCTCTGTTCTCAGAGATTGACTCTAAACCAGATATAATTCTGAGATATCTGGATGCTTACAAGGCTGATGGTACAACACCAAATCTGAATATTCAAGATCTTCAGCAGAAGGCTCCAGAGGTTGTTCTGAAGAAGACAAAGAAAAGAAAAGCTGCAGCAGAAGGATCATCTCAGCAGACTCCTAAGAAGAGAGGTAATCCTTCTTCTGTAATTGTTTTAGATTCAACTGCTGTATCAACATCTATCCCAATACCCACTCCATCTGAAAACCCAACACCTCAAACTTTCGATGATTTTGACCTTGACTTTGATCCCTCTGAATCATTAACTCTAAGAAGATCTCGCTCCCAACCTCAAAATCCAAATATTGTTGAAACCCAACAAGAACTTGAAAAAGTTCTTTCTGATATAGACCAACACACTTCTGCTCCCGAACCAGAAAATCCAAATCCTGAAACCATCACAGAACCACAACCAGAAATCCCCATCTCACCACAACCAGAAATTCCCCTCTCACCAATACCAGAAATTCCACTCTCTCCAGAACCAGAAATCCCACTACCTTCATCTCCTCAACCTGAAATTAATCCACCCTCTCCTCAACCTGAACAATCTCCACAACCTGAGATTCAAACCTCTGAGGCTCAACCCTCTGAATCCCCTGAACCAGTACCTCTGGCCATTCTTTTGCCCCTTGGTACCATTGTGAATATTCCTCAACTTCCCTCTTCACCAGAGTTAACTCCACCAAATTCTCCATCAAGTCCAATCATAATTCCTGACTCTCCCACTCCCTCACCAAAAGACAATTTAGATGACCACAACAAGATTGTCATTGATTTAACAGTCCTTGAACGCCTTGCTACAATAACCAACAAAATTGCTATCCCAAAACCAAAACATCCAGATGTTGGTTCCAGCATATTGAACTTTGAAACAGAAGTACAGAAGTGGATCACTTCTCTCAAAGTCTGGAACTGGTTGATCCTGCTACATCAGACTACCTCTGGATAAAGTTCGGAAGATGGGTATGCTCTGAAACCTTTAAGCTGCAAGAACAGAGCTACGGACAAGCTCAACAGAACTTCAGCAATCTGCTGAAAGAAATTGAAGGTCCAGTTCTGAGCAAGTTGCTTAAGGAAGAAGTTCTCCCGCTTGACAATGCTCCTTGGTCTGAACATCGTCAACCAGAGTCATAAGAACAGATGATTCCAGCTGAAGAACAGGGTCAAGAAGAAGATATTGCTGAAAGCTCTAAGAAGCATCCTGTTTCTGAAGATCCTCAAGCTTCCTCCCTTGATAGGAAGACTCTTAAAGACTTGAAAAGATCTGATATGCTGATGAATGAAAGAATGGATAAACAGGACACCAAAATTGATGCAATAGTGAGCATGTTAACTCAGCAACAGGAAACCAGCACCCAAATCAAGAGCATGTTGGAAGCTTTGTTCACACGACTTCCTCCTCCTTCTTAGAAATTTCCTTGTTGTTTTTATAACTTGTTTATCTATAATATTTTTACATGTTCTGAACTTATCATTGCTTCTGTTTTTAATATAAACGCATTTTAGCTCTGATCATTTTAGCTCTGATTATTTGTGCTTTTTGATAACTGACAAAAAGGGGGAGAAAGAATGATATTTTTCAATAACGGCTTACTGAGACATAAGTCTCAAACACTCTGACATTCTGATCTATTTGAATTTCTTTCTTCTGAAAAGCTTGAACAGGTACAAAATTCTGACGAAAGATACTGTAAAGTACAGTAAAGTTCTGACGCTCAAAGACTCATGAAATTAAAGGGAAGTAATCAACTCAGGGGGAGTTTTTCTCTTCTTAGCTCTGATACCTTTATTCTTTATTTTTAATCTCTGATACCTTTTATTCCTTAATTTTAATTGAAAAAAATCTGGTTTTTGTCATCATCAAAAAGGGGGAGATTGTTAGAACATAGTTTGATTCTACAACCCTCAATTAGAGTTTTGATGATAACAAAATACAAGAATAAATAAATTATAAGATTTATATATAAGACACATATGCTACTTAAAATTATGTTGTGTATTTACAGAAGTTCTGATGGAATCAGCATCAGAAGATCAGTATCAACATCAGCATCAGAAGATATGTCAGCATCAGAAGATCAATAACATGTGCTACACGCTGAAGTTACCAGATCATACACTGAAGCCTGATGACCAGAATCTGCGCATAAAATACTCTGACTCTGATCAAGATCCTTACCAAGTCATCAGCACTCAGATGCGTCAGCATAAGCTAAAGCAAATAACACTCTGATTATCATAAAGAAGACTATGAAGCGTTACTAAGCATTCAAGACAGATTAATTACCAACGGCTTTATCCAAGACAAGATCTTATCAAAAAGGAAAGAACGTTATTATCATTGAAAGTGATTTATGGACAACAACGTATCTTTGCCTTGGCTATATAAACAAGTCTGTGTGAGAAAAGAAAAGGCTAATAATCTACACGCATGCACTCATACAAATTACTAAGCTTTCCAACCACGCTCATCCAAACGCTTTAGCAATCCAGTTTCATTCTAAGCTTAAATTTGTGTATTATCACAGTGGTGGTATACTGTTTTTCTAGAAAACATCAAACACATTATTTGTTCGATTATTTGTAAAGAGATTTCCTTGAGATAAACCGGTTTATGGTTATACTCAAGAAGGCTTTAACAGTTGTTAAAGTAGTTGTTGTATTCCTTTGAAAATAGTGGATTAAGACCTCGTTGGAGAGAGGCGAAATCACCTTGACGGGTGGACTGGAGTAGTTTGAGGTCAAACGAACCAGGATAAAAATACAGTGTTGTCTGCTCATTTGATTTAAGTTTTACAATTCAACCCCCCTTCTTGTGTTTTTCACATCTTCAGATACCAATCGATGTAAGGTGCAGTATTGGGTTCGTGATCCCATTGTCTCCAGTCAATTCTTGGTTCACTTTTGATTTTAGGTTTGCATGGCCAGAAGCCTCTGCCCCAGATTCCCCAGCGAAGTCTTCCCTCATATGATGGAAGTTTTTATTCCCTTGGTGTGCTGAGATGTCGCTCTTTCTGCAGTATTGGCATTATTGTTGGTATTTATTTCCCAGACAACTAGACCAGGGAAGTATCTTTTCTGGGAAGTGTTGAAATGATTATCAACCTTTGGGTTTTCACCCACCAAGTGCAGGGTTGGATTTAAAATCCCCATGGGTTTGACCCCTTTCTATATTGATGACTTTTTGATTCCCTAGGAAGGCTATCTCAGGGCATCTTTTGTTGGAATAAGTGTTCATAATGTAAAGTTTCAATCCGCATCTTTCTCCAGGGAGGTAAGTTTGAATTCCCCAGTGAGGTCTATTTGTTTCGGCGTCAGTCTGCTTTATTTGAGGTTGGTCTTGCAATCTCCAGTAGGTGTGTTACTTTTGAAGAAAAATGGGTTTCTCTGATGAAGCCGAGAGGAGGATGTTCTATCTCGATATCTGTTTAATTTGTCTACCTCCGGATTATGTTTCTCTTTAGTAAAGTTAAAGGCATGCAATAGGTTTAGTTTCCGCAGTTGGCTTTTACCTTTCTTGGAATGATCTTTCTGGTTGAAGTTTAGCCAAGTGTTGTTAGTACTTGAGGCGGTTTTGTTTGTTTGTTCCTACTGTTTGTGTATCTGTTTTACTAGCATATGCACGATAGCACTCATACATTCATACATACATCATGCATGGATAAAATTGACAAATCATTGTTCATTGACATTGTGTTCTGACCTTCCTGCAGCGCTCTTTGCTTAGATGGATTTGGTTTTCCCTCTTGAGTTTATTTCTCAAAGGATGTATCTTCGTTGACTGTCTTGATCCAGTTTGTTTCTGATTTGGATCTGTGGTTTCATGACAATATTAGTTACTTTGGATTTCTAAAAACTTCGAGTTTTGGTGTGCATTTATTTTGCACGAGAAGACTTTATCTCCTCAGTAGGAATATCGTGGCATTTCCCCGGGAAGTCATATTTCTATCCCTAGAAAGTCATTTCTTTTTGCAATTCTCCGTGACAACAAGTAACAAGTCTCTTTATTTGAGACAGCTTATGTTTGATCTTTTCCAGGAAGATTTCCTTGGTTAAAGAAGAAGTTGAGACCCGTTCTAGGTGAAACACCAGAATTTTGGGGAAAACTTGATATATTTTCTCTTTCTATCTTCAGTGAATGTTGGTAGGACATCAGCAGTAAACGTCGGTGTTTATTATCTTTTTTCTATCATCAGTGAATGTTGATAGTTCATCGTTAGTGAACGGCGGTGATATGATATTTTATCTTTCTACCTTCAGTGAATGTTGGTAAGATATCGGTAGTGAACGTCGGTGCTTATTATCTTTTTTCTATCTTCAGTGAACGTTGATAGTTCATCGTCAGTGAACAGCGGTGATATGATATATTTTCTCTTTCTACCTTCAGTGAATGTTGGTAGGATATCGGCAGTGAACGTCGGTGTATATTATCCTTTATGCTATCTTCAGTGAACGTTGATAGTTCATCGTTAGTGAACGGCGGTGATATGATATTTTCTCTTTCTACCTTCAGTGAACGTTGGTAGGATATCGGCAGTGAACGTCGGTGTTTGTTATCTTTTTGCTCTCCTCAGTGAACGTTGGTAGTTCACTGCCAGTGAAGGGCAGTGCTATGATATTTCTTTTCTCTACCATCAGTGAAAGTTGGTAGTTCATCGTCAGTGAACGTCGATGCTTGTTATCTTCCTCTCTGATTCAATTCTTTTGGTCCACCAGTGATTTATTTTCCTGGTGGGGTTGCTCCTTTGTTTCTTCATTTTTGTGGCATCCCTAGTGGCGTCTTGCGTCTCTTTAGATTTGTCCATCTGCATTCATAATCATAAGCATCGCATGGCATCTTAGGGACAAAAATATGGCTTGTTTTATATTTAAGTATCTTCAATCGCGTCGACACGAAGATTTTTAACCTTCGTATCTCCGGATAGAAGACACTTAAATAAGGGCAGCTGTTGTACCCCATATTTTTCCCCTAAGATTCCTCTATCATATCATATCAACTCGATCATAACAAGATCACATTAGGGTTGGTTCTTCCTCTTTTTCTATCTCCTATCTTTAAGTTTGCTCTTGAGGAATCTCCAAGCACCTTAGTTGTGTATTTTATATATGTGTTGTTGACTAACTTCTAATCAAAATACAAAAAATATTTGTCTTTGTCTTTGCATATTTGTGTTTTGTAGGTACCAAGTCGAAGCATCTGATAAATAAGGATTTCTGGTATTATTTTCCTAAAATCTCTATTTGCAAAGGAAAAATTAACAAAAATTCATTTTTTCCACTAATGCAATCGACTGCTCTTAGAGTACAATCGATTGCACATAGTGCATTTTGCGTCATTTTTGAAAAAAATACAATGTGCAAATTGATTGCACAACGTGGAAATTTGAAAAAAATCAGCAATTTTAAACTTGTCAAATTTTGGATACAATTTTTCTTCATGTTTGAAAGATGTATCATTAATTCAAATTTTAGTGTCAATCTTTCATTTTTAAGAAGAATTATCATTAATTCAAATTTTGGCTCTAATTTTTGAAAGAGTTATCATTAATTCAAATTTTGGCTCTAATATTTGAAAGAATTATCATTAATTCAAATTTTGGCTCCAATAATTAATTACCAAATTACCACTAATCCCAATCCTAAAACTCTATAAATAGAGCCCTCATTTCATTCAAATTTCAAGCTTTTGATAGCCAAATCCACCTTGATAAAAAATCTCTCAATTCTCTCCATCTACCAAATTCACTCAAAGCTCCATTTTCAAAAAAGTTAGTATGCTTTGCATTGAAGCTTACTAATCTTTGAGCTAAACCTTCATCCAAACACTTTTTCTTATCAATTCTCTACATCTAAGCTTGGACAATTGATTCTTGTGGTTGAATTGAAGCAAATTCTTGAAGTTGTTTTGATAATTCTTTAGATCTACCTTTGGTAAGTTAGATAATTCATCTTTCACAATGTGATCTCTTGTTGATCTTTGGGTTTGATTCATTGAGCATTATTTTGTGATTCCAATGGTGTTATTTTCTCATAATTTGATGGAATTTTCGTGCTCAATTGGATTCATGGTCATAAGGTATTTGATGGAAAGTTTGAACAAGAATTTGGCCTTTTAAAATGCTAGTTTGCTGTCTGTAACAACGTGCGATCGATTGCAGTAACAGTGTAATCGATTGCACAGAAGCAATTTCGCGTAGATTTTTGAAAATTATACTGTGTAAATTGATTTACACTTTAGTTCAATCGATTTACACAGAAAGAAAATGCATTTTTTGCCTTGTTTTGGGGCTGTTTTGATCCATAAATGTTTTTCTACTCACTACTTTTGATTGTTGGTTTGGATTGCAATTTTAAATGTCCAATTTCTCTTTAAACTCAATGAACTTTGTGATGTAGATGAAGTTGGATAAATGTTCATCAATTCAAATCTACCAAAGATTGAATTATTTAATTCATTTTTGGTGTTTTGGATTAATGATATGTTTAGTGCTTTAATCCATCTAGAGGAGTGGTTGAATTTAAAGATGAAAGAATTTTGAGGTGGTAATCCAAATTAGCTTATCATTCCCCTCCCTCTTCATCTTATCCCTTTCTTTTTTAATTATGCTACATGTTAAGGGATGGTGATCTCTATATCATTTATCCAAACATGAAGTACATAGATTGCTATTCACCGGCCTCAAAATAGGTGCGACTTCTACATAAGTCCACTTACGATTGCTTAACATAGCGCTAAATTTTGTCCCGATTCGGATAAATGATCATTCGTGGCCCAAACTTATGATTGCAAGCCCAAGTATGTTAATTTTATCTCTTTGATCCAATAACCTTGAGATTCATTGTGTGGAGGCTTTGGTTCTACCAATCCTCTAATGGATCTACAACACTTTTGGTCAACCCGAATCACTTAAACATCGTTGATCATTAAATGGCACTTGTGAGAATTCCAAATAGATGATATACTTGACAAAAAGCAAATGCAACTTGTTGTGTGGAGACTTTGGTTCTATCAATCCTCTAATGAGTTCCAAATGCAAGTTTCAAGATGGTCATCCAACTAACCACTAATTTCTAACAATTGACTTTATTTTATGCTTTTATTTTATGTTCTTTACTTTATGTACTATTTACTTTTAGCATTTTACATATCATGCTATTTTCATCTTTGCTCACTTGAGCATTTACTTTTATGTCATTTTTATTTTGCTCACTTGAGCTTTTCTTTTCCTTTTAAAGACACTTAATAATCAACATGAACCATAAAAAACATTAATGATACTTGGACTATTTGGTTACTATCCTTGGCATTATGGAGTATTGGACTTCTTGGACTTAGGATTAGAGACATTGGCCTATGTTGGAGACCTTGTGACCTTAATTCATATTTTGTCTGGAGTTCTTGAGGTTTACCTCAAGACATTGGGTTGTTTGTTTATTTTGTGTGCAGATTATTGTGATTACATACTTTGTTTGTAATCTGGAATTCACCCGTATACAGCCGTTACTCTGCCCAATTGTTGCGAAGACTTAATACACTTGAAGTTTGGTTCTCTCAAGAGGTCTTGTATCTTTGCTTGCTTGGTTTCAATCCGATAAATGAGAATTCTATATTTACTCATAATGTCAAGTATTGGCTTCTTGTTGGTTAGATAGTTCTTATCTATAGCTTTTACCTTATGCTTTAGGATAGTCTCTTCATCTCCTCTCATCTTCTTTAATTTCAAAAATCTTCTCCCTCCTTTTGAAAACTCTTCTTGTTTTGAAACTTGAAACACTTTCATAATAAACGTGGACTTAGGTCCATGCATTTTCAAAACATTTTCATGAATAAACTTCAATAAACTTAATAATACCTTGACATTTTTTTGTGAGAAGACTAAAAGTCAATCAATCTCATTTCAAACCATTTTGTCACTTTGGCTTTTATCTTTAAACTTTTCTTAAAAAGATTAAACTCTTGTCAATCCTTGTAGTGATGCAAACAACTATACTTCTACAATATGTAGTGAAGAGAGATATTTTCCACTTGGGTGTTGAGTGAGGCGTTGTTGATTTTAAAATCCAAGCCATATCCTCCACTTTGAGATAATGTAAATTCTCCTTTCTCATGATTGTGGGTAGTAAGTATGTTTTTCACACGGACAATGACGATGATGTCTTATCTCTTAAAATCAACCAACACACTTGTGTTTAAAATTTTTAAAAAGAGGAACTACGTGTACCCTGATCCCCTATTGCATAAAAGGTGGTATATAGGCACTAAAGGTTCGCAACCGCGGCGGGTGCAAAAATCATAAAAAAAATATGTTTCTTTTCTCACCTCCACCATCTATTTTACATGTAACATTTTTATAGCCAAAATATACAGATTTTACAAAGAGGTTCCTGCGGAGTACCGTAGATGTTTAGGATGCTAATACCTTCCCTTTGCATAACCAACCCCTTTACCTTGAATCTTTCCCCCTCTTTTTGGGTTATTCACTCTTTTCCCATTCCTTTGGAAACAATAAAGCGCGGCGGCGATTTTTATTTTGATTTGTATAAAGTCTAGTCAATGCAATGGCTTAGTCTTGAACATTTCTACCGCTACAGCCCCCTGCTGCCATTTCGACTAATTCATGTTCAGGAACTTATGTAAAGCACCTGGCTTTAAGTAGTCGAAACCTATTCAGTTACTCATCTATTGGCTCAGTGAATCTCCTTTTCACACTAGCCAATTCTTTCAAACTTATTTTGGTCTGTCCCATGTAAAATTGTTCATGGAACAACCTTTCCAATTGATTCTAATTATGGATCGAATTGGCTAGGAGGGTAGTGAACCAAGTAAAAGCGTTTTTCGTTAGAGAACTTGGGAAATATTTAATCCTAAGGTTCTCGTTGTTTTCTATTTCCCCGGCTTCTATCAAATATCTTGCCACATGTTCGACAATAGACTTTGTCGTATCCCCTGAAAATTTAGTAAACTTAGGGACTTTTCCCCTAGGGGGTAAATCTGTTTGCAGAATATATTCTGACAATGGGGATGTGTGAAGTTTGGTCTGTGAAAACCAATGTTCATCCCATTTTGTATCATGATTCTTTAGATCATGGAAGTCAGATTATTATTTGTTCCATAATTTTGGTGTCGAACTTGCTGTATCAATTCATCAGCGTTTTGGTTCCTATTCACCATAATCACTCCTTGATCGACTTCTCTAGGGATCTGTGGGGGATCTAGAGGTATTTCGACCCTAGGTTGTTCTATTTCTACACTAGGGATCTGTGGATTTTGGTTAATGGTTAAGTCTTCCTCCAAGATTATCCCTTGGTTCACTCTTATTGGTATTCTTTGGGGTTGTCGAATAGTTTGGGGGACCCCAAAAAATTCAGCCATGCGCGTCATTTGTGCTGCCATTTGTTGATTCGACTGGGTAGTATTTTGTATTAGGGGGTTCAGCACTGTACTTAGAGTTTGTGCCAGCATTTGCACCATATCATGGTTACTTTCATCCATCTGTTGCTTCAAAATTGTTGTAGAAGCATTTGTGAGGCTTGGTATTGCATGCGATGGCCCTCCTAAATTTTGGTTTCTACCCAAATTTACCATACTGGCTCCAGATCCCTGTAATGGTGAAGACGTACTCACCAAAGGTTCTGAAAATGTAGACGCAACATTCATAAGGCTAGCCATTTCAGTGGTTGGCATGTCATACGGTTGTTCTCGACCCATCCAGGCTGTCGAAAATCCTGGGGGAGCGTACGGTCGAGATCCTAGATTTGCCCTTGGTGGGGGTGTTCCTAATGGACCTCTAGGACCTACATACGAAATTATGGGTCCTGTTTGATTCGTGGTTAACGTTGGTAATGAACCAACAGATGTTGAGATATTTTCTCCAACGGTAGTTATAACCATTGTTCCTGTAGTATTTGGTGGAGGTATTTCTCCATTATTTGACTGATTAGCCATTCTACTTTTGCTATTTCTCTTCCTAGCAGTACACTCGTTGGTAGTTATTCTACCACTTCTTAATAAAATACAACATTGTATACGTGTAAAAGAAAAGCAATAACATAAATGAACAAACATATGACAAAAATTAGCCAGGTCCCACCAGGTGTGCCAATTTGTTTAACGTGGTTTTTGGTTAAAAAACCGGTGATCCTCCAAAAAGGAAATCCCTTTTGGTTACTCGCAGGATCGATCAGATTGATCCCAGAACATATGCTAATTTTTGTGCTGGTTTGATGTAAAAGTTAATATCTAGGAAGAACACACGTTCGACCGGGGAGTTGGTGTTTGTGGTTTTGGAAAGCAAATAGAAATGCATATAAAATGCAGGAAACATAAACTTTGCAAAAGAAGATTAAAGCAATGTAAAAGATTTGATTAATAAAAGGTGGTGTTTCTAACGTACATTCTCAGTTATTCTTTCACACACAGTGGGTACTTGAATAATGTTGAGTAACTAGTACAATAGATTAAACACACCGAAAATCTACACAAACTTCCTATCTTTATACTAAAATTATGCAACTGTCAAGGGGTTGCTTTGCTCTAGGATGAAGACAAGTGTCCTCTGCATGCCCCTCGACCTTTATCTTCCTGCCACGTCACTTTCTAGGCGAACTGCATTTCCCTCCCTTCTTCAAATTCAAATATCCTTCATCTTTGATGCTGACACGAGGGTTGTTCTTCTAGTCGAAGGTCACAGGACCTTTTCAGTCGAAGGCTTGATGGCGATGTTTGGTAGAAGACCAATATGTAACTCAAATATTTCTCTAAGTTTTTCCACCCGTCGAAGCATTTTCCAGCTTGGCTTCATTTGCTCTATTTTTGGCTCATAAGGCCAATTTATCGTGGATGTCGAATTTAAGAGCCAACACTATACTGCAATACTGCAGCAGAACCAGTTGTCTAACCAGAGCATCAAGATGCGTCAAGACGCGTCAAGAGGAAATGATGCATCTCGTCCAACAGATGCAAAGAGATCAACATGATTACGCTCACTGGCAAGACCAAAGTATGCTATAATTCACCGCAGGGATGACAGAATACATGCGGGATTTGACACTCCATGTTGAAGGTTTACATGAAGTTGTTTCCCGTGTGGAGGGTCAAAGATATGAAGCAAAATCTTCCAGAAGGGGTGAGCAAGCACGTAGAAGATCTAGACCAAGGATGCATGGTAGATTCCGTGGCCAAGGCGAGGAAGAATGAGTATTTAGTTTTTCACTCTCCTTTTCCAATATATTGAGGACATTGTATGATTTAAGTATGGGGGAGGAAGTATTTTCACTTTTTCTAGTAAATTTTTATTTTTATTATCATCTCCCTTCTTGTTATTTCCCTTCAATAAAAATCTTTGTTTCTAGTCATTTATGCAATATTTGTGTTGTTTTTCCAATTCCCTCACTTTATTGAGCCCCAACAAATATTTTTCGATTTAATACATAACTTGACTCACTCGACGAGTATGTAGGTTGCTAATTTTTTGTTAGAAATTTCTGCAAGATTTGACGAAATCACTACCGTCTTAACACTCTACAACCCCAGAGTATAATAGACTAGTTAAAGTACCTATTATTTTGAAACCCAGAGTTTTAGTTTTGAAGTAATCCTGAGTAGTTTATCTAGCAGTCAGCACCATCTTAAACACAAACTACGCAGAAAGTCGATGAATATAAATGGATGATCTCGGTTATTTATTTAGAAAGTGTTACAGAAAATGCACCTATTAAATTGGGCGATCCTCATCCGATCATTTAATCCAACGGATGTAAGTCCTACAAAGTAACATAAAATCCATTATAGGTGGTTCAAAGACGTCTGGTACTGAACTTGGTAGGACAGACTACTGTTTGATCCCCCGCATCATGCGAATGGGTAAAAAAGAAGGTTGCCACATTATTGTGCCATAAACCATTGTGCTAAAAAGATCATAACCACTAACCGGCTATTCTGCTATGTACTTGTTAGGATAAAGGGCTTAATGTGATTGCGCTCGAATGAAAATGGGTAAAACAAGACGATTACTTGGGGTGAGCTATAATAGCATCTGCAACCGGTTTACATAAGACGGGGTTGTCTAGTGTCATTACCGTAGTGCTGGAGTATAGATTAAGCTTTTGATTCTCTAAGAAAAACACCATGCAACCGCGTACAAGTTGATTTGCGTCATACATTTGCACCTGGCCAATGTTTAGACAAACATTGTACTGAGCACTTGCTTGAGGACAAACAAAGATTTAAGTATGGGGAATTTGATAACACATAAATGTATTGCATATTTAGCTTGATTTAACTAAATTATTTTCCATTTTTATTCTAAATTAAATCACTCTGTAGTTGGTATTATGCCGGTATTTTTCTATTTTGCAAGTATCAAATTAATTATGAGAGAAAGAAGAAAAAGGAAGAAAAAGAAGAAAAAGAAGAAAAAGAAGAAAAAAAGGCTACAATAAAGTCAAGAGCCAAAGATAAGACCAAGCCCAAAAAGAAGAAGCGTGTGGCCAGCTAGCATGACGACCGACAGGCAAGCATGACGACCGACATGCATTTGACCAAGTAAGTGACGAACGTCACTAAGCCCTTTGACGAACGACATCTCCTATTATTTTTCCCACGTCCCTTAAAGCTTGCAACAAAAGTGTGTTAGTTGTTATATCCACGTTCCACCAAGTCAGCTATGCAGAGATTCAACAGCCCTACAAACTCTCCAACAAATTCTCACGTGCAGTTATTCAAGATGGATATAAATAGTAGACTTCATGCACTAAGAAGGGTTCACGCCGTTAATGCCCTTTTTTTTATTCTTCGTGCATATTTCACAGAGCTATTACTTTCCAGATTTATTTTCCTTAGCTATTATTTTCCTTAGCAGTTTCATTTTTCCCAACCAGTTTTAAGCAATAGATTTCTACACCGGAAATCTATTGCCCCGTGGTTTATTTTAAGACCTTCAGAATTGTTATTTAAGTGTATTATTTTATTTCTTCGCAATTGTTTCTGTTCTGTATCGAAGCAAAACCTACCAACCTGTGGAGGAGTGCTTCCTTTAGAGCTGAACGAATTGTTACCAGTTTCCAGTTAATTTATTTCTAGGTTTTTATTTTAATAAATTATTATTTGCCTTTAATTCAATAATCATGTTTACTTTATTGTCTGGCTTTTATTATTCTGTGATTAAGTTTTATAATATGCTAAGCTAGATTTCTATACCGGTATGTAAGGTTATAAAACTGAGGGAATTTGGTAATACTATTGGTTATTTATTTGTTGAACTATTTTCTGGACTAGATTACTTTGTTTTTAATGATGAACCGTTTTGTTACGAGAGTAAAAGACGAATAGAAGTTAGGCTCAATAAAGCGAGAGCTTGAGGATCTTTAACTGGACAGTAGTAACTAGGCATTGGCTTTAAAAACAGCGAGAGCGCTTTAAAGCGAATTAGAGTTTATTTGTTTTCAAAAGAATGTTTCTAACTCCGACGGGATAGCGAGAGCATACGTTAGGACTTAACTGCATAACCTAAATCAACAACCACGATAGTGTGAGATGAGAGTTTTTAAACTAATAAATTTCTACTGAGAATTGTTGGAAACTGCAAGTTACCAAATAGGTTACTAATTCTCGAAGTCCGATCATTACATACTGGTTGTTTCCCCTCTGATTATTTAATTAGATTCAAACTTACTTTTAGTTCCTCTAACCTAAATCAGATATTTTTAGCCTTAGATTTACACCATAACACTAGATAACGGTATGTTTGACTTTTGATCATTTGGATTCGATAATCTTTAAAACTACGCGATAAGACTGTGCACTTGCATTCCATATTATTTAGACTACCATATCAATCAATTAGATTTGACATGTCACATGTATATTTTTTAATAAAAAGAGTAATAAAAACAAAAACTATAACCATCTTATTCTCATGGTACAAAACAGAAACAACAATCTCTTATCAACAGGAGTAGAAACTGAATCAAGGAATACTCGAGGAAAGTAAAAGAAATTTGATACCGAGTTGTTCTGAATCTGAAGCGAGATTTCGGATCTGGACAATTTTTCGGTGAGATTTACAGCGACGATATTGCGGGCGAAAATGTTCCGTGGCAGATCTTAGATGCCGGGGTTCGTTGCCGTGGGAGAAGATCGTTGTGTCGCCAGCATTAAGGGCGGCGCGGTGATCGAAGCGTGGCGGATGTGGATCGACAGTATGCGGATCACGACGGTATGGTCGATCGGAGGAGGAGAGCTGTGTGAGGATGCGGGGACTGCCGACAGCGCGGTTTGGTTGCTGTTAACAGCGGAGCAGCTGGCGTTTGATTATGTTTTCCAAACCTTCTTCTTCTTCTCATTTTCTTAATTTTGCTTTCACTTTAAATTTGAACGGTTGTTGCTCTGTTTGCGGTTCTGTTTCTTCTTTTCTTTTTTTCTCCTTCCACCTATTTCAAAGATTGTCATAAAAAAAAACATAATATGATTATTATTGAATGAAAAATGTTATGCAGGTTTCTTTGTGATGAAGGTTTTGTTAGAGTTAATGACACATGTACAAGATGGTGATGATGTGGTTGTTGGTTTATTGTGTTTGAATGGTAAAGATGAATTTCCATGGTTATGTTTGTATTACTATAACATGGGATAAGAGGGAATTTTTGTGTTGAATTTAATTTTTGAATATGATGATATAGAGGGTAATTGATGATAGAGTTTAGTGTAAACAAATAACATCTTGTAGGAATGGTATATTAGTACGGGGTTAATGGTGAAGATTTGGACTTGGTGTTGCAAAAACGTATAGACTTCCTCGGCTTGACTCAAAAGAACAAAAGCTTTATTTTGTGGAAATATGTATTGTATGTACATGTGACTTAATATGTGAGTGGGGTTTTTTTTGGGAGAAAAATTGTTATATTGTGAATGAAAGTTGACCTCTATTTATAACAAAATATTAGATTAAAAAAAAAAAAGTAATAATTAAATAATTAATTAAAATTAAAATTTAATTTCATTTAATTTCATTTTTTTAATCAATTATAACGAAAAAATAAAAAATATCCTAAAACTACAATATTTTTAAAATCTTTTTAAATATTTTTTATTTTATAATTTTTTTCGGTTATCTTTAGAATAAAAATTGAAAAATGTACAAAAAAAATATTTTTAAAAATTTCATTAATTAAAAAAAACAAAAATAATAAATAAATAACAAAAATTAATATTAAATGATTAAAAAATGCAATTTTAACTTTTTGTGATTTTTTCCTAATAAAGAAATAAAAGTTAGGAAAATAGAAAGAAAAAAGTTTAGAATGTCAAATGTGAGATTCAAACCCGTAACCTTATATTTACAAACTTCATTCCTTACCAACTGTACTATGCTACTTATTCAAAATAAATAGTCAATTGAAAGTACATGAAGATGAACAAGTATTTGTCATTTAAAAGTACAAATAATTTGAAATAAATTATTATATTTTTAACTGGACTTGAGAACGAATAAAAATTAGATAATATTATAAAAACGATGTTTTAAAATATTTTTGTCTGTAGAAATAAAGGGCGGACAAATTTGGGGTATGACAATATCAAACTGGCGATTTGGTAATAAAGCGCATCATTTTACCACAAGGCGGCCCCAGGGGCAAATGAACTCCCACTTACGAAGAGTCATTTGTTGTCAAAAAAGTATTCTCTGGCGGTGCTATTTTGGACGGCGAAGATTTCCCGCATCCTGTTAACACGGACATAGTCAAAAAATACTACGCAAAAAGAATGACCAACTAGGTTGACATACCTAGGAAAAAATAAGGGCATCCCGACGAACCAAAAGGTTCAGGAAAAAGTTAGGGATACATACAAAAGATTGTACACTCGGCAAGTCGAAAACTTGAAAGGGCGGCTTGGGTAAAAAAGGGTATCCCGGTGGACTGAAAACCCGAAAGGACGGTCCAGGCAAAAGTTAAGGATAAAAAGCGTACGACTATGTTCCATTAAATCACTACAGTCAGCTTTATCACCAAAATCAAAAGTTCAAACGGTACGAGATCAATTCAATCAACTTCTTTCAACGACAAGGGATGATGTTCGAAGACATAGGGGCAATAGCAGAGTTGGAACCCAATGAGATCACTTCCGCATGGCTATACATTTCTGTTCTCACTTTGTATTCTCTTTCATTTTTCGACGACTTCCTCTTACAAGGATTTCTGTCTCCCTGTACAAAAACGCTTGTTTTTAGGCACATTATCAATACAAATATACTTTAAAGTGTAAACTTTTTGTTTTTCTGTTTTGAGTGCAAAAACGTCCAATGACTAAAATTGAATGAACATATGCATATGAACATGATTAACTGTTAACAAATGTACGCACATGAACACTAATAAGCATTTACTCAAGGATTTAGGATATCCCCACAGAGTTATTTCAATAAAGGTATCCCCATGGAATGAATTCATACTGTGATACGGTGGCAGAACCGGCTGTTATACTGGTTTGTATTTTGTATTCGCAGATGTGCGGTAAGCAAGATTCGTCACCGACTTTTCTTTTATCCGACAAAGGAAAGGGTGAAAAGAACAGAAAAATACCTTTTCGAGAGTTTTCTGAGTAAGGGGGAGATTATGGAAAGGGAAGGTGTTAGCACCCTTTTCATCCGTAGTTTTCCATGGGCTCTTAGAGGTTTGCTCATTTTTAAAATACCTTTGTGCTTTGTGTTTGAAAATATTTTGAAAACGCCTTAGTACGGTGAACTTTGTAATGTTTCTCGGGATAGTGGAGAAAGTATACAAAGTGTTTCAAAAAGTATTTTTTGTGTAAGCGCAAAATGTTTGATCAAACTTCTAACAACTATCTATTTTTATACTCGAAAAGGGTTTATTCTTTTCCACCTATCCTTTAGACAGTGCTATCCTACTATTAGTGAGTAGGTAGCCCCATCATTGGATGTTTGAGGGATAATCGAAGGGACGTTTACAGTCATAAAAGCAATACGTAGAGACACTTTAGCAATTTTGTTTAGGGACTAGATCATTTATCGAAAGACAGTCGTAGGGTCATCGAGGGACTATGATTTTTTGATTTATGGTTCTTTGCTAAAGTGTCCCCGTTTCGAGGGACATGACTGTTTTTCTGAAGGCAACCGAAGTGGGAGATACTCTAGGGGTGAGCATGTGCAAGTGTGTTGAGATTCAGTTATTTTTTGTCTTTTTGTTAGGTTAGCTAACGTTTTAATTTACAGTCTTTCCATGCAAGCCTATTTACTAACAGTAATATAGTAAAATAATAAAGCAATAAATGTACGGAAAATAAAATACAGAAAAATAAAACCTAAATTATTACACGGCTTTGGGAGAGATACATTATAAGTGTAAGAAAATAAAATGCAGAATTTTAAATCTAGACTATTACATCCCATAATCAGTTACATTATTTATATAAAACGCAAAAATAAAAATTACGCACGCGAAATAAATATTACGTCTAAAAAACCTAAGAACTATCAAATAAAATTCTTTTTTGTTGTTTTTGTTATGAAAAGAAATTAACTTAAAATCCTAAGTCTATTCAATTTTAGTTTTTTTTAAGAAAGCATTAAAATAATTAATTAATTAATTGACAAAATTAATATTAATAGTAAAAAGTAAAATCTAATATTTTTTGTGATTTTTGATTTTTGATTAAAAACAAAGTAATGAAAAGGATAAACTAAATGGAAAAAACAATAAAAAGGAAAAGAGTAATCTACAGGATGTAGGCCTAAGGCTACCTTTCGATCCAAGTGAAAACTCTGATCGAAGATGCCTGAGAGACTGCATCTCTGGGGTGTTCAATCTGGATGTGTCATCCTTCGATCAGGGATACTGGATCTGCAAGGAATTCGTTAGAAAAAGAAAAACAAAACAACATCCTGGACTTGAATTGAATCTGGTCCGAGATTAGATAGCCTGGCAGTGTCACCCTGAATTGAATCACCAGAGTCTGAATCAAAGGTCATTGGCAAAAGGTTCCTGCCACCTAGTTCAAAGCTTACTGCTTCGAAGCCCTCAACAATATTCCTGCAAAATGAACAAATGTTAGAGATCCAGGGGGGACCTTACCCCCTAGCTCGAACAACTCCCTAATTCGAAACTCTCCTTAATTTGAATATGGGTTCTCCTTGCCTGAAACACTAAGAATCCTGAGATTCGAAGGAACCAAATTCACGTGCCCTAACAATGGCAGGTTTGTGAGGATTGTAACATGTGTAACACTTCATTACAAACACGCACAAACACATTAGAACGAATAAATGCGCTTAGATTAAGAAATTGAACTTTAGAATTATACATATGGCTGGTATGCTTTGATATGCAACTTTGGATGTGGAAACGTTGGCTTAGGAGTTGGTATGGACTCCTAGATGGCTCAAGAATACGAATCTAGTATTCGTTTGCGCTAAAGGTGCCTGCAAAAAAGGTGCTTCAATTGGGACACTTTTGGGATTTCTTTGAGCAATGTGGAAACGTGATCTGTTTGATGCAGTATGTGTGCCTGTAAGTCCCCCCTGGATTTGTGTTTGACATCTCGTATTTATAGATGGTGGAGGAGACAAGGAATCGTGGCATTAAAGACTAGCCATTAACAGTGCTTTGAAAACAGAACTAGAAAAATTAAAATATTCCCATTTTGAGATATATCATGCCATTTTGGAATCCTGAGTGAACCTGGACAGGTCAATTTGTGCCTTGTTCGAATTTGAAAATATTCAGAGTTTCCCTCTTCAGAGCCCCTTCGATCAGCCCTTGTTCTTGTGATGATTCTAAGTTCTGATTCGAATTTCCCAGAACTTCCCTCATCAGAACATTTGTTTCCTTCGAAGGCTCTGAATTCTAATTCGAATTGTACCAACTTTGTTATCATGGCTCATTCGATTAAGTCTCAAGCTTTTCTCTCTTTGATGGCTTTGAACTTGACCAATCGAAGCATTATCTCATTGACTGGTCAAAGTGTTGTTTTGCTCTCTTCGACGGCTCTGTTTCTTGATTCGAATTGGTCATATTCTCAGCATCAGAGTTTCTTTGTTTGAACCATGGTCTGTAGGAATTCGAAAGGCTCAGAGTTGTGCTTATCATAGCTCCTTCGATTTTGTCTCCAATTTGCATGAATTCGAATGGCCCATCATCAGAGCTTCTGGAAACCTCTCAGTTCTTGATCTTTTCGATCTCATTTTCTCTAACTTGGACAATCGGAATATCACCCTGTTGATATTCCATCGAAGCATCACTTGGTTGACATGCCTGTCGAAAGACACTTTTTATGCCCTAATGAAAGACAACCTTACTTAAGATGTCCATCGAAGCTGCCTTGTTTAAGATGCCCATCAAAAGACCCTTTGGCATGCCAATCGAAAGACCTTTTGCAGATGCCAATCGAAGGGCACTTTGTAGATGCCAATCGAAGGATGCTTAACCATCATTCAAAAAATTTCCTTTTCTTTAGGCAAATGTTTGTAACCACCCATGCAAGAGAAAATCTTGGAAAAACATGAGAGGGAAAATTTTGGGGTACAACAGCTACCCCTGTTCAATCTTCTTAAATCTGAAGATTTAGATTGGCTTGTCTACCTTTGTGATCTGAAGGTGGAAGATGATTGAACACTAGAGTGCCCATAAATTTGCGCTCGATGATGTGATGGTTTATTGTCTAGGAAGCGGGCTTAAAGATGCCATTTGGAGAATATGACGGAGAGTCGTCGAAGATGGGCTTAAAGATTCCATCCAAAGTAGATGCTGACTTCATAAGATGTCTCCTTAAGGATCCATGTTCCTGTTGTCTGAGGAGGAGTTCGCTGGGGAATGTTTTAGGGGAATATAGTCTAGGAGCTTCGGTTTTCCATTACCCTACTGGGGAGTTATCTCTTGACTGGAGAGACGAAAGCGAGTTGTTATCTAATTGAGATCTAGGCTTCACAGTAACTTGCTTCGAATAATAAGACTAACTGCTATTTGGTCGCATTCCAGGCTTCACAGCGACTTATCGGGGAATATGAAATTAACTGCTACTTATTCGATTACAGGCTTCGTAGTAATTGTAGATATTGAACTGTTATCGGGTCTTATTCGGGTTTCTGTGATTTGAAGAAATTAAGTTGTTATCTGGTCGGGTCTAGGCTTCAACTTGAATCTGAGGTATACCGTTATCTGGTCGTATCCAGGCTTCGGTGATTTGAAGAAATTAAGTTGTCATCTGGTCGGGTCCAAGCTTTAACTTGAATCTGAGGTATATCGTTATCTGGGTATCCAGGCTTCAGTGATTTGAAGAAATTAAGCTGTTATCTGGTTGGGTCCAGACTTCAACTTGAATTTGAGGTATACTGTTATCTAGTCGTATCCAAGCTTCGATGTCATAGGTTATACTATCATCTGGTCGGGTCCAGGCTTCATAGTAATTAACCAAATAAACTACTATCTGGTCAGACTCCAGGCTTCGCGTTATCTTTAACTGGATCAGAAAATCTTAGGGTCGATTTAACTGAACCAGAGAAAGTATATACCAGAAAAGAATCAGAATAAATCAAGGGTTGATTGAAACTGAACCAGCAGGGGTCTTGAATATGATCTTATGAAGAAAATGCTAGAATAGCCATTTGTCAGAGTTAGCCTTTGAAAAGACTGTTAGGTCATATAAGTAGTTAATGATATTTGTCGATTGATCTTTCCTGAAAAGGTAAAGAGTTAGTCGTATACAATATCATGATGTATGAAATGCATCGTCTAATGATGTTCTCAAAATAAATGAGATTGTGTTGTATGCAATATATATGCGCATGCCATGATGTATGAACCTGGAATGTTGTTGTGACAATTCCTAGTCTGGGAAAATAAATCCCTGGCTGCTGCTGAAGAGTACTGGGAAGCTGAATCCCGGACTGTTATTTGGTAGATGAGGAAAGTGATTCCTTAATTTCTGCTGGGGATGATGAACAGAGATGATTTACTGGGGATTTCCTCTTTCTGTTTGAGGATACACTGTCGGGGATCTTTGACTTCTGTTGAGAATGCTCCGCTGGGGAGAAGATGCTCTGTTTGAAGATTTTACCAATGTAGAGAAATAAACTCTGTTGGGGGATGAACTTACGCAGCTAGAGAAATAAACTCTACCATGGATGAGGCTTTATAATCTGTTTGAGATTATAAAACTTAGTTGGGGAACATGGATTTCAGCTCTCTGAGGGAACCTTGTTGGAGGAGGTAATTCCTGCTTGAGGAAGAAAAGGTCAAAACTTTGGTTGTTTTCACTCTGCGGGGACATAAACATCACTAGGACGTATGTTGAGGATACAACAGTGACTTTGCATCAGGACTTTTCTACCCCTGTACCTGCTGGGGAAAGTACTTGCGGAGATTTTGTGGATGGATCTATGTCGTGATTGTACTTGAAGATATGTTGAAATAAGTGTCAGAATGACATCCGTCTCTGGACCGTATCTGAATGGACTTGGAATATGTATTGAATGAGTGTCAGAATGACATTCGTCTCTGGATCGTATATGAACCGTACTTGAAACATGTGTTAAGTGAGTGTTAGAATGACATCCGTCTCTGGGTCATATCTGAACTGTTTCTAGAAGAGAATCTGAATAAGTATCAGGATAACATTAGTCTCTGGATCGTACCTGAATTGTTTCTAGAAGAGAATTTGAATAAGTATCAGGATAACATTCGTCTCTTGGTCGTACTTGAACTATTTCTATAAGAAAATCTGAATAAGTATCAGGATAACATTTAACTCTGGATCATACCTGAACTGTTTCTAGAAGAGAATCTGAATAAGTATCAGGATAACATCCGTCTCTGGATTGTACCTGAACTGTTTCTAGAAGAGAAATCAGGAATAAGTATCAGGATAACACACGTCTCTGGATCGTATCTGAACTATTTCTAGAAGAGAAGTCTGGAATAAGTATCAGGATAACATCCGTCTCTGGATCGTGCCTGAACCGTTTCTAGAAGAGGACTTGGTTTATTTAGAATGTTTCCATTGGGAATTCTTGTTTAATTGTTTTTTAGAAGAAATCGACTGGGGAACATTGATTTTGCTTGATTGTACGTGATTCGTTGCTGGAATTCATGTCTAATGCCCCAAGTGATTCAGATGGAGATCTGCCCCTGGCTATTTGACATTTTTTAGAGATTCCTTGAATCTTGACTTGACTGCCCCAGATGATGGATAATGATCATGCCGTGCCCCTTGGTTAGAAGTGTTTTTCCACTTGTTGTGAATCTTTTCATTGAGAAAGTTTTTGTTCACTAGATATTCGTCATGTAAATTTATCTGTTGTCAAACAGATAACTATATGCAAATAACGATATTCAAATAATGCAAAGTTTATGCTTGTCTTGAAGTTTTTGAAAATTCATTTTTTCAGTAAAAACAAATTTTGCAAGAGGGTGATATCAACTCAGGATTTATAGCAAGTCCTACAGGAGTCAGGATACCTTTGTAACAGTATGCTCTCGAACTAACCCATGCTTCAGTTAGTACTTTTAAGGGTTGTAGCGTGGCCTGGTTCACGGTTTAATAAACAAAGGATAAAGGCTCAAAATTTGTTTGTACCACCCGTTCTTTGTGATGTTCTTCAGTTCTATGCTCAGTTAATCGTGCGTTTAAATCCCAATTGAGTCTGGAATCATTGCTCTGATACTTGGTGATGGTTCCGAAATTGAACGTTTGTTTGAGAAGGCAGTCATTTTTATAATCTTTCCTTTGTTGAGGATTTGTAGGACCTCTTTTTTATTATTTTGTTATCCCTACTTTTGCTTGAATTGTTTCTTTTGTGATTACAGTCAGCGGGATGCCCCCGTTTTTTCTTAAGTCTCCTTCATAGGTTTTGAATTAACGAGTTTTTCTTTTTTTGAAAAATAACGACTGCTTGTTTCAATGATTATGCGGAAACATCATCGTCTTCTGTTTTGGAAGGATGTTTTCGATGCCATTCATTGCGTATGAAGTGAAAAATTGCGGCCGAATGCGCATTTGAATTTACTGAGAGAAATTACACTGCCTCAGGTTATGATTAAGGGTTTTAATTTGTGTAAAAAGAAAAACTCCTACTTCATAAGCTCAAAGGGGTTGACTAGGGATTATCCTCCTTATAACTCTACTATTTAGGATTTGAAACACAACCTGTACATCGTCAGGAGGGTCTGTTCAAAAGCATACTGTAGAAATTGTGGTATTTTTTCATCATCCTCCCTCTACGGGCTTAGAGCTTTTAAGCAAGAGTTGAATATCACAAAAAGGAAGTAAGAAAACAGTTCAAGCATAGTGCAAACAAATTTATTCAAGACAAACATGTGCGATGCATTAATGGGAAAACCAAAGTTCGGCATGACAGTAATTGTTTGAACAACAAATGAAATTACAAATGAAAAATAAAAAATAAACTGGATGTTCTCAATGATTTGGTCTAGGAGCAGTGATCACTTTGTGAGTCTCTGGAGGGTCGAATTCAATCTCTTTGGCGTCAATCATATCCTAAATTTTGTTCTTCAGAGCTCAGCAGCCATTTGTATCATATCCAGGACTATCAGAATGGTAGGCACACCTTTCGTCGGGGTGGTAACTAGGAGCATGAGTATTGGGATTTCACAAAGGAGCCTTTAACGTGAGCAAATTCAACTTCAACATGTGTTGCAAGACTTGCGACATTAGTATGATGAGTTTGATATATTGCCTAGTGAATGAATCCCGCTTACGCCGATTACCCTGTGGTTGTTGGCGAGGTTGTGGTTGGGCTTACGACGTAGCAGCAATTTGGAAAACTCCAATTTTCTGTCCCATCAGGGGTCTGTTCAAAAGCATACTGTAGAAATTATGGTATTTTTTCGTCATCCTCCCTCTACGGGCTTAGAGCTTTTAAGCAAGAGTTGAATATCACAAAAAGGAAGTAAGAAAACAGTTCAAGCATAGTGCAAACAAATTTATTCAAGACAAACATGTGCGGTGCATTAATGGGAAAACCAAAGTTCGGCATGACAGTAATTGTTTGAACAACAAATGAAATTACAAATGAAAAATAAAAAATAAACTGGATGTTCTCAATGATTTGGTCTAGGAGCAGTGATCACTTTGTGAGTCTCTGGAGGGTCGAATTCAATCTCTTTGGCGTCAATCATATCCTAAATTTTGTTCTTCAGAGCTCAGCAGCCATTTGTATCATGTCCAGGACTATCAGAATGGTAGGCACACCATTCGTCGGGGTGGTAACTAGGAGCATGAGTATTGGGATTTCGCAAAGGAGACTTTAACGTGAGCAAATTCAACTTCAACATGTGTTGCAAGACTTGCGACATTAGTATGATGAGTTTGATATATTGCCTAGTGAATGAATCCCGCTTACGCCGATTACCCTGTGGTTGTTGGCGAGGTTGTGGTTGGGCTTGCGACGTAGCAGCAATTTAGAAAACTCCAATTTTCTGTCCCATCAGGGGTTGATTAGTGACTTGATCTCCATCCTCGACTGTCTGTTTCATACGGTTGGATCCGTCTTGATGAAGCTGGTTGGCGAGGGCTCTCAGATCTTCTTGTCCTCGGGCTAGGCTTTGGATAAGAGCCATCTTCCCCAACATTTGGATTCTCATTGCGTCCATCTCAACCTGCAGCTATTCAACTTGGTCATCCTTGTTGTCATCAGGACGTTTCTTGGCCAGATTCCCAGCGAGGAGTGCTTTCAATTCCTCCTGCCCCTTGGATAGGTTTAGGAACATTTCCATGAACTGAGCCTGTTGAGTTTGGATATTCTGTTGTCTTGTTTGAGAGCCATTGCTAAAATAAACAGCGAGAACATGAGAGACATGTAATAGAGACTACCTGTTATGCAATGACATATATGATGTGCAAATGCTTTCAAGGATCTCGCGGGGTAAACACAAGAAAAATGTTAGGCATTGAAATTTGCAGCTTTGATTGAAAAGCTTCGTATCGTTGAAGGTCCTTCTACAAGAGTCAAGCTCACCATATCGAGTGGGTCATCTCCCCTGACTCAAGTTGTTGTGTTTTGATCCTTTGACAATATTAGTTAGAAGAAAAAAAATCCTCTTGCCCCTTGCTAGACTTCTGGTTCATCATAACCTGCACCACATTCCCTTGATATCCTTGAAATGGTTAAGGGAATGCTATGGTATGATGCTACAATGTGTATGCCATACATCAAGCAAAAGTGCAGGGTGATGAAGACAAGTATGTCTTGAAAGAAAACCAGTTTATTGGAAAATGACTATAAATAAATCCTGCAAGGAATTCAAGTTGTTAGATAAGTGAAGGCAATCAAGTCACACAAATAAACTTAGGTTCAAAGGCTTGCATGAGGTTTAAAGGTACGTACCCTCTTGAAGTTTAGTTGGCTCAACCTGTCCTATTAATAGTAACCGGGTTCTAAGGAGTCTCAATATCATTGACCTTCCCATCAGGAATTGTTTCAACTCATGCACCAAAGTATTGCGGCTAAAAAATCCCGAAAGTCTAGTCTCAATGAGTGTAGCATCGAGTATCAACCAATCTTTGGTAAGAACAAAAGCCGGTTATCTCACTACTTCCTAATGGCTAAGATGAGTCGATTAAAGGTTCTAAAGGCCAGTTAGCGCTTAGTGACACTATGAGGAAGCCTAATGTTATCCTTGACTTACTCAAGGAACATTAGTACAATCTAGAGTATCACGCTAACATAGCCACCACTTCGTCCGTATCGGTCTACACCGTACAACCTCCATGATTTATTGCTACTTACCTAAAAGGTGCCCCAAATCTGGGTGTAGGATATTTACAAGAATACTCCAACAAACCCTCAAAGATAAAGCAATCAAAGCAAAAAAAGAAAGCAAAAATGAACTAGACCCTAAGGTAAACCCCATTGTTCTTATATCCCCAGTAGAGTCGCCAATTCTGTGATACGGTGGCAGAACCGACTGTTAATACTGGTTTGCATTTTGTATTTGTAGATGTGCGGTAAGCAAGAGTCTCCACCGACTTTTCTTTTATCCGACAAAGGAAAGGGTGAAAAGAACAAAAAAAGACCTTTTCGAGAGTTTTCTGAGTAAGGGGGGGGGAGATTATGGAAAGGGAAGGTGTTAGCACCCTTTCCATCTGTGGTTTTCCACTGGCTCTTAGAGGTTTGCTCATTTTAAAATACCTTTATGCTTTGTGTTTGAAAATGTTTTGAAAACGCCTTAGTACGGTGAAATTTGTAATGTTTCTCGGGATAGTGGAGAAAGTATACAAAGTGTTTTTGAAATGTTTTTTGAAAAGTAGTTTTTGTATAAGTGCAAAATGTTTGAGAAAACTTCTAACAGCTATCTACTTTTATACTCGAAAAGGGTTTGTTATTTTCCTTCTATCCTTTAGACAGTTATATCCTACTATTAGTGAGTAGGTAGCCCCATCGTTGGGTGTTTGAGGGACAATCGAAGGGACATTTGCAATCATAAAGGAAACACGTAGAGACACTTTAGAAATTTTGTTTAGGGACTAGATCATTTACCGAAAGGCGGCCGTAGGGTCATCGAGGGACTATGATCTTTTAATTTACGGGTCTTTGCTAAAGTGTCCATGTTTCGAGGGACATAACTGTTTTTCCGAAGGCAACCGAAGTGGGATATACCCTAGGGATGAGCATGTGCAAGTGTGTTGAGATTCAGTTATTTTTTTGTCTTTTTGTTAGGTTAGCTAACGTTTTAATTTACAGTCTTTCCATGCAAGCCTATTTACTAACAGTAATATAGTAAAATAATAAAGCAATAAATGTACGAAAAATAAAATGTAGAAAAATAAAACCTTAGTTATTACACGGCTTTGAGAGAGATACATTATAAGTGTAAGAAAATAAAATGTAAAATTTTAAATCTAGATTATTACATCCCATAATCTGTTACATTATTTATATAAAATGTAAGAATAATAATAACACACGCGAAATAAATATTACGTCTAAAAAACCTAAGAACTATCAAATAAAATTCTTTTTGTTGTTTTTGTTATGAAAAGAAATTAACTTAAAATCCTAAGTCTATTCAATTTTAATTTTTTTTAAGAAAGCATTATAATAATTAATTAATTAATTGAAAAAATTAATATTAATAGTAAAAACTAAAATCTAATTCTTGATTTTTGATTAAAAACAAAGTAATGAAAAGGATAAACTAAATGAAAAAAATAGTAAAAAGGAAAAGAGTAATCTGCAGGATGTAGGCCTGGATCGAAAGGCCTAAGGCTGCCTTTCAATCCAAGTGAAAAGGCTGGTCGAAGATTCCTGAGAGACTGCATCTCAGGGGTGTTCAATCTGGATGTGTCATCCTTCAATAAGGGATATTGGATCTGCAAGGAATTCGTTAGAAAGAAAAACAAAATAACATCCTGGACTTGAATCGAATTTGGTCCTGGATTTGATAGCCTAGCAGTGTCACCCTGAATCAAATCGCTAGAGTCTGAATCGGTGGCATTGGCAAAAGGTTCTTGCCACCTAGTTCGAAGCTTACTGCTTCGAAGCCCTAAACAATATTCCTGCAAAATGAACAAATGTTAGAGATCCAGGGGGGGACCTTACCCCCTAGCTCGAATAACTCCCTAATTCGAAACTCTCCTTAATTCGAATATGGGTTCGCCTTGTTCCAAAACACTAAGAATCCAGAGATTCGAAGGAACCAAATTCACGTGCCCTAACAATGGTAGGTCTGTGAGGATTGTAACCTGTCTAACGCTTCATTACAAACACGCACAAACACATTAGAACGAATAAATGCGCTTAGATTAAGAAATTTAACTTTAGAAATATACATATGGATGGTATGCTTCGATCTGCAGCTTTGGGTGTGGAAACGTTGGCTTAGTAGTTGGTATGGACTCCTTGATGGCTCAGGAATACAAATCTAGTATTTGTTTGGGCTAAAGGTGCCTGCAAAAAAGGTGCTTCGATTGGGATACTTTTGGGATTTCTTTGAGCAATGTGGGAACGTGATCTGTTTGATGCAGTATACGTTCCTATGAGTCCCCCCTGGATTTGTGTTTGACATCTTGTATTTATAGATGGTGGAGGAGACAAGGAATCATGGCATTAAAGACCAGCCATTAATAAGGCTTTGAAAACAGAATCAGACAAGTTAAAATATTTCCATTTTGAGATATATCATGCCATGTTGGAATCCTGAGTGAACCTGGATAGGTCAATTTGTGCCTTTTTCGAATTTGAAAATATTCAGAGTTTCCCTCTTCAGAGCCCCTTCGATCAGCCCTTGTTCTTGTGATGATTATAAGTCCTGATTCGAATTTCCCAGAACTTCTCTCATCAGAACATTTGTTTCCTTTGGAGGCTCTGAATTCTAATTCGAATTGCACTAACTTCGTTATCATGGCTCCTTCAATTAAGTCTCAAGCTTTGCTTTCTTCGTGCCGTAACCCAAATTTGTCCTACCTCGATGATTTTATTTTACGAGATTAAAATAGAAGAAATATTTAATTAAAGATGGTACAGTAGTATCTGATGGTCCGTCTTTATCCGACTAGGGAGTGTATTTTTAATTCAGGAAAGTGGGGCTTTCTAAATCAGAAAGACTCGCATATCCGTGAATCCATTCGCGAGGCATGTTGGCCATTGGCCCATACGATTCGTAAATGGAAATTATTGGAGTAACTGTAAAGTTCTAAATTATTAAATAGTTGTTAGTAAAAGGGAGGTTGAAATTAAGTTAAGCCCACTCGAGTTAAAATTGCATAAGCTTATTTAGGTTAAGTTGATTTTAGTAAAAATAGGAGGTGTAGTTACAAATAGCAGGCCCAATAAGGTTTTATAAGTCGGCCCATTTGTCTTTTTGGGATTTTTGTTGTCTCATTTGCAAAAAGAAACATCATTAATAAAATTGTTTGTTATTATTATCTTAATTCAAAAAAATATATAATAAATTACATATACCTCTTTAAGAAAATGTTATGCACATTTTATTGCTGTTTGACTTTTCATAATCATTAATTTTTGTTTATTGAGATATTGTTGTGGGTATATATTACAATTGTTACATCTTATTAGTAAAAAAAATTGTTGCTAATTACAATTATTAAAACTGGGCTGGGTATTAGTTTTATTGTAAAAGGGTGATTAGGATAAGGAACCAAAATGCATCGCAAGCCCATATTCAAACTAACAACATGTACTGTGCAAATCAATTTTTTCCAATCAAATATGTTACAAGGAATTAGGCACTTTTGCTGCAAACATATACTTTCATCAGTAAAACAGAGCCAAATCAATTAATCCCTATCAATCCAAGCCCTGAAAAATCTACAAACCCAATGACAGAATCAAATATATTAAATCCCAAATTGCAAGTATTACAAACAGAATCCAAAATTATGCAGAAAACTGAATCAAAACTCTAAGAATAAAATCGAATCTCATAAACAGCAGATCTCTAATAAATCAATACCAATATCAAATCCAATCTCAAACTGCAGTTTAAAACAAAAATATACAAATCAATAAAATCGGTCCATATCTAAAACAGAACGAGTCCAAATATTACAACAATCAAATATTACAATCAATAAATTGAATTGATTACAATAAATCTGAATCCCCTAATTTGCTATAATACCCTAAATCTAAGCTTATAATAGTAGTTCTTAAATCTAAAAAACCCTAAAATACCTAACTATATAGGTAAGAGAGAAAAATTAAAAGAGGGGGAGGGGGAAGATTCTGAGACGGAAAATTGAAGAAGATCCGGAGACTGAGAGATTGAAAGAAAGAAAAATCTTGAAATCAGCAAGGACTAAGGACAAAACCTTTGGCCATTGAAAGACCAGAAGAGGAGGCGATTAGAGTTTCCGGATCGAAAAAACCTAATCCCTGTGGTCGTTACTACTCATCGTAGTCGCCGTCATCATCATCGAACACCACCATTACCTGCAAGGAAAACGAAGAAGAATAGAAGATCAACTTGAAACCAAACTAAAGCTTGAGGTCAGAATTCGACATTACAGAAGGGGTAACACTTAGCTCTTCAATCGATTGTTCATGTCTTTGTATGGGTATTTGTGGGGTTAAGTTGTGGTAAGGGTAAGAAAGACGCGAGGCTCCGCCGGAAGGATTTAGGGTTTGAAAGGGGAAGAGAAAATGGTAGGGTTGCTGAGGCGAGAAAGGAAGACGAAGGGAGAGTTTCTATAAAATACAATTGAAATGAAGAAATGTTAAAATCATAACCCGTTTGGATCCAATACACCGTGCCCATCACAATAGCATGCTCCCTCGCTTATCATCCACATGATCTTAATCAAATGGCCATTATGACAAGTTTCATGATAACTTCCCTGCGCCCTCACTTACACGATCATCCTGGACCCCCTTCAAACGGTAACGAGCCTAAGCCCACTGATATCCACACCCCACATTCCTAGATTACTAAAATTTCAAAACAAACGCACCCCCTCCCTGCCTGAATTATTCTGGGCCTAGCCCAACCTCCTTTTAGCACCCCTATTGTTTACTTAGTAACAAGAAAATACACCCTGTTGTACCCCAAAATTTACCCTCTTTTAATACACGCATATTATTGGTTTTATGGTTATGGAATAAAGATATATTTATCAAGCTTCTTCAGGTTACAAGTGACGTTTATTTTGCTAATGGATGTTCTCAGAGTATTTTCCGTGCTGAAGATCGGTTCGCCGTTTTGCAATGATTCGGAGTTCAAAGATTCACAAGTTCAACCCGGCGCGTCAATTTCAGGTGTTCTTTCGCCAAGATATCTTTGATAACGTATTCTCAAATTCAGGTTCGGCTCAAGAGTCAATTCTTTAAAGAAGGTCTTTGAATGTGTGAGTTTTCTCGAAGAAATGTGGTGAAAAGGTGTGCTGAAAGTGCAGTTTTTACGCACTAAAAAATTCATAACTTGAAGATCGTGGCTTGTTTTGAACCCGTTCAAGTTGCCAAAATTCCGTCTTGACGTCATCTATGTTTTCATCTCTCACAACTGGAAGCCAATTTCGATCAGAAGGTCTTCAAAAATGCGGATTTATCAAGTATTTTTTTATTGAAAATTTGTGACAGAACTTTATTTGCATCGTGTTCAGAAAATCATAACTTGGTCGATTTTCATCGTATTGAGCTGGTTCCAGCGCCAAAATTTCACAAATTGAGTTGGCTAAGTTTTCACAGGAGGTATTGAGTTTGAAAGGTATCCAAAAGACCTTCAATTTTTGCTTAGAGTGCGCGTGACGTGCTGAAAATCCTGAATGCTGAATATTATTTCATCTGGCTCGAAACTTCGAAAATTCATAATTCATTCAATTTTTATCGGATTGGGCTCATCCTTTTACACAAGGTCCCTGACTCAGAGATCTACAACTTTGATTCCAAAGTTGATACCGGGTTATGCTCTAATCAATACCAGTTTTTTATTGAAGAACGTGTCAGAGTTGGCATTGGAGCCCAAAATAAGTTTGTCTGAGCCAAAACTTCAAGAATTCATAACTAATTCACAGTTTATCCGATTGAGCCCATTTTCTGATAGGAGTTAGTTCTCGATGTCGGCTACATTTTGTTTTTACATTTCAACTTCAAAAATTGCACTTAAGCCCCTGCGATTTAGCCTGGAACATAACAGACTCAAGTGAATAAAAATCTGCACTATTGCTTGTGGTTATTGGAGGCCCAATTGCACATTCAAAGCTCATTTTTTCTCTAATTTCCATTATATAATCTCATTCTTTTCACACGACAAACAAAAAGAACATTTGCCACAACCCTGTCAAAATATTAAATTCTTTCAAGAACCCTAAAAACCTTGAAATCCTTATTACAAACCCCATCTCACTACAAACATGCCATCCTTGTTACAAACTCACATCTCACTACTTCTCCAATAAGGGTAAGACTGGTTTAATCTCCATGATCAAAAGGATGTAGAAACACTCATACATGCCATATCGGTTTTAACATTAAAAATTTTTCATATATTTATTTTCTTTGTATTTCATGATAGAGTAACTTATTTAATGTGTTCATGAGATTCAACACTGCTGATTTAGACAGGATCCCATACAGGGTTATTACAAAACGCTGGGACTAAAACAGAATAACCACTAATGCATGGCGAGGCAAACATCCTGAGAGGGTTAAGAGCGTGAGTTCAACACTCACCCCTATTGGTTTTGGCTTTCTTCCATTCTATTTATCCTTTTATCTATTTTACCTATTTTCCTTCTTTCTGTTTAAAATTATTTTCATAAAACCTAACATTTTTCACAAACCTTTGATTTTTCCTCCTAAACTCGAATAATTAATTTTAGATTTTTTAATTTAATTTTAGGTTTTAATTTAATTTTAGATTTTTTAATTTCATTGTTTGTTTTTGGTTTCTAACTAATTTGTCTTTTTCTAATCTTAAATTCACTTACCACAAAACTTTTTTCACAAACCTTTTATTTTTCATAATAAACTTGAATAATTAATTTTAGGTTTTTTTAAATTTAATTTTAGGTTTTAAATTAATTTTTGGTTCAACAACCACCCCTGACATTTGGATTATTTGTATTTTTTAACCCTATTTTTCATTGATGTTTCTTCCCCTATCTATTTTTTTGACAAACTTAATTATTTCTTATTAATCATTACACATAAACCTTTTTTTAATTAAAATTAATTAGATTTTTAGATTTTTTTAATTAACCTTTTTTTCAAAACTAATTTTTTTTAACTAATTAAGATTTAGGTATTTTAATTATTTTTTTTTCAAAATTAACTTTTTTTTATTAATTAAAATTAATTAGATTTTTAAGGTTTATTTAATTAATAATCATAAATCATTTTTTTTTCATAAAAAAAATCACCAAAACATTTTCTTTGCTATTTTCATCTTATTTTTATTTTTCTAAATAAAGTGTATAAAGCGCATTCAATTGTAATAGCGTAGCTTTATTTTTCCCGTTTTTTTATTTATCATTATCATGTAATTGCTTATGGGATGTAATAGTTTTAGAATTTCTTTTCCTCCCTCTTCACTATTATGTAACCGCCCCAAATCTCTATAATAGCTTAGGTTTACATTTCCGCCTTTATCTCCTGCTACTATATTTTATGCAATGCTTAGATTAATAGGATTGTATGGAAAGATAAAAATGAACGATAGAAAACCATAATTGCAAGATAAATATAACTGAAAAAACACACTGTTGCACACTTGCACCCCTAGGGTACTCCCCACTTGGTTGCCTCGGAAAACAATGGTCATGTCCCTCGAACGTAGGGATATCCTAGCAAAAGACCCTTAATCTAAAAGTCATCATAAAGATCATAGTCCCTTAACGTCCCTCGAGTTTCCTACGAGAAATGATTTTGTCCCTCGATGTTGCCTACGAATATATGATGATAGTCTCTTCGAAATGCTAAGGTATCATTACATGTTGCCTTCAATGACCATTACGTCCCTTTCGATAGTCCCTCAAACATCCAACGACTATGGTTACCTACTCACTAATAGTAGGATAACACGGTCTAAAGGATAGGAGGAAACAAACAGACTTTTTTCGAGTAGGTAGATAACTGTTAGGTACTTGCTCAAAACAAACAAACTTTTTCACACCAAACACTTTTCAGACAAAGTTTTCAAAAACAACTTCGTAACACTCTTGAGGACAAAAACAAGGGTTAAAATGAAGTAAAACAAAAATTTTCAAAAACACAAACACACAAGAAATTTTCAAAAATGAGCAAGTACCTAATAGCCCGTGGAAAACCACAGATAGAAAGGGTGCTAACACCTTCCCTTTCTATAATCTACCCCCCGTACTCAGAAACATCTCGAAAAAGATTTTTTCTGTTCTTTTTCCTTTTCCTGATTGGATAAAATAAAAGTCGGTGGCGACTCTTGCTTACTGCGACATTTGCGAACAAAAAACGCAAACTAGTATTAACAGTCGGTTCTGCCACCGTATCACACACCCTCCAGATTTACTCAAAATTATTATTATTTTTTATTATTTCTTTTATATTATTTTTTATACTATATTTTATTCTTATTATCATTATTAATTATTTATTTCCTTTTTATTTATAATTATTATTATTAATCTTTATTATCATATTTTATCTATTATTATTATTAATATTTATTATATGTAGATATTATAATATTAGCAAATAACTTACTTTTATTCACAAATTCATATTAAAATTACATATTATTTTATATATTATTTGCATTAAATCTTTTCTAATCATGCATTAATCAATATCTTCGCAAATAAAACGATTAAAAAAAACAAACAAATCTTAAAACTATTTTCGCAATAAACTAAGCTAATCAACTGTCTTTTTGCAAATGGGTTTCAAACTAGTTTTGGCTTACTACGCACTCAGTCAAAATCTCTGCAATCACAACTCCCAACCGAGTGAGAAGTGATTCAAAATATGTTTGCAAACCCCTAAAAAACACCAACCCATACGAACTACGAATTGGGACTCTAATTCCTCATAAGAGGATACGTAGGCATGCAATCAAAAATCATAGCGAGTTCTCCTATTAAAAATTTAAACCCTTTCTTGCTAATTTAAACCCTTTCTTGCTATTTAAAACTTAAAATCTAGTTTACCCCAAACCTAAACCTAGAGGCTAATATCCTTGTGAACAAGGTAGATGAAAGGTGCCTAACACCTTCCTTTCGTCTGATTGAGTCTGAAACCTAGAATCTCTGTCTGCGAATTAGGGTTTTCTGTTAGGTTCCCTTCCCTAGGATAAAAACTAATAGTGGCGATTATTAATTAAAAACCAGTTGCTACACTCTGATGGCTTTGAACTTGACCAATTGAAGCATCATCTTATTGACTGGTCGAAGTGTTGTTTTTCTCTCTTCGATGACTATGCGTCCTGATTCGAATTTCTCATATTCTCAGCATCAGAGTTTCTTTGTTTGAACCATGGTTTGTTGGAATTCTAAAGGCTCAGAGCTGTCCTTATCAGAGCTCCTTCGATTTTGTCTCCAATCTGCATGAATTCGAATGACCCATCATCAGAGCTTCTGGAAACCTCTCAGTTCTTGCTCTTTTTTATCTCATTTTCTCTAGCTTGAACAATCGGAATGTCACCCTGTTGATATGCCATCGAAGCATCACTTGGTTGACATGCCTGTCGAAAGACACTTTGTATGCCCTAACGAAAGACAGCCTTACTTAACATGTCCATCGAAGCTACCTTGTTTAAGATTCCCATCGAAAGACCCTTCGACATGCCAATCGAAAGACCTTTTGCAGATGCCAATTAAATGGCACTTTGTAGATGCCAATCGAAGGATACTTAACCATCATTCAAAAAATTTCCTTTTCTTTAGGAAAATGTTTGTAACCACCCATGCAAGAGAAAATCTTGGAAAAACATGAGAGGGCAAATTTTGGGGTACAACACATACATTCTCATCCAAAGTTCCAATCGACATATTCCCTGGAAATTATCTTCCTAGGAAAATTTGAACTTCCAAAACTTACAAAGAAACCTTGCAAAAGTTCTTTCCCAGATGAATTCATTTCCCCAGTAAGGTCTTCACAGGGTTTATTTCCCCAATGGACTACAATCTCTCCAGCTTGAGTCTATTCCTCAGACTACTACAAATCAACTAACAATGTTCATTTTCCCTAGAGGAGTCGATATTATCCCCAGAAAGTTGCTGCGAAACTTGGAATCTGACCAGATAACAGTTAACTTCATCTTCCCCAGACAAGTCGAAAGTTTAGTCATCTCTTTTATCCCTAATCAAGGCATATAAGAATCAAATTCCCCAGTAGAGCAATGAACAACCAAAGTTCTTGAACTCTATTTCCCAAGAAGAAATCAACATTCCCCGCAGAGTTTCCTCAAACAACAAAAAAGATTTCCCAACGAAAGCACTCTAAGCAAGATTGAAGATACACATACTCTTCATCTCCAGTAGTAGTTCGGGATTTAGCTTCCCAAAACTCCCCAACATTAGTCAGGGATTTATTTTCCCAAACTAAGATACATTTCAACAACATTCATACATCATGACATATGCATACGAAACACATATAACACCATCTCATTTATTTTGAGAACATTATTACGAAATGCTTGCATCATGACATTGCTTACAACTAACTCTTTACCTTTTCAAGAAAAGATCAATCAATCGATGCATGTCATCAACCATCTACGAATTTCTCCAGAGGCTAAAATCTGGAAAATATTTCCATCGAAGATTTGTCCCAAGGAGTAATTTTAAAGAATATTTATTCGAGACAAAATCAAGCTTGGATTCCTTCATTACCTATCGAAGTATTAGTCGTTAAATATTCCTTCATTATTTGTTGAAGTAGTAGTCGTCAAAGATTCCTTTATTACCTATTGAAGTACTAGTCATCAAAGATTCATTCATTACCTGTTGAAGTAGTAGTCGTCGAAGATTCCTTCATTACCTGTTGAAGTAGTAGTCATTAAAGATTTCTTCATTACTTGTTGAAGTAGTAGTTGTCAAAGATTCCTTCATTACCCGTTGAAGTAGTAGTCGTTAGAGATTCCTTCATTATATGTTAAAATAATAGTCATAGTCAAGCTTTATATTTATTAGAAGTAACTTTGGATGGCATCTATAATCCCATCTCTGATAGCTCTTTATCACCTCTCCAAATGGCATCTATAAGCCCATTCACGACATAATCAGCCAACAAAATTATTTCGTGCGAGTGCAAATTTCTGGGAACTCTAATGTTCAATCATATTCCACCTTCAAGTCACGAATGGCAGAACGACCAATCTAACTCTCCAGGTTTAAGAAGATTGAACAGGGGCAGTTGTTGTTCCCCAAAATTTGCCCTCTCTTTTCTCAAGACATTTCTCACAAAGATCTTCAATGATTCAAGCTTACACAAGTATTGACTAGGTCAAGCCATCTCCTCAACACTAATGTCTCAAATTAGGGTTTAGATCTTCACAAGGACAATTGGACTTCTAATGCTTCAATTTACTTTCATGGATCATTATGGACCTTCGAGAATGCTCATATCAAGTTTCAAGTCTTGCATCTCAAAATTGCTCAATCAATTGATCAGGTGACCCAAAATCAGTTGTATTGGGTAAAAAGTCAAATGTGGTCAACCTACAGTCAAACATCAAGATTTTTGACCAATATCAATTTTTTGAAGTTATATGAATCAATTTATCAAGTTCGGATCATAATTCACCAAGAAAAATGTTTAAATCATCAAAAGGGAAAAATTGTCAAAATTAGGGGTTTTTTTATTGTATTTGACTGATCAAGGGTTTTTGACCTAATACATGACCTAACGGCTTGAAACATAATCTCAAGGACTCAAACGAAACATGTTGACCTAATTTCATGGCTCGAATCATTTCTCAGGATCAAAGGTTTGATAGTTGAAATTTGGATCAACTGACGAAAAGTCAACCGATACACAAAAAGTCAAATTTTGACTTTTTGGTCAACATTAAATTTCAAAAATCAAAATTCATCAAGAGCTTCAAAAATATCAAGCTTGATCATCAAGAAATCAAGAAATTCAAAAGTCAATGAAAGAAAAGTCAAACTTTTCAAGACTTAGAAATTTTTCTAAGTGTTTTGTACATGATAAATTCATCACTGCATGGAATTTTTTCACCAAGGTGCAAGATGATTCAAAGGAAACTTTCAACATGAAATTTGTAGATGTTTATGAATTCTACAACTTTGTATTAGAGGGTTGATGTCCAAAAAATTCTTAGATTTAAAGATATGAGTCCATGAAGTCATGACATTTTCATCTAACACTTAGAGAAATTTTCAACAGGTTTTGGTCAGCTTTTTATCTCAACTTCTTGGCCAATTTTCATCAAGTTCCAATTTTATTTAGCCAAAGTGGTCACATGAAATTCGTAGACAATGTTTCAAGCTTTCCATGTCCAAGAGCACGGATTTATCATACTTGAGCTAGGAGATTCAAAGGCATGAAGTTGGGCATCCATTCTTGAATTGTAAGTCTTTTTGTTAAAGAACACATAATCCAATATATATGCCATGCTGCATAATCCCATGTTTCAGGCCTTCTAACTTGCAAATCTCACCATAATTTAATGCTTATACCTACTCTTGAGCCATTACCTAAGTGTTTTAGCCATTGTGCAAAAGATTTTTTCATTTATGGCATAAAGGCACCATTGTTATTCTTGAAAAGCAAGCTTTTTGGTAAAAAATTTATCTTGAGCCCATACCTTGCTTACTTCTGATTATACTTCACCATAAATCATGGAAATTAGCCCCTCTATACCAGCAACTTTGGTACTTCATCTTGGGACCATGGAAGACTTGACATAACCTGATATTTGCATTCCAACCATAACACGCTATTTTGCAAATCTGACTACTTCAAACTCCCAAACCTCTTGCCTATAAATAGAGAGATCAATTGTAAAAGAAAGAGGTCATAAAAAAGGAGAAAGAGAAACAAGCACTCAAAATCTCTCCACTCTTAAAAAAAAACCAGAACTATTCATAAAGCATCTATCTTTGAGCTCTGAAGTCCAAATCTTGGAATCTCAAAAACCTTGCAAGTTTTCCCCAAACAAACCACCCAAATACTTCATATACATCATATAGAAGTTGTTCAAACACAAGAAAAACTTCTATAATATCACTATCACCATCTTCCAAACTCAAAAAAAGGTACCTTTCAACTTGACTTGGTTGGAGTTGTTCAGCCATTTTCAGCATAGAAGGAGGGTTGTAGCAACTTCAAGAAGGATCAAAGAAGCTCGATCAATCACCACTTTGCACCCGGAAACGTCCCTACATGTTCTAAAGTTTTCACTTCGAGGGGTAAACTTTCTCAAACTGTGATATCTTTATCCATACATCATTTGCTTTTACTTTTAAAAAACATAAAAAGACAGATCAAAGAAGAAAACTCAACAAAAATCCAGGTCAGGGGATGACACAGGTTCCCGTGTCATACCACATGGCCCATGTAAGCTCAGTTGGGTTGAAAACCTAACAAAAGTGCAAGGTAAAGGCTGACACGGGTGCCCGTGTCACATGGCATGACTCGTGTAAAATTAACTAGAAATGGAAACGTGCAAAAACAGGAGGACAGGCGCTGACATGGGTGCCCGTGTCACACGATACAACCCGTGTCAATTTGGGTGGAATAAAAACATTGTGCAGAGGCGTGGGCAGATCCTGACATGGGTGCCCATGTCCGGTGACACGGCCCGTGTCAGCCTAGGCATTAGAAATCTTTATGTTTGACATTTTTTTGTTATAATTTTGGATCATTAAAGGTGCACTAGACATATTGCATTGCTTGGAGATGACCTAACACCATAAAAACTTTTTCCAAATGAAACATCAAAAATATTTTTCTAAATAATTAGTGTTCTTTTTAAGTTAACTTAGACCTAATTTTTTTCTCCAATTAAATGAACAACAAAACATTTTCTATCAAAAAACCCTAAAAAAACAATTTCTTTCGCTTTACATTTTCGCGCATTTTACCATTTCGCATTACAATTTATGTAATTGTCAAAGCTTTGTAATAGTAATTAGGATTTAATTTACTTGTCATCCTAATTTGTAAATTTGTATCTTCCATCCCCTCAAGTACTGTAATAGCGTAGGACATTTAATTTTCATAATTTATGGCTTTCCATATTATTGCTAATAATTAGGGTTTGTATGGAAAGACTTAAAACCAACAAGTAGGCAATCCTAATTCAAGATAAAATTGCATGAAAACAAAACGCTTTGCACACTTGCACCTCTAGGGTAACCCACACTTGTTGCCTCGGATTAGACAGTCACGTCCCTCGAATGTGGGATACTTTAGCAATGACCCTCGATTACAAGATTGTAGTCCCTCGACGATCCTTCAATGTTGCCTTCGGTAAACGATCTTAGACCTTACGACAAATCGCTAAGGTATCCTACAATGTTTCCTTCAATGACTGTACAACGACCCACGACTGTCCCTTCACATCCAATGATAAAACTTATTACCAATCAATGGTAAGATAGCACTATCTAAAGGAGGAAAAGAACAAGGATTTATTTTTGAGTAGGTAGAACATTCGTAGTTGCTTGCTCATGAATATTTCAAAACATCTTTCAAACACACCAACACTTTCCATGAAATATTTTCAAAAGTCAACCCTTTGTATACACATTTGCCGAAACGAGAATCATTACAAAGTTCGCCTAAATAAAGATACTTTTTAAAAATACTTTCAAACTATCACACACATTTTAAACAAACCATTTCAAAGTGATCAAGCAACTAAGAGCCCGTAGATAACTACCGATGAAAAGGGTGCTAACACCTTCCCATTTCATAACCTACCCCCCGAATTCAAGAAAATTCTCAAAAGGTCTTTCCTGTTCTTTTCACCCTTTTCTTTATTGGATAAAAGAAAAGTCGGTGGAGACTCTTGCTATCCGCAACAATTGCGATAAAACGCAAAACATCCAAGTCAGTTCTCCCACCGTATTACAGGTATCATTGGAATCATCTTGAAGAGATGAAGAAAATGGTACCGGTCTCGAGCTCTAATTTTACCATTTCAGGACCTAAAAATCTCGTGGCTGGAGGTTGAAGATGAGCAACATGTCATCTCTCAACCAATGATAGCGTGCCACGCTTTTTTTCAAATTCTGATTTAATACATGATTTTGTGTTTTATTCACTAAAGATCATGATATGCACAACGCGTCTGATCCATTGGATTAGCTTACTAACGTGTTTTGACTCTCATCCATTGGTCCACATTTTTTTTACTTTATTTTTTATTTCTGATTTTTATATTTAAATTGTTTTAAACTTCAAAAAATCATAGAAAATTCATTTTAACTTCAAAAAATCTAAAAAAATTATGAAAAATACTTTTGTTTTTTCTCTTTCTGATTATAATTTTTTCACAATTTTATTTTGTGCTTTGATATTTTTTTTAATTTTTTACTTTATTTTAATTGTTTTAAATGTTTAAAAAATACTTTTCTTAATTTTTAAATTATGAAGAAAACAAATATGGAAGGATCCAATGACCTCTTGACAAATATTGATGACCTCATTTTATTTTTATTTCTGACTTTACTATTTTTCACAATTTTTGGTTTATTTTGCCTATTTCTTTGGATTTTAAAAATAGTTTCTGACTTTAAAAAATTATCAAAAAATTTATAAAAATATTTGAGGTCATTTCTGATTTTTCTATGGTCTTATTTGATTTTTCTTGGATGTTTTGAATATAGTTGCTATTTTCTCTTTTTATTTTCATTTTAAAATCATTTAAAAAAATAGTTTTCTTCATTTTTAAATACAATTTTATTTTGTATATATTCTGATTGATCTTGAACTATGAAATTTTGATCATGAGCTTTATTAACATCATTGGATCCATGGTATTGAGTTTAACTCCACAAAAAATGGATGAATGATTTTAATAATAGTTTGATTAAATTTTTGGTTCAAATGTGGTTTGTTTCTTATCCCATCCCTCTTCATCTTATCCCCTTCTTATTGTACTAAATGTTATTGGAGAATGATTTACATATCATTTCTCAAAACAAATAGTACATAGATTTTTATTGACCAACCTCAAAATAGGTGCGACTTCTATATAAGTCCACTTACGATTGCTTAACATAGCGCTAAATTTTGTCCCGATTCGAGAAATGATCATTTGTGGCCCAAACCCATGTTTGTAAGCCCAAGTATGTTAACTTGAATAGTTTGATATAATAACCTTGAGATTTGTTGTTAGGAGGCTTTGGTCTTATCAATCCTCTAATGAATCTTCACAAACTTTTGTCAAAGTGAATCGCTTAAAAATCATTAATCATTTATTGTTGCCTTGAGAATTTTAAATGAATAATATACTTGACAAAAAGCAAATGAAACTTGTTGTTGAGAGGCTTTAATTTTATCAATCTTCTAATGAGTTTCAAATGAAAGTTTCAAGATGGTCATTCAACTAACCTCTAATTTCTAACAATTGACTTTATTTTATGATTTTACTTTATGCTTTTACTTTAAGCACATTTATTTTAGCATTTACATTTCATACTATTTTCATCTTTGATCATTTGAGCATTTACTTTTATGTCATTTCTATTTTGATCACCTGAGATTTTCATTTCTTTATGAATATACTTAATAACCAACTTGAACAATAAAAAGCTTTAATGTTACTTGGACTACTTGGTTACTATCCTTGGCATTATGGAGATTATGTACTTCTTGGACTTAGGACTAGAGACCTTGACCTACCTTGAGACCTTGTGGCCTCAACTGTTATTTTGTCTGGAGCTCTTGGGGTTTATCCCAAGACATTGAGTTATTTGTTTGCTTTGTGTGTAGGCTATTGTGATTGCATGCTTTGTCCATGATCAGGAATTCATCTATATACAGCCGTTACTCTGCCCAATTTTTGTGAAGACTTAATGCAATTGTAGCTTGGTTTTCTTAAGAGGTTTATTATATTTGCTTGTGTGGTTTCAAATCCAAAGGATGGGAATTCTATATTGACTCATTATGTCAAGTGTTGGCTTCTTGTTGGTTAGACGGTTCTTTTCCCTAGCTTTTATCTTATGCTTTAGGTCCCTTCATCTCCTCCCATCTTCTTTAATTTCAAAAATCTTCTCCTTCTTTTTGAAAACTCTTATTGTTTTAAAAAAACTTGAACTACTTTCATAATAAACTTGGACTTAGGTCCATGCATTTTCAAAAATAATTTCTTAATCAAACTTCAATCAATTTAATAATACTTTGACATTTTTTTGAAAAGAATAAAAGTCAATCAATATCATTCAAACCATTTTTCCATTTTGGCTTTTACTTTAAAATTTTCTCAAAAGATTAGACTCTTGTCAATCCTTGTAGTTATGCGAGCTACTATACTTCTACGATATGTAGTGAAGTGAGATATTTTCCACTTGGGTGTTGAGCGATGCTTTGTTGATTTTAAATTCTAAGTTATATCCTCCTCTTTGAGATGGTGCAAATTCTCCTTTCTCATGATTGTGTGTAGTAAATACGTTCTTCCACTCAGATAAGACGATGATGTCTCGTCTCTTAAAATTAACCAACACACATGTGTTTTAAAATCTTTAAAGGTGAACTACGTGTACTCTGATCCCCTATTGCACAGAAGCTGGTACATAGGCACTAAAGGTTCGCAACCACGGCTGGTGCAAAAATCATAAAAAATATTTCTCTTCTCATCCCTACCATCTATTTTTTTAGTATACAACATTTATAGCCAAAATACACAGATTTTCAAAGAGGTTCCTGCGCAGTACCGTAGATGTTTAGGGTGCTAATATCTTCCCTTTGCATGACCAACCCCTGAACTTAGATTCTCTCCCCCCTCTTTTTGGGTTATTCGCTCTTTTCCCATTCCTTTGAAAATAATAAAGCATGGTGGCGATTTTTAATTTAATATGTGCGAGTCAAGTCAATCCAATGGCTTAGTCTCAACATTTCTACGGCTACACCCCCTTACTCAGAAAATTCTCAAATGTATTTCCTGTTCTTTTCACCCTTTCCTATATTGGATAAAATTAAAGTCGGTGGTGACTCTTGTTATCCGCAATATTTCCGATAAAACGCAAACCCAAAAGTCAGTTCTCCCACCGTATTACAAATCCCCTTCCTAATATTTACAAAGTTTATTCATTTCTTATTCAACAAGAAAGACAGTTCATTGTTCCAGTTGATGAATCAAAGATTTTGGCTTTTCCTGCTAATCAATCTCAAGGCAGAGGCAACAATACCTATCGAGAATGAGGCTCAAAAGGTGGCAGGTCCAATAATGGTCATGGCAGAAATATGAGAGTGTGCACTCACTATGGTATGACCAATCACATAATTGATACATGCTTCAAGAAGCATGGTTATCCTCCTCATTGGCAGCAGCAAGGCCAAATTAACAATTTTTCTACTGATCATGAGAATGAAGATGAAGATCAACATGATTCTTCTAAAGAGCAACTTAATGAAACTGCATATGGAATCACTAGTTTTACTCCTACTCAACAAGGCTCTCCTAGCATTACTCCAACAATCCTCTATCTCAGTGTTAATCACCTTGTTACTAAAACTAAGTCCAACTCAGGTACTATCTGCACCTTTCCAGCTCAAGACATAATTGAATCCTTTATCCTTTACACATGAGCAACTAATCTTGTTTGTTTCTCTAAAATATTATTAACATGTTTGAAAAGAATTCCTGAAATAACTGTTAAATTTCCAAATGGATTCTTAGTTTCAACTAATTTTATAGGAACTATTCATTTTGATGATAATTTTGTGTTGACTAATGTGTTGTAAATGCCACACTTCACATTCAATCTCATTTTTATGCCTAAACTCACTTCTAGCTTGGATTTCCAACTGAGTTTTGATAATTCTACTTGTTTCATACATATTACTTACTCCAAGAAAATGATCGGTGTAACCGAATTTAGAGAAGGATTGTTGATTGTTACCTTTGGCATTGGAGACTTGGTCATCTTTCCAATGCCAAGTTAATTGAAATAAGGAAAATGTTTCCTTTTGTAACTATTGTATCTTTTGATATATGATATTTGTTTCTATGATAAACAAAAACACTTACCATTTCCTGATAGTACTCCTAAGTTTGAATACATTTTTGACTTGGTTCACATGGACATTTGGGGACCTCTATCTATCCCTTCCATAAATGGTCATAGGTATTTCCTAACTATTGGTAATGATAAAAGTCAGTTAGTCTGGATTTTTCTCATGAAAAATAAATCTAAAACTGGAAATGTGATAAAAAAATCCTTTGTATCCATGGCCTTAACCAAACACAATAAAGCCATCAAGTGTATTAGATCCGATAATGGAAATGAATTATTACTGCATGATTACTACAAAACCAATGGCATTATACTCATGTGTTGGTACTCCTCAACAAAATGGGATAGTTGTGAGGAAGCACCAACACATTCTTGCCATAACTAAGGCCCTTTTATTCCAAGCCCACCTTCCCAATTTTTTTTGATCTTATGCAGTAAGTCATACCATCCATATAATCAACAGACTTCCCACACCTTTCTTGAACCATAAGTCACCCTTTCAGCTTCTCCATAATTGTCTTCCTAACATTAACTCCCTTAGAGTCTTTGGCTCTCTATGTTTTAATTCTATATTAAAAGCACATAGAAAGAAACTTGACCCTAGATCTAGAAAAATGCCTTTATTTAGGTTTCAAACTTCGTGTCAAGGGTCACATACTATTTGACTTACACTCCAAGGAACTCTTTTTATCTAGGGATGTTGTTTTCTTTGAAATAATTTTTCCCTATAAACAACCTCCAACATCCTCATCTAAAAATTCTACTCTACCTCCTTATCCTTCTACTTCTACTAATTTGTTTGACTTCCCTTACATTGTTGATTCTAGCACACAACCTACTAACCATGTACAGTTTTCTTCACCTGAACCTACATCAGCCTGCACTTTTGACAATGTTTCTCACATAATTCTCCTACCACTTCCTCATATTCCCATACTATTCTTGTTCCTGACATGTTGGCTAACCATATTCCTCCATTAAGGAGATCTGTCTGAACTAGCAAACCTCCTACCTAACTCCAAAATTATCATTGCAACTTGATTAAGAATACAATTCAGATCAAAATTTCAATTTCTACTCAATCATCTTCTCAAAGCAAGTACCCATTATCTAATTTTCTCTCTTATCATAATACTTCTCCTGCACACAACCAATATGTTCTTCATTTGTCTTTTATTCCTGATCCTAATACATATGAAAAAAGCAATTAGTAACAAACATTGGATTGATTCTATTCAATTTGAATTAAATGCTCACACAAACAAACACTTGGATATTGGTTCCATTACTTCAACATAAAAGAGCTATTGGATGTAGATGGGTTTTTAAACTCAAACAACTTATTGATGGTTCTGTAGAGAGGTACAAAGCAAGATTAGTGGCCAAGGGCTTCACTCAAACTAAAGGTTTGGATTACATGGACACCTTCAGTCCTGTTGTCAAAATGACCACTATTATAGTATTTATAGCCATTGGTGCTGCTCATCATTGGCCTTTGTTTCAACTTGATGTTAGTGCAACATTTTTACATGGCGACCTTAATGAAGAAATCTACATGCAACCTCCTCCTGGTATAATTTACCCCATTCGAATTTGTTTCTCCGCTAAACAATCGCTAGCCTCTTATTAAAGGTTACTTGTAGGATCGGCTACAATAACCCTAGACTTAGTGTTTTGAGTGTTATTGGGTTGAAAAAAGATAAAAGGGCAAAAGATAAAGACAATTGCAAAGTAGATAAATTAAAGACAAGACTTGTAATTTAAAATGAAAAGTTGGAAATTTCTATGAATTTAAATGTGGAAGCATTCATACGATTGTTAAGCTTGAACTTGTTTCTCTCTTAGATGCAGGTACTTTGAGTGTATTGCTACTAAATATGAAGAAATGCTACCTCTGACACAAATACAAACATTTTCTTAAATAGAAATCCTAAATACATAACCTTCGACGGTGACTAGCCCGCGTTGGGCTTCGTGGAGAACTGTTTTGAATGTTCCCATGTTTTCATTGGCTTTGCATGTTGATAACCGTTCTTTCCAATATAAATCCTTGCTTTGTTGACATTTGGTCTTGTCGACAACTTCCTCTTAAACCTTACGTCCTCGTCGACTGGCACCTTTTGGTTGATATCTCTTTACTTGGTCGACACGTTCTATCATTCTGCACAAACTTATCCCTTTTCAGTCGAACCAACCATGCAGCTTTAAGGCTTATTACCCCAGTCAAAAATTGCTTGTCAACAAATTTCCCCCTAAAACGCCATGTTCGATAGAGACTAGTCGATGGGAGAACTCTGGCATTTTCTCTTCTACCTTTTCGACGACACGCCTCTTTGGGATGACATCATGCGCAATTATGACTACTTTCTATGCAACAGTTCTCCATGTCACTTCAATCACTTCTCATGATCACTCCTAGGTTTTAGGGCATGTTTTTTTGAACAAACCCCATAACCTTTTCCAATTCTTTGCTTTGTCATCATTGGATCAGTGCCACTTATCAATGATCGGCAGGTGTGGATTTTCTTTAAATACCCTTTTTAGGTTACCTATATTTCTTCTTCTGTCTTTATCTCTTCTTCTTGCTCATAAAAAAACCCTTCATTTTCTACAACTTTTCTACAACACAACTTAACATTTATCTACCATCTTGACTTCAATGGCCACTTCTAGTTCTATTTCTGCTTCTACTGGCGCAAACCCCATAGCCTTCATCCTTTCAAATAACGCCAACTTACCAGTTATTCTGCAACCAACCTCCACTGATAGACGTACCACTGAAGCTTGGTAGAAACAAATGCTCATCCCGTTTGCTGTTTGTGAAGAACTTTATGCATTTCATGGGCCGTATCCAAACCCAAAGAATGATCCAAAAAAGGTTCATGGATTCTTTCTGTGCCATACTCCTGCAAAACCCCTTACGTTTTCTCAGGATTTTACACTTGATGTCAAGTTTGAGGACTCTTCTACTAGGCATTTTTGCTCCACTCCTACTCTTGGGAATTCAACCTATCTGGCGTGGTTCGACAGGGTCCAGGCTAAGAAGAAGTATTTTTTGGTAGCATCCGACATTTTCGATGTGATCCAGCTGCCGAGAAATGCTTAGAAAATAAATCCTTGCATGATCACAGCGTCGATCTTCTTTTGGGAAGGTTCGACCAACACTTTTCAACTCCCATGTGGGATGTTAATACCTACTCTCTTCGACGTAGCAGCCATTACTGGCTTGTCTCCCTTGGGCAAAGTTTTTGATCCTACTTTGTCGACGAAGCTTATGTTTTGTTTCGACAAAGCCGGCCTTATGCAGTATATTAAAGACCATCACGACACTTAAAGTGAAGATGTTTCTGAATAAGAACACATTTCTTTTCTCGCTCTTTGGATTTCTTACTATTTATTTATCCCTGGGTCTCTACAAGTGGCGAAAGGTTTCGTCCCCCTGGCCGTTAAAATCCATGAAGGTCGACAGATTTCTTTAGGAAAGATCCTATTGTCCTATCTTTATCATACTCTTGGTGTTGCTTCTTCCAGGCTTAAAATTATTTCTGAAAATCCTAAGGGACCATCTCTCTCGGGGCCATTTTGTCTTTTGTAACATTGGTTGAATGCTACTTTTGAGCATCAACTGGCTTCTCCTCTATCAGAGGCTGTTGAACGCTCCTTGTCGACCAGACCCATTAGGGGATTAAGGCTATCCTTACTCATGCCTCAAGAAGCTTCAACCAGGTATACTTTTATGAAGTATATTAATTTATTCATAGAAACTACTTCCTTTGTGGAGGCTATGGCTCCCTTTGTAAGGAGAGTTGTTGGCCCTACTTGGTTTAAAGATCCTTTTTCTGGAGTTAGCTCTAAAGCGACTGCTAAATCAAATTCTATGTGGAGAGCATTTTTTACCCCTACTTTCTTGTCATCTTGCATTAACACCAGATCCAAAGGTTATGGCTTTGTGACGTACCATTTGAATCTGGTTGCGTGATAATTTGGTTTTAGCCAAATAATGCCAACATCTCTAGTCTCCCATCCTCAGGATATCCTTTGGTTTGGACGACAATTGGATGAAGCAGAATACACAGAATGACTCTACTATGTGAAAAAATCTCTGCATCTTGAGCTTCTTGTGTTCCAGTTTAAACCTTCTTTATTTTACACCAAATAATTCGACAATTGGTGGTCTTGATACCAGACACAATACTTTTTTCCCACCACCTTTCTACAAAGATTAATAGATGCTTTCGAGGCTTGGAAAGCGGAGGCTCCGACTACTGCCAAACAACAAAATCCTGATGTTGTCAAAGTTCAACCTACCAAGGTACCCTCGCCTTTCTCTATTATCATGTTATCTTGATAATACCTTTATGATCTTATTCTATCATTTTCAGGGGTGGAAAAAATCGTTGACCGCTAAGAATGTTATCATCGCGCCTCCAAAGAAATCCAAGGTCTCGACTACCCAGGTACATAATACTTCTTTCATACGTTCTTGCATACCACTGTAGATTGACAATTGAAACCTTTCCTATATTAATAGATTCCTAAAAGGAAAGCACAACCTTCTATCGCTCCAGACACTTCTGACAATAGTGATGGTTCCCACATTTTTTCCTCCTATAAAGCTTTGAATCCTACCAAGCCCAAAGGGCCTAAGGAAATTAAAAGAATCATCCTCGAAGCCAACACCCCAAAGACTAAAACTACTGTTGCTGAGCTCTTCCTTCTCCTACTCATAATCAATAGGAAACTTCACCCCCTCGACAACCGACCCCAACAATCTCAATTCAAGTAGAACGCAACATTCGACACACTGAAAATGTATTAATTTCCTACACCACTTCCTTTTTCGAAATTAAAATTTCTTTAACCCTGGTATTGTTTTCATGTTAAGCACCATCTCATGAGGAAGTGGTTGGAACTACTCCATCCATTGACACAACTTCAAACAGAGATATGGATGTTTTAGATGTTGGAAATTATCCCTCAATTGACATAGTATCTCACTCGACTCCGCCTCATCACTCGACCGCACACACTAGTGAGGAAAACACGAAAGCCAATCGAGAACCTGTTGATGCTAATGCTCCCCTTCAGGAAAATCCTAACAAGCAATCTCTTATTGGCGATAATTTGGTACACTCTGCTTCCTCCAATCCCATGTTTCACATTCTGCAAGACACTAGCTCCAACAGTTCTTTAAGCCAAGCAGAAATTCTGGCCATGAAGTAGAAGCATTCAGCTGAAACTTTGTAGAGACTCCAAAAACTCCGACAAAAACCAATTGTTCTTATTTCTACAACTTCCTTTGTTGCTGGTGTTGACTCTGATGTGACTTTCAAATTGCAGAAGTTAACAGCGTACCTACTCAATGGTGATTTCCTCTCTGTCGTTGTCGATGAGAGTGATTTGGTGGCTGGTGTTTTCAAAATTTTTGAAGAAATCTCTCAGCACACCATTCCTGAAACTTGGGTTAATACCTTATCAACTTCGAGGAATTCTTTCGCCAAGCTATCATTGATCTCTCTTTGAGCAAACAAATCAACAACCAACTCCAATCTAGTAAAGTCGACATGGAATCTGAGTGGAATCTCAGTAAAGCTTGTGAAGATAAATTGACTGCCTTCGAGTCTGAAAATGAAGCTCGTGCCAACAAACGCTCTGCTTTAGCTCAACAAATTTCTTCCTATAAAACTCAGATATCTGATCTCCAGAAGAAATTATCTGAAGCTGAAGGAAAAGAGGCCTTGCTGGATTCAACTGAAGCGCTCCCAAGCCAAAACGAGATTAGTGAAGAGATTCAGAAAGTCATTAAGCAAGGCGAAAAAGATTTAAAGATTAAAGACATGATCAAAGAGTTCATGATGAAGAAAGTACGCCTCGACAACAAAATTGTTTTTGAAAAGGCCCGCTTTGAAGACTTTAAGTCTCGTTTTCCTGCTTGAAATTTTTTTATGGTTGCACTTTATCTTTTGTTGAGATTTGCTCCCCACTTTGTAACCCCTTTTGGGAAAACTTAGGGTTAACTTTGGAGTTTCCATTTTTTGGCTTGTTATGATGATGCTTTCTCCAGTTTTCGCCATCTTTGTGTCTTACCAAATGATTAATGGCAAAAACATTTTAGAAATTCTCAACTACTTCAAATTTCCGCCATTTTATTAGAAATAATTGAAAACTTAAAGTTTCAAAAATTCAAAAATTCAAAAATTCCTCAAAATATTGTATGTTTGCTCTGCCCCCCAGTTTTGGGATTTACCATTTGTCGGAAAAATCAAACCAAACTTTGAAATTGCAATTTAGTTATTGCTGTTAGGGCCCATTACCCAATCCGACTTTAATTTGGAGAACATTATCATAATGAAACAAAACATCAACATTAACTAATTTAAACTTTATTGAAACTTAACAAATGAGAAGTACAATCATAAGTTCCTACTACGCTATATCTCGACTCCGCACCTATTAGTCAGTGGAATTTAAGTCCCAAAGGCTAATTCTATCCTTCGACTTTCTGAAGTTGTTGTTTTAGACCCTATCGGCCTTTTTCCTTAATTATTTGTTTTGGTTTCGACAACCATGTTTTATAGCTTCTCAGCCTCTAAAGCCGATTTTCTTTTGTTTTCAGCCATATAAGTCGAAATTCGAGCCAAACTTTGTGACTCATTGGTCATCACGTTCAACCATAGACCACCTCATGGGTGGAATCGACTCCTTGGGAATTGCTTCCTCTTCAGAATCCCACATAATAACATGATCAGCATCCAAACTTAGAAAATGATTTAAGTTTTCATTGGGAGTGTAATTCTCATCATCACAGGGCACTACATTAGCCAAATGTTGGTCGAAAGACTTCTTTCCACCTTTAACCTCATCGACTATGTAGTAGCTTTGATCAACTTCTATATTTTCCACTACGCCATCTTTTTTCCAAATAGAAATCCTTTGATGTAGAGTCGACGGGACTTCACCTATTCCTTGGATCCATTCACGGCCAAGTAATAAGTTAAAGTTGGCTTTGGAATTTATAATTATGAATAAAGTTGATCTGGTTATTTTTCCGACAGCCAATTCGACTTGAATAACACCCAGTATGCTATTTATTTTTCCTTCATAGTTTAATAAAACCATGTTGTGAGGTCGAATATCTGACCCACACTTCCCCATTTTACTAAACAAAGTATGTGGAAGTAGATTTACCGCTGCCCCTCCATCGACAAACACTTTGTTCACTGGCATGCCATCTACCTTAGCCCTTATGAATAAAGGTTTAAGATGATATAACATTCATGGGCTTGGTTTCTCAAACACAACCTTTTTTTCTTCGACCACACCATTATTTATCACATAGTAGCATAAAGGCTTTTCATCATCCGCTTCATTAAAGGTAAAATATTCTTCGTTCTCTGACACTTCTGACACCCTGTTATATTCTGTAGGCAGAATCGACACAATTCCACAACTAATGACGAAGCACTCACCATAATCATAGTTATTATCCACCATGTCATCCTATGGAGAAGGTTCATATCCAGGTTCTTCCTCTTCTTCGCCTTCAGATCTAGGAGTATACTCAGGTGCAGGAGTATATTCCATATTTTGTGTTGCCACCAAATCTGTGTTACCAAAAGGAGATACCCTCATAACCATTCTTTGATTGTCTATGGCCTTTTATTTTTCAGTCAACTTTGAATTGGGATAGTACACCTTTGGAATTGGAAACTCTACTGGCTTCATGGATTCTGCTGGTAGTACGTCTTCAATACAATTGTCTGCTTCGATTGGCTTCAACTGAGATATTGAAACCTCCTTCAGAATCTTTTTATTCCTCTGATAACGCCTCCACTGAGTCCTTGTCATTGGATTATTTACCTTATAATTAGGAGAAACTTGATAACCTTTCGACTCAGCTTTCTTTTCTTGGGCCCCAGCTTCATGTAGAATCACCTTCCACTTTAGCCTTTTGCCCCCATTTTGGCTTATTGGTTCCACCCATTTTTCTTGTGGAGTATCCTACAGAGAGCGATAGGTTTTGGGATGAGGTTGTTGAAACAATCTTCTGTACTCCTCATTGCATCGAGGATTTCTCTGCTTGTCGAAAACAAATCTTAGAACTAGAGGCTTCTCTTGCTTAAGAGCCTCTTTTTTGATAGCTTCATATTCCTCAACTGCTTCTTCATCAAACACATCATTGCATCTTGGGCATAATTTTTCCTTCGACCCTTTCACTCTGTATTTCTCTTGAAATTCAACCAAGATTTCTCCAAGCTGAGGGTACACTACTTGTAATCCCTCTGCCATCTTTGAGTCGAAACTATCATTAGTTCTAACCATCATAACTTCTATGTCACCAAACATTATGACTTCTCTGTTGAGGCCCTCACTAGCTTCGACCATCATGAAATCCAAAGGATCTGAGTATAAAGCCTTTTCAACCTTTAAAGGATCAGTATCGAGTTGCACCTTTGGTTTTTCTCCAAACTGAAGCCTACCATCTTTCAAAGCTTTCTGCACCAAATCCATGAAAAGAACACATTGAGAAGTTTTATGACCAAGAAAATTATGAAATTTACAGAATCCCCTTTTCTTCTTTTATTCAAGTGGGGGATTATTTAGGCCTTGAGGGACCATAATTTGACCATCGGCTAATAAAAAATCAAATATTTCTTCATATTTGTTTATGTCAAAAGTATAGGTCTTGGTGATGGATTTACCACTCTTTTCGGTTTCGACGGGATTTTCCCTGTTTAACGGTTTCAAGAGTTTACACGCATAAGGAGGTCTGGGATGGAGTTCAACCATGTTAACCTATGTTTCTTCCTCCGACTCATTTTCTTCAGAAGAACATTCATCAGTTGCCACATAAACAACTTTCCCTTTTTTGTGATACTTGTTTGGCTTGGTTTTTTTAGCTTTCAAATGTTCGATCAGTAAAACTTTGATAGCTAATTGAGACATATCCGTTAAAGACTGAGTATCCAACAATTTCTTCCTGATGGAATACTCTAACCCATTTGTAATCATTTCGACCAACTCATGCTCAAGGACTTGTGTAAATCATCGCGCTTTCAGAAGTCTATACCTGTTGAGGTATTGGTCAATTGACTCAGTGCTATTTCGTTTAACATTGGACAATTCTATTAGGCTTATTTTCGACTGCCTCATATGGAATTGCTCATGGCACAATTTCTCTAATTGGACCCATGTTTGGACTGACTGTGGGGAAGCATTGTAAACCAAGTGAGCATATGGGAAAATATTTCATCCTCAAATCCTCATTCACTACTAAATCGCCAAGTTCTATTTAGTATATGGAAACATGTTTGATAGTGGACTCTTCGACATCCCCTGCAAACTTAGTGAGTTTTGGGAGTTTCCAACCTCTTGGTAACTCCATATGTAACACAAAATCTGGAAATAGAGAAACATACACGGTCCTCTGATAGCCAGTATTTATCCCATTCCTAACCATTATTTGTTTGACAATGGCTTCTAAGTTTTGTTCCCCAGCCACTGCTTCACGTCAAACCTGCCTGACCAGTTGGTCGGAGTTCTAGTTTCAGTTTTCTATTACCACTGGGGGTTGTTGTACTACCCTGAGTATGAGATCGAGACGCTGAGGAGTCGGTGGATCTTGTTTGACTATTTCATTGAAAACCTCCTCGTACTGTACTGGTTCCTCACGTAGCAGAGGTGCAGCTTGTCGAACTGGCGCTCTAAGAGCACTAAGAAAATCTACAATGCGAGTCATTTGAGTTGCTAAAGTTTGATAACTCTGCACCAAATTTTTAATTAATGGTCTTAATATGAGACTCATAGGCTGAGTGAGCATGTTGACTATTTCGTGGTTACTTTTATCCATTTGTTGCCTCATGACAGCAACAGTACTTAGGGTGAAAGTAGGCATAATGTGGTTGGAAAAACCCAAACTAGTCGAATGCCCATATTGGCTTCCGGACATCCCCGAAGCTCTATATGAGGAACATGCATAATTTTGACCAAATGTCGGACTACTAGTATGCAGTCCTGCCATCATTATTGTGGGAATTCCATACTCATGTATATTTCTTGCAAAACTAGGCACATATTACCAAGAAGTTGGAATCACACCATCGTGTGTTTCTCTTGCAAAACTAGGCACATATTGCCTATAAGTTGTGACCATTGTTGGTCTTACAGTTACTGACTGTGTTGTGGTAATTATATTTGGAACTGTCGAAAATATGACCGTCGGACTAGAACCTACACTCGTCGCTGCGCTGGTATTTCCTCTCAGATTATAATCCCTTTCAGGCATTCTAGGATCTACAATATTTCTACCACTTCTTAATGATCGCGTGACTATAAGAGTCTATCGGGTATATTAACTGCAAGTGCACAGTTTAATCGCGTAGTTTTAAAATATATCGAACCCATAGGGACTAGTAATCTAAATAATACTATCTAAAGCTACCATGTAAAGCTAAGGCTAACAAATCTTAGGTTTTGGGGTAGACGAAAAATAAGGTTAAACTTAATTGAAATATTTAATAACGGACACCGGTACATAATAGTCTGACTTCGGGAATTCAGTAAAATCGCTCTCATTTAAAATCCAAAGATATTTTTTGAAAACAAATAGAGTCTAATTAATCATAAACCGCTCTCGGTGTATTGAAAACAAATGTTTGATGACCACTATCCAGTTAAAAACTCACACTCTCGTGATTATTGATTTTACCCTTAGTCTGTCTCTTACTCTTGTAACAAAATAGTTTTATATTGAAATTTGGAAACCAAACCATCAAAGTATTTTTGTAAAATGTTTAAGCCAATTTATTACCAAACTCCTTGATTCGTGACCTTACTAATAACAACAAACATATGATAATTCAGACATGAACGATAAATAAAGAACAATAATGAAATTAAATTAAAAGAAACCCGAAATTAAATTATTAAAATGGAATTATGCAACACTTTAAGTACTTGTAGTAATCCTCCATAATATTCCGGCAGGATTTTCTTGCGGAAAATTAATTTGAATGCTGAACAAAATATTAAACTAAAACAAAGTTCAGGAGGCTATGAAGAAAAGCTAATGTTGCAATAATTTCCCAGTATAGAAAACTATTGTTGCGTAGGTGAAGTTTTTATATGCTTAAGTTCTAAACAAAGCTCTGAACGAAAATGCAAAATAATGTAACAGAGAAAACGAGATAGTAGAGACGAGAGAGTCCAAAAATATGCGAGCGAGAGAGCTTCTTTGTATAACTGTTCTTCTTTTTATATCTGCCTCGTAACAAAAACCGCTTGAGAAAATATAGGAATGTGACTTCGTGCTTCCAAAAAGTTAGTGTGTGGAGAAAGACCAAGAGGAAATTATGCAGGTCGTTGGCACTGGAGAATCATGGAGAAATCTTCGCACATCAAACAAAAAAAAAATAGGTTGTGTTGACTGGAATGCAATGTGTGTCGTGGGGCACACATACTTTTACTCTATGCCGATCGGAATGCTTGTGTGCCGAGGGGCACACAAATTGAAATTATGCCGGGCGGAATGGAAGGTGTGCCGAGGGGCACAACCTTCTGATATGAAATCTTCTGTTATTTTTGTTGTTTTTCTAATTTTGAACTCGTTTCTTTTCTATTTCTTCTCCTTTTCACATGTAGGCCTTGGGTGGAATAATTACCTGCAACACACTTGAAAAGCCAACATAATGCAACATAATTGAGATAAAACTATAACTTTATTTATACAAATCGGGTCGAATAAGCTATGTATTTTCGTGTTATCACTTAATTTCATGCACGAAATAAGAAGACTCAAACACAAACACGTCCCATCAAGTGTGCCAATTTGTTTCTCCGTGAAACAATCGTTAGCCTCTTATTAAAGGTTACTTGCATGATCGGATACATTAATCCTAGACTTAGTGTTTTGAGTGTTTTTGGGTTGAAAAAATATAAAAGGGTAAAAGATAAAGACAATTACAAAGTAGATAAATTAAAGAAAAGACTTGTAATTTAAAATGAAAAGCTGGAAATTGCTATGAATTTAGATGTGGAAGCATTCATACATTGTTAAGCTTGAACTCGTTTCTCTCTTAGATGCATGTACTTTGAGCGTATTGCTATTAAATATGAAGAAATGCAACCTCTGACACAAATACATACATTTTCTTAAATATAAATCCTAAATGAGTAACTGTGATATGGTGGCAGAACCAGACTGGTTTTAGGAAAAAGCTGGTTTGCGTTTTGCGTTTGTGTTTGCAAAATGTCGCGGTAAGCAAGAGTCGCCACTGACTTTTATTTTATCCAACTGGAAAGGAAAAAAGCACAGAAAAATTCCTTTTTTGAGATTTTGAGTACGGGGGGGTAGATTATAGAAAGGGAAGGTATTAGCACCCTTTCTATCCGTAGTTTTCTACGGACTTTTAGGTACTTGCTCATCATTTTAAAAAATTGCTTCCGTGTTTGTGTATTTTTGAAAAGTTTTTGTTTTACTTCAATTTAACCCTTGCTTCTGTCTTCAAGAGTGTTACAAAGTCGTTTCAAAAACTTTGTTTGAAAAGAATGTAAGTGTGGAAAAGTTTGATTTTGAGCAAGTACCTACTAGCATCTACCTACTCGAAAAAAGAATTGTTCTGTTCTTGTTTCCTTTAGACAGTGCTATCCCACTATTAGTGAGTAGGTAGCACCGTTGTTGGAGTTGTAAGGGTCAATTCGAAAGGGACGTACGATCACTAAAGCAATGTTAGGACGTCTTAGTAATAACCCTAATGTCTTAAGATCATATTCGAGGCAACATTTTCGAGGAAACCTTTCTGAACGGGACTTTTGATCTTTGTTTAGACAAGAGAGCGACCACTAAAACACCCTATACTTAATGATCGTTTACTGAAGGCAACCGAAGTGGGAGTATACCCTAGGAGTGCGCATGTGCGAGTGATTAAATTTCGGTTATTATCTTTGCACATTTAGGGTTTGCTAACCATTTTAAAATTAACATACATTCTTGTCATGCAATCCTATTATCATACATCTAACAGTTAATATTTGCGAAAATTAAAATGTAGAAAATAAAGCTACGCTATTACAAGGCTTCGGGGATTAATTACATAGCCAAAAACCCGTAAAACGATAAATAAACGAAAAAAGGTCCTAATTAATCTATTACATCCCATGATCAATTACATCAATATTGTAAAAAATAAGTAAACACACGCGACGAATCGAGGACGAGCAAAATTAGGGTTTTGACCCCATCTAACCTAATTAAAAGAAAAATTATTTTTGGTCATTTTTGATTATTTTTAAGGAAAGAATAAGGTTTTAAATTAAATAAATGCAAACCTAATTACTAATTAATTTACATTAAGGAAAATAATTAATTTTGACCTATTTTTGTATTTTTTGGTTATTTAAGAAAATAAAATTAATTTAAATAAAACCTAATTTTCTATTTTTTTTAAATTTATTTACAAAAAGATTAAAATTACCCTAAAAATTAAATTAAACTAATTGAATTAACTTTGATGAAAATAAAATAAAACCTAAATTCTAATTTGGTGAAATTGATTTTATGGATTTTTTTATAAAAAAGAATTAATTTTTATGCTAGAAAATGATTAAAGAAAAATAAACAAATAAAAGAAAATATAAGAAGGATAAAGAAAAAGGGCCTGGTGTCAGCGGCTCTGATCAGAGAATGATGATCCAGAAGATAGTGGTGATCAGAGGATGATGGTCCAGAAGATGATGGTGATCAGAGGATGATGATACTGGGCCTGCTCCTGGCTGGTGGATCCAGCAGATTATGGCCACCAGAAGATGGGGTGCGCTGGATCTTGTTCTGAATAGGGTCCAGAGGATAATGCCCAGAGGATGCTTGATTTGGTCCTGATTGGTGTATCTGGAAGATGATCCTCAGAAAGTGCAAGCGCTGGATCTGGTGAAAACAAAGGGGAAAAGAAATGCCAAAAGGTCACGCCTGGGATCGAACCCAGAATCATGAACTTCTGACTTCCTTCTTCTGACCAACTGCGCTGGGTGTTAGTTTATCAATACAACAGAAACAAACAAATAGATCAGAACTATAGGTTTCTGGCCAGAATAAACGCGCCAGAATTTAAACCGGCCAGTAGAGTCATGACACGCCATCGTCTTCTTCCTAGATCTGTCGTTTAAAACTCTAAACCTTTACCTACAGGCATGACGCTGTAGCTATAACCATGTGCATCTCAGAAATTGTATACAAACAATATAAATAAAATCCAAGACCATGGATCAGCCGGGTTTGACCCACTGATTACAATGGTCTCCTCCATTTGGGACAATTATTCTTGTATAAGAAAACCTTAAAACGATCCAAGAAAACTAACAATGGTGGATCTCTGTATGGTTAGCGAAAATGCAATTAATTATGACCAATAGCTTGCAAATGTTTCACTGAACAAACATATATGAAGAATTCATGCTATAAGTGCCAGAATCATGATATTGAATTTCAAGAAAGTGGCGAAGTCGTGAGTCACTTACAGTGGGTTTTCGTGCACAAAATTTCTTTCTAGGGATTGGGATGGATTCCTTGAGTGCCCAACAAGTGAAAGGAATGCTTCGAATGGTGTAAATCGTCCTCTAACCTGCAATTTGATTCAACACTTTTTGGTGATTTTTGCAAGTTTCTTATCAGCTTCTCACGCCTCTAAAACCTTTTTTTTGTCTACATTTGTCCACTATATACCAATGATCGAATTAGGTTTACAAATGTGCCTCCAATCTTTCTCAATTATGGTCTTTGATCATGATTTGATTCTCATGAAGATCTTTCCAAAATAAGCCAAAAATCAATCTTTTCATGCACAAACATGCCTTGCACGATTTTATTTTGTTGCTAGCTGTATAAGGGACTTGAAATATGCATAAAATCTTAATGCTTAAATGATTTTGATATTTCCATGATTTATTTTGATTTAATTTGATTTAATTGAAATAAAAAATCAAAATAAATGGAAAAAATAATATAAGGGCAAGCGGGAAGGATCATGGGTCGTGGACCATGTTACAAACTCAAAACAAGTACAAAAAGTTGGGCCCATTTGACAAAAATTGCAATTTGAGGCATATTTGACTTTTGGCAATTTTGCAAAAAATGTCAACTTCACCAATGCATAACTTCTTCAATTTTGACTCTATGAAGGTGTTCTTGTACTTTTTAGAAAGCTTGAGATGTCCTCTAAGCAACCTTTTTGGTCTTATCTCAATTGAGTCTTCCCTGTTCATGTATGAAGATTTGACAAAAAGGGTGTTTTTGTTGACTTTTTAAAGTGACCTATAATGTCAAAATTCATAACTTCTTGTGAGTTCATATTTTGAACTTGGGAGCTGAAGATGAATTGTAGGGAATTGCATCCTCTTCAAAATTATATTTGGATGGGTCATTTCTAATAAAGTATGAGTAAGTTATGCTTGGTCAAAGTTGAGTTGACTTTTCCTGTAGAACCCTAATTTAGCAACTTTTGGGTTTTGATGAATTGTGAGCAATCCTCGAGGAATCATGATCAAACCTTGATCAAATGATGAATAATACTTCAAAATGAATATTTTGACCAAAAATCTTGAAGTTTGACTGTATGTGGGCCACAGTTGACCTTTTCCCTAGTACAGTCGATTTTCAGGTCTTTGAGCAATTGACTGAGCAAACTTCCTCTGCAAGGCCTGAAACTTGACATGGATGATCTTGATAACATATTAGGACAATGGTGAGCATTTGGGATCCCTTGGGACTCAAGTATATTGATGCAACATGAAACCCTAATTTGAGGTAGACTGCCTGAGGAGAGAGTTTGTCTGGTCAACCCTTGGACTTCCTTGAGCAATTTGAGGATCTCACTTGAAATGTTTTGAGAAATATAGGAGGGCAAATTTTGGGGTACAACAGTAACCATTGATGGTTACTAGCCCATGTTGGGCTTCGTGGAGAACTGTTTTGAATGTTCCCAAATTCTCGCTGGCTTTGCACGTTGATAATTGTTCCCTCCAATATAAATCCTTGCTTCGTTGACCTTTGTTATTGTTGACAGTTATCTCTTGAACCTTACGTCCTCGTCGACTGGCACCTTTTAGTTGATATCTCTTTACTTGGTCGACATGTTCTGTCGTTCTCCACAAACTTATCCCTCTTCAGCCGAACCAACCTCGCAGCTTTAAGGCTTATTACTCCAGTCAAAAATTGCTTGTGAATAAAATCTAGGTTGCAAACTCCAAAAGTCCCTCTATGGTTTGAAGCAGGCAAACAATGGAACACGAAGCTCACTGAAACACTTCTTCAGTCTGGCTACAATCAGTTTAAGTCAGATTATTCCTTGTATACGAAATCCATTGGTCCTCAATTCACATTAATTCTTGTTTATGTAGATGATTTGGTCTTAGGAGTGACTAATGCTAATGAAATACACAACATTAAGACCCTTTTGCATAACAAATTCAACATTAAGGACCTAGGTTCTCTCAAATACTTTCTTGGCTTTGCAGTAAGCAGGTCCAAAGAAGGAATTATCCTTTGTCAAAGAAAGTACACATTGGATTTGTTACAAGATGCAGATTTAACTGGAGCAAAACCTTGCAATACTCCTATGCAACCTCATCTCCATTTGTACAAAGGATCTGGTAAGCCATTCTCAGATCCCACTGAATACGAGAGGTTAATTGGAAGATTATTGTACCTCACACACTACAGACCTGAGATTTCATACAGTGAGCAAACTCAGTCAATTTTTGAGCAATCCTACTGATGAACACATGATATCTAGTGTTGTACCCAAAAATTTTGCCTCTCATTTTACTCAAAACATAATCCTAGAGATCCTTAATTTGCTCAAGGTTGCTCAAGAATTGACCAGACAAACTCTCTCCTAAGACAATGTATCTTAAACTAGGGTTTCCATTTTCATCAAGACGGGTGAACTCCAAAGACTTCATATGCTCTCCACGTTCTTAATATGTTCTCAGGACCCTCCATGTAAAATTTCAAGCCTTGCACAAGAAGTTTGCTCAGTCAACTGCTCAGATGCTTGAGAATCAACTGTATTAGGTCAAAAGTCAACTGTGGCCCACATAAAGTCAAACTTCGATATTTTTTATCAACATCAACATTTTGAAGTTATATCCATCATTTTATCAAGGGTTGATCATGATTCCTCAAGGAATGCCTCAAATTCATCAAAACCCAAAAGTTGCTAAATTAGGGTTTCTCAAGAAAAGTCAACCAAACTTTGACCAAGCATAACTTCTTCATACTTTATCAGAAATTTTCCATCCAAACTCATTTTGAAGAGGATGCAATTCCCTAAAATTAATATTCATCCCTCAAGTTCAAAATATGCAATCACAAAAAGATATGAATTTCCACATTATAGGTCCTTTTGAAAAGTCAACAAAAACACTTTTTGGGTCAAAGTTTCTTACATGAACATGGAAGACCCAATTGAGATGAGACCAAAAGGGTTGTTTAGCGGAAATCCTAAGATTTCTAAAAAGCTAAAGAACACCTCTCTAGGGTTAAAATTTGAAGAGATATGCCTTGTCAAAGTTGACCCTTTTTGCAAAAATTGCCAACAGTCAAATGTGCTCAAAATTGTATTTTTTGCCAAATGGGCCTAACTTTTTATGCTTGCACCTCACTCATAACTTGGTCCACGACCCAAATATTCACTCACATGTTATTTGCTTCATTATTTATTTTATTTTGATTTTTTATTGATTAAAAATTGAATTAAATCAAATAAATGGTAAATAATAGCAAAGATTTGTTTTGATTGGATTTTTGGACAGAATCACAAGCTCATTATGCTAGCATATTAGAATCAAATTGGACCAAAGCTAATTGGCACAAGAATGGCATGATTAGGCCAAAATTGGAAGGATATAATACCACATGAAAACCAAATTAAATATTCAAAAATTGCAAAGATACTAGTGCTTTTTACAACCCTAATTCGTTCAAGGATATATAATGAGCAAAGCCAGGCACAAAAACAAGAGGTTGCAGTCGTGAAGAACCCTAGAACAAACTCAAAATTTTGGCAAAAAGTGGTGATCTGATCTCTACCCTAGAGGACAATTCAAGGCTTTCCAACATTCCCAAACGATTCCTGGACCTTCCCAGAAGCTAACCCAATCGATTGCAGGTCCTTTCACGTCCAGAAACGCTCACTACATCTCATGCAGTTTGTTTACTTTTTTCAAATCGATTACAACCATTCTCGCATCATTAGCATGATTTAATGATATATTTGTGATCATTGATGTATTTTTAACATGTTTGTATTGTTTAATTGGATTTTTGATGCACATATTGATGTTTGCCATTGTTAGGGTTTACTTGGTCATTTTAGGGATTTTCCATACAGGTAAAATTAGCCACAGAAAAGGGTATTAGGATGCTTGTGGCATCAAGACAGTTTGATTCATGTAACTAGAATTTATTTATCATGCGTTGTGTTGATTTTTGAAGGTTACAGGTTTTTAGCTATGGAGTCTGTCTATGGGTATAAGTCCTACCCCTAAGACGACAGTCTCAATGAAGGAGACGATGATTTGTCACTATTCCATTGGCCATTTTGAATTTCGCGTGCATTTGTGATTCAGTTGCCATATTTTATATATCATATATTGTTGCTATTATATTGACAAGCAAAACAGGTAGCGCAGCTGGAAAATGTGTACGTTGGAAAGGGTAGAGGACCTGGGTTCGATCCCAGGTCCCAACAAGTTTCTTATTTTATTTTCCTTTAACAGATCCCATGCGCCTCCCACTCAAGCGCTCATCATGCACCTCCATCATCCAACCACAGGATCTCATCACGTTCATGATCAATCAGATCCAACGCCTATCACTGAAGGACCATGGTGTACCATCCAAAGAGGGCCAACACTAGATCAGGCGCTGACTGGGCTTCATCTTGGTGGGCATGGGATATTTTCAGCAACACCCCCCCCCCTCCAATTGCTTAACAAGGCCCATTCTTGTTTTTTATTTATTTATTTTATTTCTTTCTAATTATTTTCTAAGTATACTTTATTTCTTAAAAAAATAACATCAAAATTATTTCTTTTAAATCAAAATCATAAAAAACACCCCAAAATCATTTTTTCATAAAATATTTATTTTCGTTAATTAATTAATTAAATTCTAATTAGGTTAATTTAACTCCTTTTTCATAATTAAAATCAATTAGAAATTAGGGTTTTGTAAATAATTAATTTTCCTTCAAAAATAACTTAAATATTCTTTTCTCAAATTAGATTTTTTAGGTTTTTTTTCTAATCGTCTTCGCATTTAATCTGTCGCGCGCGTTTTAATTACCTTTTTTATTATTATTTATGTAACTGTTTTGAGGTGGTAATAGACTTAATTAGGTTTTAAATTTCCGAATTTTATTTTCAGTAAAATAATTCTGTATCTGCGAAAGCCATGTAATAGTTAGGATTTCTATTTCCGTACTTTAAATTTCTGTAATTATTAACTGTTAGATGTATGCTAATAGGATTGTATAGGAAGAATGCTTGAAAATTAAAACGGTAGATAGCCTAAATGTGAAAAGATAAATTAACTGAAAAAATTCACTCACACATGCTCACTCCTAGGGTTTACTCCACTTCGGTTGCCTTTGGTTAAACATTCATGAAGTATAGGGTTTGTTAGTTGTCGTCCTCTAGCCCCGAATGATCCATAATGTCGGTGCTGTCACCTCTACGCTACACCAGATGCTGAAGTACCCAGTCCACGGAAAGATTATCACTGTCTACAGAGAGGAGGAGTACATGATTTGTCATCTAAATTCTTTCCGATATGTGGAGTTGGATGGCGAGTTCATTGAAACTCCTTTTCAACATTTCAAAGAGGTCTCTTAAGAAGTAGCAGTAACCAAGGCGGTATCCCCGATTCCCAAGATCACAAGACCTCTGCTTTGGATGTCATCTCTAAAGGACGCCAAGGCGGTAGTAGAAGAGGGTGGATGCACCATCTGGGGGAAGCTTCCGGACATCCCGTATAAATCAAACAAGTTTGGCTTAGGGTTTACTTCAACTGCTCAGAAGGCTGTGCGTGGTGCCCGTGCTGGATGGCCACCTTTGAAGATTGGTAACCGGGAGGTCAACACAGTGAAAGATAGTGAAGAAGATGGAAGCTTGGAAGATTGGATATTTCCTACTGTCAACGGAGGACTTCGCAATTGGGAAGCCAGAGACTTTGTCCCGATAACTTTCATCTCTCATTAATTTATCTTTTACATTTCTGTTGGACTTGTAATATTCACAAACAATTCGCACTTTAAAAACCTTGTGTCTTACCCGAGGCACAATGGTCCATTTGTAAGGGTTTTTATTTCATCTTCATATGACATTCAATGAATCATGGACGTTTTTTCCACATACAAACCTTTTGTGCTCATTGTCTTTCTTTTACATTTTATTTTTTAAAGATGATTATACCCTTACACACACCCACACTCACAAATGCAGGTACCCCTCCATTCCGGATCCCATGGGTAACGATACTGCTATGGCCTTTAGTGACTCTGAAGATCCAATCTATCAAGCCAAATACGAAGGTGAGGAAGATTGTGAAGTGCCAGGGGAATTGGGAAGGCTACTACAACAAGAGGAAAGAGCTATTCATCCTCATGAGGAACTGTTGGATACGATCAACTTGGGTACCGAGGAAGATAAAAAGGAAATCAAAGTGGGTGCCAACCTAGAGCCGAGTGTCAAGGAACGTCTAATTTAGCTATTGCATGATTATGTTGAGATCTTTGCCTGGTCATACGAAGACATGCCAGGACTTGATACAGACATCGTAGTACATCGTCTACCCACAAGAGAAGACTGTCCACCAGTGAAGCAAAAAGTCCGCCGCATGAGACCTGACATGTCAGAGAAGATCAAAGCGGAAGTCATGAAGCAGTTCAATGCTGGATTCTTAGCCGTCACTTCCTATCCTCAATGGGTTGCCAACATTGTTCCCGTGCCTAAAAAGGATGACAAAGTACGAATGTGTATGGATTATAGAGATTTAAACAGGGCAAGCCCTAAAGATGATTTTCCACTTCCCCACATCAACATCCTGGTTGATAATACGGCCCGACACAAAGTGTTTTCCTTCATGGACGGATTCTCAGGTTATAACCAAATCAAAATGGCACCTGAGGACATGGAGAAAACTACATTTGTCACGTAGTGGGGCACGTTCTACTACAAAGTGATGCCATTCGGACTGAAGAATCCTGGGGTAACCTATCAACGCACCATGGTAGCTTTGTTTCATGATATGATACATCATGAGATAGAGGTCTATGTAGATGACATGATAGCCCGATCACAAACTGAAGAGGAGCACCTTGATCACTTGCAAAAGTTGTTTGTAAGATTGAAGGAGTACAAGTTAAGATTGAATCCAAACAAGTGTACATTCGGAGTCCGGTCCTGTAAACTCTTAGGTTTCGTTGTCAGCAACAAAGGCATCGAGGTTGATCCTGCCAAGGTTAAAGAGATACAAGAAATGCCCGCTCCTCGCACTGAGAAGGAAGTCAGAGGATTCTTGGGACGCCTGAACTATATTGCCAGATTCATTTCTCACCTAACAGCTACTTGTGAGTCAATCTTCAAACTATTGAAGAAAGATTAAGTAGTCAGATGGAATGATGAGTGCCAGATTGCTTTTGACAAAATCAAAGAGTACTTATAAGAACCTCTTGTTTTGATGCCACCAGTCGAGGGAAGACCACTGATCATGTATCTGACCATTTTAGAGAACTCAATGGGGTGTGTATTGGGGCAACATGACGAGTATGGCGGAAAAGAGCACGTTATTTACTACCTGAGCAAAACGTTTACCGACTGTGAAACCAAATATTCACTGCTCGAGAAAAATTGATGCGCTCTGGCATGGGCTGCTCGCCGGCTAAGACAGTATATGTTGACTCATACCACTTTGTTGATATCTAAGATGGATCTGATAAAGTACATCTTCGAAAAGCCCGCCTTGTCTGGGAGGATAGCTAGATGGCAGATGATCCTAACAGAATATGACATACAATACACTACCCAGAAAGCTATAAATGGCAGTGTGCTAGCTGATCATCTTGCTCATCAAGCTGTAGAAGATTATCAATCCATAAAGTTTGAATTCCCGGATGAAGACATCATGACAGTAGACAACTGCGAAGAAATCAGACCATATGACGGACCTGAACAAGGATCCCTGTGATACGGTGGGAGAACTGACTTGATGTTTTGCATTTCGATTGCATTTGTGCGGATAGCAAGAGTCGCCACCGAATTTTCTTTTATCCAAAAGGAAAGGTAAAAAAGCACAGGAAAGACCTTTCGAGATTATTTCTTGGGTTCGGGGGGTAGATTATGAAAAGGGAAGGTATTAGCACCCTTTTCATCCATGGTTTTCCATGGGCTCTTAGTTACTCGTTTAGATCACTTGCTTTCATTTGACAATGTGCTTGTGGTGTGGGCTTTGAAAATATTTTGAAAAGATCTCTTTGTAATGGTTCTCGTCTCTATAAGAACGCGTACAAAGTTTTGTTTCGAAAACTGGTTCAAAGATGTGTTTGTGAATCGTGTTTCCGAAAGTGTTTTGAAAAGATGTTTTGCAATGGTTTTCATTTATGTAAGAACGTATACAAAACGTTTTGTCTTTTTGAAAATGTTTTGAAATGAAAGTGTAGGTGTACAAAGTTTTTATCGTGAGCAAGCGAGTAACTAAGAGCCAATCTATCTACTCGAAAGATCTTAAATTGTTCTTTTCTTACTCCTTTTAATGGTGCTATCTTACCATTGATTTGGTAAGAAGCCTCACCGTTGGATTTGAAGGGACAGGCGCGGGTCAATTTTTACAGTCATCGAAGGCAACTTATGAGACGCTTTAGCAATTTTCGTAAGGGACGAGATCTTTTTAATCGAAGGCAACGTTGAGGGTCATCGAGGGACTACGATCTTTTTTATCGAAGGGTCATTGCTAAAGCGTCCCATATTCGAGGGACATGATTTCATTTCTGAGGCAACGAGCGAGGTTACCCTGGAGGTGCGTGTGTGAAAAAGTGTATTGGTTTCAAGTTATTTTATTCTTTGATTAGGTCATCTAGCGATTGATTTTTGAATCTTGCCATACACGCCTAATTACTATACAGTATATGGAAAACAGTAAATTGCGGGAATTGAAATTCTACTCTATTACAAAGTATTCGACAATGGGGGTACAATTTTTACAAATGGGGATGAATCAAATGCGATAGAAAAATCCAAATAGCAAACAATACAACCAAATCGAATTTTGTGCGATTTATTAATGCTACAATAATCTATGAGATAAAATCAACAAAATATGGAAATGAAATGTTAAGTATTTACTTGAAAAAGAGAAAAGTAAAACCTAATATAGAAAATAAAATAATTGATTAAATTATATGTATTATTTTTTTGTATTTTTGCTTACTTAAAATTTAAACAAAACAATTTAAAAAAAAATCATAAAAACATTTATAAAGTCCTGAATTAGTTAAGAAACTAAATTAGTTTAAAAGAAAATTAACTTAGAAAAAAATTATAAAAATATTTACAAGAAAACTATTTAAAAAAGAAAGAAAAGAAAATGAAACCTAGAGTATGACAAGGGGAGCCACTGGCCTTGTCTCTAGGGAAGAGGAAAGACACAGTGTTGTTATTGGTAATTAACTTCAAAGATCTTTTGGTTTTCCTTTTTGTTTTTTATTCTAAGAAGAAACTGTAAAAAGACAAACTCCCTCTCTCTCTAAACAGAAACGACTCCATCTTCCTCTTTTTGTTTTCAACTACGAATCCCTTCCTGCCATCATCACCCTCTTTGCTCCTTGATTCAAAAATCTTCTATAATGTTTAGGCGGTGGTTCCCGATTGAAGATTGAAGGTGCATGCAGGTTGTTGGACGATTGTGATGATGTGAAGTGGCGAACTTGTCGGCCTCTTTCTTTTTTAGTGATTTGAATGATGATGATTTTGAGATGGTTATCAGTTGGGATTTTTGTGATGCTTTGCTAACAAGTTTTTTTGTTTGAGGCTTTGTTACTGTCTTTGTAAGTTTTGGTTTGATGCTTAGTTATTGTCTTTGCGTTTGATGCTTTGTTAAACAGTTTTGGGATTTTGATCTGGTTACAGTTTATTTATATTTTTGATCTGGTTACAGGCTTTGTGGGTTTTGGTTTGATGCTTTGTTAAACAATTTTGGGATTTTGAAAACTTTGCTACTGTGTTGAGTTTCCTTTTGCTGGCCTTTGTTGGTTTTTTGGATTTGAGATTTTTGTTACATAGGTTTTGAGTTTGATGATGGTTTGCTACTGTGTTGAGTTGCTGGCTTTTTGTTGGTTGTTCGGATTTGAAGCTTTTGTTACACAGGTTTTGAGTTTGATGATGGTTTGCTACTGTGTTGAGTCGCTGGCTTTTTGTTGGTTTTTCGAATTTGAAGCTTTTGTTACACAGGTTTTCAGTTTGATGATGGTTTGCTACTGTGTTGAGTTCTGAGTTTGGACCAAGATTCAACCTACTGCATTTTTCTATTCTTATTCTATTATTGTTATTCTTAACTAACTACTTAACAATGAATATGCAGATGACATAAAAAGAAAAAAACATGATTCAAGATGAATGCAAAAAAAGGATAGAGATTTTACCTTGATGTTGGCCTTTGCTTGACAGGGAAGTTGAACTCTATTCTTTTCTCTGTATTTTTCTTCTCTTCTGAAGGGTGGTGCTTGAGAAAATGATGATCTTTTATTGGGTTTTTTGGTATATTTTGTTATGCTGTTGGTTCTTTGTAAATGATGAAATTATCTCCTTTTTTTCTCTCCCTTTCTTGTGCCGAATGACCCTGTTTTATGCTGAAACATCAAAACTTTTTGGGGGGAAAACCATTGAGTTTGAACAATTATGCTATGCTATTTTTGCTTCCTCTTGTGGCAGTTTTGACTTAGCCTATATTTGTTCAATTTTGGACAGAATTTGGCTTCTTGTGAACAACATATGAAGGGCTGCAATGCAGTCCCTTTTTGACAGCATTTTGGCTTTTTGTGATTGTGTCTTTTTTTATTGTGATGCAAACTGATTTTTCAGCATTTGAACCCATGATAAAACCATTAATTTTGACTTACATTTCTCTATATTTTGTCCTCTGTGAACCAATAAAAAATTGCGATTTACAATGGACCAAATATGGATGAAACGTTGTCCCCTTGTTTCTGATTCTTTTGCCAATCCCTAATGATGAGAATATAGAGATTTTCTTTGAAATTTTCCAATATTCCAACATGAATTTTGCTAACCAATGCTTCTCTTTTTTTTTTGTTTACATGTACGGCCCATTGGATTGACGACGAGTGGCTTGAAGCATTTGAAGAAAGCTTGATGATGAAGAAAACTCTTTTTGTAGTTTTAATGCATTATTAAGAATTTGTAACATAACTTTTTTTTTGTAATTGCAAACTTGTATAAGCTTTAGCAATTATACGTTCTTTGATTTTGAACAATATTTTGGATGTAAGTTTTGTACCGAAAGGAAATTGAATGATAATGGTGAGAACTTAAGTATTCAAAAATCACTTTGTAGTCTTGTAAGCTTTCTTATGAAATTTAAATGAAGAATGATGGGTTGACTTTTGAATGTATCCTTGAAAAGTGGCATTTGGAATAAGATTTGGACTTGAAATTGAGAATGGAAATTTGGAATAAACCCCTGCCTTGTAATATGTAAAATTGATATGGACTCGATTCTCATGTAGAGCTCTTGAACTTGAATGGATAATGAGACTTTGAATGAAATTTATGAACAAACTGATTGCGCCTAGCAAAACTTGAATCGTTTGAACTTGACCTTGAATCCACGGATTTAGTACATTGAATTTGAAATGAACGCATGGAATTGAAAGTATTAATGAATGTCTTGTAAAATTTCATGGTCTTCCAAATGCACTTTAACCTTGTCCGTTGAAATAATCTTATAGACAATAATATTTGTGATACTTTGCAAAAAGAATCACTTCATGATATTGAAAATTGAAGACATTGTGAGTCTCAAAATTTGGACAGGAGTTTCTTGCGACTAGGTCAAATTTGCAAAATGACCTTTAAAACATTTAAATTCTCTGATGATCTTTCGCACATAATTAAATCTTAACTTGTGAAGAGAAAATAGAGATGACGTCAGAGAGAGTCATACGCAAAAGAAACACCCAAAAAAAATTGAGTAACAAAAGAGTTACAGTCACTTGAACTTGATGTCGCAAAAGGTCATCTTTTGGGTTACGGGAGTCATTTTCAGTCGTCTGAACCACTGACTGAGCAAACTCACAGTGCGAGGCTTGAAACTTGGCACAAATATCTCTGATAACACATGAAGGACCATAAAGACCGTTTGAATCCTTGAAAACTCATTTTCTTTTGAGAACTGCAAAACCCTAATTGCTGATTTATTGTCTCGGAGGAGAATCTGTCTGTTCAATCTCTGAGCCAACCTTGAATATCCGAGAAACCCTAGGATTGTATCTTGTATGAAAAATGGGAGGGAAAATTTTGGGGTACAACAGCTGCCCCTGTTCAATTTTCTTAAACTTGAAAAGCGAGATCGAGATGTTTTTCGTTTGTGGCTTGAAAGTAGAAGATAATTGAACACTAGAGTGCCCCGAAATTTGCACTTGATGACGCGCTGGTTTGATTGTGTATGGAAATGGGCTTAAAGATGCCATTTGGAGAAACAGAGGAGAATTGTCGGAGATGGGCTTGTAGATGCCATCCAAAGGAGATTGTTGACGGAAAGTTTGAACTGGATCTGAACAGAGAATGAATCAGAATAAACCATTGAGAGATTTATCTGAAATAGTAAAAATATGGAAATGAATCAGAATAAATCGTTGAGAGATTTATCTGAACCAGTAAAAATCTGGAGATGAATCAGAATAAATTGTTGAGAGATTTATCTGAACGAGTAAAAATCTGGAAATGAATCAGAATAAACCGTTTAGAGATTTATCTGAACCAGTAAAATCTGGAGACGAATCAGAATAAACCGTTGAGAGATTTATCTGAACCAGTAAAAATCTGGAGACGAATCAGAATAAACCGTTGGGAGATTTATCTGAACCAGTAAAATAATCTAGAGATAAATCAGAATTAACCGTTGAGAGATTTATCTGAACCATTAAAAATCTGGAAATGAATCAGAATAAATCGTTGAGAGATTTATCTGAAACAGTAAAAATCTGGAGACGAATCAGAATAAACCGTTGAGAGATTTATCTGAACCAGTAAGAATCTGGAGATGAATTGGAATAAACCGTTAAGAGATTTATCTGAACCAGTAAAAATCTAGAGATGAATCAGAATAAACCATTGAGAGATTCATCTGAACTAGTAAAATCTAGAAATGAATCAGAATAAACCGTTGAGAGATTTATCTGAACCAGTAAAATTTGGAGATGAATCAGAATAAACCGTTGAGAGATTTATCTGAACCAGCAAAAATCTGGAGATGAATCAGAATAAACCGTTGAGAGATTTATCTGAAATAGTAAAAATCTGGAAATGAATCAGAATAAGTCGTTGAGAGATTTATCTGAACCAGTAAAATCTGGAGATGAATCAGAATAAACCATTGAGAGATTTATGTGAACTGGTAAAATCTGGAAATGAATCAGAAGAAACCGTTGAGAGATTTATCTGAAACAGTAAAAATATGGAAATGAATCAGAATAAACCATTGGGAGATTTATATGAACCAGTAAAATAATCTGGAGATGAATCAGAATAAACCATTGAGAGATTTATCTGAACCAGTAAAAATCTGGAGATGAATCAGAATAAACCGTTGAGAGATTTATCTGAACCAGTAAAAATCTGGAAATGAATTAGAATAAACCGTTGAGAGATTTATCTGAACCAGTAAAAATCTAGAGACGAATCAGAATAAACCGTTGAGAGATTTATCTGAACCAGTAAAAAATCTGGAGACGAATCAGAATAAATCGTTGAGAGATTTATCTGAACCAGTAAGAATCTGGATTTTCTCGGAAACTGATATGTATTTTACTTGTTGAAGATTTGTGTCTGTCAGAAGTTTGTTGATAATAATTGTCAAATGTCTCTTTCCTGTAAAAGGGTGAAGAGTTAATTGTATGCAATGCTATGATGTATGCGATGCATGGTGTGATGTTTTCCTCTTAAAATAAATGAGATTGCAATGTATGCACTTGAGTTGCCAATGTTATGACGTATGTATGTGAATGTATGAAAAGTAAAGATTGCTTGTGCCGTAGCGTTGCTGGAAGTGGGAAAAATAAATCCCCTCTGAAGTACTGATGGGTGAATTTCCAGGTAAATTCTTTGTTGCATAAAGGAAAAGCCATACATTGCTTGTGATATCCTGTTGGGGAAATCTGAGAAGTTGGGCAACTTGCTGGGGACACTTTGGACCAGTGGTTGGAAATTTTTACTCTAGCTGGAGAAAGTACCTGTGGGGGTTTTAGAGCAGTCTGGTGGGGAAGAGGAGTTGTGGTCCCTTGATTTATGATAGTCTGGGAAGCAAATTCAACTTGGGCAATCTTGCCTTTTGGGGAAATAAACCCTGTCGCCAATCTGCCGGAAGGGCGCTTCGGACAAAAAACTCTATGAGGCTTTTTAACTCAATTAAGACCAGCTCAACTGAGGAATGTCAGAATGATTCAAGATTTGATGGTATTTGAGGAAATATTGAATGAGTATTAGAAAGACATCCATATCTGGATCGTATTTGAATCATATTTGTAAGAGAATTGTATCCTCTGTTTTGGGGGCTAGTGTGATGTATGCGTTTGTTGGGAGAGGATTAAAACTCCTCTCTTTGATGGCGAGTTTGACTATGTCCACGGCTGGAGGATGCCCCATTTTTGTTTAAAGATGTTTCTGCACTCATCGGGGATAGCCTTGTGACTCTGACGACTTCACCGGCGATCACCTTATGAAGGGTATTTTGTAGGGATCTGTCACTGTCTATAGTAGTAAGTTTTATAGTAATTCCAGAGAATATTTGCTTGGTCACACATGACCCTTCATTTGTGAGAGCCGGTTTCCCCCTAAAGTTAATCTGATGCACCTCGACGTTTGAGATTTGGATCATATTTCTGGTAGCCCTGAACTTTCTAGGGATATTTTCTAAGACTGTTGTGGAAGAAATCGAAGACCTGATACTGACACCATCTGGTACTACTGGCACAAACACACAAATTGGTGGTACCCACGATCTTTGGTCAAGTCTCATAATTCTCTAAGAACTATTATGGTAAGATTCAAAGACATGATAGTTGACACCATCTGATACTGAAAGTATAGACAAACGACTTGATGGTACCGAAAGTCTTCATAGTGGATTCTATTCAAACTTATGATCAATGTAACATTTCCCCCTGAGTGATTCAACATTTCCTTGAGAGATTCTTTGAATCTCGACTTGACTGCCCCAGATGTGTTGGACAATGGTCATGCCATGCCCCTTGGTTAAGAGAGATCCTGTCATTGGAAGCGTCTTTCCAACTGAAGTGATTTTGTTTATTGAGAGAATTTTCATTTGCTGAATATTCGTCGTGTGAATTTCTCTGTTGTCAAACAAATAGCCATATGCAAATAGAAATATTCCAATAATGCAAAGTTTATGCTTGCCTTGAGATTTTTGAAAATGCATTTTAGCAAGTAAAGAAATTTTGTTTGAAAAATTCAACTCGGGATTTAGAGTAAAGCTTTACAGGAGTCAGGATACCTTTTGTAACAGTATGCTTTCGAACTAACCCATGCTTCAATTAGGACTTTCGAGGGGTTGTAGCGTGGCTTGGTTCACGGTTTAAGAAACAAAGGATAAAGGCTCAAAGTGTATTTGTACCCTCCCGTTCTTCGTGATGCTCTTCGGTCCTAAACTCAGCTAATTGTGCGTTTGAACTCCAAATGAGTCTGGAATGACGTTTTGGTGATGGTTCAAACAAGTTAAGTTTGTTGGAAGGCAGTCATTTTTGCAACATCATTTTTTGTTGAGGAATTGTAGTGACCTATTTCTTTTGATTTGTTATCCCTAATTTTTGCCTGAATGTTCCTGTTTTTTGAGATTACAGTCAGCGGGATGCCCCAGTTTTTCTTAAGTCTCCTTTGTAGGTTTTGACTTAGTGGGATTTTGTTTTTTGAGGGATAATGACTGCCTATGTGATAGTAAACCATCACCGTTTTTTGATTCCAGAGGAATGTTTTTGATGTCATTCGCTGTATTACAAGATGAGAGTTTGCGGCTTTAACATGCGTTTGAATTAACTGAGAGACTACCCTGCCCCAGGTTTTGATTAAAGGTTTCAATTTATGTTAAAACAGAAAACTTCTACTTCTTTGGTTCGAAGGGGTTGACTAGGGATTATCTTCCTTATAACTCCAGTATTTAGGATTTGAAAGAAACGCCTGTACATCATCAGCAAGGTCTGTCCAAAAGCATACTATATGAGATTATGGCATTGTTTTCGTCATCCTCCCTCTAAAGGCTTGTAATTTTTAGCAAGAGTTAAATGTCATAAGAAGAATAAAAAGCATAGTTTAAATATAGTGAAAACGAAAAGATGAATTCAAGACAAACATATGCAATGCATTAATGAAACAAAGTTTGACATTAATAGATAATTGTTTGAATAACAAAAGAAATTACAATTGGAAATTCAAAATGAACAGAAGCCTCTTTGTTCGAACTTGTCATTTTAGGTGGAGAGCCATCGGTAGTAGAATTTAGTCTGGCCATCTTGTGTGAACTCCAGCGTTCCTTCTTCAATCAGATCTTGAATTTTGTTTCTCAATGTCCAACAACTATTGGTGTCATGTCCAGGACTGTTGGAGTGGTACGCATATCTTGCATTTGGATTGTACCTTGGAGAGGTTGTGTTGGGATTCTGAGGGGGGTCCTTTAATACAACCAGCTTAGCTTCCAACAGGTGTTGCAACACTTGAGATACTGACATGTCAATCTCAGTGAAGCGTTTTTCAGATGTATTCCACCTATGCCAATTACCCTGTTGTCGTTGGCGAGGTTGTTGTTGGGCCCGTGACCCTGAAGCAAACTTGGGAGGTCTTCTCTCGGCTTCTTGTCTCAAGGGAGGTTGAATGATGAATTGATCCTCAAGTATAGTTGTTTGTTCCATTTGGTTACATCCGTCTTGATGAATCTTGTTGATGAGGACTCTCAACTCTTCTTATCCTTGTGCCAAGTTTTGGATGAGAGCCATCTGGCCCACTAGTTGTCCCATCATCTGGATTTTCAATATGGCTATCTTAGTTCGTAGCAGCTCCAACTGATCATCTTTGTTGCCCTCAGGATTACCCATGATCATGCCCCTAGTGAGGAGAGATTTCACTTCTTCTTGCCCCTTGGATAGGTTCAAGAACAATTCTCGGAGTTGAGCGTTTTGAGTCTGGATGTCCTTGATAGTCTTCTCTAGAGCCATCTCTTGAAATAAACAGTAGGAAGATAAGGAGACCTGAATGGGAGAAACCTGTCATGATATGATGCATGATATGTGGATGCATGTTTTCAAGGATCTCGCGGGGTAAACACAAGAAAATGTTAGAAGTTGAATTTCAATCAACATCTTTGATTGGAGAACTTTGTATCGGTGGATGTCTTTCCACGAGAATCAAGCTCACCATGTCAAGTGGGTCATAGCCCTTGACTCAAGTTGTTGTACTTGATCTTTGACGGTGTTTGTTTAGAGGAAAATGAATCCTCTTGCCCTTTGGTAGACGTCTGGTTCAACATGACCCTGTATCAAAGACCCTCGAGATCCTTGAAATGGTTATTGAAAATGCTATGGTATGATGTTATGATGTTATATACAGATATGCGAGGTAAGCAAATTTATATACAAATAATCATATTCACACAAAGCAGAAAAGTCCTTAGGTTTAGGCTTGCATGGAGTTTGTAGGTAAGTACCCTCTTGAAGTTTAGTTGGCTCAACCTGTCCTAGTTGATAGTAATCGGGTTCTAAAGGATCTCAATATCACCGACCTTTCTCTTAGGCATTGTCTTAGCACAACAATCTTTTCTTGCGGCCGAGATATCCCAAAAGTCTAGCCTCAATGAGTGTAGTATCGAGTGTCAACCAATTTTTATCTTTACACCGAAACCGGCTACCTCACTACGTCCTAATGGCCAAGTTTGTTCAATTAGGGTTCTAAGGTTAATTAGTGCTTCACGAGGCCACTCAGCGGCCCCGTATTCTCCTCGATTCACCACGAGGGATACCGGTACCCACAAATGCGTCACACTAACATAGCCATTGTCTCAACCATATCGGTCTACGCCGTACAGTCTCCACAATCTATTGCTATTTACCTAACAAGGTGCCCCAAATCCGGGTGGAGGATCAAAGCAAGCCCAATACAAAAGAACTAAATATAAAGCACACAAATCAAATAAGGAAAGCGATTAAAGGTGATATATCCCTAAGGTAACCCCACTTTTTTTATTAATTCCCCAGCAGAGTCGCCAGTTCTATGATACGGTGGGAGAACTGACTTGATGTTTTGCATTTTGATCGCATTTGTGCGGATAGCAAGAGTCGCCACCGACATTTCTTTTATCCAAAAGGAAAGGTAAAAAAGCACAGGAAAGACCTTTCGAGATTATTTCTTGGGTTTGGGGGGGTAGATTATGAAAAGGGAAGGCATTAGCACCCTTTTCATCCATGGTTTTCCATGGGCTCTTAGTTACTCGTTTAGATCACTTGCTTTCATTTGACAATGTGCTTGTGGTGTGGGCTTTGAAAATATTTTGAAAAGATCTCTTTGTAATGGTTCTCGTCTCTATAAGAACGCGTACAAAGTTTTGTTTCGAAAAGTGGTTCAAAGATGTGTTTGTGAATCGTGTTTCGGAAAGTGTTTTGAAAAGATTTTTTGCAATGGTTCTCGTTTCTGTAAGAACGTATACAAAACGTTTTGTCTTTTTGAAAATGTTTTGAAATGAAAGTGTAGGTGTACAAAGTTTTTATCGTGAGCAAGCGAGTAACTAAGAGCAAATCTATCTACTCGAAAGATCTTAAATTGTTCTTTTCTTCCTCTTTTTAATGGTGCTATCTTACCATTGATTTGGTAAGAAACCCCACCGTTGGATGTGAAGGGACAGGCGCGGGTCAATTTTTACAGTCATCGAAGGCAACTTATGAGACGCTTTAGCAATTTTTGTAAGGGACGAGATCGTTTTAATCGAAGGCAACATCGAGGGTCATCGAGGGACTACGATCTTTTTTATTGAAGGGTCATTGCTAAAGCGTCCCATATTCAAGGGACATGATTGCATTTCTGAGGCAACGAGCGAGGTTACCCTAGAGGTGCGCGTGTGAAAAAGTGTATTGGTTTCAAGTTATTTTATTCTTTGATTAGGTCATCTAGCGATTGATTTTTGAATCTTGCCATACACGCCTAATTACTATACAGTATATGGAAAACAGTAAATTGCGGGAATTGAAATTCTACGCTATTACAAAGTATTCGGGAATGGGGGTACAATTTTTACAAATGGGGATGAATCAAATGCGATAGAAAAATCCAAATAGCAAACAATACAACCAAATCGAATTTTGTGCGATTTATTAATGCTACAATAATCTATGAGATAAAATCAACAAAATATGGAAATGAAATGTTAAGTATTTACTTGAAAAAGAGAAAAGTAAAACCTAATCTAGAAAATAAAATAATTGATTAAATTATATGTATTATTTTTTTGTATTTTTGCTTACTTAAAAGTTAAACAAAACAATTTTAAAAAAAAAATCATAAAAACATTTATAAAGTCCTGAATTAGTTAAGAAACTAAATTAGTTTAAAAGAAAATTAACTTAGAAAAAAATTATAAAAATATTTACAAGAAAACTATTTAAAAAAGAAAGAAAAGAAAATGAAACCAAGAGTATGACAAGGGGCGCCGCCGGCCTTGTCTCTAGGGAAGAGGAAAGACACATTGTTGTTATTAGAAATTAACTTCAAAGATCTTTTGGTTTTCCTTTTTGTTTTTTATTCTAAGAAGAAACTGTAAAAAGACAAACTCCCTCTCTCTCTAAACCGAAACGAATCCATCTTCCTCTTTTTGTTTTCAATTGCGAAACCCTTCCTGCCATCATCACCCTCTCTGCTCCTTGATTCAAAAATCTTCTATAATGTTTAGGAGGTGGTTCCCGATTAAAGACTGAAGGTGCATGCAGGTTGTTGGACGATTGTGATGATGTGAAGTGGCGAACTTGTCGGCCTCTTTCTTTTTTAGCGATTTGAATGATGATGATTTTGAGATGGTTATCAGTTGGGATTTCGGTGATGCTTTGCTAACAGGTTTTTTCGTTTGAGGCTTTGTTACTATCTTTGTAAGTTTTGGTTTGATGCTTGGTTACTGTCTTTGCGTTTGATGCTTTGTTAAATAGTTTTGGGATTTTGATCTGGTTACAGTTTTTTTATATTTTTGATCTGGTTATAGGCTTTGTGGGTTTTAGTTTGATGCTTTGTTAAACAGTTTTGGGATTTTGAAAACTTTGCTACTGTGTTGAGTTTCCTTTTGCTGGCCTTTGTTGGTTTTTTGGATTTGAGATTTTTGTTACAGAGGTTTTCAGTTTGATGATGGTTTGCTACTGTGCTGAGTTGCTGGCTTTTTGTTGGTTGTTCAGATTTGAAGCTTTTGTTACACATGTTTTGAGTTCGATGATGGTTTGCTACTGTGTTGAGTCGCTGGCTTTTTGTTGGTTTTTCGGAATTGAAGTATTTGTTACACAGGTTTTCAGTTTGATGATGGTTTGCTACTGTGTTGAGTTCTGAGTTTGGACCAAGATTCAACCTACTGCATTTTTCTATTCTTATTCTATTACTGTTATTCTTAACTAACTACTTAACAATGAATATGCAGATGACAGAAAAAGAAAAAAACATGATTCAAGATGAATGCAAAAAAAGGATAGAGATTTTACCTTGATGTTGGCCTTTGCTTGACAGGGAAGTTGAACTCTATTCTTTTCTCTGTATTTTTCTTCTTTTCTGAAGGGTGGTGCTTGAGAAAATGATGATCTTTTATTGGGTTTTTTGGTATATTTTGTTATGCTGTTGGTTCTTTGTAAATGATGAAATTATCTCCTTTTTTTCTCTCCCTTGCTTGTGCCGAATGACCCTGTTTTATGCTGAAACATCAAAACTTTTTGGGGGGAAAACCATTGAGTTTGAACAATTATGCTATGCTGTTTTTGCTTCCTCTTGTGGCAGTTTTGACTTAGCCTATATTTATGCAATTTTGGACAGAATTTGGCTTCTTGTGAACAACATATGAAGGGCTGCAATGCAGTCCCTTTTTGACAGCATTTTGGCTTTTTGTGATTGTGTCTTTTTTATTGTGATGCAAACTGATTTTTCAGCATTTGAACCCATGATAAAACCATTAATTTTGACTTACATTTCTCTATATTTTGTCCTCTGTGAACCAATAAAAAATTGCGATTTGCAATGGACCAAATATGGATGAAACGTTGTCCCCTTGTTTCTGATTCTTTTGCCAATCCCTAATGATGAGAATATAGAGATTTTCTTTGAAATTGTCCAATATTCCAACATGAATTTTGCTTACCAATGCTTCTCTTTTTTTTTTGTTTACATGTACGGCCCATTGGATTGACGACGAGTGGCTTGAAGCATTTGAAGAAAGCTTGATGATGAAGAAAACTCTTTTTGTAGTTTTAATGCATTATTAAGAATTTGTAACATAACTTTTTTTTTGTAATTGCAAACTTGTATAAGCTTTAGCAATTATACGTTCTTTGATTTTGAACAATATTTTGGATGTAAGTTTTGTACCGAAAGGAAATTGAATGATAATGGTGAGAACTTAAGTATTCAAAAATCACTTTGTAGTCTTGTAAGCTTTCTTATGAAATTTGAATGAAGAATGATGGGTTGACTTTTGAATGTATCCTTGAAAAGTGGCATTTGGAATAAGATTTGGACTTGAAATTGAGAATGGAAATTTGGAATAAACCCCTGCCTTGTAATATGTAAAATTGATATGGACTCGATTCTCATGTAGAGCTCTTGAACTTGAATGGATAATGAGACTTTGAATGAAATTTATGAACAAACTGATTGCGCCTAGCAAAACTTGAATCGTTTGAACTTGACCTTGAATCCACGGATTTAGTACATTGAATTTGAAATGAACGCATGGAATTGAAAGTATTAATGAATGTCTTGTAAAATTTCATGGTCTTCCAAACGCACTTTAACCTTGTCCGTTGAAATAATCTTATAGACAATAATATTTGTGATACTTTGCAAAAAGAATCACTTCATGATATTGAAAATTGAAGACATTGTGAGTCTCAAAATTTGGACAGGAGTTTCTTGCGACTAGGTCAAATTTGCAAAATGACCTTTAAAACATTTGAATTCTATGATGATCTTTCGCACATAATTAAATCTTAACTTGTGAAGAGAAAATAGAGATGACGTCAGAGAGAGTCATACGCAAAAGAAACACCCAAAAAAAATCGAGTAACAAAAGAGTTACAGTCACTTGAACTTGATGTCGCAAAAGGTCATCTTTTGGGTTACGGGAGTCATTTTCAGTCGTCTGAACCACTGACTGAGCAAACTCACAGTGCGAGGCTTGAAACTTGGCACAAATATCTCTGATAACACATGAAGGACCATAAAGACCGTTTGAATCCTTGAAAACTCATTTTCTTTTGAGAACTGCAAAACCCTAATTGCTGATTTACTGTCTCGTAGGAGAATCTGTCTGTTCAATCTCTGAGCCAACCTTGAATATCCGAGAAACCCTAGGATTGTATCTTGTATGAAAAATGGGAGGGAAAATTTTGGGGTATAACAATCCCGATGGACCCTGTTCTTTGATGGGGCATCCAATGCACTTGGTAATGGTATCGGCGCCGTACTCATATCTCCGGAAGGGTGTCACACTCCCTTTACTGCCAGACTTTGCTTCAACTGTACGAATAACATGGCGGAATACGAAGCATGCATCTTTGGTCTCAAGGCTGCCATAGACTTGGGAATCAAATCTTTAGATGTGTTTGGAGATTCAGCTTTGGTCATCATTCAGATCAAAGGAGAGTGGGACACTAAGCATCCAAACCTTATCCCTTACAAAGAACATGTTTTGACATTGCTACCACATTTTGAGCAGATTACCTTCGAGCATTTCCCGCGAGAAGAAAATCAGCTAGCAGATGCTCTAGCCATAATGTCATCTATGTTTAAACTTAATTGGGATAACGAGACTCCCCAGATCACCATTGAACAAAGGGACGAACCAGCATACTGTCACGAGATTAATATTGAAGAAGTAGTGGACCAACCTTGGTTTCATGAAGTCAAGAGGTATCTCGAGGCTCAAGAATATCTAGAAGGAGCTTCAATCAATGATAAAAAGTTCTTAAGGAGATTCTCTGCTAAGTTCTTCCTGAGTAATGGCATCCTGTACAAACGCAATCCTGACTCTATTCTGCTCCGTTGTGTGGATAAAATTGAAGCTGAAAATATCATGGCTTAATTGCATGAAGGTACCTTTGGCACTCACTCCAGTGGGCATACGATGGCAAAGAAAATCCTACGGGCAGGCTATCATTGGTCGACCATGGAAGCAGATTGCTATCAACACTCTCAGACCTGTCATAAGTGTCAAATTTATGTTGATAAGGTGCATGTACCTCTGTTTCCTCTAAATGTCTTGACGGCTCTTTGGCCCTTTGCTATGTGGGGAATCAACATGATTGGGGAGATCAAGCCTACAACCTCCAATAGACACCGCTTCATTCTAGTGGCCATTGATTATTTTACAAAATGGTTCGAAGCAGCTTCCTTCGCATCCGTTACTAAGAATGTTGTTGCCCGCTTCATCAAGCAGAATCTCATTTATCGGTACGGTATCCCAGAAAGGATCATCACTGATAATGGTACAAACCTTAACAATACTATGATCACCGCCTTGTGCGAGCAGTTCAAGATTCAGCATCACAATTCATCTCCCTATCGGCCAAAGATGAATGGTGCAGTCGAAGCTGCTAATAAAAACATTAAAAAGATCATACAAAAAATGATAGTCACCTACAAGGACTGGCATGAGATGCTACCATTCGCTCTCCATGGGTATTGTACCACGACTCACACGTCAACTGGGGCAACACCTTATTCTTTGGTTTATGGCATGGAGGCTGTCTTGCCTATTGAGGTTCAGATCCCCTCTATGAGAATTATGAAGGATGCAGGTTTGAATGAGGACGATTGGATCTAGACTCGGCTTGATCAACTAAACTTAATTAATGAAAAGAGACTTACTGTTGTTTGCCATGGTCAGATGTATCAAAAACAAATGATCAAGGCTTTCAACAAGAAAGTCAGACGCCAAGTATATCAAGTTGGAGATCTAGTGATCAAACACATTATCTTGCCACAAAGTGATCCCAGGGGCAAATGGACTCCTACCTATGAAGGACCATTTGTAATCAAGAACATCTTCTCCGGTGGGGCAATGATCTTAACCACCATGGACGGTGATGATTTTTCACACCCTGCGAACGCGGACATAGTCAAAAGATACTACGCATAAGAGACCCGCTAGGTTGACGCACCTAGGAAAAAAAGGGCATCCCGGCGAACCAAAAGGTTCGGAAAAAAATTAGGGATAAAAATTAAAAAAATCTGTACACCCGGCAAGTTGAAAACCCGAAAGGGCGACTTGGGAAAAAAAGGGTTTCCCGGTGGACTGAAAACCCGAAAGGGTGGTCCAGGCAAAAGTTAGGGAATTAAAGCGTATGATTATGTCCCGTCGGATCAACTTTGTGGATAACCTCTTGACTTCCACTGACAAGCTCGGAGTTTCTGATCAATTCAATCATCTTTGGATGAAGCAACAAATAGACAAGATGTTCGGAGATACGGAGGCTATAGCAGAATGGGAACCCCATGGGATTATCACACATAGCTGTCTTTCTTTGTATAAAATTTTCTTACTTTTATGGCACCTTCCTCTTACTAGGATGTCTGTCCCCTTTGTACAAAATACTTATTCAAAGTAAATACAAAGATATCTCTTTAAAGTACAAAAAACTATTTGTCCTTTTTCTTTACACTTGTGTTTTATCTGCAAAAACGTCCAATGATTCATTAATGAACACATGCATTTGAACATAATTACTGTTTACAAATAAACAAAATGAAAAAAGACAATCACTAACAGGTTGAAAGAATAGGAAAACGTCTTTAGGCTATTCCATGAGCAATCCCCACAGTATGTCATTTAGATCCCCGACGGAACTAAAACTTCAAACTATTAATCCCCGGTGGAAACCATCTAATTCCTCCAAATTCTCCAGCAAATTGTTTTGAAGCCTGAAATCAAATCGGATAACAACTGACTTCTGATACCCCCCAACGAAACAAAGACTCCCATTATTAATCCCCAGTAGAAGTCATCAGAATTCTCTGGATTCCCCAAGCAGATTCCTCAAGCGGTATACGACATTGCTCTCACAATAGGATGTTGTCAATACTTCAATTTCAAGATGTGAAGAATCCACATATCCTCAACAGCAGTCAAGGATTTATTTTTCTCAATCATACAGCAATACCGCAAATCAGCTTACATGCGCATACATTACATCCACATATCATAAACATTGATAAAATACATATATTGCATCATACATTTCATACAACATAATTTTATGTTTCAGCTAACATTTTACCCTTTTCAGGATAAGATTAACAGCTACCGTTAACAATATGCTTTCAGATATAGTACGAATACGCTCCAGAAATGGTTGCCATTCTGTTACTCATTCGGATTCAACTATCAGATACAGTACGGATACGCTCCAGACACAGATGCCATTCTGACACTCATTCAGATTTCAACTTTCAGATACAGTTCAGATACGCTCCAGATACGGATGTCATTCTGATACTCATTCAAATTTCAAGTTCAGATACAATTCAGATATGCTCCAGACACGGATGCCATTATGTTACTTGTTCGGATACGCTCCAGACATGGGTGCCATTCTAATATTCATTCAGATTTCAAGTTCAGATACGCTCCAGACACGGTTGCCACTCTGTTACCCATTCAGATTCCAAGCCCAGATACAGTTCGGATACGCTCCAAACACGGATGCCATTCTTATACTCATTCTTTTAGCTTACAAGTTACACTTCAATAAACATTCTTGGATAACATCTACAAGACCATCTCCAACAAGACTCTATCACTTCTCCAAATGGCATCTTTAAGCCCATTCCCTCAACTACACATCACCGAGTGCAAATTTATGGGCACTTTAGTGTCCAATCATCTTTCACCTTCGAGTCACGAATGGCAACACTCGCCAATCTAATTCTTCATATTTAAGAAGATTGAATAGGGGCAGCTGTTGTACCCAAAAATTTTCCCTCTCATTTATCAAAACTTTTCTCACAAGATCTCTTTGACTCAAGGCTGGATTAGGGTTTGGTCAGCTCAAGACATCTCATCTTGCACTAATAACCCAAAATTAGGGTTTGAGTTTGCACAAGGATTTTTGGACTATCAATGCTTCATGTGACTTTCAAACATCATTATGGACCCCTAAGATCACTCATGACAAGTTTCAAGCCTTGAACCATATTTTTGATCAGTCAATTGGACAGTTGACCTAAAAATCAATTGTATTGGGGAAAAAGTCAACCTTGGCCAATTTTCAGTCAAACTTCATAATTTTTTATCAAAATCAACATTTCAAACTTATATGTGTCATTTAGTCAAGTTTGGATCACAATTCCTCAAGAAATTTGGTCAAATCACAAAAAAGGGCAAAATGGTCAAAATTAGGGTTTTGACTAAGGAAGGGCAATTTCTGATTTTTAACCTAGCAAATGACCAATTGAGTTAAAGAATGATTTAAAGGATTCAATGGAATCATATTCACCTTATTACAGGGCTCAAAACATCTCAAATTCATTGGAGTGACAGATGAAATTTACAGTCAACTAATCAAAAGTCAACTGTACACTGAAAAGTCAAACTTTGACTTTTTGGTTAAAATCAAGTACCAAGGGTCATAATTCATCAAAACATGCCAAAATGTGAAACTTGTTTATCAAGAAAACCAAATTTGAAAATTAGGGTTTGAATTTGAAAATTTTCCTAACTTAGAAACTTTCTAAGTATAGAAAAATTTCTTATTTTTTCTCAATTTTAGGCCACTTTTTCACCATGATGCATAATGATTCAAGGAAAGTTCCCAACATGAAAGTTGTAGGCCTCCATGAAATCTACAACTTTTCTTCACACACTTTTCCCTAAAGATTCTTGGATCTCAAGATATAAATTTGTGAATACATGATCATGAACTAAATAACTTAGTGAAATTTTGCCCTAATTTAGGCAGGTTTTGGATCCAACTTCATGGCAATTTTTCACCTAGTTCCAAGAGGTATCTCAAAATTCATTTCAAAGATGAATTATAGAGAACATTGCAAGCTTTCCGAAATGTCCTAGAACTCCTCAAGATCATTTTTGAGTAGGGAGAATCAAAGAGATGAAGTTGGCAATTTCTCACATTTTGTCCAAGCCATTTCATGAAGAACAAAGTTGCAATCAATACTTATTCTTCCTAATCCATGCTTTACAGGTCCCAAACTTGTTTATCACTCCTTAATTAAATTCTTACTCAGTTGACAAAGCTTCTATCCATGCCTTAGAACCATTATCCAACTTGCAATTCCATTTATGGCAAAAAGTGGTCATTGCAATTTTGAAAAAGATTAACTTTTGCAAACTTTACAATCTTGAGCATTGGACCTGTCCCCTTGGAACATACAAGTACCATAGACCTAAGGCAACTTGTAGAGAAGAGATACCAACCCTAAGAAAGCCAGTACAAGCATGTAAAGCTTTGTCTTATCACTTTACTTCAAATACAAGAAAAGTGGAAAAAAGGCTAGAGGCACAAATGCTAGAGGGTTGACATCAAACCATTTCCATACTAATATAAAAACATTATGCAACACAAAACACGATGATCAAAGGCCTGAAACACTCCCAACCAGAAAAACACCAAAAATATGTCCAAAACTGCAGTTTTTGCATAAGCATACCCATCTTCTATTTGGCTCGTGCATTTTGAGTTTTGATCATTCAAACATCTTACATACTTGATATCAAACCCATCCAGGCCTTCATCCCTGTTCTGTAATCACTTTTCCATCATCTGCCATTGTTGATTTGAGAGCTTCCAGTTTGACTTGGCCAAGGAGTTTCAGGTACTTTCAGAGCAAGGCAAGGGTTGGAATACATCCAGGGAAGTTCAAGGAAGCTCAAGCAAGCATCAAGCCTCCATCAAACTCATCCCAGTTTCATCCATGATTCCAACTGAAGGAGGTAAAATCTCAAACTCTATCTCCTTGTACAGGCAACCATAGGCCACAATTTATGAATAAAAAATGTAGTCCTCATCATAACGAAGCTGTACATATCCTTATCTTGCATTAATTTTATTTGAGCTGAGAGAATTTGGAACTTGAAATTTATGAAAATATTAGGTTAAAATTTAGGGTTGTTAAAATTCTCTTTGATCTTTGATAGTTAGCTTACATAACTTATATGGTTGGAATCATGAGTTCAAGTACTATAATTTTCATGTTATGAGTTTTCATTTTCATGGAAGTATGAGAGAGTTACAGGATGTCTGACCAAGCTTGAGGAAGAAGATGAAGTACAGGGCAAGGATTCATTTTATGTCATCTTATTTTTGTTTCCCTTAAGACAATGGAAGTATAGCCTCCCCAGTTGCAAAGTAGCGCATTGGTGAGACCCTTGTCCTGGGTACGAACCTGGGCGCGCTACTTTTGTTCTACATTTTGCCATTTTTTTTAGTTTTGACATTTTTTGCAGGTTTGGGCCTCCTTTATTTGGGCCACGTTTTTTTTGCTTGCAGGCTGCCTCTAATATGCTTGCTATACCCCCTGACCCATTATTTTCCATAATATTTTTATTTAAATTTATTTTTGTTTTCATTAATATTTTCTTTAATGAATAAAAATCCAAAAAAATGTAAATTAATCATGTTGCATTTTTATTTTGTTTTAATTTATTTTCCACATAAAAATATATTTTATTTTTAATATATATCATGCATTTTATTAATAATTTGTAAAATATAATCAAAAGTATGTTTAGTTTAATTTACTTATTTATTTCTCATTTCATACTTATAAATACTTATTTTTGCATATATAGAAATTTTATATTTTTATACAAATATTATTTATTATTTTTTACACAAGAAAATACATAAAATGATGCATATAAAAACTTTATTTTCCTTTTAAAAATAATAATTAGGGTTAAACCCCTTTCAAAATTTTAATTCCTTTTCTTTATATTTTTAGGTTTAGATGAAAACTTCTTTTACATAAACAAGACACAAACAAAAATCTTTCTTACATGAACATTGTATTGCATTTTTAAATACTGTGTTATATTTATCCTAATTCGTACAAATTCGATTTGGTTGTAATAATTTATTTAGGTTTATATTTTGCAAATCCCCATTCAAATTTGTATTCCCCTCTCCCATAAATTGTTGTAATAGCTTAGATATATTTACATTACGCAATTTATCGCTTTATATGCCATGATTAGTAATTAGGGTTTGTATGACAAGAACATGTTGGATTAAAATATCCAGCGTCAACCTTAGGGATTCGAAGGGCTTAACATCCCCCCATGGGCGCCTACACAGGTGTTTTAGGTGGGCCAGGTAGGCCCCTTGTTAGATTCTCTATAAGGAAATAGAGTAGCACCTTGGCTACAAGCAATTGCTTTTAGCTCAGTGGTAAGAGTTTGATCCTACAAGTGGTATCGGAGCAAGGTCATGGGTTCGAATCCCCCTGGCTGACACTGGGGGAGAGATTGTTGGATTAAAATATCGAGTGTCAACCTTAGGGATTCGAAGGGCTTAACATCCCCCCATGGGCGCCTACACAGGTGTGTTATGTGGGCCAGGTATGCCCCTTGTTAGATTCTCTATAAGGAAATAGAGTAGCACCTTGGCTACAAGCAATTGCTTTTAGCTTAGTGGTAAGCGCTTGATCCTACAGAACAAAACAAAGCAAAATAGAAAACCCTAAATACAAGACAAAATTAAAGCATGAAAATGATACACTTGCACACAAGCATCCTTAGGGTTTCTCCACTTGGTTGCCTAAAACAAAAATGGTCATGTTACGTATGCGAAGTATCTTGGAAAAAAAACAAATATAAGATCATAGTCCCTCGATGACGCTATTCAAAGTTGCCTTACAAAAATGATCTTGGTCCCTCAAAAATGCTAAGATACTTTGCAAACATTGCTAATCATGGTTATACGATGACCCACGCCAGTCCCGTTTACATCCAAAGATAGGGTTGGTTACCAAATCAATAGTAAGACAACAATGTCAAAGGAATAGAAAATACATAAGAAAGACATTTGAGTAGGTAGATGGCTTCTAGTTACTTGCTCTATTTCAAAACAACAATCCTTGCTATTTTTCAAAACAAACACACACATTTCAAAACATCTTACAATCATTGAAAACATTTTCAAAAGACAAACATCTTTGTATACATTCTTACGAACGAAAATAATTACAAAGATTGCCTAAACGAATGGTCTCTTTTACAAAATACTTTCAAAAACCACACCAAACACAATTTCAAACAAAAGAAAGTGATCTAAGCAAGTAACTAAGAGCCCATGGAAAACCATGGATGAAAAGGGTGCTAACACCTTCCCTTTTCATAATCTACCCCCCGAACTCAAGAAATAATCTCAAAGGTCTTTCCTGTGCTTTTTCACCTTTCCTTGTGGATAAAAGAAAAGTCGGTGGCGACTCTTGCTAACCGCAACATTTGCGATAAAACGCAAAACCTCAAGTCAGTTCTCCCATCGTATCACAGTGCGGTATACCTTAGGATCTAGGTCATTTCAAATTGCTTTCTTGTTTGTTTGCTTTATTCTTAAAAGGCTTTTTTCTTGGGTTACTATAGATCCTACACCCGGATCTGGGTGCACTCATTAGGTAAACAATAATAGATCGTGGAGAATGTACGGCATAGACCGATATGGTTTAAGCGATGGCTGTGTTGGTGTGGCACTTTGGTTGGTACCGGTATCCTTTGTATGGAAACGAGGAGAATACAGAGCCACCGCGTGGTGTCTTGAAGCACTAACGGAGCTTAGAACCTTAGTTGAACAAACTTGGCCATTAAAAAGTAGTGAGATAGCCGACCTCGGTATAGAACTGAGGATTGGTTGATACTCGATGCTACACTCATTGAGATCAGACTTTCGGGATATTTCGGCCGCAAGAAAAGATTGCTTGAGCTGAGATAATTCCCGATAAAGGATGGTCAGTGATATTGAGATCCTTTAGAACCCGGTTACTTTTAAGACAGGTTTAAAACCAACTAAACTGCAAGAGGGTATGACCTTTAACCTCAAGCAAGCCTTAAACCTAAGAACTTAGTGTGATTTGTCTGTGTTTGCTATACCTGTGGTTTATCATAATATCATGCATCATAACATAGCATCCATTCTTATTACACTAACCATTTCAAAGACCAAGGGAATTTATCTTTGTTCTGTTTTGCAGATCATGGCTTCCGTTCATAGAAACACCATCCGAATCAGCTTTATGAAGATACCTTCCCAACTCAAAGAGCTAGTATCAAAGGTTTCCGAAACTTCTGCGTTCACTAAGAGACATGGTCGACTTCTCAACCTGGTTACTTCAAACTTTGATGAAAAGATGATGAGTGTACTCTTTCAATTCTTTGATCCCAAGCACTAAATCTTCACCTTCCCAGACTATCAGTTGGTGCCTACCATGGAAGAATTCTCTCAGCTGTTAGATATACCCATCCTTGAACAGTTGCCCTTCACAGCTCAGGAAGAATTTCCTAAGCCAGAAGTCATTGCCTCAACTTTGTATCTGAAACGGGCCGACGTGGTATCCAATTGGAAAACAAGAGGTGGAGTTAAGGGTTTTCTAGCCAAGTTTCTAATAGACAAGGCCTAGTTGTTTTAGGATGATATGGATTTTCAGGCTTTTGAGGAGGTCTTGGCTCTTCTAATCTATGGGCTAGTCCTATTCCCTAATCCAGACTCATTCATAGATGTGAATGCTATCAAGATCTTCCTTTCTCGCAACCCTGTGCCTACCTTGCTTGGGGATATCTTGCACACTCTCCATACTCGTACCATGAAGAGAAGAGGGGTTCTTATGTGTTGCATGCCATTGTTGTCGAGGTGGTTTATTTCTCACCTCCCTAAGTCCATACTGAAGAATGAAGAAGGTATGGGTTGGTCGCAAAGGATAATGTCACTCGATCACATGGATATTTTCTGGTGTTCTCGAGCTATGGAAAACACTGCTATTATTGACCGCTGTGAGGAGTACCCTAATGTCCCATTACTTGGCATCACAGAGGGTATAACCTACAATCCTTGTTTAGCTCTGCGACAATTTGGTTATGCTCGAAGATAATGTCCCCACGAGTTACTTATTGAGGGAATTATACTCGACTATGAGGATGATGTTCACGAGTATCGCCGGAGGTTCATACGAGCTTGGGGGCATGGTAAACCGATATGGCGCTAGGGCTTTGGGGCCAAAGGCTTCCATTCCTATGGAACCTTACCTCCAATGGGTATGAGCTCGCACACAGAAACTTATGATGCCCTATATGGCCGTTTTACCAGTGATTGTGGAACCCACTACTGAAGGGGGCATTCCTTACACGATTCTCTATCCTGATATGCCCACTGATCTTGGAGAATTACAGAGGTCTTAGATTCAGTTGAAGAAGGAGTGGGATACTTACAGGGATTAGTTATATGCTCAAGAGAGGAAGGTTTTAGAGCTCACAAAGCAGCTCCATGAGGAAAAAGGACGCAATGTCTATCTCGGCACGAAGAGGAAACATCCAAGGGAATTTTGATTTTTTGTTTCTAGTTTTAGATTTGTTTTTAATTGTAAGGCCTAAAAGGCATTTGAACTTTGAATTTAGCTAATAAAATCTTTGTTTTATTTTGGTTCGCAAATTTAAATTTCCCAAAGTCTTTGAAATCATTGCATGCGCATCCCATTCATAGCATTGCATGTACATGTACCACTACAAGTTTCTCATCTTCTTTGTTGTTTATTTCAGCAGAAATGTCTTCCAAACAAAGCATCAAGGACCTTCAGGCACAGAACGCCCAGTTCCAACAAATATTCATAAGTCTGGCAAAAGGGCAGGAGGATCTGAAAGCCCTCATCCTGAAAAAGAAAAAGAAGAAGGTTGCCGGTATTCTGAATATGGGCCGAAGGTTTGGAGAACGGTTGAAGCAACAAGTTGATCTGACCTCTTCATCCAAAGAAGGGGAGAATCAAGAAGAAGAGACAAGGGAGAAGGATCCCAGTCCTGCAGCTTTTGACAATGATACCGACTACAATGATGAGCAGTATACTCTTGCTGAGGATACATACAAGCAGTTGGAAGATCGTTTGAGTGCCATGGAAGTTCAGAGGATACCTGGGCTGGATTTCGAAGAATTGGGATTGGTATCAGGAGTGGTCATCCCGCAGAAGTTCAAATCTCCAACTTTTTCTAAGTATGATGGAGTGTCCTGCCCAAAACTCCATCTCTGATCTTATGTCAGAAAGATCCAGCCCCACACCGCTGATAGAAATTTGTGGGTTCATTGTTTTCAAGATAGTCTGTTAGGGACTCATCTTGAATGGTTCTACCAGCTGGAGGGAGCCAATGTCCGAAATTGGGAAGATCTGGATGCTGCGTTCTATAAGCAGTATTAATACAATGCCGACCTTGCTTCTACTCGTACTCAACTCCAGAGTATGTCCATGGGTGCAAGTGAAGGCTTTAAGGACTATGCACAGAAATAGAGAGACTTGGCTGGAAGAGTTCAACCCCCGTTGTCTGATAGGGAATTGGTTGATATGTTTCTGGGGATGCTATCTGGTCCATTCTTCAATCATTTGATTAGAAGCTCGTTAGTTGGGTTCACCGAGCTGATTCTGACTGGAGAGAGATTAGAAGCTGGGATTCGGAGTGGCAAGATACAAAAGGATGCCTCTTCGAGCTCAGTAAAAAAGCCTTTTGCTGGTAAGAAGGAAGCCAGTGCCATCTATAGCCCGAGGGGCTAAAACAGGGTTGAACATCGTCAGACAGTAAGTGCCGTAATGATACCTGGGCCTGCAGTTGCTCCACAATACAATAATCAACCAAGGGTGGAAAGACCACAACGGAATTTTACCCGAATCAATATGACATTGGCTGAAGTGCTACCTCATCTACTGAGATCCAACTTGGCAACCTTGAAAGAGGCTCCCAAGAATCCAAATACCACATCTCCCCGATATAATCCAAATTCTCGGTGTGCCTATCATTTTGAGAGTCCTGGCCACGATACCAATGACTGCTGGGCTCTAAGAAATAAGGTACAAGATCTGATTGAAGCCAAGGAAATTGAATTCGATGCTCCGGAGAAGCCCAATTTCATAACTGCTCCCATGCCTAAGCACGGTCGTGGAGTTAATGTTGTTGATACCAATTTTTTTGTGACCTTGGTGAACGAAGTTTCTACTCCTCTCATGACTGTGAAGAAGAATTTGCTGTTGGCCGATTTATTTCTGGGTTGTGGTGAAGGTTTCCACATTTGTTCATTTCTGCCTTCTGGTTGCCATTTGCTGAAGTCAGGTGTTCAACATCTGATGGACAGTAAAGAAATTTTGTTCGAGAAAACTTTGGTTCCCATTGTTCCATATGAAGACATTGCCATTATAACCATTTCCGCCAATCCTTCCAAGGTCTCCTCGAGAAGACCTGTTAGGATTACATCTGCTCTAAGAATCGCTCCACTGATAATCACTATTCCTGGTCTTGTCCCGTATGTCTCGGACAAAGATGTCCCCTGGCATTATGGTGCCGATGTGTACTATCATGGCATCAAACAAGATTTGAAAAACGAAGAGGCTGATCCTGATATTGGTAACATTGTCGGAACCAGCAAAGTTACCCAAAGTGGAAGGGTCTTCTCTCCCGATATTTCCCCTAAGATTGTCAACATGCCTATTGACATTCCATCTGTTGTTCATGCTAGTACATCAACTACTGCTCCTGTTCTTAGTCCAGTTATTACCCCTGTCGACGAATTATCTGATACCCGCGATAAAGAAGTTATAGGTGAGCCTTCCCGGATGGAGGCGCCTAGAAAAATTGTTGTGGAAGCCTCTAAGAAAAAGATAGAGGAAATATTGAAAATAATTAAAAAGAGCGACTATGTGATACGGTGGCAGAACCGGACTGTTTTAGGAAAATGTTGGTTTGCGCTTTGCGTTTGTGTTCGCAAAATGTCGCGGTAAGCAAGAGTCGCCACCGACTTTTATTTTATCCAACTGGAAAGGACAAAAGCACAGAAAAATTCCTTTTTCGAGATTTTGAGTACGGGGGGTAGATTATAGAAAGGGAAGGTATTAGCACCCTTTCTATCTGTAGTTTTCTACGGGCTCTTAGGTACTTGCTCATCATTTTAAAAATTTCTTCCATAGTAGACTTGGCACTTATGACAAGTTCGAGAGTGCTGATAACAATCGGCTTCCATAGTAGACCAGTAATATCATGCCCGTAGGATTTTATTTGCCATGGTATGTCCACTGGAATGAGTTCCGAAGGTACCTTCATGTAACTCCACCATGATCCTTTCTGCCTCGTTCTTGTCCACACATCGCAATAAGGTTGAATCATGGTTACGCTTGTAGAGAATGCCATTGCTGATGAAGAACTTTGCCGCGAATCTCCTCAGAAACTTCTTATCATTAACAGATGCACCCTCGAGGTACTATTGAGCCTCAAGATACCTCTTTACCCCGTGAAACCAGGGTTTATCTGCTACCTCTTTAGTCTCAATGTCATAGTAATGTGCGGGTCTGTCCATCCTCTCGATGGTAATCTGGGGAGCTTCATTGTCCCACCTGACCTTGAACATAGAAGACATGGTAGCTAGCGCGTCTGCTAACTGGCTCTCTTCTCTAGGGAAGTGTTCAAAGGTTACCTCCTCGAAGTGTGGGAGCAACGTCAATACATACTCTTTGTAAGAAATAAGATTTGGGTGCTTCGTATCCCACTCGCCTTTGATCTGACTGATCACTAGAGCGGAATCTCCGAATACACTCAAGAACTTAATCCTTAGGTCAATAGCAGCTCGAAGACCCATGATGCATGCTTCATACACTGCCATATTGTTGGTGCAGTTAAAACATAATCGGGCGGTGAACGGAGTATGGCAGCCCTCGGGAGATATAATCACAACACCAATGCCATTACCCAACACATTTAAGGCATCGTCAAAATACATAGACCATCAGGATCCTTCCTCAAGTCCTTCATCCGGTCCAGGTTCTTCACAGTCGGTCACCAACATGATTTTCTCATCCAGGAATTCAAAATTCATGGATTGGTAGTCATCCACGTCCTGATGCGCCAAATGATTCGCTAGCACACTTCCCTTGATTTCTTTTTGGGTTGTGTATTGGATGTCATACTCGGTTAATATCATCTTCCATCTTGCTATTCTTCCCGACAAGGCAGGCTTTTCGAATATATACTTGATTGGATCCATCTTTGATATCAATAGGGTAGTGTGAGTCAGCATATACTGTCTCAGCCAGCGAGCAGCCCATACCAAATCGCATCAAGTTTTCTCGAGCAGTGAGTATCGGGTCTCACAGTCAGTAAACTTTTTGCTAAGGTAGTAAATAACATGCTCTTTTCGGCCAGACTCGTCATGCTGCCCCAGCACACACCCCATTTAATTATCCAGCATTGTCAACTATAAGATCAAAGGTCTTCCTTCAACTGGAGGCATCAGAATAGGTGGCTCTTTGAGGTATTCCTTGATCCTTTTGAAAGCGGTATGACATTCATCATTCCATTTTACCACTTGATCTTTCTTCAGCAGCTTGAAGATCGGCTCACAAGTAGCAGTCAGATGTGAAATGAATCTTGCAATGTAATTTAGACGTCCCAAAAAGCCTCTAACTTCCTTTTCTATGCGGGAAGCTGGCATTTCCTGTATGGCTTTTACCTTTGCAGGATCCACTTGAATACCTTTATCACTAACGAAAAAACCTCAATCTGGGACCTTGCAATCATGTCGTCAACATAAACCTCAAGGTGTTCTTCCTCAGTCTGGGACCTTGCAATCATGTCGTCAACATAAACCTCAATCTCATGGTGAATCATGTCGTGGAATAAAGCGACCATGGCGCACTGATACGTTGCCCCAACATTCTTCAACCCGAAAGGCATGACCTTGTAACAGAAGATGCCCCACTGTGTAATGAAGGTTGTCTTCTCCATGTCCTCGGGAGCCATCTTAATCTGATTGTAACCAGAAAACCCATCCATAAAGGAGAAGATCTTATGATGCGCGGTGTTGTCGACCAAAACATCGATGTGAGGAAGCGGGAAATAATCCTTGGGGCTCACCTTGTTCAGATCTCTATAGTCCATACACATCCGTACCTTACCATCCTTCTTAGGCACTGGGACAACATTGGCGACCCACTGCAGGTAAGAAGTAATAGCTAGAAATCCGGCATCAAACTGTTTCATGACCTCAGCTTTGATTTTCTCAGACATCTCTGGGTGCATACGGCGAATCTTCTGTTTTTCCGGAGGGCAGTCTTCTTTAGTTGGCAGGCGGTGTACCATAATATCAGTGTCCAAACCAGGCATATCTTCATAAGACCAAGCGAAGATCTCAACATAGTCGTGTAGCATTTGTATCAACCGTTGCTTGACACTAGGCTCCAGATTCGCACCTATCTTGACCTCTTTCATGTCTTCCTCTGTACCCAAATTCACTGATTCCACTGGCTCTTCATGAGGCTGTATGGCCCTCTCTTCATGTAGTAACAGCCTAGCAAGTTCCCCAGGCACCTCACAATCATCCTCACCTTTGTCCTCGGCTTGGTTGATCGGATTTTCGAAGTCATAACTGGCAATAGCAGAGTCGTTATCAACGGGATCCAGAGTTGATGTGGATCTGCATTATGATATGTGAGTGTGTGTAAGACAATAGCTGTTTTGATAAAGTGCGAGATAGAAAAGAAAAACAAGGAGCATAAAATTTGTAATGCAAGAAAATGTCCAATGCTTTATTGATGATATATGAAAATGACAAATAATAAGCCCTCACAAACAAAGCCAACGTGCCTCGGGCAAGGCACTGGGCCGTAAATTTTTAAACTGTTTATTACAAATCTCAAAACAAAAGTCTATTGCTGTGTAATAAAAGAAACGGGAACGAAGTCCTTCGCCGTCCAGTTGTTCAATCCACTGTTGGTAGTCGGGTAGATCCAGTTGTCGATATCTGACTCTTCTTCATCATCCTCGATTGCATTCACTCCCTGATTTCTGATATGGAGAGGAGGTCTTCTAATCCGCGTGCGCCGAACAGCCCTTTGAGCCTCTGCAGTAAAGCCCAAACCAAACTTGTCAGTCTTGTGTGTGAAATCAGGGAGCTGACTCCAATTTGCACACCCACCTTTTTCAATTACAGCCCTGGCATCCTTGAGGGAAGCCATCTTCATCGGAGGTTTGTCAGCAGCAACTTCAGTCAATGCCAAAGTCTGGGGAACTTATTCAAAGTTCTGACAAGGGGTTTAGATGAACTCTCCATCCATCTCCACATAGCGAAAGGAATTGAGATGACTCACCATGTACTCCTTCTGAACTTGTACTATGACGATTTCTCCCTTTACTGGATATTTCAACATCTGATAAGGCGTAGAAGTCACTTCCCCAGCTTTATGAATCCAAGGGCGACCCAGCAGGCAAGAATAGGATAGTCAGATATCCATCACATAGAAAGTAGATGCAAAAGTCTGAGAGCCAACTTTAACCGGGACGTCCACCTTCCCGTGCACCATCCTTTTTAACCTGTCGAAAGCCCTGACCACAATATTACTCGGCTTCAGAATCAAACCTTCACAATCCAGACGATCTAATGCTTTCTTTGGAAAAACATTCAAAGAGGAACCGGTATCCACCAATACATGGGCCACAGTAGTGCCCCTGCACTCGATCGAGACGTGCAGAGCATCATTGTGATTTCTTCCTTTAGCAGTCAGATTTGCGTCTGAGAAACCCAGCCCGTTGTCGGCAGTCAAACTAGCTACGCAGTCTTTGAATTGATCGGCAAAAGTTTCCTGCGGCATATGCGCAGTTTTGAGGAAAGAAATTAAAGCCTTTGCATGGGATTCCGAACATAATAACAAGGATAACATGGAGATTTTTGACGGGGTCTTCCCCAGCTGCTCGACTACGTTGTAGTCACTTTTTTTTGATAATCTTCATAATTTCCTCTATCTCCTGCTTAGAGGTTTCTACAATGATCTTCTTAGGTGCCTCCATCCGGGAAGGCTCACCTGTGATTTCTTTGCCCCGAGTTCTAGATGGCTCAACGACAAGGGTGATAATTGGAATATGCACTGGGATGGTAGATGATGTACTAGCAGATGGAATGACAACAGGTTTGTGAACAGTCGGAGGGGAAATCTCAGGAGAAAAGAGTCTTCCACTTCTGGTGACCTTGCTAGCCCCGACAATATTGCTGATATCAGCCTCAGGTTATTCAATCTTTAAGTCTTGCTTTACTCCATGGTAATACACATCGGCCCCATAGTGCCACGGGACAGCCTTATCTGAAGTGTATGGGATAGGACCAGAGATAGTAATTATTAATGGAGCAATTCTTGGAACGGATGTAATCCTCACAGGCTTTCTCGAGGAAGCCTTGGAAGGATCGGCGGAAATGGTTATGATGGCAACATCTTCAACTAGAATTAACAGAATCATACTCTTCTCGAACAGGATTTCTTTGTTATCCATCAAGTGCGGAACACCTGATTTCAATAAGTGGCAACCAGCAGGAAGAATTGAGCACAAGTGGAAACCTTCGCCACAGCCCGGAAATAAACTGGCCAACAAGAGATTCTTCTTCACTGTCATCAAAGGAGTAGAAACTTCTTCCACGGAGGTCACAAATACATCATCGTCCACAACATTTACTCCATGACCATGTTTGGGCATGGGAGCAGTCATGACGTTGGGCTTCTCCGGAGCGTCAAACTCAATTTCTTTGGCTTCGATCAAATATTTCACCTTATTCTTCAAGGCCCAACAATTGTTTGTATCATGAACTGGGCTATCAAAGTGATAGGCGCAGCGGGCGTTCGGGTTATATAGCGGAGATGTGGTGCTAGGATTCTTCGGGGCTTCCCTCAGAGTTACCAGGTTAGTCTTCAATAATTGTGGTAGAATTTGAGACAAGGTCATATTGAGCCGAGTGTACTGTCTCTGCGGTCTCTCCATTCTTTGCTGATTGTTGCATTGTGGGGCAACTGTGGGTCTTGATATTACTACCGCATTTACTGCTTGACAGTGTTCAGGTCTGCTTTGGCTCCTCGAGCCGTAGACTGCACTAGCTTCCTTCTTACCGGTGAAAGGCTTCTTTTCTGCACTTGATGAAGTACCTTTCTGTATCTTACCACTTCGGATACCAGCTTCTACTCTCTGCCCAGTCAAAATCAATTCAGTAAACCCAGATGACGAACTTCCGATCAAATGATTGAAAAATGGACCCGATAGCGTCCCCAGAAACATGTCAACCAACTCCCTATCAGACAAAAGGGGTTGGACCCTTCCGGAAAAATCTCTCCACTTTTGAGCATAGTCTTTAAAACCTTCACTTGCACCCATAGACATACCCTGAAGCTGAGTACGAGTGGGAGCAAGGTCGGTGTTATACTGATACTGCTTGTAAAAAGCAGCAACAAGGTCCTCCCAGTTTCGGACATTAGCTCCTTCCAATTGATAAAACCATTCAAGTCGAGTCCCTCACAGACTATCTTGAAAGAAATGCACCCACAAATTTCTATCAGCAGTGTAAGGTTGGATTTTTCTGACGTACGAGCAGAGATGGAGTTTCGGACAGGATTCTCCATCGTACTTGGCGAAAACCGGATCTTTGAACTTATGAGGGATCACCACCCCAGATGCCAGTCCCAGTTCTTCAAAATCCAAACCATGGATCTTTTAACACTCCATAGCACTTAGCCGATCTTTAAGTTATTTGTACCTATCCTCAGCAGGAGGATACTGTTCTTCATCATAATCTGTATCATTATCAAAAACTGCAGGACTGGGGCCCTTTTCTTCTCCTTCTTGGTTCTCTTCTTCCTTAGATGAAAGGGACAAATCAACTTGTTGTTTCAGCCTATCCCCAAACCTTTTACCCATACTCAGAAGAACGACTTTCTTCTTCTTCTTCTTCTTCTTCTTCTTCTTCTCCTTCTTTCTCTTTCTCTTTCAGGATGAGAGCTTTCAAGTCCTCTTGCCCTTTAGCCAAACTCAAAAACATCTCTTGAAATTGGGCATTTTGCACCTGAAGATCTTTGATAGCTTGATCAGAAGACATAACTACTGAAATAAACAGCGAAGAAGATGAGAAACCTGTGATGGTACCTGTAATGATGTGCATGATAATGGGATGTGTATGTAATGATTTCAAAGACTTTGGGAGATTTAAATTTGTAAAACAAAAATAAAACAAACTTTATTACATTAACTTTTAAAAATGTTTAACAATTCCTTTGAGGCGTTATAAAATAAATAAGCGGAAAACAAATCTAAACTAGAAAAAAGCAAAATCAGAAATCCCATGGACGCTTCCCCTTCGTGCTGACGTAGTCATTGATCATTCTTTCATTCTCAAGTTGCCTGGTGAGCTTCAAGATCTTCCTTTCTTGATCATGGTACTTCTTCCGATGGGTATCCCTCTCCTCTTTCAGCTGAATCCAGGATCTCTTCAATGCCCCAAGATCAGTGGGCATGTAGGGGTAAAGGACTGTATAAGGAATTCCCTCTTCATTGGTAGGCTCCGCAATCACTGGCAACACAGCTTCATAAGGCATCCCAAGCTTCTGGGCTCGAGCTCGGACCCACTGGAGATAAGGTTGCATAGGGAGAGAAGTCCTTGGTCCTAGCTCTTGAGGGTCATACCTGTTCACCATGCCCCAAGCTCGTATAAACCTCCGACGATGCTCATCAACATCTTCCTTGTAGTCAAATGTAATATCTGTAAGAAGTAGCTCATGAGGACCGTCTCTCTGAGTGCAACCAAACTGTCGTAAAGCTAGGCAGAGATTGTAGGTTATACCCCCTCTGATTCCAAGCAACGGGACATTAGGGTACCCCCTACATCGATTAATGACAACAATGCTTTCCATAGCCTTAGAACTCCAAAGAATGTCTGTATAGGCAAGGGACATTATCCTGTAAGACCATCCTAAACCTTCTTCATTCTTTAACACAGACTTGGGGAGGTGCGAAATAAACCACCTCGCCAGCAGCAGCATGCAACACATGAGGGTCCCTCTTCTTCGCACAGTAAGAGTGTAGAGGGCATGCAAGATATCACTCAGAAGAGTAGACACAGGATTGCGAGACAGGAAGATCTTAACCGCATTCACATCTATGAAGGAATCTGGATTCAGGAAAAGAACCAAACCGTAGGTAAGGAGAGCCAAGATGTCTTCAAAAGCCTGAAAGTCCAAGTTATCCCAGAATAGTTGAGCTTGATCCATCAAAAACTTGGCTAAGAAACCTTCAACCCCGCTTCGTGTTTCCCAATTAGATACTACATCAGCCAGTTTCAAATGTAGAGCCGAAGCAATGTCTTCTGGTCTAGGAGTCTCTTCCAAACCCGTGAAGGGAATTTGCTCAAGGATGGATATGCCCAGTAAGTGAGAAAACTCTTCCAAAGTGGGAACTAGCTGATAATCCGGGAAGGTGAAACAATGATGCACAGGATCAAAGAACTGGAAAAGCACACTCATCATCTGCTTATTAAACCTTGAGGTAACCAATCTAAGAAGCTGACCATGTCTTCTAATGAATGAATAAGTATCAGAAACTCTCGAGACTAACTGTTTGAGTTGAGCAGGTATTTGCACAAAGTTAACTCAGATGGTGTTTCTGTGCACGGAAGCCATAATCTGCAAAACAGAACAAAGATAAATCCCCTCGGTCTTTGAAATGGTTAGTATAATGAAGTATGCAAGCTATGTTATGATGCATGATGTCATGATAAAAACAACACAGATATAGCAGATAACAGACATGGTAAAGGCAAACAAGTCACACAAGAGCCCTTAAGTTTCAGGCTTGCATGGGGTCTAGGTATTATCCTCTTGAAGTTCAGTTGGTTTCAACCTGTCCTAATAATAGTAACTGGGTTCTAGAGGTTCTCAATATCACTGACCATCCTCCATCGGTCATGGTTTCAGCTCACACAATCTTTTCTTGCGGCCGGAACTATCTCGAGAGTATGGTCTCAATGAGTGTAGCATCGAGTATCAACCAGTTCCCAGATTTATACCGAGACCAACTATCTCACTACTTCCTATTGTCCAAGTTGGTCTATTAAGGGTTCTAAGGTCAGTTGATGCTTAACAACACATATAGCAGCCATGTATTCTCCTCGTTTCTCCACAAGGGATACCGGTACCAACCAATGTGCCACATCAACATAGCTACTGATTCAACCATATCGGTCTACGCCGTACAGTTCCCTCACAGTTTATTGATACTTACCTAAAAGGTGTCCCCCAGATCCGAGTTAGGATCTATAATAACTCCCAAACAAAACCCTTAAAAGTAAAGCAACCAAAACAAACAAGAGAAATAATTTATGATGAACTAGATCCTAAGGTATACCCCACTTAATAGCAGTCCCCAGCAGAGTCGCCAGTTCTGTGATATGGTGGCAGAACCAGACTGTTTTAGGAAAATGCTGGTTTGTGCTTTGCGTTTGTGTTTGCAAAATTTCGCGGTAAGCAAGAGTCGCCGCCGACTTTTATTTTATCCAACTGGAAAGGACAAAAGCACAGAAAAATTCCTTTTTCGAGATTTTAAGTATGGGGGGTAGATTATAGAAAGGGAAGGTATTAGCACCCTTTCTATCCGTAGTTTTCTACGGGCTCTTAGGTACTTGCTCATCATTTTAAAAATTGCTTCTGTGTTTGTGTGTTTTGAAAAAGTTTGTTTTACTTCGTTTTAACCCTTGCTTCTGTCTTCAAGAGTGTTACAAAGTGTTTTTGAAAACTTTGTTTGAAAAAGAGTTTAAGTGTGAAAACGTTTATTTTGAGCAAGTACCTACTAGCATCTACCTACTCGAGAAAAGAATGTTTATGTTCTTGTTTCCTTTAGATAGCGTTATCCCACTATTAAAGAGTAGGTAGCAACGTCGTTGGAGTTGTAAGGGTCAATTTGAAAGGGACGTATGATCACTAAAGTAATGTTAGGACGTCTTAGTAATAAACCTGATGTCTTAAGATCATATTTGAGGCAACATTTCCGAGGCAACCTTTCCAAGACAACATTTCCGAGGCAACATTTCTGAACAGGACATTTGATCTTTTTTTAGACAAGAGGGCAACCACTAAGATACCCTATACTTAATGATCGTTTACCGAAGGCAACCTGTGATACGGTTGCCAGAACCAGACTGTTTTGAAATGCTGGTTTGCGTTTTGCGTTTGTGTTTGCAAAATGTCGCGGTAAGCAAGAGTCGCCACCGACTTTTATTTTATCCAACAGGAAAGGAAAAAAGCACAGAAAAATTCCCTTTTTTGAGATTTTGAGTACGGGGGGTAGATTATAGAAAGGGAAGGTATTAGCACCCTTTCTATCCGTAGTTTTCTACGGGCTCTTAGGTACTTTCTCATCATTTTCAAAATTGCTTGTGTGTGTTTGATTTGAAAAAAGTTTTTGTTTTACTTCGATTTAACTCTTGCTTCTATCTTCAAGAGTGTTACGAAGTCGTTTTGAAAACTTTATTTGAAAAGAGTGTAAGTGTGAAAAAGTTTGTTTGTTTGAGCAAGTACTTAAGAACTAATCTACCTACTCGAAAAAGATAATGTTTCTATTCTTGTTTCCTTTAGACAGTGCTATCCCACTATTAGTGAGTAGGTAGCACCGTTGTTGGAGTTTTAAGGGTCAATTCGAAAGGGACGTACGATCACTAAAGCAATGTTAGGACGTTTTAGTAATAACCCTAATGTCTTAAGATCAATATTCGAGGCAACGTATTCGAGGCAACCTTTCCAAGGCAACTTTTCCGAACAGGACTTTGATCTTTGTTTAGACAAGAGAGAGACCACTAAAATACCCTATACTTAATGATCGTTTACCGAAGGCAACCGAAGTGGGAGTATATCCTAGGAGTGCGCATGTGCGAGTGATTCAATTTCAAGTTATTATCTTTGAACATTTAGGGTTTGCTAACCATTTTAAAGTTAATCATACATTCTTGTCATGTAACCCTAATATCATACATCTAACAGTTTAATGTTTTGCGGAAATTAAAGTGCGGAAAGTAAAGCTACGCTATTACAAGGCTTCGGGTATTAATTACATAGCCAAAAACAACCCGTCAAAACGATAAACGAAAAGGAGAAAAATCCTAATTAATCTATTACAACCTGTGAGCAATTACATTAATATGGTAAAAATAAATAAACGCGATGAATCGAAAACGAGAGAGAACTAGGGTTTTGACCCCGTCTAACCTAATCGAAAGAGAAATTATTTTTGTTGTTTTTAATTATTTTTTAAGAAAAAGAATTAGGTTTTTAAATTAAATAAAAATCTAATTAGTAATTAAATTAAATTAAAGATTATAATTTACATGGCCTATTTTTGTATTTTTGGTTATTTTTTAAGAAAAAAAAAAGAAATAGAATTTAAATTACACTAAAACCCTAATTTTCTAATTGTTTTAATTTATTTACAAAATAATTAAAGTTACCCTAAAATTAAACAAACTAATTAAATTAATTTTTGTATAAAAAATAGATTCTAAATCTAATTGGATGAAAATATTATTTTTTGTGATTTTATGTTTTTTTATGAAAAAGGAATTGATTTTTATGTGAATAAAAATAACTAAATGAATTAAATAAAAGAAATATAAAATAATAGAGAAAAGTGAATGGGCCTGAGAATCAGCAATTTGGGGGGTGTGAGTATCAACTTCTGGGCCCAAAACAATTAACCCACGTTTGACTTCCAAGATCCCAGGCTATGCGTTGACTAGGGTGTTGGTGGTCCTTCACATGATAGCCATCAGATCTGGCTTCCTGGACATCTGGTTGGTTGGATGATGATGGTCCATGGTGGACTTCAAATCTATACGCGCGCCTGATCATCTGAAAGAAAATAATATGAAATAATGGGGACCTGGGATTCAAACCCAGACCCCAAAGCCTTTTCCACCTGCATCATTACCAGCTGAGCTACATGCGCGCGTTGTACATAGAATAAACAATAATCATTATATTGAAAATAAACAAAATAAAAAGCATCACGCGCGAAATTTCAAATGGGGCAATCAGGGCTTACCATGCAGGTTGTCTTCTTCCCCACTCCGTTGGTAAAAGTCACTGACTTTTACCTACGGACAAATGACCGTCACTACAACCCTGGCTTGTTTCAAAATCTCCCATGGGCATGATAAATGGAGTCTAAGGCCATGGATTGATTCGTCTTGGCCTGCTGAGCACGATGGTGCCCTTCTTGAGGGCCAATTTTGCCTGCATAAAAAAGACCTACAACAAGACCAGAAAACCTAGCAATGGTAGATTCCAGTTTAGCCAATAAAAATGCAATTAATTGTTATAGATAGCTTGTAAATGCTTCAAGGAACAAGAATATGTGAATGATTCATGTTGTAGGTGCCAAAATCATGTGTTTCGATTTCAAGAAAAAGCCAAAGTCGTGAAACGCTTACATTGGGTTTTAGCGCAGAAAACTCCTTGTTCTTGATTGGTATAGGTTCCTTGAGTGCTCAGGAAGCGAAAGGGATACTTAGAAAGGTCTGAAAGTACCTGTAAATATGAAAATAGATCACCTCTTTCTTTGATTTTTTTCAAGTTTAGTTCTGCCTTCTCACGCCTCCAAAGCTTGTGTTTTAGGTCTGCAATTGTTCCCTATATACCAAGGATTGAATTAGGGTTGAAATTATGCTCTCAATCTTTAACCATTATGGCTTTTGATTTTGATTTGATTCACTTGAAAATATTTCCAAAAATAGGCCAAAACCAATCTTTTCATGCACACAAAGGCCTTGCACGATTTGATTCACTTGCTAGCTGGATATAGGACCTGAAACATGCACAAGATCTTGAGGTTTCAATGATTTGGATTTTTCATGATTTGTTTTGATTTAAATTGATTTAATTCAAATAAAAATCAAAATAAATAGAAAAAATAAGATAAATACAAATGGGAAGAGCTATGGCTCATGGACCATGCTACCAACTCAAAACAAATGCAAAAGATTAGGCCCATTTAGCAAAAATTGCAATTTGAGGCATAGTTGACTTTTGACAATTTTGCAAAAAAGGTCAACTTCACCCATGCATAACTTCCCCAAATTTGACTATTTGAAGGTGTTCTTGAACTTTTTAGAAAGCTTGAGATGTCTTATACACAAACCATTTGGTTTCATATCAATTGAGTCTTCCGTGTTCATGTATGAAGCTTTGACAAAAAAGATGTTTTTGTTGACTTTTCAAAATGACCTATAATGTCCAAATTCATAACTTCTTGTGAGTGCATATGTTGAACTTGGGAGATGAATATAAATTGTAGTTCATTGCATCCTATTCAAAATGAGCTTTGGATGGGTCATTTATCATAAAGTATGAGAAAGTTATGCTTTGTCAAAGTTGCGTTGACTTTTCCTGCAAAACCCTAATTTCTAACTTGTTTTTTGAGGAATTGTGAGAAATCCTTGATGAATCATGATCAAAACTTGATCAAATGATGAATGATACTTCAAAATGAGGATGTTGACCAAAAATCTTGAAGTTTGACTGTATGTAGGCCATAGTTGACTTTTGCCCTAGCACAGTCGATTTTCAAGCCTTTGAGCAATTGACTGGGCAAACTTCCTCTACAAGGCTTGAAACTTGACATGGATGATCTTGAGAACATATTAGGACAATGGTGGGCATTTGTGATCCCTTGGAATCAAGTATCTTGATGCAACATGAAACCCTAATTTGAGGTAGACTGCTTAGGAGAGAGCTTGTCTGGTCAACCCTTGGACTTCCTTAAGTAACTTGAGGATCTTTCTTGAATATTTTGAGAAATATGGGAGGGAAATTTTGGGGTACAACATCTGCCCCTGTTCAATCTTCTTAAATCTGAGGATGTAGATTGGCTTTTCTGCCTTTCGTGATCCGAGGGTGGAAGATGATTGAACACTAGAGTGCCCAGAAATTTGCACTCGCATGAAGTGGTACTTGTCTTGTGATGTCGGGAATGGGCTTACAGATGCCATTTGGAAATGAATGACAGGAGATGGGCTTAAAGATGCCATCTGAAGGAGTGTTGATTGTCTAAGAGATTCCTTAGCGAGAGTCAGTATACATGTTGTTGAGGAAGACTACACCGGGGAGTGTTGATCTCTGCTTGTGAGAAATAGAATTTTAGGAGCTTCGGTCGTCCATTATTCTATTGGGAAATCCTCTCTTGGTCGAAGAGGTGAAAATGAACTACTATCTGGTCGTAATCCAGGCTTCATAGTGATAAGACCGACTGCTATCTGGTCGTAATCCAGGCTTTACAGTGACTTACTGGGGGGATGAGATTAAACTTGTTATCCGGTTGTAATCTAGGCTTTGTAGTTTCTCGATTCTTATCTGGTCGTAATCCAGGCTTCAAAAGGAACTAAGTTGTTATCCGGTCGCATCCGGGCTTCAACTTGAATTTAGGGCACACTAATATCCGGTCGACTCCGGGCTTCTTAGTAACTGTCCAGGTAAACTGCTATTTGGTCGAAATCCAAGCTTCGTAGTGTCTTGTACTGTTATCTGGTCGTAATCCAGGATTCAGTCCTTTTATCGTTATCTGGTCGTAATCCAGGCTTCACGATGCTTTATACCATTATCTGGTCGAATCCATGCTTCATGGTGTTTTGTACTACTATCTGGTCGTAATCCAGGCTTCACAGTGTCCCTCACTGTTATCTGGTCGTAATCCAGCTTTCAGTGTTTTTTTACCGCTATCTGGTCGTAATCCAGGCTTCGCGATGTCTCATACCATTATCTGGTCGAATCCAGGCTTCATGGTGTTTGGAGAAATCAAGATACTATCCGTTCGAATCTGGGCTTCATAACTTGTGTTAAAGATGTACCACTATCTGGTCGTAATCCAGGCTTCGCGGTGTCTTTGGCTGCTATTTGGTCGTAATCCAGGCTTCACAGAAACTTATATTGTTATCTGGTCGTAATCCAGGCTTCACAATAACTTGTTGAGCTGTTATCCGGTCGTAATCCGGGCTTCATGGCTTGTGTTTATGACATACCACTATCTGGTCGAATCCAGGCTTCATGGCGTCTTGCACTGCTATCTGGTCGTAATCCAGGCTTCACAGTAACTTGTTGAGCTGTTATCCAGTCGTAATCCGGGCTTCACGGCTTACCGGAGATTAAACTATTATCCGGTCGAACTCGGGCTTCATAGCTTAAATATAAACCACTATCTGATCGAATCCAGGCTTCGCGGTGTTTGATATCGTTATCCGGTCGTTCTCCGGGCTTCACAATATGACATAGAGATCAAGATACTATCTGGTCAGATCCGGGCTTCATAGCTTGAACTTGGTGAGAATTTGATTGTATCTTTTCTGAAAGGTAAAGGTTATTCGTATGTGATGCATGACATATATGTGATGCATGACATGTATCACACAATGATGTTCTCAAAATAAATGAGATTGTGTTGTATGATGCATATGTGCATGTCATGATGCAATGTTTTCATGATATTCTCTAGCTGGGGAAAATAAATCCAGGATTGCTGCTGGAGAATAGAGTTGAATTCTTCGTTCTCGCTGGGAATAACGATTGAAGATGATTGTGAGAATAATCCTGCTGGAGAATAAACTGCCGAGAAAATGGCTTTGTGGGGAAGAGATACTCTGCTAGAGGACCTGTTGATTTGGAGAAATAACCTCGGTTGGGGATGAATTACTGTTCCTGGCGATAATGAAACCAGTCGGGGGTTGAGTTTCTCCTTGTGGAAGAAATAAACTCCACTGGGGATAATTTTCTAGTGTTTGTGATAGATAAACTCTGCTTGGGGAGAATCACTGTTTTTAGATACCTTTTACTCTGCGGGGAGTGAATGTACCTTTAGCCGTACTCTCCAGCTAGGTCTATCCCTATACCTGGTGGACAGAGCAACTGTAAGGTTCAGACGTTTCTTGTTTTCCCATGTTCCTGATATTACGAGGAATCGTCTTCTGTTTCGCATGTAAATATTTATGAGCAGCAATTATTGTCAAATGCATATATCAAAAATGAACCATTGGACGTTCTTGCAAAACAAAACAGAAAAAAAACAATTTGAAATTTCTTTGTGAAAATGGATTGTATTGATTTTGAAGTTGGCCTGTAAATAGGCGTTTTTGTACAAGAGGCTGACGTCCTAGTAAGAGAACACCGCTGAAAGATAGAATTTATACAATTTGTGTAAAACAAAGAAAAATATCTATGTGAACAATCCCACTGGGTTCCAACTCTGCTATTGCCTTTATGTCTTTCGAGCATCTCATCGCTTTGCTACTTGGTTGAAGGTAGATCAGATTGATTAGTATCGTCTTAGCTTGATAGTCGATACCGAAGTCTGGTTGCAAGATGATCCAATGAGACATAGTGTTACGCTTTAATCCCTAATTTTTGCCTGGACCGCCCTTTCGGGTTTTCAGTCCATCGGGATACCCTTTTTTGCCCAAGCCGCCTTTTCAGGTTTTCGACTTGCCGGGTGTACGGATTTTTTATTTTCATCCCTTATTTTTGCCCGAACCCTTTTGGTTCGCCGGGAAGCCCTTATTTTTGCCTAGGCCAGTCAACCTAGCGGGTCTTTGATCATGCGTAGTATTTTTTCACTATGTCTGCATTGACGGGGTGAGGAAGGTCGTCACCATCCATGGTAGTTAGAATCATAGCTCCTCTTGAGAAAATGTTCTTAACCATAAATGGCCCTTCGTACGTATGGGTCCATTTGCCCCTGGGATCACTTCGTGGTAGTATGATGCATTTGATCACCAGATCCCCAACTTGATACTCTTGTCGTCTGACTTTCTTGTTAAAATCCTTGATCATTCGCTTTTGATATGTCTGACCATGACAAATAGCAGTAAGTCTCCTTTCGTTGATTAAGTTCAGCTGATCAAGCCGGGTCTGGATCCAGTCGTCCTCGCTCAAACCTGCATCCTTCATAATCCTAAGAGAGGGTATCTGGACTCCAATGGGTAAGACTACCTCCATACCATACACCAAAGAGTAGGGTGTTGCCCCTGTTGAAGTTCGCGCTGAGGTCCGGTACCCATGAAGAGAAAACGGTAACATCTCGTGCCAATCTTTGTATGTCACCGTCATCTTCTGCACAATCTTCTTGATGTTCTTATTAGCCGCTTCAACAGCCCCATTCATCTTCGGCTGGTAAGGAGAAGAGTTGTGATGCTGTATCGTGAACTTCTTGCAGAGCTCGGTAATCATCGTATTGTTGAGATTTGTACCATTGTCCGTAATGATCCTCTCTGGTAAACCATATCGACAGATTAAATTATGCCGAATAAACCGCGCCACGACGTTCTTGGTTACTGTAGCAAAGCAAGCTTCCTCAACCCATTTTGTAAAGTAATCAATAGCTACCAGGATGAAACGATGCCCGTTGGACGCAGTAGGTCTGATCTCGCCAATCATATCAATGCCCCACATTGCAAATGGCCAAGGAGCTGTCAAGAAGTTCAGAGGAACTGGAGGTATGTGCACCTTATCAACATAGACTTGGCACTTGTGACAGGTTCGAGAATGTTGATAACAGTCGACTTCCATGGTGGACCAATAATATCCTTCCCGTAGGATCTTCTTTGTCATGGTATGTCCACTGGAATGAGTTCCGAAAGCGCCTTCATGTAACTCTGCCATAATCCTTTCTGCCTCATTCTTATCCACACATCGCAATAAGGTTGAGTCATGGTTACGCTTGTAAAGGATACCATTATTGATGAAGAACTTCATCGTGAATCTTCTCAGAAACTTCTTGTCATTAACAGATGCACCCTCGGGGTACTCCTGAGCCTCAAGATACTTCTTTACCTCGTGAAACCAGGGTTTATCTGCTACCTCTTCAGTCTCAATGTCACAGCAATGTATGGGTTCATATAACCTTTCAATGGTAATTTGGGGAGCTTCATTGTCCCACCTGACCTTGAAAATAGAAGACTTGGTAGCTAGCGCGTCCGCTAACTGATTCTCCTCCCTAGGGAAATGTTCAAAGGTAATTTCCTCAAAATGCGGAAGTAGTGTTAATACATACTCTTTGTAAGGAATAAGGTTTGGGTGCTTCGTATCCCACTCGCCTTTGATCTGACTGATCACTAGAGCGGAATCTCCGAATACACTCAAGAACTTAATCCTTAGGTCAATAGCTGCTCGAAGGCCCATGATGCACGCTTCATACTCCGCCATGTTGTTGGTGCAATTAAAACATAATCGGGCGGTGAATGAAACCTTCAAGAGATATGATCACGGCGCTAATGCCATTACCCAACGCGTTTTAAGCTCTGTCAAAATACATAGACCATCGGGATCCTTCCTCAGGTCCTTCATCCGGTCCAGGTTCTTCACAGTCAGTTACCAACATGATGTTCTCATCCGGAAACTCGAAATTCATAGATTGGTAATCATCCACGTCCTGATGCGCCAAATGATCTGCCAACGCACTCCCCTTGATTGCTTTTTGGGTTGTGTATTGGATATCATACTCAGTTAAGATCATTTGCCATCTTGTTATTCTTCCGGATAAGGCAGGCTTTTCGAAGATATACTTGATTGGATCCATCTTCGATATCAATAGAGTAGTGTGAGTCAGCATATACTGTCTCAACCGGCGAGCAGCCCATGCCAAAGCGCATCAAGTTTTCTCAAGTAGTGAGTATCGGGTCTCACAGTCGGTAAACCTTTTGCTAATTTAGTAAATAGCATGCTCTTTTCGGCCAGGCTCGTCATGCTGCCCCAGTACACACCCCATCGAATTTTCGAGTACTGTCAAGTATAAGATCAAGGGTCTTCCCTCAACTGGAGGCATCAAAATAGGGGGCTCTTGGAGATATTCTTTGATCCTTTTGAAATCGGCCTGACATTCATCATTCCATCTTACCACTTGATCTTTTTTCAACAGCTTGAAGATTGGTTCACAAGTAGCAGTCAGGTGCGAAATGAATCAGGCAATGTAGTTCAGACGTCCCAAAAAGCCTCTGACTTCTTTTTCCGTTCGGGGAGCTGGAATTTCTTGTATAGCCTTCACCTTTGCAGGATCCACTTGAATACCCTTATCACTAACGACGAAACCCAGCAGCTTACCAGACCTCACCCCAAAGGTGCACTTGTTCGGGTTTAACCTCAGCTTATACATCTTCAACCTGTCAAATAGTTTCTGGAGATGGTTAAGATGTTCTTCTTCCATTTAGGATCTTGCAATCATGTATTCAACGTATACCTCAATCTCATGGTGAATCATGTCGTGGAACAAAGCGACCATAGCGCGCTGATCGTTGCCCCAACATTCTTCAATCCGAACGGCATGACCTTGTAGCAAAAGGTGCCCCACTATGTAACGAAAGTTGTCTTCTCCCTGTCTTCGGGAGCCATCTTAATCTGATTGTAACTAGAAAAACCATCCATAAAGGAGAAGATCTTATGTTGCGCGGTGTTGTCGACCAGAACGTCAATGTGAGGGAGCGGGAAATCATCCTTGGGGCTTGCCCTGTTCAGATCCCTATAGTCCACACACATCCGTACCTTACCATCTTTCTTCGGCACTGGAACAACGTTGGCAACCCACTGCAGGTAAGAAGTAACTACTAGAAAACCGGCATCAAACTGTTTCATGACCTCAACTTTGATTTTCTCAGACATCTTTGGGCGCATACGGCGAACTTTCTGCTTCACCGGAGGGCAGTCTTCTTTGGTTGGTAAGCGGTGAACCACAATATCGGTGTCCAACCCAGGAATATCCTCATAAGACCAAGCAAAAATCTCGACATAGTCACGCAACATTTGAATCAACCATTGCTTGACACTATGCTCCAGATTTGCACCTATCTTGACCTCTTTCTTGTCTTCCTCTGTACCCAGATTCACTGATTCCACTGGCTCTTCATGGGGTTGTATGGCCCTCTCTTCCTGTAGTAACAGTCTAGAAAGTTCCCCAGGAACTTCACAATTATCCTCACCTTCGTCCTCAGCTTGGTTGATCGGACTTTCGAAGTCATAATTGGCAGTAGCAGAGTCGTTATCAATGGGATCCAGAGTGGACGTAGATCTGCATTATGATATGTGAGTGTGTGTAAGACAATAGCTGTTTTGATAAAGTGCAAGATAGAAAAGAAAAACAAGGAGCGCAAAATTTGTAATGCAAGAAAACATCCAATGCTTTATTGATGATATATGAAAATGACAAATAATAAGCCCTCACAAACGAAGCCAAGGTGCCTCGGGCAAGGCACCGGGCCATAAAGTTTCAAATTGTCTGTTACAAATTTCAAAACAACAGTCGATTACTGTGTAATAAAAGAAACGGGCACGAAGTTCTTCGCCGTCCAATTGTCCAATCCACCGTTGGTAGTCGGGTAAATCCAGCTTTCGAACTCTGACTCTTCTTCGTCGTCTTCAATTGCATTCACTCCTGGATTACTGATGCGTAGATGAGGTCTTCCAATCCGTGCGCGCCAAACAGCCCTTTGAGCCTATGCAGTAAAGCCCAAACCACACTTGTCAGTTTTGTGTGCGAAGTTAGGGAGTTGACCCCAATTTTCACACCCACCTTTTTCAATAACAGCCCTGGCATCCTTGAGGGAAGCCATCTTTATTAGAGGTTCTTCAACAGTAACTTCAGTCGACGCTAGAGTCTGAGGGACCTCTTCAAAGTTCTGACACGGGGTTTCAATGAACTCCCCATCCATCTCCACATACCGAAAAGAGTTAAGATGGCTCACCATGTACTCCTTTTCTCCTTGCACCGTAACAATCTTCCCCTTTACTGGATATTTTAACATCTGATGGATCGTAGAAGTTACTGCCCCAGCCTTATGAATCCACAGGCGACCCAGCAAACAAGAATAAGATGGTCGAATGTCCATCACATAGAACGTAGATGCAAAAGTCTGAGATCTAACTTTAACAGGGACATCCACCTCCCCGTGCACCATCCTTTTGGACCCGTTAAAGGCCCTAACCACAATATTACTCGGCTTCAGAACCAATCCTTCACAGTCCATCCGATCTAATGCTTTCTTGGGTAAAACATTTAATGAGGACCCAGTATCCACCAATACGTGGGCCAGAGTAGTGCCCTTGCACTCGATCGAAACATGCAGAGCGTCATTGTGATTCCTTCCTTTGGTAGTCAGATCTGCGTTGGAGAAACCCAATCCGTTTTCAGCGGTCAAACTAGCCACACAGTCTTTGAATTGATCAGTAGATGTTTCCTGCGGCACATGCGCAGTTTTAAGAAAAGCAATTAAAGCCTTTGCATGGGCTTCCAAGCACAACAATAAAGATAACATGGAGATCTTTGACGGGGTCTGCCACAGCTGCTCGACTACGTTGTAGTCGCTCTTCTTGATAATCTTTAGAATTTCCTCTATCTCCTTCCTAGAGGTTTCTACAACAATCTTCTTAGGTGCCTCCGTCCGGCCAGGCTCACCTGTAACTTCTTTTCCCCGAGTGTCAGATGGCTCAGCGACAGGGGTGATAATTGGAATATGAACTGGGATAGTAGTTGATGTACTGGCAGATGGAATAGCAACAGGCTTTTGAACAGTCGGAAGGGAAATCTCAGGAGAGAAGAGTCTTCCGCTTTGGATGACCTTTCTAGCCTCGACAATATTGCTGATCTCAGTATCAGCCTCTTCAACCTTCAAGTCTTGTTTGATCCCATGATAATACACATCGGCCCCATAGTTCCACGGGACAGCCTTATCCGAAGTGTATGGGATAGGACCAGGAATAGTAATGATTAATGGAGCAACTCTTGGAACAGATGTAATCCTAACATGCTTTCTCGAGCAAGCCTTGGAAGGATTGGCGGAAATGGTTATGATGGAAACATCTTCAATAGGAATCAACGGAATCAAAGTTTTCTCGAACAAGATTTCTTTGTTATCCATCAGGCATTGAACACCTGACTTCAATAAATGGCAACCAGCAGGCAGGATTGAACATAGGTTGAAACCTTCACCACAGCCCGGAAATAAACCGGTCGATAATAGATTCTTCTTCACTGTCATCAAAGGAGTAGCAATATCTTCTACGAAGGTTACAAATGAATCATCGTCCATAGAATTTACTCCATGCTTGGGCATAGGAGCATTCATGACATTAGGCTTTTCCGGCGCGTCAAACTCAATTTCTTTAGCTTTAATCAAATCTTGCACCTTATTCCTCAAGGCCCAGCAGTTATTGGTATCATTCCCTGGGCTATCGGAGTGATAGGTGAAACAACCGAATGAAAATCATCAAACAATGAAGTCGCCATCGAACGTCTTTTATCCCACATGTAGGGAAAGGTAAACATCGAGAAAACCTGAGAAGGGAGAAGTCACGGTCTTGCGACCGAGAGATCGGGTAAGGGAGTATGTTACGCGAGGGGAAGGTATTAGCACCCCACACGCCCGTAGTACTCTATGGTATCCACTCTTGTTATCTATCTTATGGGTGTATTTAATCTATACTTACTATTTATTAATGCTAAGGGAGAATTCATGCAAAAGAAAGGGGAAAAAGAATGTAGGGAAAATAAAATTGTGCTCGCTTGGGCCCTACCCCAATGCCTACGTATCCGTTTTGAGGAATCAGAGCTACCGTAGTTCGACTCATATGTTTTTTTGTTTGTTTACGTTTTTTACGGACGAAGTTAATTCCGCCTTCTGCTGCAGCTCGACCTTTGGAGACTTATGCGTTGGCACAGAAGTAAATTAATCGTGTCCTTACCTGAAAAGGTTTTTCTTAGAAAGAGGTGCTCCAGCGCATAAAATGGTTTGAATTTGTTTTGTATTTTCGTTGCAGATAATGACTGGTCGACCTCAAGAGAGAGATATTAGCCACTTTTCTACTTAGCTATGAAAGGAGTCTTTGAGAATTTAACCACACCTAGGCTTGAGATGAAGAACAATAAGATCGAGAAGAGACCCGCTTATCATTTCCCGTACTAAGCAAAAGCATGATTCTCATCAATAGTTTTAAAGTGTTTTGAATTTTGAAAAGAAAAAGAAGTTTTTTGTTTTAAACGCGTATGCGAAAGGAGAGAAAAGTCAAATGGGGACTAACCTACTTCTAAACCTAATGTTATCGTGCGTTAGTAGCCCTATGTCAAGGATGAATGAAAGGGAAACATCTACCTAATGTTAGCATACACATGGATTGCGATAAAGTACGGAAACGAAGAATAAAATAGAGTTGTGACGATACCGAATGGAGGAGGTCCGTTGCCTCTTCGAAACTGCGCAAGCGATAAGAAAATCCTACCAAAGTTTCCTTGAACGAGTGGTTGAAGAATTATCCCCGAGCATTCCACATTGCAAGAATTACATCGATGCTATCACAAAAACATTGACTAAAAATGGCAAATAAAAATGATTACCAAATATGAAAAATAAAATAGTAAAAAAAATCTAATTGAAATTCTAAAAAGAAATTCCAAAGAATTCTAAAATATTCTATTGTTTTGTATCATCCCACCACCAATTAATCAACAATTAATAGGAGAAAAAATTTTAAACCGAATAATTAAATGAGAGGTGAAATCAGGGGGTGCAGGCTGATTCAAGGAGTGTTGGAAGGTAAGGGCGCTAGGCCCAACAGGTTGAGCCCATGACCAGTTTTTTTTGTTTGAAAATTTGTTCCAAAAAGATAGTAAAACGGGCCTAGCAAAGAGAGTATTCGGCCCATTCATTAGCAGACGATAACATATTTTTTTCATTGTTTTGCTAGAAAGAAATAATAATTAAAAAGAACAAAAGAAATAGGAAATTGGAAAGAGGCGTGAATTTAGGGTTGAAGACCGTAACGATTGAACTTCCACGAGAAAAGAAATTATCTTCTCCTTCAGCTTTGCTCCGCCGCCGCCGATAACACTTCCGCCTCACTCGATCGATTCCGTCCATCTGTCAGCCGCGAATTCTCTCCGAATCTTCCTCCACCGTTTGCTTCTTCTTCTTTCTCCGTCGCGGCTTTAACCGGCCACTACAATCACCGTCTCCGTTCCTCTCTTCTCAGTCGGAGTCGCTCCGACGATGATTTGAATGCAAGAGTGAAGCCAGAAATCCAGAGATGTGAATTCAGGTGCGCGTTTCGTTTCTGAATCGCTTTGTTTTATGTATTTCTCTTCTTCTTCTACTTTGTTTCTATATTTCTGCGCTTCTGAATTTGCACTTCTGCGAACCGCTATTGTGATGCAGGTGACTAGAGCGTGCGTTGTTGTGATTACAGCGGTGTGATGAAAATTGAAGGAAGGCCAAGGTTAATGAAGCAGTTGCAGAAGAATCCGTTTGAAGTTGCAGTGATGCGCGATAGAATAAGGATAATGAAGATTGAATTTGTTGTAGAAGAATAAAGATTGCAGAATTGTCTAAGAGGAACGACCGAACGTTTGTGGAGAGAGTTGAGATCTTTTTGGTGAATAATAATCGTAAGCGAATCTATGAATATGTGAATTTTCTGTTATATGTTGTGGAATCTGTTATAGATTTTCTGTAGAGTTTTTTTTTGGGAAAATTGGTTAGGGGTTGGTTATATGGTTAGGATAGGTTAGAAGTTAGTTAGGCTGTTAGTTTTGTTAGGTGGTTAGGAGGTGAATTCTGTTATGATTGGTTATGGAGGGATCTTTATGTTTTGTTAGCAGTTAGGGAAATAGTTTTGACAGTTAAGGGTTGTTAGAAAATGGTAGTTAGAATTTGTTATGTGCAGGTTTTTTTAGAGAATGGTTAGGGAAAATTCTGTTTTGGCTATTGCAGTTTGTTTGTTATTCTGTTAACAGTTACAGCAGGACTGTTTTGGAATTGATAATAACTGTTTCTCTTTATTGTGTAAATGTTCAGGATTGCTTTGGATTGAAACAAAAGGCATAGATCATGGAAAATTACAATACGCCGGTTTGGTCATGAAGAAGGTAATGAAGATGGAAGCAACAAGGTTGCATTTCAAACACGACAAGGCCACACAAAAAGCGATGATGAGAATCAATATATGCACCTTTAAGTGTATTTCTCGTTTTTTGTAGTATATTTTTGGATATTGTGAATGGTGTTGGGTATTTGTAATGTATGATTCAATGTAATATAAAATATGAATTCTTTTGCTTTGTAAAGAAGCTTGCCTCCACTTTCATGATGAATATTCTAAAGAAATGGCTTTGAACCCTTTTTTAATATTTGATGGAAATTTGAATGAAACTTGAATGTTCTTGAATGCAATATTAATTTAGAAATTCCAAATCTTCAATCTCCTATCCAAAATCAAGTTCTCTTCAAATAGAACTAAGAGCTCCCAATGCTTCTCTTTATTCGCGACTTGAAAGAAACATATGATATCGAACCTTTTTTTATGGATGACTTACGAGATAAACCCAAAGCTGACATAAAGAAAGATTTTTTTGAAATCCAAAATCTTGATCATGGATGAACATGGTGTGCCTTCTTCTTCGAAGTGACTTGAATTCCAAGGAATCCATGTGGATGGACTTTCCAAACTCAATACACTTTGCCTCTTAAAATATTGGTCCAATTTAACAAATTCGAATCCACTTGAACTCATGACCCCAAATAATCACTTGAACGAATACTTTCACCATAATGAAAACAAGAAATGAGAGAACCAATAATGCCTTAATCTTAGTGAATTCGTAACATCATCCTAGCATTACGTCTTTACTTGATGATCGACAAAATTAGTGCTTTGAATCCCTAACTCTTTGGCATTGGATACTCAATGAGGAGAAAGATAGCCTAAGTGTTTACCGTGGGAATTGGTAAACAACCGCTGATCTTCCAAAAGGTTACTTATTTGGTGACTCGCAGGATCGATCAGATTGATCCTAAGACATGGTTGATTTTGGGGTTTTGACTAAGTTTGATAATGGTTAAATGACAAGAAAATAAAGAAGCTTTATGTAAATTGCATGAAGAAGAAAAACTTGATAGAATAAAGGAAGGCTTGAAATGAAGGCTTCGACTGGAAAAGTAAATGAAGAGCAATAAAGTTCTGGAAAATAAATGACTTTGATTAATTAAAGTGGTGTTTCACACATACATTCTCAACAATTCTTTCGCTCACACTGGGTACTTGAATCTATATGAGTGACTTGTATATAATTGTGAACACACGCGAAAAACTGCGTGAACTACTAATATTTATACTAAACACATCTCAAGTAACCGTCGGGCAGTTACGCTGCTTCGAGATGGCTCTACTTGGCACGCCCACAGCCTTCGACGCTCTTGATCTTGACACGTTGCACTTGGTAACCGCTGGGAACCGTTTTCCCTCCAAACATTTGAATCTCAAACTGTCCCACTCTGAGCGTCGAACACCTTCGTCGAGAATCACCTTCGACATCGAAGGCAACAAGATTCTTCCTCGGAAGAAATTCTCTAAGTACCTCGCCATCTACTGATGGGCATTTCGACAAAAATCAGCTGGTCGAAACCATCCCTCATGATTAATGGTTTATATTAATAAAAACAAAAGTGTCGAATTTAGGAGCCAACAAATTGCCCCCCAAGAATGCCTTATTTCGACGCTGAAAAGAAAAAGGCGTTCTTTGAGATTTCATTCGACACCTGTCCTTCAAACTTAGCCACAAATTAACCTGTACGCTTTTTGTCTTCTACCAACCACTGACAATCCCAAGAAAAAGCCATCATTCCATCCGTACCTAAGACGTCACCTCAGTACGACGTTTAGCGTGCCCAATGTCTTTTCACAAATTGTCATTATGACAATTTCCCCAAAAACGAGGGCGCACGCTGCACCTTTTCATTTCTGCAGAACGGCTATGTCAGCGAGGGGACGCCATGTGTCCCATTATCTTCTGCAACATTAAATGGCCTCGAATTTTGTGATTTCCCAACCACTATAAATAGCGCTAGGTACCCATTGTGGGACTTTTTCACGCTATCTGCATTCAAAACCTCATTGTTGAACACAAAATCTCTGCAAACTTGCAAACATTTTGTTCTTCACTCACCTTCAACCTTAACTCACAAATGGCTTCAGGTTCCTCTAACGCTCCTAGTTCTAACATCCCTTCCAGAAATGCTAAACCCAAGATCTTCTCAACTGTTCCAACAGTTACCCCTACAGGCCAGCGAAGGGTTCCTGAACCCTTGGAAACTGCTGATCGTGAAGCTTATTCACACCAACTAATGATTTTGGTTGGATACTCCAACCAAATCTTCGCCATGTCTGGCCCGTTATCCCCATGCATTGATGAATCCACGAAGATCAAGAACTTCTTTCCAGTGCTTGAGGCGCTCAAACCTGTTGGGTGCTCTAAAAAAGCTGCAGATGACAACGAAGATCCCGCTAAGGAGAAGATAGATCTTCGCTTCTTCAATAGGGGTGTTAGGGCTTTTAGGTCTAGCCCTAGCCTCACTCCTGACTACAGCGCTTGGCTAGAGAAGATGGAAAAAAGCCAGACTTCGATCTGGAAGAACCTGGGGATATACGACCTAGTTATGCTGTCGAAGACGGGTCTTAACTACTCCCCTGAGATGCTGATAGCCTCTTTGCTTTTATGGGATTACACTCATTTCACTTTCCACCTTCCTTGTGGAATGCTAACACCCACGCTTTTCGACGTGGCTGCCATCACCAGCCTTCGACCCACTGGGGATTATTTCGATCCAGAGGAAATGTCGGAGGATCAGATTGGATTCTCAGCTACGAAACCCACCTATACCACCTATATCAACCATTACCATGATAGGTCGACAGCCACTGTGACAGATGTAGAGCATATTGCATTTCTAGCCCTTTGGCTGTCACGCTTTGTGTTCTGTACAAAGTCTTTACAGGTGACAAAGAAGATGGTCACCCTCGCCACCCAGCTTCACCATGGCCAAAATATTTGTTTGGCAGAATTAATCTTGGCGAATCTGTATGAGTCGATCAGCAGCGGAGCGACTCTGTTGAAGGTCATCGAGAATAGAGCCAGTCTGTTGCTTGCGGGACCCTTTTGGCTACTTCAACTGTGGCTCAATGCCACTTTTGAGTCTTTCTTACCTCAGAAAAATCAAATAAATGAGCAAGCCCCTGAGATAGCAAATAGGCGTATCAAAGGCACCAGATTAGCTCTACTGACCCCGACTGAAGATGGGCTGGAGCTTCAACAGACTTTTGCAAACTTCGTCTTGATGTTTGCAAAAAGAAAAGAATTCACTTCGACCATGGCTCCCTTCGCTTGACGAAAGGTTGGTCCAGAATGGTTCACCAGGCCCCATCCCAAGTCGTCAGGTGACCCTCATGTCGAAGAACACACAATAATGTGGGAAGCATTTCTCACACCTAGAATAATTCCCCTGCGCTTCAAGAGCTCCAAGACTCACCTGAGCTTGATCGCTTACCAACCAAACTTGGTCTCTCGACAGTTTGGTATTATTCAATCACTTCCTTCTCCTATTTTTCCTAAGGAGAAGTCCATGTTATATTTTTGCAATGACTATACTGAAGATGCTGCCACCAAGCATATTGGCAGGTATGCTGGTCGAACAGTACTTTCGCTGTTCGACTATCAACTTAACTTCCTCTGTTCACCATCCTTCGAAGACTGGTGGAAGAGTTACTATGCTGAAGAGTTCTTCGACGAGAACGATTTTGTGGACGAACTTCAGAAGTCTTTCGTTCTAGTCCTTGACAAAATAAAGAAATGTAAGTTCACCCTTCAAACTATTTTGTCTTTCCATTTCGACTGGTAACTTGTTAATTATAACTTGTCTTCTTTCATTTGTTCGAAAGCCTGCAGCAAAGAAAGCCGCATAAGGCCAACAGGGAGGAGGTCCCTTGACAAAACCTCCAGCACCGGCGAAAACTACAACAAGTCATCAGGGGGAAGGTCCTTCGATAAAATCTTCAGCACCGGTAACCAAACTTTTATTATTTCCTTTTGGTTTTAACATTTTCGATGTAGCATTCTAAATCGAACTCCAATTGGTTTTCAGGCACCTTCACCCAAGAAACGACCTACACTGACGGTCGAATCTGGGAGTGACGAAGAGGATGAATCTCCCCCCGCTCCTCTTAAACGGAGAAAACTGAAGAAAGATGCTCCTTCTCCTGAGACTCGACCCACGATCAGAATAAAGGTTGCAGGGAGAAGACCCAGGCCACCTCCAGTGATTATCAAAGAGCCAACGGAGGAGGAGCTAAATGTTTTGCTCAATAAACCCGTCGAAAGTGATAATTCCAGCCCTGGGGCTGAAGTTCCTCTACAGGTAGTTTCTCTGACCATTTTTTAACTCAGGTGTCGATACTCACGTTCGATTGTGTCTCTTTCTAAACTAGAAGATTCTTCCTCTTCTATTTTAGGAGACCACTGAAAGTTCAGCACCAAAGACTTCTGAAACACTAGACTCTGCTGAACACAGTAGGCCACAAGAGAAGGAGTTGGCGAACGATGAAGCCAATGCCGAAACAGAAGAACAACAACCAAAAGAGATTCAAGTGGTCGATCTGTCAGAGGAACAACATGACGAAGGGGATCACGCTGATGCTGGCACTGCTGAACTTCAGGTCGAAGAGAGTCATGTCGATGCAAACGCTACTCAACAACTTCAACCCCAAGACAACGCTGCTGTAAGGGTTACTACCTCGACAAAGCATAAGTCTAAAGAAGACTTAGCACTCTTGAAGCAAACTGATCCCATTGGCTATCTGAATGCCATTATCGAGAGTAGGGGAAGTTCATATGACCTTAGTCAGGATGCTTCCACTCAATCGGGGAAGTCCACTTCGACTTCTCCGCTCGATGAGGCTTTGATGAAGGTCAAGGCTCAGTTCTTCAAGAAAGATTTGATGAAGGCTTTGGAGGGGGACCCTACTACACCGTCGTGTTTGGGAGCTGTTTTGAATGCAGTCGACTTGCTTGCTGTGACTCCAGAGGTTTCGAGCTTTATCATGGAGTTATACTCCATTGTTGATCAAGTCTCAGCAGACTATCGACGTCAGAGGGGCTTCAACAGCCAGCTCGAAGTGTTACATGGCAAAAGTTCTTCTGCCTGGACTGTAGTAGCTGAGACGACTTCTCGAATTGCAGAGTTGTCGAAGCAAAAAGCATCCAAGCAAGAAGAAATTGACGCCATAGATCGAGACAATGCCTCCATAAAGGCGCAAATCGAAGAGCTGGAGGCCAAGATGAATGCCAATACTAAGCGCAAGGAGGAGCTTCTCTCGACTGTTTCAGACACAGAGAGCTAAGCTGAAGTCACACGAGGCCTAGAGTTTGCTGAGAAAGCCCAAGCCTTCGATGACCAAATTGCCAAGCTTGCCCAGGCGAATGCCTTGTGCAACAAAAGACTGGAGTTGCAGCAGGCCAAGTACCTTCGACTCAGAGATTCTATCCCCTTCTGAATTACTCAGCTATTTATTAACCATATATTGTAATATGTATTTGACAATGTAGCCATTTTGGCTAATTCTTATAAAATTTTCCATTTTGGCTATTTATGGTTAATTTAGTCATTACTTGCTATTTATTTTGATCTCTTGGAGCATGGGTTTATACTTTTTCAAATATTTTCCGTTTACTCTCAAGAGTCTTTCATCTTCACCTAACTCTTCGACTTCATAAGCTCCACCAGAAAAAGTTTGGATAATTCTGAATGGTCCTTCCCATTTGGGTGACCATTTTCCCATGCTTCGATCCCTTCGATCCATGGGAAGAATCACCTTCCAAACTAATTCTCCAGGCGAGAATGCCTTAGGTTTCACTTTTTTATTGTAAGAGTCTTCTACTCTTTTCTTCTGAACCCTTAGTAGGTCGAGAGCGCGTAGTCTTTCTTCGTCTAAATCTACTAGCTCGTCTAACATCATATCCCAATAAACTTCAGAGGGGATATCATGATGCCTCTGAATCCTTGCAGATTGAAGACAAATTTCCGCTGGCAACACTGCGTCATGACCAAAAGTTAGCCGATACGGTGTTGTACCTATGGCTTCTTTTGGGGACGTTCGACAGGCCCACAAGATCTGGTCTAACGTCTTATGCCAATTTTTTGGCTTCTTCCCAACATGCTTTTTTATCAAGCCAATCACTATTTTATTCGCTGCTTCGACTTGACCATTTGCCTGTGCATAATAAGGCGTTGATGTTAGGAGTCTAAAGCCTGTTTCTTGAGCGAATTCCTGCATCTTTCGACCGGTGAAAACTGATCCTTGATCAGTGGTTATAGTTTCAGGGATTCCAAATCTAAAGATAATGTTCTTTTGAATAAATTCAATGACATTTTCTTGGTCTACATTGACTAAAGGAATAGCTTCGATCCACTTAGTAAAATAATCAATGCCTACCAATATATACTTCTGGCTCTTTGATGATGCAGGTCGAATCTCTCCAATAAGGTCCAACGCCCATCCTCTAAAGGGCCAAGGTTTCACTATTGAGTGAAGTTCGCTTGCTGGTACATGCTGGATGCCTGTATGGACTTGACATTCTTGGCAACCCTTGGCGAACTCGACACAATCTTTCAAGATGGTGGGCCAGTATAGTCCTTGTCGAAACAACAACCATTTCATCTTATGGCCTACTTGGTGAGCCCCACATGCTCCAGCGTGCGTAGTCGAAAGGGTTATGTATGCTTCAGTTTCACTTAAGCACTTTAGCAATACCCCTTCAGGCGTCTTTTTAAATAACTCATTACCCATGAGTACGTAACTCAACGCCCTATATTTTATTTTTCGTTCTGTCGAAGCTGCTGGATTTTGTAGATAATCCACAATGGGTTTCCTCCAATCTTGCTCTGACAAATTGTCTATGAACGAAATTTCGAAGTTGCTTTGATCAGCATACCCTAGTCTTGTCGATTTCAAATCTGTTGGTGATAGACAAGTTTCTTTTATCTTTTCTCGAACTTCGATTGCTCTTTGTAATCTCGTTTTTGAAATTTTGTACCCAGATGCAATTTGTGCCAAATCGTTGGCTATTTGATTTTCCAATCTGGGTATGTGTCGAATGTTGACCATTTCGAATTTTTTCAGTAAACGATTTTCTATCACAAAGTACATAATAAGATTTTCTCTTATGCACTTATATTCTTTTGTGACTTGCTTAATGACTAACTCTGAGTCTCCCATTATTTCGACTCGAGTTGCCCCCAATTCCAACAATATCTCAAGGCCAGTAATTAGAGCTTCATACTCAGCCTCATTGTTCGAACAAGTACCTGATATCTTGTACTTGAATGTTGTTGGAATTTTTTCTAGAGAAATAATCAAGACTCCTACTCCTGTTCCATCTTTATGGCTGGAACCATCGAAGTAGAATTTCCAAGGCTCTATCTCCACATAATTAATACTCTCAACTTGAATTGAGTGGTCGACTATAAAGTCTGCCACCACTTGTCCTTTCACTGCCTTAAGAGGCATAAAGGTCAAGGAGTATTCAGTTAATGCTAGTGACCACTTGCCAATTCGACTGTGCAGGATGGGTTTCGACAACATGTACTTGAAAACCTCAAAATGAGACGAAACATACACATCAACTGGTTTTATATATTGTTTGAGCTTTGTACAAGAGAAATATAGACATAGACATAATTTTTCAACTTCGCTATATCTAGTTTCTGCATCGTTCAAAACTCTACTAAGATAGTAAATGGGTCTTTCGACTCCATTTTCATCTTCTTGGGCTAACATGCTTCCCAAAGTTTTGTCAGATGCAGCTATGTACAATCTCATACTCCTTTTGCTGCAAGGAGGCACCAAAATAGGTGGCTTTGTGAGATACCCTTTGATTTTGTCGAAGGCTTCTTGTTGCTCTTGCCCCCATTCGAATCTTTCTTTATTCAATCGAAGTAAGGGTGAAAAGGCTTGAGCTTTCCCACTTAGGTTAGATATGAATCTCCTTAATAAATTTATCTTGCCTAGCAGAGATTGCAGTTCCTTTTTGTTCGCTGGCGCTTTCGCTTCCAGAATTGCCTTCGTCTTGTTCTGGTTGATTTCGATTCCTTTCTTGTGAACGACGAAGCCCAAGAAATCTACAGCTTTTACACAGAATGCACACTTCAAAGGGTTCATTTTCAGACCATGTTCTCTCATCCTTTCGAATGATTGTCGAAGGTGGTCTATATGGTTCTTCCTGGAAACAGATTTTACAACAATGTCATCAATATATACTTGCATAAAAGTGTTAATAAAATCATGGAAGATAGAATTCATTGCTCGCTAATATGTTGCCCCAGCATTCTTCAGGCCAAAAGGCATCACTACCCATTCGTAAGTGCCTAAAGCCCCAGGGCATCGAAAAGCTGTTTTCGACACATCCTCTTCAGCAATGAATATTTGATTATATCCTGAATAACCATCGAGCATACTCAAGTACTCATAGCCAGCGGCATAATCGACTAGCATTTCCGCCACAGGCATAGGATATTCATCTTTGGGTGTAGCAGCATTCAAATCTCTGAAATCTATGCACACCCTCAATGTACCATTTTTCTTAATCACTGGCACAATGTTTACGATCCATTCGACATACCTCGTAGCGCGTATGAATTTGCACTTCAGCAGTCTTTCGACTTCCGTTTTGATCTTCGACAGTATCTCTGGAGCGAAGCGTCTTGGATTTTGCTTGACTGGCTTCTTCCCAGGTTTGATTGGCAACTGAAGTTCCACCAATCCTCTGTCGAGACCAGGCATCTCGTCGTAATCCCATGCAAAACAGTCCTTGAACTCCTTTAACAAATGGATTACTTCCAACTTGAGTTCTGGGTCTATTTTTGCGCTAATGTAAGTTGGCTTTTTCTCTAACCCTTCGCCCAAGTTGATTTCTTCTAAAGGATCCTGCGCTAACATTTTGATGTTGTTCGCTAAGGGGTCCTTTTCGAATCCCAAAGGCTCATCGTCGTAGATAGCGTCGAGCCTTTGTTCCTGCATTCCTTCTGGCATGATATCAGGAGGTTCTGGATCGAAATCCTCTCCAGGACCTGCAGAAGGTAACTCTTGATCACTGGCCTGTGTGGCCATATATTTTACTTCGGCTTCGAGAGCCGTTATCAACCTTGTTTCGGCTACGTAAGCCGAAATTCGCTGCAATGATTGTGACTCAGTCATTGTCACTGAATTCACTTCCCCAACCAGTTGGTTGGATATCAGTTAGCCCACTAAAGTCAATGTGGGACAAGTCTTCTCTGTCCCATTGAAAACCATGCTCAGGGTGCAGGTATAAGGAACAAAAAGTATTTGGCACTGGCACCAAGTCGAAGTCAGGTGTTGGGCATGGCCCAATGTGAGCCAAGTTCTTGTCGAAGTCTGCCAGCCCTATGTGATTTACTTCGCCCAGGTAATAGCTTTGATCCGCTTCTATGTTTTCGACCATTCCATTAGGACGCCATAGTAGCAAGCTCTGGTGCATTGATGATGCTACAGCTCCAACACCATGTATCCATTCACGGCCCAACAAAAGATTATAGTTAGGTTTGGCCGATATGACCATAAACATAGTTGGTCGAAGGATAGATCCCACCTTGATATCCAGTTGGATCACACCCATAGTGGTCCCTATGCCGCCTTCATAATTCGACAGGACCATGTTGTGAGGCTTGATGTTCTCATTGCTTTTGCCTATTTTTCTCAGCATAAAGTGAGGGATGATGTTGATGGTTTCCCCACAATCTACCAAGATTTTATTTACTGTGGTTTCTTCGAGTTTAGCCCTTATAAATAAAGGCTTAAGGTGATTTTTCATCGCCTCTGTAGGAGGTTCGAAGAACCCATTCTACTCTTCAGTAGCGCCATTATCCATGACGAAGTAGCACACTGGCCTATGCTTGGCCATTTCTTGTTCAACTTCCCAATCGCTTGTTTCGACCTCCACCTGGCGATTGAACTCTCTTGGCAAAACTGAGACTATGTTCACCATGATATCTAAGGTGTCATCAGACTCAGAGCCATCTTCGTTATCAACTTCACCCTGGTTAGGCCAGACTAGCCTATTGGTTACTGGTTGTCTTTCCAGAGGCTTCCTCTGCTTTCTCTGAGGAACATTTGAACTTGATTCTGCCTTTGGTTCATTAGCAGCTTCCCTCTCAGCTTTTCGTCGCCTCTGGTATCTCCTCTATTGAGATCGAGACATGGGATTCTTCCCTTTGTAGTTGCTTGACACCTGGGTCACTTTAGGAGTAGCAACCTGAGGTTCTTTCTTATGTGTAAAAGATGAACCTCTTGGAACTTCGAAGGAGTGCCATCTTTCCTCGCTTGGCCTCTTTCGACCAGATGTTTTGTACCAAGTATCAACTGGCACATTAGTTGGAGGCCTGAAAGTCAGTGGCCTCTTTTCTTGATTTGAACCCTTTTGGGAGGTTCTTTTGGGGTCATGTCGAGTATCAACACTTTCCCTTTTTCTGTTTGCTGCTCTTACACCTTGAATATGTTCAGCAGCTTTTTTGTCGAAGATCGAACTGCATTGAGGACACAGCATCACTTCTGACTTCTTTTTCTGGCATCTTTGCAGGAAATCTGCCAGATTTTCATTTTCCCGAGGGAAAGCAGTTTTGTTGGCTTGTTCTTGCCTAATGGCCTCCTCTGATGCTTTTGGTTCAGAGACTTCGACCATGTTGACATTCATGGTGTCTTTGGTGGCAAGAGTCAACTGCTTCATCTGAATCTCCAAGTCCTCTGTCTGGCCTTGAACTGCAGCCAAGTAAGAACTGGGTTTTGTTCCAGATTTTTGGGCTCCAACTGTCTCCAGCTTTGGGCTTTCGACCGCCTTTTGGACCGCTTCAATTGTCTTTCTGGATAGATTCCCAGAAAAACTGCCAAAGATTGGCATGTTGACATGGTCCTTTGTGACTTCGACCATTGTGATTCCTGGCCTCTTCGACTGGCTTCTGGATGCCTCGATCACGTTCACCTCTGAAGGTTCAGCATAATGGGCTTCAGCCTGCAAAGGGTTGGAGTCCACAGTCATGGGGGTCTTGTCAGCAAACTTCAACCTCCCTTCTTCGATAGCGTCTTGCACAAGATTCCTGAAAAGAAAACATTGAGACGTTTTATGGCCCAGAAAATTATGATATTTACAAAAGCCTCTTTTCTTTCTTTGATCAAGAGGAGGCACTTTTACCCCTGGGGGTACTATCATTTGGCCATCTTTTACAAGTAAGTCAAAGATTTCATCACATTTTGTAATATCAAAACTATAAGTCTTTTTGGGGAACCTATCGTTGGTCCTTTCTGGACCAGTGGGATTTTTTCCACTTGAGGGGACTAACAGTTTACAAGAGTATGGTGGCCCTTGTTTCAGTTCCGCTAAATCGACCTCTCTTTCTTCGACGGTTATGGTTTCGTAGAAGGTTTCTGGATCTTCATCATCCATTTCGACATACGCTATCCTCTCTCTCTTTTATGAGTTTTTGTCGCCTTGGCTTTTTCAGCCTTAAGGCGTTCTACCTGTCGAACTCTATCGGCCAATTGGGCTATGTCTCTCAGGTATCGAGTGTCTAATTTCTTCCTAATGGAATAATCTAAACCGCCTGCGGCTATTTCGACTAACTCATGTTCTGGCACTTGTGTAAAGCATCTTGCTTTGAGCAACCTAAACCTATTTAGATATTCGTCTATAGGTTCAGTGAAACGTCTCTTTACACTGGCCAATTCTTTCAGGCTTATCTTGGTTTGTCCCATGTAGAATTGCTCATGGAACAATCTCTCCAACTGGGTCCAATGATGGATCTAATTGGGGGGGAGAGTTGTGAACCAAGTAAACGCGTTCTTTGTTAAAGAACTTGGGAAGTACTTAATCCTCAGGTTTTCGTTGTTTGAAATATCTCCTGCTTCGATCAAGTATCTCGCCACATGTTCGACAGTAGATTTTGTCGTGTCCCCTGAGAATTTAGTGAACTTAGGGACTTTACATCTAGGAGGTAAATCTATTTGTAACACATATTCTGACAGTGGGGATGTGAAGTTGGGCCTACGAAAGCCCATGTTCATCCCATTCTGCGTCATGATTCTTTCGATCATGGCTGCCAGATTATTTTCCAAACCCATGTTTTGGTATTGGATATGCTGAACTACTTTGTCAGCATTTTGGTTTCTGTTAACTAACCTTACCTCTGGGGCTATGACCCTAGGTTCTTCGACAGGCTGCTCCAATCGTGCCCTAAGGTTTTCTTCGACAGGCTGCTGGACTTGGTTAATAGTGGTTTCTTCCTCTAAGAGTATACCTTGATTTCCCTTTATTTGCGCCCTTTGGGGCTGTCGAATAGGTTGGGGTACCCTAAAGAAATCAGCCAGACGCGTCATTTGCGCTGTCATTTACTGATTCGACTGGGTGGTGTTTTGTATTAGAGGATTCAGCACCGTACTTAAAGTTTGTGCCAACATTTGAACCATATCATGGTTGCTTTCGTCCATTTGTTGCCTCAAGACTGCTGTCGAGGCATTTGTAAGGCCATGCGCTACTTGGGACGTTCCTCCTAAGAGTTGGGTCCTACTTCTGTTCGCCATACCAACTCCAGAACCTTGGAGTGGCGAAGAGGCACTCACTAAAGGGTCTGAAAAAGTGGACGCAGTGTTCGTCAGGCTAGTCAATTCAGACGTTGGCATGCCATAGAGTGGTTCTCGATTTGGCCCGCCTGTCATAAATCCTGGGGGAACATAAGGCCTGGTGCCTAGATTTCCCCTTGGTGGGGGAGTTCCCAAAGGCAGTCTAGGGCCAGTGAACGGAGGTAATGGCCCCGTTGTTGTGACCGTTACTGCTGGTGTTGAACCAGCGGTTATCGCTTCACTTACGGTTGGGATAACCGTTGTTCCCACATTCGTTTGTGGGATTTTGTTATTGTTTGGCGGATTCGCCATCGCTTCTCTTCTTCTGGCAGTATTGGTATTGCTAGTGTATATTCTACCACTTCTCAATAACATGCAATACTTCTCGAAAAAGATGATATTCTGTATAAAAAGGTTAAACTTCAAAATCAACACAAGGTCCCATCAGGTGTACCAATTTGTTTACCGTGGGAATTGGTAAACAACCGCTGATCTTCCAAAAGGTTACTTATTTGGTGACTCGCAGGATCGATCAGATTGATCCTAAGACATGGTTGATTTTGGGGTTTTGACTAAGTTTGATAATGGTTAAATGACAAGAAAATAAAGAAGCTTTATGTAAATTGCATGAAGAAGAAAAATTTGATAGAATAAAGGAAGGCTTGAAATGAAGGCTTCGACTGGAAAAGTAAATGAAGAGCAATAAAGTTCTGGAAAATAAATAACTTTGATTAATTAAAGTGGTGTTTCACACATACATTCTCAACAATTCTTTCACTCACACTGGGTACTTGAATCTATATGAGTGACTTGTATATAATTGTGAACACACGCGAAAAACTGCGTGAACTACTAATATTTATACTAAACACATCTCAAGTAACCGTCGGGCAGTTACGCTGCTTCGAGATGGCTCCACTTGGCACGCCCACAGCCTTCGACGCTCTTGATCTTGACACGTTGCACTTGGTAACCGCTGGGAACCGTTTTCCCTCCAAACATTTGAATCTCAAATTGTCCCACTCTGAGCGTCGAACACCTTTGTCAAGAAGCACCTTCGACGTCGAAGGCAACAAGATTCTTCCTCGGAGGAAATTCTCTAAGTACCTCGCCATCTTCTGATGGGCATTTCGACAAAAATCAGCTGGTCGAAACCATCCCTCATGATTAATGGTTTATATTAATAAAAACAAAAGTGTCGAATTTAGGAGCCAACACTAAGCCAAAATCCCGGTTCAAAATAACCTCAACTACAACCTTGAAGAGACATCAAATACCATAAGTAAAAACCCTAACGTACTTTGTTCTGGATGAATTCTTGATGGAGGATAACCTTGTAGCTTGATGAAGAAAAGATCCACAATATCCATGAACACAAAACCCTAATTTTGCAACTTCACTGCCTTCAAAAATAACCAGAAGAGTCAGGCTCTATTTGAACATATACACCTTAGCCAGTTGATAAAACCCTAACCCTGAAGGTTCTCGACCCCTTGCGAAGTTATGTTGTTAGTGAATGTATGCAATGTTAAATGACCTAATGGAGATATGTACATGAGAAAAGTGCGACAATGCGTAAACCAGATAAAAGTAGGAGGGTAGGACAAATTTGGGGTATTACAGCTGCCCCTATTTAATCGTCTTAAACCTGAAAGTACGATTGGCGCGTGCCTTTCGGAAGTTCAAGGTTGAAGATGATTAAATATCAATGCCAAAAATTTGTCCTGGGAGGAAGAGTAAGTGTCTTCTTTATTTATTTTTGTATCCGTTGGGAAAAGAAATTTGTTTTTTCAATGAAGAGACATAGATTGGACTTGTAACGTGGCTTGATGCCAATACAAGACAAATGGCTGGTATGAAAAGACAGCGGACGAGGTCTACGGGCGACCTACGATCCTAAGGTGAAACAATGAGTAATTTGACAGAGAACCTAGCCTAAGGGAGATCTCAGGTTCGACGGTGATTTGAGGGAAGAACCTAGCCAAGAGGCGATCTCAGGTTCTAAGAAGGTGATCTAAGGAGGAACCTAGCCAAGAGGCGATCTAAGGTTCGACGGTGATTTGAGGGAAGAACCTAGCCAAGAGGTGATCTCAGGTTCTAAGATGGATACATGGGTAGACATGATGATTGTTTTAGATAAACGACACGGACGAGCATCAAGAAAGGTTAAACACGGACGAGTGTTTGAATCAATACGGACGAGTATTGAAAGAAGATACGGACGAGTATCAAAGGTTAAACACGGACAAGTGTTTGAATCAATACGACGAGTATTGAAAGAAGATACAGACGAGTATCAAAAGTTAAACATGGACGAGTGTTTGAATCAATACGGACGAGTATTGAAAGAAGATACGGACGAGTATCAAAGGTTAAACATGGACGAGTGTTTGATTCAATACGGACGAGTATTGAAAGAAGATACAGGCGAGTATCAAAAGTTTAAACACGGACGAGTGTTTGAATCAATACGGACGAGTATTGAAAGAAGATATGGACGAGTATCAAAGGTTAAACACGGACGAGTATTTGAATCAATACGGACGAGTATTGAAAGAAGATATAGGCGAGTATCAAAAGGTTAAACACGGACGAGTGTTTGAATCAACACGGACGAGTATTGAAAGAAGATACGGACGAGTATCAAAGGTTAAACACGGACGAGTGTTTGAATCAATACGGACGAGTATTGAAAGAAGATACGGACGAGTATCAAAAGGTTAAACACGGACGAGTGTTTGAATCAATACGGACGGGTATTGAAAGAAGATACGGACGAGTATCAAAAGTTTAAACACGGACCAGTGTTTGAATCAATACGGACGAGTATTGAAAGGAGATACGGACGAGTATCAAAAGGTTAAACACGGATGAGTGTTTGATTCAATACGTACGAGTATCGAAATAAGATACAGGCGAGTATCAAAAGTTTGAACACGGACGAGTGTTTGAATCAATACGGACGAGTATTAAAAGAAGATACAGGCGAGTATCAAAAGTTTAAACACGGACGAGTGTTTGAATAACTGACCCGGGTGGGTGTTCAGGAAACTTGACACATACGAGTGTTTAGGAATGGACACGGACAAGTGTTTAGGGAACCGACTACCAGACAAGAACTGAGTTTAAAACGGCAAAGTGTATTGATTTTGTTTGGCATTAAAATGGTGAAGGTCATTGACTGGGGACTTTGGGCATGATACCCTCCTGTAGGGACGTACTGTTGTCCCTGAATGATTCAGATATTTCATGTAAGGTACCTGATCTGGCTTATGCTTTGTATGCATGTTTGAATTTCTTTTGACGCAAAGATCCACTCTGATGGATCAGCTGTGCTCTTTTGAGGATGCAATGTTATGTAATGATAACTATATGCAATGTGAAGAAATAAACTTCATGGGGATAAGAGAAGGCTTGCTGGGAACCATTGCTCATCACTGGGGATGTCAACATATATCGACGTTGGAAGCCTGCAGTACCAAAGATCGCTGGGGATACTGATAAAAATTTGCATTGGGGAGCTCTTGAAGACCAAAGATTGTTGTTGACTCTGCTGAGGATTGAATTGCTAACGAAGCGAGTTTTTAAGTACACTGCTGGGTTCTGAATCGTACCGTTGGGAAGAGATAATCTGACCAAACCTCCATACATCCTGAACTGTTGAGGGGGTGATAGAAGTGAATATGCCGAAGAATGGATATTGAACACCATGTGGATCCCTTTGAATACATGTCCCAAGTTTACGCACACAGGGGAATTATCTCTTGAATCACTTGGGGATAAGAGATGGGCATGGACACTTACGAGTGCCCCAGTTTAGCTCTGCGAATGCCCCGGTTGAGCTCCATTGGGGATGTTCTTGGTTAACTCCATTGAGGATGCATTCTAGATTTTATGAATTCACTTGGGGAATTAGACCCGAAGTTGTCTTGTAGTAGATGGAGGCAGTTTCATGTGCTGGCTGGGTCAGGGTGACTATTATGATGCTTCCAGCTTGATTCGTCTTGTGCAACATAATTGACTTGAGAAACTTTGCAAGTGCAGATGAGGAATGCCCCTGTCCGGAGGATCTCCGAGAAGATCTATCTTGAATAGGATACCAGAATATTCGTGCCACAATATGATATGAGGTGGCCCGCCCCAATGTCTTGAGCCACGAAATAAACTACTCTTGATTACAACTTTCATGGAGATATTTGTCGAATCTCGACGTAACTGCCCCAGGTTGAATGAATTCTGAATAGATTTCTCAATGTGATAGCCCCTGATTGATGGCAACTTGAAGAGATTTATCGACGTGATAGACTCTAATTGACAGCTTTGAGGGAATGCCCCAGATTTGGATGAACTTGGAGAGATCGACTCTCGACTTGATTGCCCCAGATTGGCTGGCTCTGCTAACTTCATCCCTGAGTTGTACTCAAATTGTGAAGTACCAAGATGATTTCTTTTGACAGAATCACCATTCAACATGCTACTAGATAAGTCATTTCTCTTGTGGCAGTTGACTCTTGCTTCAACAGGGTATTCAAGCCTCTCTTCTCTGACAAGATTGAGCTCTTTACCGAATGTTCATTGTGTAGACTTACTTGATGTCAATCAGTCGTTTTGTATGCAGAAGAATGTTTATTATGAGAATGATAATTCTAATGCAACACATATGTAAGTGTTGAAGTTTGAAAAAACTTTGAATGAAATGACGTCACAACTCTGTTGTGAACGAGTCACTAGCTAGAGAGAAACATTTGAAAATTCTTTTTTACGAAAGATAATGCAAGCATATGATGCCAAAACAGATATTGGAACGTACCTCATAGGAGTCAGTTAAACGCTATCTTGTTGTAGCACGCTTTCAAATTGACTCATGCTTCAGTTAGCACTTTTATGGGTTGTAACGTGGCCTGGTTCACGGTTTTAGAAAAAAGGATTTAAGGCTCAAAATTATTTGGTGCCCACCCATTCTCCATGATGCTCTCCATTCCTATGTTCAGTTGACCTGATATAAGCATTCATCTCTCTAGAAGAGTTTGCGATGGTTGAGGAACCATTGTGGTTTCTTGGACACGACATCCACTTACTTCTTTATCTTTGGTGTCTGATCAGACGACTTTGTTCTTTGATGAGGATTTTCGTTGGTAATCCTTTTCTCGCCTTTTAGGATTTTCAATTTCTTTCTTGCTTTCCCTAATTTTTGCCTGGACAAATTCTTTTGATTTCGATTTGAAAGTCCAACGGGATGCCCTAATTTTTTGCCTAAGCGACTTGTTTTCAAGTTTTGACTTAGCGGGGATTTTTGTTTCTTTCTTATTCGTATTTTTTCATTTTGAACAATTTGTTGATCTTCGCGTTGTTTTTGATTTTTCGGAAGTGATCGTGACTGTCTGAGTCTTTGATAGACAAGGGATAGTCATTGTTGTATTGTCATCTGTCGACCTCCTGATGTGCGAGAGATATCCATTGGGATATTGTTAATTGATGCACGTTGCTGATAGATGAGGGTTGACCACTGTGGTTTTGACTTTCCTCAACCTTTGCTAGATAACCATTATTGTATCCTTGGATGCACACTCTTGATGAGTTCTGAATGCTTGATCAGATTCGCTGAACACTACCCGACCCAAGGTTAAAATGAGGGTTTTTTCTGAATAGAAAAGAAACTCCTACTTCGAAGGCTCAGAGGGGTTGACGAGGGTCTATCTCCCTTATATCTCCGGTGTTTAGGAATTGAAACAAGGCTTGTACATCGTTAGCAGGGTCTTACTCAAAAGCGTACCAACCAGAGATTTTGCGTTTTCAGATTGTTGTCATCCTCCTTTGAATCTTTACCTAAGCATAAGACTAGGAAATTTGGCATCAATATGCAAGTAAAACATTTAAAGAGTGATAACGAATGGATGAGTAAAAATGGAAGGAACACTTCAAGACAAGCATACTTATTGCATTGAGATTTTCGTTCAAAAATAGACAAGTTTCTATATACAAGAAATGTTTAAACAAACAAGTAAGAATGCAAATGAAAATGCAGTAAAGAAACCAATGATTGCCATTGTTGAGGAGACTTGACTCCATATGGACTTGCTGATTCTGACGACTTTCTGTAGTCTTGATGCTCGAGTGGGCGAGAGAATTCCCTTTCAGATTTGATGTGAGCATGATAGTCTCTGAATCGATCCAGTCTTGGACTTGGTCTATGGATGACATACCATCTTCAATCGATTGGACAGGTGCCCCAGTATAATATGCATCACCAAGCATATCATGTATTAAAGAAATAATAGACATCATCATCAGAGTTTCCATGACCTGGCTTATCTGAGTATTTAATCCATTATCTTCCTGCTTGAAGAAGTTTATGACTACGAGCCAAATCTTGCATGTATATCACTCAGATTTATTCCATAACTGATCTCTGGTGACAGTAAGAAGCAAGTTAAACCTTTGAAGAAAGCCCCAGGTCTGAATAAGAATCCCTAATCTTCGGGTACCTGCTATGAATGCATGAAATGCATGGGGTGCATGAATGAATACCGTGTCATGTTCTGTCATTTCCAAGGAATTTGTGTGCTTTGATTTTGATTTTGCGCAAGTAAGGGATGGAAGAGTTTAGCACAAGACTTGCAAATGTGATTCCTTGGAAATAATAGAACATGTATGTTACGCATGTGGTTAGCCATGTTATGTATGCAAAGGCATGAGATCAAAGAGGATCAAGGTTCCATCATTTCTGAATATGACTGTTGTACTGCTCTGAATCATGTGAGTGTTATCAGAGCAAAGGTCTGACATAGCTTCTGCACATATAAGAACCAAGTACCATGTGGATCCCCCATTGTACAGGGTCGAGGCTTCTGGTACATCGGATACTGTTGAGAATTTTCTGAATATGTTGGGAATACCAAGATTGAAGGCTTGAATGAACCTCCAGGTAAACAAGTCAGGAACTCAGAAAATAAATCTGAGAGCCATACGGTCACCAACAGGATATAGCATCTGCATAAAGTCATAACAGAAATCCAGAATATAACAATTAGAACCAATAGCCACTGTCTGAGCATAGTCACCATTTGAACACGAGTAACCATCTGAACATAGTCACCAGTTATACCTGTAATAATGATTCCCTCCCAACTCACGAGTGAAAACTAGGTCAGGGTAAGACAATGGTAACTCGAAAATCATGGGTCCACCTGAAAGTGCTATGGGCTTACCCACAGACGTGGGTGCCGATAGTAATTCATTTGAACCTCATCCGAGCGTGGTATATGACACGACTGCACTAATCGGACCACGTCTTATAGCCGTCATGCCCCCACTCTATTCCTAGGTGTCCTAGTGCACTCTGGCCTGGGTACTGGGCCTTTTACCTCAATAGTGACATCCCAACCCAAACAAGAAGCAAATCCTGTACAGCAGTAGTATATGGAAAACAGTAAAATGCAATGCATACATATGCTCAAGAATAAGTGAATAAACTGAAAGCATAAAGATAAACACCCAAATGAAAGAAAGCAAGAGCTAAGAGCGACTCTGGGATAGACCAGCATTTGGTCGACCTATTCCCCAGTGAAGTCGCCAGCTGAAACAACTGGCTGAAAATCATCAAACAATGAAGTCGCCATCGAACGTCTTTTATCCCACATGTAGGGAAAGGTAAACATCGAGAAAACCTTAGAAGGGAGAAGTCACGGTCTTGCGACCGAGAGATCGGGTAAGGGAATCTGTTACGCGAGGGGAAGGTATTAGCACCCCTACACGCCCGTAGTACTCTACGGTATCCACTCTTGTTATCTATCTTATGGGTGTATTTAATCTATACTTACTGTTTATTACTGCTAAGGGAGAATGCATGAAAAAGAAAGGGGAAAAAGAATGTAGGAAAAATAAAATTGTGCTCGCTTGGGCCCTACCCCAATGCCTGCGTATCCATTTTGAGGAATCAGAGCTACCGTAGTTCGGCTCATATGTTTTTTTGTTTGTTTACGTTTTTTACGGACGAAGTTAATTCCGCCTTCTGCCGCAGCTCGACCTTTGGAGACTTATGCGTTGGCACAGAAGTAAATTAATCGTGTCCTTACCTGAAAAGGTTTTTCTTAGAAAGAGGTGCTCGAGCGCACAAAATGGTTTGAATTTGTTTTGTATTTTCGTTGCAGATAATGACTAGTCGACCTCAAGAGAGAGATATTAGCCACTTTTCTACTTAGCTATGAAAGGAGTCTTTGAGAATTTAACCACACCTAGGCTTGAGATGAAGAACAATAAGATCGAGAAGAGACCCGCTTATCATTTCCCGTACTAAGCAAAAGCATGATTCTCATCAATATTTTTAAAGTGTTTTGAATTTTGAAAAGAAAAAGAAGTTTTTTGTTTTAAACGCGTATGCGAAAGGAGAGAAAAGTCAAATGGGGACTAACCTACTTCTAAACCTAATGTTATCGTGCGTTAGTAGCCCTATGTCAAGGATGAATGAAAGGGAAACGTCTACCTAATGTTAGCATACACATGGATTGCGATAAAGTACGGAAACGAAGAATAAAATAGAGTTGTGACGATACCGAACGGAGGAGGTTCCTTGCCTCTTCGAAACTGCGCAAGCAATAAGAAAATCCTACCAAAGTTTCCTTGAACGAGTGGTTGAAGAATTATCCCCGAGCATTACACATTGCAAGAATTACATCGATGCTATCACAAAAACATTGACTAAAAATGGAAAATAAAAATGATTACCAAATATGAAAAATAAAATAGTTAAAAAAATCTAATTGAAAATCTAAAAAGAAATTCCAAAGAATTCTAAAATATTCTATTGTTTTGTATCATCCCACCACCAATTAATCAACAATTAATAGGAGAAAAAATTTTAAACCGAATAATTAAATGAGAAGTGAAATCAGGGGGTGCAGGCTGATTCAAGGAGTGTTGGAAGGTAAGGGCGCTAGGCCCAACTGGTTGAGCCCATGACCAGTTTTTTTTGTTTGCAAATTTGTTCCAAAAAGATAGTAAAACGGGCCTAGCAAAGAGAGTATTCGGCCCATTCATTAGCAGACCATAACATATTTTTTCATTGTTTTTCTAGAAAGAAATAATAATTAAAAAGAACAAAAGAAATAAGAAATTGGAAAGAGGCGTGAATTTAGGGTTGAAGACCGTAACGATTGAACTTCCACGAGAAAAGAAATTCTCTTCTCCTTCAGCTTTGCTCCACCGCCGCCAATAACACTTCCGCCTCACTCGATCGATTCCGTCCATCTGTCAGCCGCGACTTCTCTCCGAATCTTCCTCCACCGTTTGCTTCTTCTTCTTTCTCCGTCGCGGCTTTAACCGGCCACTACAATCACCGTCTCCGTTCCTCTCTTCTCAGTCAGAGTCGCTCCGACGATGATTTGAATGCAAGAGTGAAGCCAGAAATCTAGAGATGTGAATTCAGGTGCGCGTTTAGTTTCTGAATCGCTTTGTTTCGTGTATTTCTCTTCTTCTTTTACTTTGTTTCTATATTTCTGCGCTTCTGAATTTACACTTCCGTGAACCGCTATTGTGATGCAGGTGACTGATGCGTGCGTTGTTGTGATTACAGTGGTGTGATGAAAATTGAAGGAAGGCCAAGGTTATTGAAGCAGTTGCATAAGAAGCCGTTTGAAGTTGCAGTGATGCGCGAGAGAATAAGGATGATGAAGATTGAATTTGTTGTAGAAGAATAAAGATTGCATAATTTTCTAAGAGGAGCGACCGAACGTTTGTGGAGAGAGTTGAGATCTTTTTGGTGAATAATAATCGTAAGCGAATCTATGAATCTGTGAATTTTCTGTTATATGTTGTGGAATCTGTTATATATTTTCTGTAGAGTGTTTTTTGGGAAAATTGGTTAGGGGTTGGTTATATGGTTAGGATAGGTTAGAAGTTAGTTAGGCTGTTAGTTCTGTTAGGTGGTTAGGAGGTGAATTCTGTTATGATTGGTTATGGAGGGATCTTTCTGTTTTGTTAGCAGTTAGGGAAATGGTTTTGACAGTTAAGGGTTGTTAGAAAAGGGTAGATGTAATTTTTTATGTGTAGGTTTTTTTAGAGAATGGTTAGGGAAAATTCTGTTTTGGCTATTGCAGTTTGTTTGTTATTCTGTTAACAGTTACAGCAGGACTGTTTTGGAATTGATAATAACTGTTTCTCTTTGTTGTGTAAATGTTCATGATTGCTTTGGATTGAAACAAAAGGCATAGATCATGGCAAATTACAATACACCGGTTTGGTCATGAAGAAGGTAATGAAGATGGAAGCAACAAGGTTGCATTTCAAACACGACAAGGCCACACAAAAAGCGATGATGAGAATCAATATATGCACCTTTAAGTGTATTTCTCGTTTTTTGGTGTATATTTTTGGATATTGTAAATGGTGTTGGGTATTTGTAATGTATTATTCAATGTAATATAAAATATGGATTCTTTTGCTTTGTAAAGAAGCTTGCCTCCACTTTCATGATGAATATTCTAAAGAAATGGCTTTGAACCCTTTTTTAATATTTGATGGAAATTTGAATGAAACTTGAATGTTCTTGAATGAAATATTAATTTAGCAATTCCAAATCTTCAATCTCCTATCCAAAATCAAGTTCTCTTCAAATAGAACTAATAGCTCCCAATGCTTCTCTTTATTCGCGACTTGAAAGAAACATATGATATCGAACCTTTTTTATGGATGACTTACGAGATAAACCCAAAGCTGACATAAAGAAAGATTTTTTTTGAAATCCAAAATCTTGATCATGGATGAACATGGTGTGCCTTCTTCTTTGAAGTGACTTGAATTCCAAGGAATCCACGTGGATGGACTTTCCAAACTCAATACGCTTTGCCTCTTAAAATATTGGTCCAATTTAACAAATTCGAATCCACTTGAACTCATGACCCTAAATAATCACTTGAACGAATACTTTCACCATAATGAAAACAAGAAATGAGAGAACCAATAATGCCTTAATCTTAGTGAATTCATAACATCATCCTAGCATTACGTCTTTACTTGATGATCGACAAAATTAATGCTTTGAATCCCTAACTCTTTGGCATTGGATACTCAATGAGGAGAAAGATAGCCTAAGCCAAAATCCCGATTCAAAATAACCTCAACTACAACCTTGATGAGACATCAAATACCATAAGTAAAAACCCTAACGTACTTTGTTCTGGATGAATTCTTGATTGAGGATGACCTTGTAGCTTGATGAAGAAAAGATTCACAATATCCATGAACACAAAACCCTAATTTCGCAACTTCACTGCCTTGAAAAATAACCAGAAGAATCAGGATCTATTTGAACATATACACCTTATCCAGTTGATAAAACCCTAACCCTGAAGGTTCTCGACCCCTTGCGAAGCTATGTTGTTAGCGAATGTATGCAATGTTAAATGACCTAATGGAGATATGTACATAAGAAAAGTGCGACAATGCGTAAACCAGATAAAAGTAGGAGGGTAGGACAAATTTGGGGTATTACAATAGGCACAGCGGGCGTTCGTATTATACAACGGAGATGTAGTACTGGGATTCTTCGGGGCTTCCCTCAGAGTTACCAGGTTAGTCTTCAACAATTGCGGCAGAATTTGAGATAAGGTCATACTGAGCCGAGTATATTGTCTTTGTGGTCTCTCCATTCTTTGCTGATTGTTGCATTGTGGGGCAACAGTGGGTCTTGATATTACTACCGCATTAATGGCTTGGCGGCGCTCATGTCAGTTTTGGCTCCTCGAGCTGTAAACTGCACTAGCTTCTTTCATGAAAGGCTTCTTTTCTGTACTTGATGAAGCACCTTTCTGTATCTTGCCACTTCTGATACCAGCTTCTACCCTCTCCCCAGTCAAAATCAATTCAGTGAACCCTGACGATGAACTACTGATCAAATGGTTGAAAAATGGACCAGACAAAGTCCCAAGAAACATATCTACCAACTCCCTATCAGACAGAGGGGGTTGGACTCTTCCAGCCAGATCTCTCCATTTTTGAGCATAGTCCTTAAAGCCTTCGCCTGCACCCATCGACATACCCTAAAGCTTAGTATGCGTGAGAGCAAGGTCGGCATTATACTGGTATTGCTTGTAAAAATCAGCAGCAAGGTCCTCCCAGTTGCGGACATTAGCTCCTTCCAATTGATAGAACCATTCAAGTTGAGTCCCTGACAGACTATCTTGAAAGAAATGAACCCACAGGTTTCTATCAGCAGTGTAGGGCTGAATTTTTCTGACGTACGAGCGGAGGTGGAGCTTTGGACAGGATGCTCCATCGTACTTAGCAAAAACGGGGGCTTTGAACTTGTGAGGGATCAACACCCCAGATGCCAGTCCCAGATCTCCGAAGTCCAAACCAGGTATCTTTTGGATCTCTATTGCACTCAGACGGTCTTCAAGTTGTTTGTACCTATCCTCAGCAGGATGATACTGTTCTTCATCAAAATCAGTGTCATTATCAGAGACCACAGGGCTAGGACCCTTTTCTTCCTCTTGATTCTCTCCTCCTTTAGATGAATGTGACAGATCAGCTTCCTGTCACAACCTATTCCCAAATCTGTGACCCATATTCAACAGAACCACCTTCTTCTTCTTCTTTTTCTTCTCCTTCATGATGAGAGTCTTCAAATCTTCCTGCCCTTTAGCCAAGTTCAAGAACATTTCTTTGAATTGAGCATTTTGTGCTTGAAGAGCCTTGATGGCTTGATCGGTAGGTATTTCATAAGACATTCTGTGCTGAAACAAACAACGAAGAAGATGAGAAACCTGTAATGATACCTGTAATGAGGTGCATGATAATGGAATGCATATGAAATGATTTCAAAGACGTTGGGAGATTTAAATTTGCAAACCAAGAAATAAACAAACTTTATTAGATTAAACTTGTAAGAATGTTTAACAATGCCTTCAAGGCGTTACAGAAGGAAATAAACTAAAAACCAATCTAAACTAGAAACAAGCAGAAATCAGAAATCCCATGGTCGCTTTCCATTTGTGCTGACGTAGTCATTGATCGTCCTTTCATTCTCAAGTTGCCTCGTAAGCCTCAAGATATTCCTCTCTTGCTCATGATACTTCTCCCTGTAGGTATCACTTTCTTCCTTCAGCTGAATCCATGATCTCTTCAATGCCCCCAGATCAGTAGGCATGTAGGGATAAAGGACTGTGTAAGGAACACTGTAAGTGTTTGGTTATTGGCATGTATTTTTGGTAAATCCAGGTGTGTGAATGTCATGACTGATGTCATAACATTCTGGGTTACTAGGTACTTTCTGCAGAAAAAGAATAACATACAGTAGTTGCTCTTTATGAGTGTGTAGCTGATCATTATGCAATGATCACATTTATTACATTCTACCAAAATCAGTAAACATGATTCTTGTTGTCATAACCAATGTTAAGACATCCTGTACTGATCTAACAGTTATGCAGTTTTGTTAATTCTGAGATTTTTCAGGAATATGGTTCATACATTCCAGAACAGAATCTCACGTGGACTTTAGGTTAACTTGGCTTAACCCTAATCTGGTTGATAAAGTCTTGTGACCAAGTCTTGAGGTTAACCCTAATTAACCCTAGCTATTTTCGTGGAAGCCCTAACTGAAGAACAGCTGCCTATATATTCAACAGGAAGGTTGTTGGTGAACTTAACTTTTTGACAGAAGATCAACAAGGGGCTGTATAGTTTTAACTACTATAATCCAAGCAAGTATCATTGTGATAAGTGACTTGGAGTAGGTTTTGATTGTAAGGGTTGTGTATCACTCAAAGCTTTGAAGCACGAGTGTTTGTGTCACTTGATTAAAGCTTTGAAGCAAGGTCAAGTTAGGTTTATGTATCACTCAAAGCTTTGAAGCACGAGTGTCTGTGTTACTTGATTAAAAGCTGTGAAGCATAATCAAGTGTATGTTCTGAAGAGTGTCTTCATAATTTCATTAGTCAATTGTTTAGTATCACTGCTGTGATTGAGGGGGAGTGAGTAGGAACTCAAGTTTAAGTTGAACTTAGATTGAAGTTGCATTAGGTAGGTCTTAAGTGAAGGAGATAAACTGGCTGGTTTATTCCTGAATTAATATCTCTTATAGTGAATTTCCTCCCTGGCTTGGTAACCCCCAGAGTAGGTGTTGTTTCACACTGAACTGGGTAAACAATTGACTGTGTTCTTTACTGTTTTTTGATTTACTGTCTTATAGAAAGTCAGATACGGTGTCATAACATTCACTGTGACATTGAGTATCTGCTGCCAAAATTTCAATTGGCATCAGAGCAGGCACTTTGCCTGTCTTACTGGGTGAGATCTAGGGATATCACTTTCTGGCGCTATGGACAAAGAAGGAGTTTTTGGAAACAGACCACCCATTTTGGATGGATCAAATTATGACTACTGGAAACCTCGTATGATTGCCTTCTTAAAATCATTGGACAAAAAGGCTTGGAGAGCTGCTGACAAAGGATGGAACCATCCCACCATAACTGAGAAAGATGGGACAATCAGTCTGAAACCTGAGGAAGAATGGAGCAAAGAAGAAGATGAGTTAGCCCTGGGCAATTCCAAAGCATTAAATGCCTTGTTCAATGGAATTGATAGAAACATATTCAGACTAGTACATCAATGTGAACTGGCCAAGGAAGTTTGGGACACTCTCAAAACTACCCATGAGGGCACATCCAAAGTAAAAATGTCAAGGCTTCAGATGCTGACTACCAAATTTGAGAACCTAAGGATGATGGAAGATGAAACCATTCATGAGTTTCACATGAACATCTTGGAGATTGCCAACACCTCAGGAGCATTGGGAGAAAATATGTCAGAAGAAAAACTGGTGAGAAAGATTCTCAGATCCTTGCCTAAAATATTTGCAATGAAGGTAACTGCTATAGAGGAAGCCCAGGATATCAGCAATTTAAAGGTGGATGAACTTATTGGGTCTCTTCAGACCTTTGAGATGGGGATCAGTGACAATGTCGACAAGAAAAACAAGAGCATAGCACTTGTATCTAATACTGAAGATGAAAACAAGGAGGATGAAGAAGAAAATATTTCAGAAGCTATAGCCATGCTTGGAAGACAATTCAACAAACTCATCAAGAGAATGGATCCAAAGTCAAGGTCAAATGTTAAGAACATTCCTTCTGACATTAACAGATCTTATGACTCCAGCAGAAGACCAAAGTCTAAAGAGAAGGGAAATCAAAGCAGAGGAATTCAATGCCATGGATGTGAAGGATATGGGCACATTCGAGCTGAATGTCCTACCTTTCTTAAGAAACAAAAGAAAGGAATGTCTGTTACTTGGTCTGACTGTGATTCAGAAAGTAATTCTGAAGAAGAATCTGCCAAACTAGTTACTGCACTAACTGGTATTTGTAACTTTGATAGTGACTCTAGTGATGAGGAAGTGACATTTGAAGAACTGGCTGATTCCTACAAGAAATTATGTATCAGAAGTGTTGAAGTCTGTCAGCAAAATGAGAGACAAACAAAACTCATAATAAAGCTGGAGGCTGAGAAAAAGGCAGACATTGATACTATAAGTCATCTAGAAGGGGAAGTTCAAATGCTAAACTCAAAACTGGACCAGATGACCAAATCTGTCAAGATGCTGACAAATGGAACTGACAAATTGGAAGAAATCCTTCAGGTTGGACAAAATATGGGAAACAAGTCTGGTCTAGGATTTGTGGCAGCAAAGAAATCTGGTATAGACAAAAAGATCAGGCCTGATAAACAAATGTCAAAGCAGATGTCACAACATAGCACTCAACATCGAGAACAGAGAAATATGAAGAAAAAGTATCAAAGATGGAGATGTCATCATTGTGGGAGGTTTGGTCACATAAAGCCATTCTGCTTCAGATTATATGGATATCCTAATCAGAACCCAGGAGTCAAAACTAAGTCTAACAAGGTACCATATACTCCACAGTGGAAGAAAAAGGCTACTGCCCTGATAGCTCACACTTCCCTTAGAGTCTCTGCAAAGGAAGACTGGTACTTTGACAGTGGATGTTCTAAGCACATGACAGGAATCAAGAATCTTCTCAATAATGTTAAACCTCACACCACTAGTTATGTGACCTTTGGAGATGGTGCTAGAGGATAAATCAAAGGAGTTGGAAACTTGGAATGCCCTGGAGTTCCAAATCTAAATGAACTATTGCTGGTAAAAGGCTTGATTGCTAATCTCATAAGTATCAGCCAATTATGCGACCTAGGATTCAAGGTCAACTTCTCCAAATCTGAATGTCTTGTAACTAATGAGAAACAAGAAGTTGTAATGAAAGGAGTCAGATCTAAAGACAACTGCTACTTGTGGGAGCCTGAGAACACTAATTACTCTACTGTATGTTCTATTGCCAAAGAAGAAAAAGAAGTGAAACTGTGGCACCAAAAACTTGGTCATCTACATCTAAGAGGAATGAAAAGGATTATATCCATGGAGGCAGTCAGAGGGATTCCAAGACTGCAAATTGATGAAGGGAGAGTCTGTGGTGAATGTCAGGTTGGTAAGCAGACTAGGATGTCACATCCAAAGTCAAGACATCTGACCACCTCTAAGGTTCTAGAACTTCTTCATATGGATCTGATGGGACCAATGCAGGTGGAAAGTCTTGGTGGAAAAAGATATGCCTATGTTGTTGTGGATGATTTTTCCAGATTCACCTGGATTAACTTCATTAGGGAAAAATCTGATGTATTTGAAGTTTTTAAAGAACTGTGCAAAAGAATTCAAAGAGAAAAAGAAGGGTGCATTGTCAGAATCAGAAGTGATCATGGAAAGGAATTTGAAAACAGTAAGTTTAATGAGTTCTGTTCCTCAGAAGGAATTAATCATGAATTCTCTTCACCTATAACTCCTCAACAAAATGGAGTTGTAGAAAGGAAAAACAGGACCATACAGGAATCTGCCAGAGCAATGATACATGCCAAAAGACTTCCTATTCATTTTTGGGCTGAAGCTATGAATACAGCCTGTTATGTCCATAACAGGGTCACCTTGAGAAAGGGAACCTCATACACCATTTATGAACTCTGGAAAGGAAGAAAGCCAACAGTGAAGTACTTCCATGTATTTGGTAGCAAATGCTATATTCTGGTAGATCGTGATCAAAGGAGAAAGCTGGACCCTAAAAGTGATGAAGGAATATTTCTAGGATACTCCACCAACAGCAGAGCTTATAGGGTATTCAATTCCAGGACCAAAGTCATGATGGAATCAATAAATGTCATAGTTTATGATTATCATGAGGAAACAGATGTCCCTTGTAATGTTGAGACATTCTTTGAGACTTCAACTCAACAGAATGATCTACCTAACACTACTGCATCAGACTCTGAATCAAAGGAAGCTAACAAAAACCCTTCCATCAGAATTCAGAAAGATCATCCTAAAGAACTCATCATAAGAGATCCTAACAGTGGAGTCATTACAAGATCTAGAGAAATCATCTCAAACTCTTGCTTTGTGTCTAAAATTGAACCAAGAAATGTTAAGGAGGCTTTAAATGATGAATATTGGATTGGAGCAATGCAAGATGAATTGAACCAATTCAAGCAACATGAAGTATGGGAGTTAGTTCCTAGACCAGAAGGAACAAACATCATTGGCACAAAATGGATCTACAAGAACAAATCAGATGCTGAAGGAGTTGTCACCAGGAATAAGGCAAGACTTGTTGCTCAAGGATACACTCAAGTTGAAGGGGTTGATTTTGATGAGACCTTTACCCATGTAGCCAGACTGGAATCAATCAGACTCCTATTGGGAATTGCTTGTCTCCTGAAGTTCAAGTTATTTCAGATGGATGTAAAAAGTGCCTTCCTAAATGGGTACTTAAATGAGGAAGTTTATGTGGAACAGCCTAAAGGATTTGTGGATCCAAACTACCCTGATCATGTCTACAAATTGAGGAAAGCTTTATATGGCCTGAAACAAGCTACTAGAGCATGGTATGACAGGTTGACAAAATTTCTCTCTGACAAAGGATACATAAAAGGAGGCTTGGATAAAACCCTTTTTGTCAAAAATGAAGGAGGAAAGATAATGGTAGCTCAAATCTATGTTGATGACATAGTGTTTGGGGGAATGTCAGATAAAATGGTTAAACATTTTGCTGACCAGATGCAGGCTGAATTCGAAATGAGCCTCATGGGAGAATTGACCTACTTTCTTGGACTGCAAGTCACAGAGATGAAAGACTCAATTTTTCTGTCTCAAAGCAAGTATGCAAAGAACATTGTCAAGAAGTTTGGAATGGAGAATGCCAGTCACAAAAGGACTCCTACACCTAATCATTTAAAGCTATCCAAAGATTCAAGTGGGGTTAAGGTGGACCAAAGCCTGTACAGAAGCATGATAGGAAGTCTGCTGTACTTAACAGCCAGCAGACCTGACATTGCTTTTGCAGTTGGAGTATGTGCAAGATACCAAACTGATCCTAAAGTCAGTCATATCAACCAAGTGAAGAGAATTTTGAAGTATGTAAGTGGAACTTACAACTATGGCTTGCTGTACTCTCATGGTTGTGAACCAAATCTGACTGGTTACTGTGATGCTGATTGGGCTGGAAGTGTTGATGATAGAAAGAGCGCCTCTGGAGGATGTTTCTTCTTAGGAAATAATCTGGTCTCCTGGTTCAGCAAGAAACAGAACTGTGTGTCTCTCTCTACTGCTGAAGTTGAATACATAGCAGCTGGTAGTAGCTGTTCTCAAATGATCTGGATGAAACAGATGCTTACTGAGTATAATGTCACACAAGATGTTATGACATTGTACTGTGACAATCTGAGTACAATCAACATTTCCAAGAATCCTATTCAGCATAGCAGGACCAAGCATATTGACATTAGACATCACTTTATCAGAGATCTTGTAGAGGAGAAGACGATTAAACTGGAACATGTTGCCACTGAACTACAGCTGGCTGACATTTTTACCAAGGCACTTGATGCAAATCAATTTGAAAATTTGAGGGGCAAGTTGGGGATTTGCCAACATGAGGAAATGTAGCAATTAATTTTGCTTAAAACAAGGGATGAAGGAGATTTTTGTGTTAAGTCTATTTTGATTGGGTTAATCATATGTTTCCCTATTTCTTTCAAAATTATTAAGAAGTTGAATAGACACTCATTTACCTCCTTCCTCTCTCGGCTCTGCAACAATCTCCATTCTCTCAATCAAAGATTTCACTCTCGTTGTTACTGGTTTTCTAAGACTCTCAAAATGTATCAACTATCCATTACATCATCCTCTTCAAAGACGACTGTTTCTTCCGCATCCTCTGATCAAGAACCTAGGGCAATCACAACTTGCATGGATTCTGATGTTCTGGAGATTACTCCTCTTAGAGAACTGGCAGTTAACCCCTCTAAGGTTAAAAAGCTGAGAACAAGGCATGCAGGAAGGTCTCAAGCTTCTTCATCTGGTAACCCCTGTCAACCATCATCTTCTGTTCCCTCAGAAATAACAAATAGGGAAGGCTCAACTTATGTTCATCAAGCAATAGCTAGACTTGTTACAAGAATTTTGAATAAGAACCACTCAGTACCTGGCATTTCTGTTCCTTTAAATCAAGAATCTGCTAGTCCAAATGTTGAAATGAATCCAGATGTCACTAAGAATGTTGAAACACCGGATGACAACATTCGGAAATCATCTGAAAATCTTGATGATCTCCAGAACCCTTCAGAGAAGGATGTTGAACCCACGGTTATTGATGTGGATGAAGAATACTCTGACAATGACCTACTTGCAAATATCAACCCTAGCATAGCTAGAAGGATGATGAACAGAAAAGGAAAGCAGGATGCTGCAAAATGTCTGACCAAAGAGAAGACTGCTGATGTTGTTCATAAGAAAACCAGGTCTGAAGACAAGACTGGTGTAGAAACTGTGAAGACTGGATTATCCAAAGGGAAGGTGAAAACTCGAGTACCTGCTGGTAGTCTCTCAAAGCCTGTGAGACAACCAATAACAAAGAAAAGGAAAGAGTCTGAACCTTATGATTCTGATGAGGAATCAGAATTTGAAGTTGATGCTGAAGACATTCCTCTCAGAAGGAAACTCCTATCAAGCAAAATGGCTAAAGTTCCTGAAGTCCCCACTGACAACATTTCTTTTCACCACCCTGAAAATGCTAACAGATGGAAGTATGTTTGTTTGAAAAGAATAGCCTTGGAAAGAGAACTGAACAATGGTGCCATGGAATGTAAGGAGATCATGGACCTAATCAAAACTGCTGGTCTAATGAATACTGTGGTAAAGTTTACCAACTGCTATGAAAATCTTGTCAAAGAATTCATAGTGAATTTATCTGATGGGTGTGCTGATGGAAGATCAGCTGACTTTAAGTGTGTCTATGTGAGAGGAAGAAAGGTAAATTTCTCTCCCTCTGAAATAAACAAATTCCTAGGAAGACCAGATTAGGCTTGCCCTGAACTAGAGGTTACTAACAACCAAGTATGCCAAACCATCACTGCAAATCAAGTCAAGAGCTGGCCCTTAAAAGGAAAGCTGAATGCAAGCAAGCTAAGCATGAAATTTGCCATCCTGCACAAGATTGGTGCAGCCAACTGGGTTCCCACCAACCATAAATCAACCATCTCCACAGGATTGGGAAGATTCATTTATGTTGTTGGAACCAGGACAAAATTTGACTATGGCAGGTATATCTTTGATCAAACTTTAAAACATGCTGGAAGCTATGCTGTTAAAGGCCCTATTGCATTTCCCTCCCTCCTATGTGGTATTGTCCTTGCTCAGTATCCTGACATTCTAGTTGAAAGAGATACTGTATGCAAAAGAGCCCCTGCTCTTGGGTTGCACTATAAGCTATTTCAGGGAACTCATGTTCCTGACATTGTCATGACATCAGCTGAGACATCAACTGTCAAAACTCAGTCCAAGAAATCTGATGTTATAGTTGTGCTGAAGGAAACCTGCAAAGAGATGGAGACAAGGAAAAGGACTCTTGAGAACCTAATTGCTAGACTAGAACAGGAGGAGACTGAAGGACAAAGAAGGGAAGAGGATGCTGCTGAAGATCAGCTTAATGCTGAAGATAGTGCCTCCTCTGAAGATGACAGTGCTTGAAGATCAGTGGGGTTGTCAAGCTTGCTGCTGGTACCTGTTGCTGCAAGTGATTTCAGATTTTTTTTGTTTTTATTATTCATTTTGGATGACTGTATAACCTAAAAGTACATGTGTCTTTGGCCTATTTATGGCTAAAGAGGGGGAGAAGATTTTGTAGACATTATTTTTTCTGCAGACATATTATTTCTGCTGCTCTCTAATCTCTGATTGTTTAGGGGTTTTAGCCAAAAATTTGCCAAAAGGGGAGTTTGTAAGTGTTTGGTTATTGGCATGTATTTTTGGTAAAACCAGGTGTGTGAATGTCATGACTGATGTCATAACATTCTGGGTTACTAGGTACTTTCTGCAAAAAAAGAATAACATACAGTAACTGCTCTTTATGAGTGTGTAGCTGATCATTATGCAATGATCACATTTATTACATTCTACCAAAATCAGTAAACAGGATTCTTGTTGTCATAACCAATGTTAAGACATCCTGTACTGATCTAACAGTTATGCAGTTTTGTTAATTCTGAGATTTTTCAGGAATATGGTTCATACATTCCAAAACAGAATCTCACGTGGACTTTAGGTTAACTTGGCTTAACCCTAATCTGTTTGATAAAGTCTTGTGACCAAGTCTTGAGGTTAACCCTAATTAACCCTAGCTATTTATGTGGAAGCCCTAACTGAAGAACAGCTGCCTATATATTCAATAGGAAGGTTGTTGGTGAACTTAACTTTTTGACAGAAGATCAACAAGGGGCTGTATAGTTTTAACTACTGTAATCCAAGCAAGTATCATTGTGATAAGTGACTTGGAGTAGGTTTTGATTGTAAGGGTTGTGTATCACTCAAAGCTTTAAAGCACGAGTGTTTGTGTCACTTGATTAAAGCTTTGAAGCAAGGTCAAGTTAGGTTTATGTATCACTCAAAGCTTTGAAGCACGAGTGTCTGTGTTACTTGATTAAAAGCTGTGAAGCATAATCAAGTGTATGTTCTGAAGAGTGTCTTCATAATTTCATTAGTCAATTGTTTAGTATCACTGTTGTGATTGAGGGGGAGTGAGTAGGAACTCAGGTTTAAGTTGAACTTAAATTGAAGTTGCATTGGGTAGGTCTTAAGTGAAGGAGATAAACTGGATGGTTTATTCCTGAATTAATATCTCTTATAGTGAATTTCTTCCCTGGCTTGGTAGCCCCCAGAGTAGGTGTTGTTTCACACTGAACTGGGTAAACAATTGACTGTGTTCTTTACTGTTTTTTGATTTACTGTCTTATAGAAAGTTGATCGTGACTTTATCGTCTAAATTAATCGGGAGACTGCAAGTATACAGCCCTATCGCGTAGTTTTAAAAGATATCGAACCTAAGGGACTATAAATCGAACTAACGTAACCTAAACTACTGTGTAAAGCTATAGCTATCGAATAATTGATTAGGGGAATTTTTGGGTAATAAAACTTAATTCTAATTGAAATAATAATAATGCGAATATCGGTATGTACTTCGTTAACATTTAAAGAATCCGACTTTCCACTGGCTTATTTTCAAAAATGATAATAATATCTTTTTCAGCAAAAAGTATTTATTCAAAAATCTATTCTCAAACTTTCGCTCTATTGAAGTAAATTATAATTTTAAACTCTGATGTATGCTTTCGCTATCCCATTGATTTTAAAATTACTTTTTGAAAATAAATAAAGTTTAATTGGTTTTAAAACGTTGTCGCAGTCTTTAAAAACAATACCTAGTATCTACTATCTGATTCTAAACCTCAAACTGTCGCTCTATTGGTTTCTAATCTTAGTCGGTTTATTAACCTCAAACTTTCGCTCTGTTGGTTTCTAAACCTTTTTAACAAAATAAACTAGATAACTAAATCAGAAAAAGTGTTTATTTTATAAAATATAATCAAGCCTGTTTATTCCGGATCCATTCAAATTAACTCGTTACATACCGATATTTAAATAATTTAGCCAGACATACTCATAAAAGCAGACATGGATACATTAAAGGAATTAACATTCATAAATAAATTCATGGCTAAATGAATATTCTCATGCAAATAATTAATTAAAGCGATGTAAATAAGGAACCTGAATTAAATAAATGCTGGAAATAATCCTTGAAGCTTGAATCAATTCGTACAGAATCCTGGTTCTTCAACAGAAATAAAATCTAAGTATTCAAAAAGGAAAAGGAGCTGGCTGGAAAATAACTACTGGAAATTGAATAACAATGGAAACTAGTAATGCGATGAAAGTAAAAATTCTGAAACTGGAAAAAAATCTAAGCAAAAACGGTCCCAATTTTGATTTCCTGATGTCCTTTTATAGTGGTAGAATGTAACCACTTTTGAGATATTTTCATACCACTTATCCTCTAATTTCTCGTTCTAACTTGAACACGTTGAGACGGGCGCCTCAATTGACCACGTCCTCAATTGACCACGTTGAGACGGGCGCCTCCCACTAAGGGGAAAGTCCGAGGCGAGCGCCTCAATTGTAGGAGAAGAGATGATACGTGCGTCTCACTCTTGCATGTGACTTTAGGGTTCTCTTGCTTGCGTGGGTCTGAATTCGTTTGGGCCCAGTTTGGAGATGATAAACCTTTTGGTCCATCATTATTGCTTTGCACACCCTTTTTCTTCATTTCTTGCATATTTAGTCCAATAACTCTCTTAATTTCTTCACTTTGCTCAATTTGTCTAATTAAAATAAAGTACCTGAAACAATAAAAATACCGGCATAATATGGAAATAAAATGAAATAATTAAATAAAAATACTAACATTATATATGAAAATTAAATCAAATATACTATAAAAAATTGTGTTATCAAACTCCCCTATACTTGAACCGTTGCTTGTCCTCAAGCAAAAGTAAAAAGGTGAAAATCACTGACACGCAATTAAACACAGATATAAGAACATACATCACTTCGTACCAGGTTGCAAGTTGAATTTTTTCGTTAGATAATTTAAGTCGAACTTAAACACCAAAGTTACCGTAGGAACACTGGATAACCCCATTTAAGCAGACCAATTTAAGTCATGTCATTATAGCTTAACCCAATACTATGTTTTATTTCACCCGTTTTCATTCTAGTGCAATCACATTAATCCCTTTACCTTACACGCACATAGTGGAGTAACTGGTTAGTGAATTTGATCTTAGTAAGCCAGCTAGGAGTTCTGGTAATTTAATCATATGGTACTCCCTTTTTCCAATTAAAAATTGCGGGGGATCGAACCGTAATTCGCCCTACCAAGTTCAGCACCAGGGACCACTGAACCAATTTATAATGGATTATTATGCATTTAAATTTATAGTTTCTGCAACTGTTGGATTAAATGATCTGGTAAGGACCATCTAACTTAATAAGTGCATCTTCAGATAAAAGCAATTTCTTAAGAATATTTGATCAATCACTTATATTCATCAGCTCCCCACGTAGTTTGTGTTTATGGCGGTGCCGACTTCTTAATAAACTACTCGGGGCTAATCTAAAACTAAGTTTTAAAGGTTTTGGTATAATAAGTACTTAAATCGATCCAACATATCGGGGGTTTTGAAGTGTTAAGACGATAGCAATTTTGCTAAGTTGCTCGAATTCTTATTTATAATAGGCAACCTTAATACTAGTTGAATGATGTTTTATAAATGCGTGTTAAAATTGTTTTATTTTATTCGTTATGGCTCAAGAAATAGGGGGAATTCGAGTAAGCACAAATTTTTGCATAAGAGTTTAAAATTTGCATAAATAAGTATTTTATTGAATTGAAATTTTGCAATACAAGAAAAGAAATAAAAGGAAAAATACTACAAAGAGAGCAAAGGAAATGGAAATGAACAAGGAAATGATCTGACTCCCCTATACTTAAAAGGAGCAATGTCCTCAATGCGATAAAAACAAAGGAGAATCAGATGAAAAGAGAAAGGTGATCACTCGTTGCTTTGAGAATCATGATTTCTTGTTCTTAGTCCTCTAGTACGAGGTCTTCGTCGTACGTCAGAATTAGAATCATTAAGATGAAGTGCGTCTGCTATGCGAGCTTGCAAAGATTCGAGGTTACGATCATGGCGAAAGGCATATTGTTGTTGTTTGCGTCGCATCTCTTGTTGGTCACGTTGTACTTCTTGTACGAGACGTAAAGTCTCAGCTTGGTTTTGTTGCATGGCATGGAACAACTGATCTTGACGAAGCATATGAGCCTGCATGGCTGCGAAATTTGCAGCGAGATTATCTGGTTGTTGGGCGGCAGGTGCATCAAGAGCATAACGCCAATTTGCGCGGACGCGGATGTCGATACGATTCGGACAAGGTAACACAATATCAGGAATTGGACGATGATTTATCACCAATGTAAACCGGCCATCATGTCTTGGAGAGATTATATGGGAATCTCGGCAGTAGATGACATCAAGAAGAGTGGCTGGCATCATGTATTGTAATAAAGAAAGTAGCTCGGCAGAAAGGCCTAAAGCATATGCTAAAGATGTGATGATGCCTCCAAAAACAAAGGGATTAGTACCTGTTGCGTTCACGCATGTGTGGATGTGACTGAGCATGAAAGGAGCGACGTTGACAGCATGACCATTAAGGGCACGGAAAATGATGAACAACTCATTTTGGTTGACCTTGTGATTATTGGTCCGACCAAAGATGGTGTTAGCAAGAACGCGGTGAAAGTACCTTAATGCAGGGTTATGTATTTGAGAAGCATAGAGGTCGCGCCAACTTTCCGTTGTTTGACCGGTTAGATCATTCCATAAGGAGAAGCCGACTTGATCCCAAGAAAGATCGTGGTCATCGTCGAAAGGCTTGTAATGAACATGCTCGCCGCGAGTGAAAGATAAGAGTTCGGAGACTCTTTCTTGATCAAGAGAGTACTCTTGGTTGAACATGCGGAAGTTGGCGGTTCCGGTTGTGTAGGGATCGTCGACAGGTGTTGTGTAAGAGAAGGAACTAAGAAATTCAAGCACGAGTGGTTCATAAGTTGGACATGGGTTTGTGTAGAGACTAGTTAAACCGGTGTTATTGAGCATTAATACGATGCTATCGGTCATTCCTAAGGTTTCCAAACACTCCGAACTTACGTATTTTGTAGGAACGACAGAACGGGTATAGAATTTGTTATACTTTTGTTGTTGTTGACCGTCGTCGTTATCGCAGAAAATGATATTGGATAGGTCGGGTGGTGGTCGGTCGGGCTTAACTTGTCTTTGGTTGTTTCGTGGAGCCATGGATGGATATGGGTAGAAGAAGGAAAAAGGTGGAAAATATGGGTGTAGGAGAGGAAATGGTAGAGATGGTTAGAAATGTTGTGAAATTAGAAAGAAGGATGAATGGTATTTATAGTGGAGTGAGAGTTAAGAGTGATAAATTATAATAAGTGGGTGTTGGAAAATGGAGGGAAAATTTGAATGGGGATTAATGGTGGGAAATGGAAAGAATATAATTTGAATGAGAATAAAGAGTGTTGAATTTGAATTAATTGGGGTGAATGGGAAAACGAAACGGACAAGACAAGTAAATGCAAGGAGACCAACTTTTACTGCACGAAGCACAAGCTGAGGCGACCGCCTGACATAGGAGACCACGCGTGAGGCGTGCGTCTCAAAGCTGCATGGAAAGTTGGAGGCGTGCGTCTCCTGTCAGTGTGTTAGGCTGAGGCGTGCGTCTCAGCTTGTTGGGAACAGGCAAGCGTGTGAATGACAGTATGCATGTAATAATACTAGTATTCTTATAACAAAATATTTTTATATGATATAATATTTTAAGCTGCAATATTATAATTATAAGAAAATAACATGAATTGCTTTTAAAATGAAGACCAAAGTTGCTTACAATTTTAAGAATCAAGTGTTTGGAAAGTAGAACATAATAATAAAAAAGAACATAACGAAAATATTGCAATTCCTAACAAAATCAAACTAAGCTAAACTAAATAAGATGAACTACTTAAAAGCTCTAGCCACTACATGGTCCTGCCTTAGGAGCGGAGGAAGAATGAAAGTAAGCGAAAACTTCTTGAAATTGCGCAGAAACAGTATCCATAAAACCAAAGAAATCGGCTCGCAAACTAGTCAAATCGTCCCTCAAAGCCCGATGTTCCACCTGGAGAGCGTGGATGACAAGGGCATAATCAATGGTGGGAGCCTCATGCATAACGGTGTCAGGAGCAATAGAGTGAGCGGTAGAATCGTGCTGAGGAGGGCCCATATCATAATAACCTGAAGGAGCAGTGGGATCTTCCTCAGAATCTTCCAAAACCTCATAATCTTGCGGAGTCTCAGGAGTGCGGGGCGGAGAAGGCTGCTGATCAAGACCAATAATCCAGTTGGCTTTGTTATGCACACTCGTAGCAGGGTTAGGCAAGGTAAACAGCTGCATAACTTGACCATTAATCAACAAGGTGAACTGAGTCGGGCCAAGATCACCAATTATACCAGTGTTGAAACAGAACTCGATGGTCATGCAAGTAATACCAGTAAAAGCATTCAGATGCTTAAAGGATTGTCGAGGTCCAACAACATTCGCAATCATAGTGACGAGACCTCTCATCTGAATGGGTGCATGATCAGTATCAATGAGATCCACAAAGGTACGGATCAGATAAGTGATCCCATTAACCGGACGGTTTTGCGAAGCACAAAACATGATAAAAAGCTCATCCTTAGAAACAGTGGTGACATTCTGTGGTTTTCCAAAAATGGTGTGGGCCAGAATCTTATGGAAATACCTGAAGGCCGGATTATGGATATTCTCTGATACAAAGTCCTCGGGCTCAGGGTTAAGGATTCCAGAAATAGATCCCCAAAAATAGTCAAGCTCTCTAAATCCAAGATACTCCTCCTGAGTTTCATGATAAACTCCTATGCCATTAGGAAAACCAAGAAGCTCACCCAATTCTTTATGGTTAAACTTGAAAGTGATGCCAAAAAGTCTGAAGATAATAAGTCCACGGCGTAAAGCGAACCCATGAGTAGGAAAGTATATCAAAGAGCTGAGGAACTCCAAAGTGAGGTTTCGATAAGTGGCATAGCAAGTCATCAAGCGTGAACTATCCCACCCAATCTGATTCAGTAGAAAAAGAACACTATCACGAATACCAAGAGCAGTCATAGCACCGTGATGAGGGTAGATAGTAGGTAACATCTCACGCTCGGATAAAACTCCATATTTGGTGCGCTGATTTCTTCCTCTGAAACTAACTGGCATATTGTCAACTCGAGACATAGTGGGAAGAGAAATAAGTAGCAAGAAGTATCCTGAAGAGAAGAAAAATAAAGAAGATCAGCATTGGCCAAAATGCCGATAAGAAGAAAAAAACATAGAATAGAAAGAAATAAGACAAAGAGGAGAAATATAATGAATAGATAAAGAAAAGAAATAGATATATTTTTGTTTTTGTTTTTGTTAAAAATAGACTAAAGAAGAAATGAAAAATAAGAAGAAGGAAATATAAAAAACGGTGGGTTGTCTCCCACAAAGCGCTTTGTTTTATGTCGTAAGCTCGACAAATAAAACTAAAGACTAGGCTTCTAATCGAGCGTGTGGCTCGTCTAGATTTATCGTTTGAGAATTTCCCTCGAGTTCAGTTAGATGGTAATGTTTTAAACGCTGCCCGTTTACTATAAACGGTTCAATCGAAGGTCCCTTAATCTCTATCGCACCACTTGGATAAACTTGAGTAATTTCAAAAGGTCCGGACCACCTAGATCGTAATTTTCCAGGAAATAATTTCAATCGTGAGTTAAATAGTAATACCAAGTCGCCTATGTTAAAATTCTTCCTAGATATATGCTTATCGTGCCATTTCTTTGTGCGCTCTTTGTAAATCCTAGCATTTTCGTACGCATCCTGTCTAAGTTCTTCCAATTCATTAATATCCAGGATACGCTTCTCTCCAGCGGCAGTGTAACTTAAGTTCAGATTCTTAATGGCCCAATAGGCCTTGTGTTCTAACTCAACTGGGAGATGGCATGACTTACCATAAATAAGCTTGAAAGGAGTAGTATCGATGGGAGTTTTATAGGCAGTTCTATAAGCCCATAAAGCTTCGTGAAGTTTAAAGGACCAGTCCTTTCTGGACGTAGCGACAGTTTTTTCAAGGATTTGTTTTATCTCGCGATTTGAAACTTCAACTTGTCCGCTAGTTTGAGGATGGTAAGGTGTAGCTATGCGATGTCGAACTCCATATTTTCCTAATAATTTTTCAAAGATTTTGGAAATGAAATGAGATCCACCATCACTTATAACGAGTCTGGGTACACCGAACCTAGGAAAGATTATGTTCTTGAACAGCTTAAGTACCACTCGGGTGTCATTTGTTGGAGAAGCTATAGCTTCGATCCATTTTGAGACATAATCCACAGCCACGAGTATATACTTGTTACCGGATGAAGATGGAAAAGGTCCCATAAAGTCTATCCCCCACACATCAAAGATTTCGACTTCTAAAATGCCTTTTTGTGGCATTTCGTCACGTCTAGATATATTACCGGTGCGTTGACACCTGTCACATTTTAAGATGGTGGCATGTACGTCTTTCCATAAATTAGGCCAATAGAGACCGGATTGTAAGATCTTCGCACAAGTTTTGGATGTACTCGCATGTCCTCCGTAAGGTGCAGAATGACAGTGTTTTATAATGTTTTCAATCTCTTCTTCTGGCACACATCGGCGGAAAATTCCATCGGGACCTCTCTTGAAAAGTAAAGGTTCATCCCAATAATACTGTTTAAGATCATGGAAGAATTTCTTCTTCTGTTGGTAGGTAAGTTCAGGTGGTAAAACGCCTGCAGCGAGGTAATTTACGAAATCGGCATACCAAGGCACCGAGGAGACGGCTAAGGTGGTTTCCATGAGTTTATCTGGTTCTGTGTCTTCCAAGTGGGCAATTAGTTTATCATACTGGAATTCATCATCGATCGGCACTTGTTCATGTTTAAGATTTTCTAGTCTAGAGAGATGATCTGCTGCCACGTTTTCGGTTCCTTTCTTATCTTTGATTTCTAAATCGAACTCTTGCAGCAGCAATATCCATCTCAGGAGTCTAGGTTTAGCGTCCTTTTTGGTTAGGAGATATCTAATAGCAGCATGATCAGTGTATATGATTATTTTGGATCCTACTAAGTAGGAACGAAACTTGTCTAATGCGAAGATCACTGCTAAGAATTCTTTCTCGGTTGTAGCATAATTCATCTGCGCTTCGTCCAGGGTTCTGCTTGCATAATATATGACGTGGAGTCTTTTATCCTTTCGCTGTCCTAAAACAGCTCCTACGGCATAGTCACTTGCGTCACACATTATTTCAAAAGGTTCATTCCAATCTGGAGTTTGCATGATAGGCGCAGAAATTAATGCTTTCTTAAGTGTTTGAAATGCTTCTAAACATTTTTCGTCGAAGATAAATTCAGCGTCTTTCATTAATAGCTCAGTTAGGGGTTTAGTTATCTTAGAGAAATCTTTAATGAATCGTCGATAAAAACCGGCGTGTCCCAAAAAGCTTCGGATTTCTCTAACAGTTTTTGGAGGTTGAATATTCTCAATAACTTCGATTTTAGCAGAATCGACTTCAATTCCTCTTTTGGATATAATGTGTCCTAAAACAATTCCTTCTTGTACCATAAAATGGCATTTCTCCCAATTAAGCACTAGATTGACCTTCACACAACGTTCTAATATCCTTTCTAAATTTTCTAAACATTCTTCAAAGCTTTGTCCACAAACGGAGAAATCGTCCATGAAGACTTCCATAATATTGTCCAGAAAATCAGCAAATATTGCCATCATACATCTTTGAAAAGTTGCAGGAGCATTGCATAAACCAAATGGCATTCTTCTATAAGCAAAGGTTCCAAAAGGGCATGTGAAAGTTGTTTTCTCTTGGTCATTAGGATGAATAGGTATCTGAAAGAAACCTGAATAACCGTCCAAGAAGCAGAAATGAGAGTGTCTAGCTAAACGTTCCAACATTTGATCAATAAATGGTAAAGGGAAATGATCTTTTCTGGTGGCTTTGTTAAGTTTTCGATAATCGATGCACATTCTCCATCCAGATTCGACTCTTTTAGTTATGATTTCTCCTTTCTCATTTTCGACTACTGTGACACCTCCTTTCTTAGGTACAACATGCACAGGGATAACCCATTTGCTATCAGATATAGGATATATGATTCCTGCTTCTAATAACTTCATAACTTCCTTTTTCACAACCTCGCTCATAATCGGGTTTAGTCTCCTCTGGTGTTCTCTTGAAGTTTTACAATCTTCTTCTAGCATAATGCGATGCATACAGATAGAGGGACTTATTCCTTTAAGATCAGTGATATTATATCCTAAGGCTGTTGGATATTTTCTCAGAGTTTGTAAAAGTTTTTCAGTTTCGTTTTCGCCAAGTTCTGCGTTGACTATCACTGGTCGTTCGAGTTCGGGATCTAGGAATTCATATCTTAGATTTTTAGGAAGTGTTTTGAGTTCTAGGGGTGGTTTCCTTAAACATTGTGTAGGATCTGGTGCTATAGCTAAGCATTCACTTAGATTACTACTCAGATTTTCATCGAGATTGTCTTTATTTTCAAGCTCAGCTTCTTTTCTACATTCATCGATGATATCCATGAAGTAACAAGTATCTTCAATTGCAGGTGCTTTCAGGAATTGAGAGAGGATAAATTCGATTTTCTCTTCACCTACTTCAAAAGTAAGTTTTCCTCTTTTTACATCTATAATTGCACCGGCTGTAGCTAAGAAAGGCCTTCCAAGAATGATTGGGGTAACTTCGTCCTCCCTTATGTCCATGATAATGAAATCGGTTGGTATATAGAATTGGCCAATGCGTACAGGAACATTCTCGAGAACTCCTGCAGGATATTTAATTGACCTATCTGCTAATTGAACGGACATTTTGGTTGGTCTGAGTTCTCCCATTTCAAGTTTCTTGCATATAGATAACGGCATCACACTTATACTGCCTCCAAGATCACATAAAGCTTTATCTATGACAAATTTTCCAATTACACATGGAATAGAGAAACTTCCAGGGTCTTTGAGTTTAGGAGGCATTGTGTCTTGAATAATTGCACTACATTCAGCAGTAAGCATGACAGTTTCATTATCCTCTAGCTTTTTCTTATTGGATAGAATCTCTTTAAGGAATTTAGCGTATGAGGGCATTTGAGTTATAGCTTCGGTAAAAGGAATTGTAACATTAAGTTGTTTCAGAAGATCCACGAATTTCTTGAATTGACCCACATTCTTAGTTTTAGCTAACCTTTGAGGGTATGGGATACGAGGCTTATAAGGTGGTGGGGGTACATAAGTTTCATCTTTTTGCGTGGTATCTTCATTATTATCTCTCTGATTTTCCTTTTCTTCTTTATCTTTAGTTTCAGATTGTTTATCATAATTTTGTTGCATAGCTGGGCTATTGTTTCTGGGATCTAAAGGTCCATCATACTCTGTTCCGCTTCTTAAGATAACAGCATTTGCATGTCCTTTGGGATTAGGTTGAGGCTGTCCAGGAAATGAGCCAGCAGGAGCAGCAGAAGCCGCTTGTTGTTGAGCTACCTGAGAGATTTGTGTTTCTAACATTTTATTATGTGTAGCTAAAGCATCAAGCTTGTTAGATAATTGCTTAATCTGCTCATTAATGTGTATATTCTGATTTTGAACATCCTTATTAGTCTGGGATTGAGTATTATTGGTTTCGGATTGAGTAGCGATGAAATGCTCTATCATGACTTCCAAATTAGACTTCCTAGGAGCATTAGACGTGTTAGGACCATTATTAGGATGATTTGGGATAGCCTTAGGGTAACCAGGTGGTGTAGCAGGAGCTTGTCCAGGTGCGTATAACGCATTGTTACTCTTGTATGAAAAGTTAGGATGATTCTTCCAGCCAGGGTTATATGTGTTGCTGTAAGGATTACCCTGTACGTAATTCGCTTGTTCAACTGGAACTCCTGTTAAAAGTGGGCATTCTGGAGCAAGATGTGATTGAATACCACATAAGTCGCAAGTTTGAGCAATTGCAGCAACAGTAGCTGCGGGAGCGGTGGTAAGATTCTCGAGCTTTTGAGTGAGAGCTTCCACTTTAGCGTTGACTTAATCCAGACTATTCACTTCAACCATGGCACCTTTCGTTTGAGATTTCTCTACGCTAACTCTCTCCGTACCCCATTGGTAATGGTTTTGAGCCATGATTTCGATAAGTTGTCTTGCTTCAGTATATGGTTTATTCATCAGTGCGCCACCAGCTGCGGCGTCTATAGTCAATCTCGTATTATACAAGAGACCATTGTAGAACGTGTGAATGATCAGCCATTCTTCTAAACCATGATGAGGACAAAGTCTAAGCATGTCCTTATAATGTTCCCAAGCTTCAAAGAGTGATTCATTGTCTTTTTGTCTGAAACCATTGATATTGGCTCTGAGCATAGCAGTTTTTCTTGGAGGAAAATATCTAGCCAAGAAGACTTTCTTCAACTCATCCCATGTGGTGATTGAGTTGGAAGGAAGAGATTGGAGCCATGCGCGAGCTCTGTCTCTGAGAGAAAAAGGAAATAGGCGCAATCGTATCGCCTCGGGGTTAACACCATTCGCTTTCACAGTGTTTGCGTACTGCACAAACACTGACAGATGAAGATTCGGGTCGTCAGTAGGAGCTCCAAAAAACTGGTTCTGCTGAACGGCGGAAAGAAGCGAAGGTTTTAGCTCAAAATCGTTTCGAGCGATAGCAGGAGCAGCAATACTATTATGAGGCTCTGCTTGAGAAGGAACAGCATAGTCCTTAAGAGGACGAGGAGCAGGAGCAGGTGGATCAGCCATCTTCTTGAGTTCTTCAACGTCAGGAAGTTTGGTCGGAGGAAGGTTGTTGCGTTCTAAATACTCTTGAATTCGTCTCCTTAATCTAAGGTAACGCTCGATATCGAATATAGGTATATGCAAAGGCGCGCCTTGAGAGCGAGTATTTGGCATACACAGAGGGAAAAGAAATAGTTGCTATAGTCTATACTTCGTAATAAAATTACAATATCAACTTAAATAGTCCCCGGCAACGGCGCCAAAAAATTGATCGCAACTTTATCGTCTAAATTAATCGGGAGACTGCAAGTATACAGCCCTATCGCGTAGTTTTAAAAGATATCGAACCTAAGGGACTATAAATCGAACTAACGTAACCTAAACTATTGTGTAAAGCTATAGCTATCGAATAATTGATTAGGGGAATTTTTGGGTAATAAAACTTAATTCTAATTGAAATAATAATAATGCGAATATCGGTATGTACTTTGTTAACATTTAAAGAATCCGGCTTTCCACTGGCTTATTTTCAAAAATGATAATAATATCTTTTTCAGCAAAAAGTATTTATTCAAAAATCTATTCTCAAACTTTCGCTCTATTGAAGTAAATTATAATTTTAAACTCTGATGTATGCTTTCGCTATCCCATTGATTTTAAAATTACTTTTTGAAAATAAATAAAGTTTAATTGGTTTTAAAACACTGTCGCAGTCTTTAAAAACAATACCTAGTATCTACTATCTGATTCTAAACCTCAAACTGTCGCTCTATTGGTTTCTAATCTTAGTCGGTTTATTAACCTCAAACTTTCGCTCTGTTGGTTTCTAAACCTTTTTAACAAAATAAACTAGATAACTAAATCAGAAAAAGTGTTTATTTTATAAAATATAATCAAGCCTGTTTATTCCGGATCCATTCAAATTAACTCGTTACATACCGATATTTAAATAATTTAGCCAGACATACTCATAAAAGCAGACATGGATACATTAAAGGAATTAACATTCATAAATAAATTCATGGCTAAATAAATATTCTCATGCAAATAATTAATTAAAGCGATGTAAATAAGGAACCTGAATAAATAAATGCTGGAAATAATCCTTGAAGCTTGAATCAATTCGTACAGAATCCTGGTTCTTCAACGGAAATAAAATCTAAGTATTCGAAAAGGAAAAGGAGCTGGCTGGAAAATAACTACTGGAAATTGAATTACAATGGAAACTAGTAATGCGATGAAAGTAAAAATTCTGAAACTGGAAAAAAATCTAAGCAAAAACGGTCCCAATTTTGATTTCCTGATGTCCTTTTATAGTGGTAGAATGTAACCACTTTTGAGATATTTTCGTACCACTTATCCTCTAATTTCTCGTTCTAACTTGAACACGTTGAGACGGGCGCCTCAATTGACCACGTCCTCAATTGACCACGTTGAGACGGGCGCCTCCCACTAAGGGGAAAGTCCGAGGCGGACGCCTCAATTATAGGAGAAGAGATGAGACGTGCGTCTCACTCTTGCATGTGACTTTAGGGTTCTCTTGCTTGCGTGGGTCTGAATTCGTTTGGGCCCAGTTTGGAGATGATAAACCTTTTGGTCCATCATTATTGCTTTGCACACCCCTTTTCTTCATTTCTTGCATATTTAGTCCAATAACTCTCTTAATTTCTTCACTTTGCTCAATTTGTCTAATTAAAATAAAGTACCTGAAACAATAAAAATACCAGCGTAATATGGAAATAAAATGAAATAATTAAATAAAAATAATAACATTATCTATGAAAATTAAATCAAATATACTATATAAAATTGTGTTATCAAAAGTCAGATACTGTGTCATAACATTCACTGTGACATTGAGTATCTGCTGCCAGAATTTCAAACACCTTCTTCATTAGTATGCTCCACAATCACTGGTAACATAGCTTCATAAGGCATCCCAAGCTTCTGAGCGCCGGCTCGAACCCACTGTAGATAGGATTGCATAGGGAGAGAAGTCTTTGGTCCTTGCTTGTGAGGGTCGGACCTGTTCACAATGCCTCAGGATCGTATAAACCTTCGGCGATGCTCTTTAACGTCCTCCTTATAGTCAAAGACAATGTCTGTAAGAAGTAGCTCATGAAGACCGTCTCTACGAGCGCGACCAAATTGTCGTAAAGCCAAGCAAGTACTATAGGTTATACCCCCTCTAATTCCAAGCAACGGGACATTAGGGTATTCCCCACGTCGATGAATGATAGCAACTCCTTCCATATCCTTAGAACTCCAAAGGATGTTTGTATGGGCAAGGGACATTATTCTGTAAGACCAACCTAGACCTTCCACATTCTTCAACACAGACTTGGGGAGGTGTGAAATAAACCACCTCGCCAACAGCGGCATGCAACACATGAGGGTCCCTCTTCTACGCGCCGTAAGAGTATAAAGGACATGCATAATATCACCTAAGAGGGTAGGCACAGGATTGCGAGACAGGAAGATCTTAACTGCATTCACATCTATGAAAGAATCTGGATTCGAGAAAAGAACCAATTTGTAGATGAGGAGAGCTAAGATGTCTTCAAATGCCTGAAAGTCCAAATTGTCCCAGAATAGTTGAGCTTGATCCATTATAAACTTGGCTAAGAAACCTTTAACCCCGCTTCGTGTCTCCCAATTAGACACCACATCAGCCTTTTTCAAGTGTAAAGATGAAGCAATGTCTTCTGGCCTAGGAGTCTCTTCTAAACCTGTGAAGGGCATCTTCTCGAGGATGGATATACCCAGTAAATGAGAAAACTCCTCCAAAGTAGGAACTAGCTGATAATCCGGGAAGGTGAAGCAATGATGCACTGGATCGAAGAACTGGAAGAGCACACTCATCATTTGCTCATCAAATCTGGAGGTAACCAAACTAAGAAGCTTACCATGTCTTCTAATGAATGAAGAAGTATCAGAAATTCTCGAGGCCAAATCTTTGAGTTGAGCATGTATTTGCACAAAGTTAACTCGGATGGTGTGTCTGTGCATGGAAGTCATGATCTACAAAACAGAACAAAGATAAATCCCCTCGGTCTTTGAAATGGTTAGTCTAATGAAGTATGCATGCTATGTCATGATGCATGATGTCATGATAAAATGCACAACGGGTATCACAGATAGCAGACATGGTAAAGGCAAGCAAGTCACACAATAGCCCTTAAGTTTCAGGCTTACATGGGGTCTAGGTATTGCCCTCTTGAAGTTCAGTTGGTTTCAACTTGTCTTAATAATAGTAACCGGGTTCTAGAGGTTCTCAATATCACTGACCATCCTCCATCGGTCATGGTTTCATCTCACACAATCTTTTCTTGCGGTCGGAACTATCTCAAGAGTATGGTCTCAATGAGTGTAGTATCGAGTATCAACCAGTTCTCAGCTTTATACCGAGATCGGCTATCTCACTACTTCCTATGGACAAGTTGGTCAATTATAGGTTCTAAGGTCAGTTGATGCTTAACGACCCATATAGCAGCCCCGTATTCTCCTCGTTTCTCCATAAGGGATACCGGTTGTAGCGATAAAAAATGTAGCGGGGTAAATCGGAGATCGAATTATTAATTAATTTGTCTCACAAAAGCAAGATTCGCCACCGCGCTTTATTATTTCCAAGGGAAAAGGGAAAAGAGCGAAATAAAACCCTAAAGTATGCAATGTAAAATAATACTTTAAAAGTAATGAAAATACAAGGCGTTTTTGAAAAGAGATGTAGAGTTCGGGGGGTTGGTTATACAATGGGAAGGTATTAGCACCCAATGTATCTATAGTATTCTATAGGAACCTTTTGAAATATCTGTTTATTAAAAATGTTTGTTTGATTAAAAATAAATTGTTTGGCCAAAAATGGGTATTGGACGAGTTTTCGAAAATACGACGACCTAACGTCGAAGTTTTGACTTAAAAGGTGTGAGTTTTGAAAATTTGAATATTTGGGGAAAATTATCTTAAGTTTTTTTAACAAAATAATAAACGGAAGATGAATGAGGGTATTCGCGCTATGTGTTTGATGACATGAAGTCGACAAAATTAAACAATTCTCTTGGATTGAAACGGACGAAAGATACGCGGATTAACGATCAATTAATTAAAATTATAATTAAACAATTAACCAATGAAATTTAAAACATACAAGCATGCATTTCAACGATTAAATAAATAATCAAAAGTACATGAAGATTAAATTAAGAAATCATAGATTTTCAATAATTAAACACATAACAAAATTAAATCATGGAACATGTATTTTTTGAATAATTAAATAAAACAACAACACAAAAATAAAAATAAATACTAATAGTATGTTGACGAAATTAAAAAAAGATGAAATTTTAATTATATGTTTTTATGTGTTTTTTTATAAAAGTTACTAATTAAACAACAAACTAAATTAATAATATTAAGTATGTTAAATAATATGGCCAAAAAAAATAAAAGATAAAAAAGTGACCCAACCAAGACTTAAACCCAAGACCCTTAAATTGTTGTAAACACACTTTGCCAACTGAGCTTTACTATTATTCATTTATTAACGTGATTAAAATAAAACATAAGGAGAAAAAAAAGGAAATTTGAAAATGTACTAAAAAGGCCCAATGGGCCACCGGGTCAAAGGGAAGAAAAATAAAAAAACCGAAACCCTAATGTTGTGAAGGGAGGGCGCCGCTGCCACTTGCAAGCATAGGAAAAAACAAAAAAATTAATTATTATTTTATTAGTTTGGGAAGAGAGAATAAGTATTTTATTATTATTATTATTAAAGAAAAACAAATGCAGTAAAGGGACTTGGTAAAACACAACATCAACACTCTCCAAAAAAAACGTTCCTTTTCCTCTCTCTCTATGCGTTCCAACTTTCCTCTTCCTCTAAATCGATTTGTTCCTCTCCATTACAGATCAAAAAAATTTCTTCTTCCAACAAACAAAAAAACCGTCCTCCTCTATTTTACAGATCCAAACCTTTTTTTCATCTCTTTCTCTCATGCCATCTGATCCGGCTTCCTTTCTCTTCCACAGATCCGCCTACATCAAAATCAGAATCATCTTTACTCTCTCTGAACCTAGCCTCGAAATCAATGTCAAGCAAGAAAGGTTTATTCAACCCGTTTTCTTCAAACTCGGCCACAAGACATCAACAGTCACACGGAGGGAATCACCCACCGCCGCCGTAGATGGGATGAAGTCGGAGATAAAAGCACCACCACACACGTTTCTCTTTCTTTCACTATTCTCAGATCTTTGGTTTTTTTCTATAAAACAGTGAAACTTCTTTGAATTGGTTTTTATTTAGATTTACAACCTGATTTATATTTTTACGGTTTGGATTTTTGTATAGATTAAGCATGTTTTCTGGATCTAAAAAAACAAATGTTTTTTTTTAAGAACAAAATAGTTTTCTTTAAAATATTAAGAACAAAAATAGTTTTTTAAAATATTAAGAACAAAATGGTTTTTAAAATATTGGGATAAATATTTTTTATGGACTAAGAACAAAATATTTTTTATATACTATTGTAACAAAATATTTTTTGGATACTGGATATTAGAAAAAAATATTTTTTATATACTACTAACAAAATGAGTTTTTAGCTATTTGGAACAGCAACTATATTTTGGATATTGTAATAACAAAATATTATTTTAGATATTTGTAATAACAAAATATTATTATTTATTTTAAATATTTGTGACAGCAATATATTTTTTTTAAATATTGTAACAAAAACATTTTTTTTAAAATATTGGAACAATAATGTATTTTTTAATATCATAACAGCAACATATTTTTTTTAAATGTAACAATAAAATATTTTTAAATATTGTCATAACAAAATATTTTTTGGATATGAGATTTTGTAAAGCAAAAAGGATAACCAATGTTTTTTGGACAGCAAAGGCTTTGGACAACAAAAATGTTTTTGGGACAACAAAAATATTGGACAGCAAAGGCATTTGGACAACAAAGGTGTTTTTGGACAGCAAGCATATTTTGGACAGCAAAGGTATTTTTGGGACAACAAAGGTATTTGGGACAGCAAGCTCTAAACAAGTTGGGACAGCAAGTTCTAAACAAGTTTTTGGGACAACAATGAAGTAAGCTTTTATTACACTTATTATTATTATTAATATTATGAATACTAACATGTTTAAATATTAACATTCATGCAACAAATCAACTCAAATACAGTATAACGAAAACAAAAAATGATAAAGCAAATATTACATGGCAAAGAACATTGATACAACAAGGGATTCAAGCATGAATATATGCAACAGTAGAGCAACAGTAGATAGAGAGTAGAAAAAGAATATACCTATCGGAGCCTCTCTGATGGGGCTTCTAACAAAAATGGTAAGCTTCCTTGAGTTTGCTATCTTTTCTCCTTGCTGGATTTTTTGAACAACACTAATTTTTCTGGTTTTTTCTACTTGCTGAATTTTCTAGAACAAACAATAATTTTCTGTTTTCTTTTACTGTTGAATTTTTCTTCCCCCCTCTTTGTGTTGACAAAAGCTCTTATTTATAGTGGAGTGTGGAGGATTTGAGGGGGGAAAAACAGTAGAAATTCAAATTGTTTTGGCAAACTGTTTCTATACTTTGTTCTCACAAATTGCTTTAGCCATTTTCATACAAATTGTTGCTACATTGATGCAGGTTGGAGCAGGTTTTTGGCAGCACTTGGAGCTGCTGTATGTTGCTGTTTTTTTTTTCTATTTTGTAGCATTTTACAACATTTCTCTTTTGCTGTTTTTTCAGGTTATTTGGAGCATTTTTTTACCAACAAAAATGCAACAAATGGCCTTGAAGAAATGTTGCAAATATGGGCTGCACTAGCACTTTGCTGAATTTTTTTTTTTCATGTTGAAAATAAATCTTGTACACACTTGTAGCTTCTTGTAACCTTGTGATAAACTCCAATAAATTATAACATTGAGTAAATATGCATTCTTCAATATATTTTCCATTCTTTGGGTAGTTATGAATGATCTTGAATCTTCACATAAACATAAATCTTGATATATCTTGATAAAAATTCAAGATCTTCCATTTAAATTTGGGAAATAATGGAATAATACTTGGATGAATTGTTGAATGAAGAATAAATAATAATGCAAGTCTTGGACTTTAATCTTGTATTCTTGTAATAGAAATCCAAATAAATCACATGGATTAATCTTATAACCAAATAAAATTCCTCATGTAATTAAATAGAATTCCTCACTAACTTCTTGAAATAATACTTCAATGTATTTAAATAATCATGATGTAGATCCTCCAATGTAATCACAAGAATAATCTTGAATAAATATCTCATGTGATAAATAAATATTCTTGAATGAAATCTCTTGAATAGCTCCTCTTTAAATATCACTTGGATTCAAATAAAGAAAATTCCAAATATTCCGAATATTCCGAATAAATTCTTCTAGAACAGTTTTGAATTTAATTATCTCGTTTCGGCGAAATTCAATCCGCATCGTGAGAAAATTTGCAGATGACTTTTGGTTCAAGAAATCAAAAAATGACGGTATAACCTGTTTTTTCTTGCATTTTAGAATAATGTGAAACACACATGAACCAAAGCCGGTAGAATTTTGATTGTTCTTCCTGAAAAATATTCGGAGAAAACGGAGACCATTTGCCAGAAGAATGTGGAAATAAACGCACAATTTTCAGAAATTCTTTGATGAACCAGTCTTTTGGAAATTAACGAACGACAGCATTTCTGTTCTGAGACTCGAAATCCTGATCGACGTACAACGTATAATGCTCTTCTTTTAGACCTATTTTTTGCACATGAAAATAAAACAGCAAAACATGCACTTTGTGCTTGATTAGTGGTTAGTCATTCATAAAATGCTCACAACACTCGATAATCTCTACACAGTTAAAACTTGACAGCGAAACATTCAAAACCTACCATATTTTGTGACCTTGATGTGTATGAAAAATAATGCAAATGAAGCAGGGATCTTAGGTCAAAAATTGGGGTATGACAGCTACCCCTATTTAAGTTTCTTCTATCCGGAGATATGAAGATTAAAATCTTCGTCTCGACGAGATTGAAGGTACTTAAATACATAATACACAATTTTTCCCTAAGATACCGCCATTATGTTTATGATATGAATGTGGTATTTAAATTCATAGAGAATGATACTGTATGAGACAAAACAATACTGGAGAAACCAAACACCAACAAACCATAAGAACATAGATTATACACTACTGGGGAAATGAGCCATCAGCTTCGAATGATAGACTCTTAACGACGAATAAAATTTGAGAGAATACAACCTCTGACCCTAACAAAGAAGATGTCTCGCATAGGCTACAAAAATAGATTATTGACCCAAAATAACGGTGAGTTCACAACTCAAGGTCAAAAATAGACAAGAGATGTGTCAATTTTTGCTGATAACAGACTACTGACTTATGAAGGTAGAGATTTCATAGCAAACTTTCTCTGCGAAATTTTTCCAGAGGGATACCAATTAATGCTGAAATAATAATATGGTTGTAGATACACAAGCTGCTCAAATAAAGAAGCTGCCACTTGTTGTCTTCCAAAAATATTATAACATACAAGCTGCTCAAATAAAGAAGTCGCCACTTGCTGTCATCCAGGAATGTCTATAACATTTAAGTTGCTCAAATAAAGAAGCCGCCACTTGTTGTCTTCCAAAAATACCATGACATACAAGCTGCTCAAATAAAGAAGTCGTCACTTGCTGTCTTCCAAAAATACCATGACATACAAGCTGCTCAAATAAAGAAGCTACCACTTGCTGTCTTCCAAAAAAACTATGACATACAAGATGCTCAAATAAAGAAGTTGCCACTTGCTGTCTTCCAAAAAAAACTATGACATATAAGCTGCTCAAATAAAGAAGCTGCCACTTGCTGTCTTCCAAAAAAAATACCAATAACATACAAGTTGCTCAAATAAAGAAGCCGCCACTTGCTGTATTCCAGAAAAATATCAATAACGCGCAAGTTGCTCATGAAGAGACCGCCGCTTGCTGTTTTTCGAAAAATAATAACGTACAAGTTGCTCATGAAGAGACCGCCGCTTGCCGTTTTCCAAAAAATAATAACGTACAAGTTGCTCATGAAGAGACCGCCGCTTGCCGTTTTCCAAAAAATAATAACGTACAAGTTGCTCATGAAGAGACCGCCGCTTGTCGTTTTCTAAAAAATAATAACGTACAAGTTTCTCATGAAGAGACCTCTGCTTGCCGTTTTCCAAAAAATAATAACCTACAAGTTGCTCATGAAGACACCGCCGCTTGCCGTTTTCCAAAAAAATTAATAACGCACAAGTTGCTCATGAAGAGACCGTCGCTTTCCGTTTTCCAAAAAATAATAACGTACAAGTTGCTCATGAAGAGACCGTCGCTTGCCATTTTCCAAAAAATAATAATGTACAAGTTGCTCATGAAGAGACCGCCGCTTGCCGTTTTCCAAAAAATAATAACGTACAAGTTGCTCATGAAGAGACCGCCGCTTGTCGTTTTCCAAAAAAATTAATAACGCATAAGTTGCTCATGAAGAGATCGCCGCTTGCCATTTTCCGAAGAATAATTCAGAAGAAAGTTGCGATAACACTGCCATAGAATAAAATCTTCATCAAAGGGAGCCATGAATAGATCCTTCCCGAGGAGATCAAATATGTCAAAATAAATTCACCATTCATCTAGGTTGTTTAGCTTAGAGAAAACCACGAGATAGCCTATGCAAGAAACAAAAACTCCCTCCAGGAATAAACCAGAGAGAGGACAGTCAAACAAGACTCCACCCAATGAGAAAATATCTCAATTGGGAATTCATCCTATCCAGAAATGGACAAGGAAGGATAAATCAAAAAAAATCATCCACGAGGATTAGCTCAGTTGGGGAATTTAGAAAGGAAGCACATTTTCTGCCTAAGTTAACATTCTACTTGGAAAGAAACATGTACGCTGTTTGAATAAGCATAAACAAAGTATACGACCCAAAAATCGATGACAAATGTGAATATGCATGCGTGATATGAGTGTAAATGAATGAATGAATGTTATGCTGACAAAACAGGCAGACGGAATATCTTGAAGATGATAAGATATCACAAAATAATAGATACTCGGCCAATCTTAAAGAGACGGAAAATAACTGGAACTGGAACCACAAAGCAACGTCAGAGTGTATCACGCTACAAGGCTCAAATCTTCTGGGAGAAAAGTATTCAAATCCAATCTTCTAACACCAATAGACCACTAACATGATACAAAGCGTACCGCACTTCATAAATTTTCTCAAATAAAGATAATTGAAACAAAGCTTAATCGGAATTACTGGGGAGTCACCAAGTTAGTACTACTAGAAACGCAAGTTACACAACCAACACCTCATGACGATTTTGAAAGAAAACATGTTCATCATGCAAGGATAAATTACTGTATTGTTTTGCATTTCATGGCTTAACCATCTTCGGAACAACTGTTAATATTCCTTTCAGTATTCACGACACATTTAAAAATAGGAATGCGTTAAATAACTTTGTTTAAAATATTTCCGTAAAATTAAAATTTTGCCCACAAAAAGATAAATGCTCCAATTTCATTAATAAAATGGTAGTTCGCTAACAACGCGACTCCAACGGTTTACAAAAGTTTGGGAAATAGTACATGAAAGGAAAAGGTTACACAAATAACAATGATCATTATTCTCCCTAACAACTTTGAATTCTGAAATGTGCTCAAACGCCAAGACTGGTCTGACCAAAAGCCTGCCTAAGCCGCCCCTTCGGGTTTTCAACTCAGCGAACTGTCAACTCAAACCTAGGCGAAATACTTCTTGACTGCATCGGTGTTCACGGAGCGCGAGAGCTCTTCACTGTCCATACTTGTGAGAATCATGGCACCTCCAGAGAAAACGTTCTTAACGACATACGGTCCTTCATAATTCGGAGCCCACTTGCCCCTACAATCAGGTTGGAAAGATAATATCTTCTTGAGCACAAGGTCACCTTCTCTGAACTCGCATGGTCGAACCTTCTTATCAAAAGCCTTCTTCATTCTCTGCTGATATAGTTGACTGTGGCACAACGCTGTCAATCTCTTTTATTCAATTAAATTCAACTGATCATATCTACTTTGACACCATTCAGCCTCAGAGAGTTTAGCTTCCATCAAAACTCTCATAGACGGGATCTCAACCTCCACGGGGAGTACTGCTTCCATGCCATAAACTAGGGGAAATGGGGTTACGCCTGTTGAAGTTCGAACTGAAGTACGGTATCCATGTAGAGTAAACAGAAGCATTTCATGCTAATCTTTATAAGTTACCACCATCTTCTGGACAATCTTTTTGATATTCTTATTAGCAGCTTCAACAGCCTCGTTCATCTTCGATCTGTAGGGAGAAGAATTATGATGTTCGATCTTGAACACTTCACAAAGCTCTTTCATCATCTTGTTATTCAAATTCGATCCATTATCAGTGATGATCTTGCTCGGGATGCCGTATCGACAAATAATCTGATTCTTGATAAATCTGACTACCACCTGTCTGGTTACATTAGCATAAGATGCTGCTTCCACCCATTTAGTAAAATAATTGATCGCTGCCAAGATGAAACGATGACCATTTGAAGCTTTGGTCTCAATCATTCCAATCATATCAATGCCCCACATAGAGAAAGGCCAAGGTGAAGAGATAACATTGAGGAAGGTCGGTGGCACATGTATCTTGTCCGCATAAATTTGGCATTTATGACATTTCTTCACATATTTGCAGCAATCAGATTCCATCGTCATCCAATAGTAACCAGCTCTCAACATCTTTTTAGCCATTGCATGTCCGTTGGCATGGGTGCCAAAGGATCCTTCATGTACTTCTTGCATCAGCATATCTGCTTCATGTCTGTCTATGCATCTGAGTAGGACCATGTCGTAATTCCTCTTATATAACACTTCTTCATTGAGGAAGAAACTACTTGCCAATCTCCTCAACGTCTTCCTATCTTTATTGGATGCCCCAGGCGGGTAGTCTTGAGTTTGAAGAACACATTTAATGTCATAGAACCACGGTCTATCGTCGGTGAACTCTTCTACTGAGAATACATGAGCAGGTCTATTGAGGCGCATAACTCTGATTGTAGGCACATTGTTCCAACCATTCACTTGAAACATTAAAGACAAAGTAGCTAAAGCATCAGCCATTTGGTTTTCATCTCTAGGGATATGATGTAATTCCACTTTGTTGAAGAAAGTTAACAATCTTCTAGCATAATCTCTGTAAGGGATCAAACCAGGATGACGAGTCTCCCATTCTTGTTTGATTTGATTAATTACCAATGCCGAATCTCCGTAAATATCAAGAATCTTAATCCGTAGATCCACTACTTCTTCGAGACCCATAATACATGCCTCATATTCAGCCATGTTGTTCGTACTGTCAAACTTCAATCTCACCGTGAACGGGATATGAGTACCTCGGGGAGTGACGATGATTGCCCCAATTCCATTTCCATAAGAATTCACAGCTTCGTCAAAAATCAAACCCCAACGAGATTCGGGATCAGGTCCTTCTTCGGGTAACGGCTCTTCACAATCTTTAGCTTTCAAGTATATAACATCTTCATCTGGGAAGTCAAACTTGATGGATTGATAATATTCAATTGGTTGGTGAGCCAAATGATCGGCTAAAATACTCCCTTTGATTGCTTTCTGAGTGTGATACTCAATGTCATATTCAGATAACAACATCTGCCAACGGGCTATTCTTCCAGATAAGGTGGGCTTCTCAAAGATATACTTGATCGGATCCATTTTGGAGATCAACCAAGTGGTGTGGTTAATCATATACTAGCGCAGACGGCGAGAAGCCCAAGCTAAAGCACAACAGGTTTTCTCAAGCATTGAGTACCGAGACTCACAGTCTATGAATTTCTTACTTAGATAATATATGACATGTTCCTTTCTTCCAGTCTCATCTTGTTGACCAAGCACACATCCCATGGAATCTTCCAATATATTCAGGTACATAATCAAAGGTCTTCCTTCCATCGGAGGAATCAAAATAGGAGGTTCAAGTAAATATTCTTTGATGCTATCAAAAGCTTTCTGACAATCCTCTGTCCATACACATCCTTGGTTCTTTCGGAGAAGCTTGAAAATCGGCTCGCAGGTAGCCGTCATATGAGATATAAATCTAGAAATATAGTTCAATCTCCCAAGGAATCCTCTTACTTGTTTTTCCATATTGGGTGCGGGCATTTCCTGAATAGCTTTGACTTTATCAGGATCTACCTCAATACCTTTCTGACTGAAAATGAAACCCAGAAGTCTTCCAGAACGAACACTAAAAGTGCACTTGTTGGGATTCAGACGAAGTTTATACTTTCTCAAACGCTGGAATAACTTCAATAAATGTTCCAAATGATCTTCTCCAGTTTGTGACTTGGAAATCATGTCATCTACATACACTTCTATCTCTTTATGCATCATATCATGGAACAAAACAGTCATGGCCCTTTGGTACGTTGCACCAGCATTCTTCAAACCAAACGGCATTACTCGATAACAAAATGTTCCCCAAGGTGTAATGAAAGTTGTCTTCTCTATATCTTCTGGTGCCATCTTGATTTGGTTGTAACCAGAGAAACCATCCATGAAAGAAAAGACTTTGAACTTTGCGGTACTGTCGACCAATACGTCAATATGTGGTAAGGTAAAATCATCCTTTGGGCTAGCTCTATTCAGATCTCTATAGTCTACACACATCCGAACTTTGCCATCCTTCTTAGCAACATGCGCTATATTGGCTAACCATTGAGGATAGACCGATGTAACAAGGAAACCTGCATTAATTTTCTTTTGAACTTCTTCTTTGATCTTGTCAGCTATATCGGGATGAGTCCTTCTCAACTTCTGCTTAATCGGCGGACATTCAGGTCTCAACGGAAAACGATGCTCCACAATATCATTATCCAAACCTGGCATGTCTTGGTAGGACCAAGCAAACACATCAACATACTCTCTGAGAAGCTCCAACATTTTCTCTTTGACCTCTGGGATAAGCAATGCTCCGACCTTGACTTCCTTTTTATCTTCTTCATTACCCAAATTGATCATCTCTCAGGCTCTTCAAACGGCTGAATAGTCTTTTCATCGTGCTCAAGTAAACGGGAAATTTCATCAGGAATCTCTTCACTATCCTCTTCTTCGTCTCTGAACACAGGGAATTCAAAGTTGGGAGAGGGCATAGGATCATTGTTTTCAATGGTTAAGTCATGGATTAATCTGCACATATGATTATGCTTTATTTTAGAAATCGATTAATATGAATGTTGTACAGATAAAATAAAAGGTTATTATATTTTCCTATTACAACCAATTAATTTTCATTATATTTCCCAGAAAAAGTAAAAAATAAAACAGTAGTGGACAAAATAACATTTTTATTCATGATTGGCAATACTTGAAACAAAGAGCCCAGACATTTTCTCTTTTGCCTTGGGCAGAGCAAAATGATTTATTTTCAACATAGCCCGAAACAAATACTTTTTCGCCTTGGGCAGAGCGAAAGTTTTTTTTTTCAAAAATAAAACAAAAAATTACTCAGAAATGTGCATCACAACAGGAACATCAACAACAATCCAGTTCTGGAAAACCATTCCATGCGTTACAAATTCGGGTAAATCCTCTTCAGAATCGTCTCCTATTATAACATCAACTTCAGGAGGAGTCGGATGGATAAAACCTGCGCTTCGGAAAACCTCTTGTATCAGACGGGTAACTGTATCCTGCTTAACTCTTGTAGACACGGGATGAAAACCAAGACCTTCTCCAGACTTGTTCTCGGGCAAAGTCAACACCTGGCCCCAACCTTCAGCCGAACCATTCTCAACCACTCGTCGCACATCTTCAAAAGAAGAAATAGATGTCCCTTGCTTCTTCACTTCATTATTAGCAACAGATAGAGCTTGAAATTGGGTTCCAACATCCTCATCAGCATTAATAAAAGAGAAAGATGACAAATGGCTTACCACCATAGCCTGCTCTCCACCAATCATTACCAGCTTTCCACGCCTTACAAACTTCAATCTCTGATGGAGCGTGGAAGTAACTGCCCCTGCATCATGGATCCATGGATGACCCAATAGGCAACTGTAGGCGGCACGAATATCCATTACTTGAAAAGTGATCTGAAAGGTATAAGGACCAATTATTATAGGAAGATCCACTTCACCAATGACAGTCTTCCTAGAACCATCAAACGCTTTGACAATTACCCCACTAGGTCTCATGGGAGCACCTTGATATGAGAGTCGAGATAATGTAGTTGTGGGCATTACATTTAACGACGAACATGTATCTACCAGCACACTTGATAAAGTATCATTTCCATAACTTATTGAGATATGCAAAGCCATATTATGGTCCCTTCCCTCCTCCGGAATCTCTTCATCACTGAAACCAAGATTGTTACACGAAGTAATATTTCCCACAATTCCATCAAATTGGTCAACCGTCACATCATGATCTACGAATGCCTGGTCCAAGACCTTCATCAAAGCTTCTATATGGGCACCAGAATCTCTCAGTAAAGCAAGCAAAGAAATCTTGGAAGGAGTTTGCAATAGTTGGTCCACAATCTGATATTCACTTCTCTTGATGAGCTTCAGAATCTCATCATCATCGGGGTGTGGGATAGGTTCATTGGATCGACCTATCTCAACCCTAGGTTCAACATTTCTCGCTGGAACTTCTGCCGGTATGGGCCTCCTGAATTGAACTTCTGGTCTCTTCAAAGGTACTGCTGCAAAGACACGCTCGCTTCTCGTAACTCTGCTCACATCAGCGATGTTAACAAAAGATGGAATTGTCGGTATAGGGACTTCTACCCCATTCTCAATCATTGTGGCATTATACTTATACGGTATAGCTTGGTCTGAGTTGTAAGGCACAGGACCAGGTGGATAAATGATCAAAGGAGCAACAAGTGCAGTCTGAATGTCATAAACGATCTCTATTGGTTCAGGCAAGTTTAACTGGGGTATTATAACATTCACTTCATCCGCCGGATCTCTGTCATATGTAATAGTGATAACCCTCTGGTCCAATAATTTTTGAATATCCTCCTTCACAATAGGACAATCAACTTCTCTTGAACAAAATTCACAAACACCATAATCATGATGATGCCTAAAAAAGGTAAGTCTTCTTAAGCTCTGATGTAACCTGATCAACGAATCTCTTATGTGTTCAACTTGAAAAACTTGAAACTTTCCCGGACAACCTTCCACCATATTCACTAATGTTGACCCATGTTGAGGCAAAGGATTATCTCTAACATTCGGGTTAACATCCTTGAAATACAAGATACCATTCCTAATCAACCTCTGCACATCCGCCTTTAGAGCAAAGCAATTTTCAATGTTGTGCCCTGGCGACCCTTGATGATACTCACAGAACTGGTCCGCCTTGTACCACGGATAAGTACTATTCGATGCAATAGGAGGAGGCTTCGTCGTTATGAGGTTTTTACTGATCAGAGCGGGGAACAACTCAGTGTAAGTCATGGGAATAACGTCAAATTGTGGTTTCCTTGGTGAACGATTCTGGTTATTAAATTGATAAGCATGTTGTCAAGGCTGCTGTTGAAATGGTCGTTGCTGAGTTGGTGGGGTTTGATGAGTTGGGGTCACCATTGTTGGGCGGACAGCCGGAGTGACTGCTGCAACATGTGAATAGCCTCTCCTTGGTCTCCCAGGGAAAATTAAACTGACATCTTGTTCTTTCCTTTTAGGGAAAACACTTCCAAACTTCTTGATACTGCTAGACGGACTTCCTTCCTTAACCAAACATCCCTCACGAATCCCTTCTTCCAACCGCATGCCCATACTTACCATCTCGGTGAAATCACTGGGTGCACTAGAAATCATTCTTTCATAATAAAAGGAACCTAAAGTCTTCAGGAATATCTGTCATTTCCTTCTCCTCAAGAGGGGGATAAATTTGAGCAGCAATCTCGCGCCACCTCTGGGCATATTCTTTAAAGGACTCTCTGTCTTTATGGGACATCGCCCGGAGTTGATCTCTGTCCGGTGCCATGTCGACGTTGTACTTATACTATCGAACAAAAGCTTCACTAAGATCGTTGAAATTACGAATCCGAGTGCTATCCAAACCCATATACCACTTTAGAGTGGCACCAGTCAAACTGTCTTGAAAGTAGTGAATTAACAAATTATGATCATCAGAATATGTAGACATCTTTCTTACATACATAGTTAAATGACTCCGCGGACACGAATCACCTTTATACCTTTCAAAATCCGGTACTTTGAATTTGGTTGGAATCTTTACATTTGGAACTAAACACAGGTCATGAGCATTCTTTCCAAACAAATCGTTTCCTTTCAGCGCTCTGATCTCCCTCTGCATCTCTTGAAACTGGTCTTGAAATTCCTCCATTCTATCGAAAAGACCCAGACTTTCAGCAGGCTCAGCATGATAAGTAGGTTCATTCATGTATGGCATAGAATGAACCACATGAGCGACAATTGTCATAACTGGTTGAGGTAAAGGTGCCACAAAAGAAATTACAGGCGGCACAGTAGTTGTCTCTGGTTGAGGAAAGGACACAGTAGGTTGAACCAAAGGTTGTACGGCAGATTGATATCCTTCTGGCATGAAGTTATAAGGCATTCCCCACGGAAAACCTTTTGGCATCTGATGTTGAAGCGGAGAGTTGATTTGAGTCACAGATGCTGGAACAGTGACAATCTGAAAAACCACAGTAGTTGAAGTCTGAATCTCAGCAGCTGTAGTCGATGGCTGATTCTGAGCAGCCATCAAACTTTCCACTAGCACAGTTAACTTTTCCATTCCGACACGAAGAGTAGAAACCTCCTCGCAAAGCTCATGGTTTTCCTGTTCTAGATCTTCCATCTTCCTCTGACGATTGGCTCGGGTATCGTACCGATGAGACAGCTTGACAATCTATCAGAGTGGAAAAAGAAACAAGGATAAGACTCTAGAAAACATGTGAAGTGGAATGTTGGATGATGCATGATATGCGATGCAAATGATCATTCAATTTGATAGTTTTTTTCAAGGAACTTCGATAATTTTGCACACATCAATGGTAAAGGAATTTGGAACAACAAAAACTCATTTCATTAATCAAAAGCGGTAAATTACAGCTTACAACTTTGGAACAACAAAATAATAAATTACAACTTTGGGACAACAACCTAATAAAAAGCAGTAAATTACAACTTTGGGACAACAACCCAATAATAAAAAGCAGTAAATTATAACTTTGGAACATGAAGCTCTTTTACAGAGTTTTACAAAATGAAATCAGTAATAAAAATAAAACTAAGAACTAAAGATCACTCAGAATCATCAGATGAAGGACCAAATGCCAACTGTAACTGGAGCTTCCTGATCTTCTCTTCAAAAAAGTCTTCCATTTCTTTCTTCTCAGCTACCAGTCGATCAATGATTTCCTTTTGTGGATTAGGAACAAGAGAACGCTTACCGAATCTTCCTTCTTTCTCTTCCTTTCATTTGCATACTTCTTGAGTAAAGTATCCTTTTGACGAAGCTTCTCATCATGATCAATGAACCAGCCGTCTTGAATAAATAGCAAATCCTCCTTTTCTTTTAGATGTCGAGTCAGGACCCGATTCTCATATTCAGACATATTATACTTTTCTTTCCAAGCATCTCTCTCGGACTTCTTCCTAGCCAGATTTCCTTGGTATTCTCCCATGTTCTCGATAGGGATATCAACAGATGATAATGCAAAAATAGGGAATAAAGGTTTCTCAGGTTTGTAAGGCATCTTGAGAGCACAAGCCATAGCACGAATCCATTGTAGGTAAGGCTCCAAAGAAACAACACCTCTCTGTCCTAACATGTCTCTCCCTTTTCTATGGATGTGACGCCAAGCTCCTTCTATCTCCTTCTTAGCTGCTTGATGATCTTGTCCTTCTTGTAGAAAGAAGCCACTCACATGAATGTTGTTCGGCTTGTCCTTCATCGGGTATCCAAACTGACGGCATGCGAGAACAGGGTTATAGTTGATTCCTCCTTTCGTACCAAGAAGAGGAACGTTAGGAAAAGCACCATAACTATCGATGATCTTCACATCATAGTAAGCTCGATTATACCAATCAATGTCGAAATGAGTGAGAGCCATAATTTTTGGCGCCCATCGCGGCTCCTTCTCGAGATTCCAGAAAACATCAGACCTAGGTAGATAAGAAACATACCACTGATACAAAAACGGTGCATAACAAATAATCATCCCTCCTTGATAAGAGTTTCGAAGGTGGATGGAGTAGTAAGTATCTCCTAGCAGCGTAGCGACCGGATTTCCAATCAAGAAAATTCTGATGGCGTTGATATCCACAAACTTATCAACGTTAGGGAACAAGAATAGGCCATAAGCGAGTAAAGCAAAAACGTCTTCAAATGCAATAGTATCTTTTATCTCAGCGAAATGACGAGCTTTCTTCAACAAAAACTACGCAGATAAGCCTCGGATTCCCCCCTTTGTTAGTCATGTTCTCCTCTATCTCCGACTTCTTCAAGTGGGTGATGGTCGCTATCTCGTGAGATTTGGGTTCCTCTTCTAAGCTAGAAAAAGGAACACAGTCGATGACCGGAAAACCAAGTATATAGGAGTATTCTTCTAAGGTGGGCATTAGCTGGTAATCCGGAAAGGTGAAGCATCGATACAACGGATCGTAGAATTGGACCAACGTACTAAGGATGCCTTCCTTCATCTTGCGCTTCATGAGAGGTATAAGGGACCCATATTTCTTCTGAAACTCCGTCGGGTTCTCGATCTTAGGAATCAAACTCTTCAACTCTTCAATCTCGGGCTCCTTAAAACTAAAACTTCGAGTGTTTCTTCTTCCAAACTCCATAATAACAGTACCTGAGATGTCTGCAAAGATCATTCTTAAGTTCCTTGAAAAACAAGTTTTTTACAAAAAATGTTGATGGATGCATGGATGAATGATAATGCAACAGTTACACGCAAGTTCACAAATATGGGGTTCAAAGGTTCAACGCTTCGAGCATGGAGTCAAGGGTAAAGCCCACCCCAAGGTATGTACTAACGGTTTAATCACACCTGCAAGACAAGGTTCTAAAAGTTCCCAGAGTCTACATTCCTCCTTCGGATATTACCAACGTCTTGATTACTCAATAATTAGCAATATTCTCAAGAGAAACTCGTCTGAGCGTAGCATCGCGTAACAACTACTTTCGGATTACTCTGTTATAGTCTTCGCGCTACACCAAAAAGGCCAAGATGGGTTAGGGTTCTACGGTTCTCAGCTTCTCTGGCTCCCAGGTTGAAAATAATAATGTCTTCCCGATTACTCGGTAAACAAATATTACGTTCAAAAGGGCCTTCCACTGAGTGGGGGATTTCATGCCTCCTTCTTTGGGATTACTCCCTCAAAGTTCGCATGACTATACCGCCCGTCCTATTCTTAAGTGTAACTTAATTCGGGTATACGATTCGTCCTTTGCAAAAGAACCCAAACAACCCCAATATAAACACATAATCAAACAAATCAAATAATAATAAAACAGATAAAACAAACTAGGCTTAACCCACTTAGGGATGGACCAGCAAGAGGTCAATCTTTCCCCAGCAGAGTCGCCATTTCTGTAGCGATAAAAAATGTAGCGGGGTAAATCGGAGATCGAATTATTAATTAATTCGTCTCACAAAAGCAAGAGTCGCCACCGCGCTTTATTATTTCCAAGGGAAAAGGGAAAAGAGCGAAATAAAACCCTAAAGTATGCAATGTAAAATAATACTTTAAAAGTAATGAAAATACAAGGCGTTTTTGAAAAGAGATGTAGAGTTCGGGGGATTGGTTATACAATGGGAAGGTATTAGCACCCAATGTATCTATAGTATTCTATAGGAACCTTTTGAAATATTTGTTTATTAAAAATGTTTGTTTGATTAAAAATAAATTGTTTGGCCAAAAATGGGTATTGGACGAGTTTTCGAAAATTAGACGACCTAACGTCGAAGTTTTGACTTAAAAGGTGTGAGTTTTGAAATTTTGAATATTTGGGGAAAATTATCTTAAGTTTTTTTAACAAAATAATAAACGAAAGATGAATGAGGGTATTCGCGCTATGTGTTTGATGACATGAAGTCGACAAAATTAAACAATTCTCTTGGATTGAAACGGACGAAAGATACACGGATTAACGATCAATTAATTAAAATTATAATTAAATAATTAACTAATGAAATTTAAAACATACAAGCATGCATTTCAACGATTAAATAAATAATCAAAAGTACATGAAGATTAAATTAAGAAATCATAGATTTTCAATAATTAAACACATAACAAAATTAAATCATGGAACATGTATTTTTTGAATAATTAAATAAAACAACACAAAAATAAAAATAAATACTAATAGTATGTTGACGAAATTAAAAAAAGATGAAATTTTAATTAAATGTTTTTATGTGTTTTTTTATAAAAGTTACTAATTAAACAGCAAACTAAATTAATAATATTAAGTATGTTAAATAATATGGCCAAAAGAAATAAAAGATAAAAAAAGTGACTCAACCAAGACTTGAACCCAAGACCCTTAAATTGTTGTAAACACACTTTGCCAATTGAGCTTTACTATTATTCATTTATTAATGTGATTAAAATAAAACATAAGGAAAAAATATGAAATTTGAAAATGTACTAAAAAGGCCCAATGGGCCACCATGTCAAAGGGAAGAAAAATAAAAAAACTGAAACCCTAATGTTGTGAAGGGAGGGCGCCGCTGCCAAATAATTAATATTATTATTAAAGAAAAAACAAATGCAGTAAAGGGACTTGGTAAAACACAACATCAACACTCTCCAAAAAAAAACGTTCCTTTTCCTCTCTCTCTCTATGCCTTCCTCTTCCTCTAAATCGATTTGTTCCTCTCCATTACAGATCAAAAAAATTTCTTCTTCCAACAAACAAAAAAACTGTCCTCCTCTATTTTACAGATCCAAACCTTTCTTCATCTCTTTCTCTCATGCCATCAGATTCGGTTTCCTTTCTCTTCCACAGATCCGCCCACATCAAAATCAGAATCATCTTTACTCTCTCTGAACCTAGCCTCGAAATCAATGTCAAGCAAGAACGGTTTATTCAACCCGTTTTCTTCAAACTCGGACACAAGACATCAACAGTCACACGGCGGGAATCACCCACCGCCGCCGTAGATGGGATGAAGTCGGAGATAAAAGCACCACCACACATGTTTCTCTTTCTTTCACTATTCTCAGATCTTTGATTTTTTTTTCTCTATAAAATAGTGAAACTTCTTTGAATTGGTTTTTATTTAGATTTACAACCTGATTTATATTTTTACGGTTTGGATTTTTGTATAGATTAAGCTTGTTTTCTGGATCTAAAAAAACAAATGGTTTTTTTTTTAAGAACAAAATAGTTTTCTTTAAAATATTAAGAAAAAAATAGTTTTTAAAATATTAAGAACAAAATGGTTTTTAAAATATTGGAATAAATATTTTTTATGGACTAAGAACAAAATATTTTTTATATACTATTGTAACAAAATATTTTTTGGATACTGGATATTAGAACAAAATATTTTTTATATACTAATAACAAAATGAGTTTTTAGCTATTTGGAACAGCAACTATATTTTGGATATTGTAATAACAAAATATTGTTTTAGATATTTGTAATAACAAAATATTATTATAGATATTTGTAATAACAAAATATTATTATTTATTTTAAATATTTGTGACAGCACTATATATTTTTTTAAATGTTGTAACAAAAACATTTTTTTTTAAATATTGGAACAATAATGTATTTTTTAATATCATAACAGCAACATATTTTTTTTTAAATGTAACAATAAAATATTTTTAAATATTGTCATAACAAAATATTTTTTGGATATGAGATTTTGTAAAGCAAAAAGGATAACCAATGTTTTTTGGACAGCAAAGGCTTTGGACAGCAAAAATATTTTGGACAGCAAAGGCATTTGGACAGCAAAAATATTTTGGACAGCAAAGGTATTTGGACAGCAAAGGTGTTTTTGGACAGCAAGCATATTTTGGACAGCAAAGGTATTTTTGGGACAACAAAGGTATTTGGGACAGCAAGCTCTAAACAAGTTGGGACAACAAGTTCTAAACAAGTTTTTGGGACAGCAAAGAAGTAAGCTTTTATTACACTTATTATTATTATTAATATTATGAATACTAACATATTTAAATATTAACATTCATGCAGCAAATCAACTCAAATACAGTACAACAAAAACAAAAAATGATAAAGCAAATATTATATGGCAAAGAACATTGGTACAACAAGGGATTCAAGCATGAATATATGCAACAGTAGAGCAACAGTAGATAGAGAGTAGAAAAAGAATATACCTATCGGAGCCTCCCTGATGGGGCTTCTAACAAAAATGGTAAGCTTCCTTGAGTTTGCTATCTTTTCTCCTTGCTGGATTTTTTGAACAACACTAATTTTTCTGGTTTTTTCTACTTGCTGAATTTTCTAGAACAAACAACAATTTTCTGTTTTCTTTTACTGTTGGATTTTTCTTCCCCCCTCTTTGTGTTGACAAAAGCTCTTATTTATAGTGGAGTGTGGAGGATTTGAGGGGGGGAAAACAGTAGAAATTCAAACTGTTTTGGCAAACTGTTTCTATACTTTGTTCTCACAAATTGCTTTAGCCATTTTCATACAAATTGCTGCTACATTGATGCAGCTTGGAGCAGGTTTTTGGCATCACTTGGAGCTGATGTATGTTGCTGTTTTTTTCTTCTGTTTTGTAGCATTTTATAACATTTCTCTTTTGTTGTTTTTTCAGGTTATTTGGAGCATATTTTTTACCAACAAAAATGCAACAAAATGGGCTTGTAGAAAGGTTGCAAATATGGGTTGCACTAGCACTTTGCTGAATTTTTTTTTTCATGTTGAAAATAAATCTTGTACACACTTGTAGCTTCTTGTAACCTTGTGATAAACTCTAATAAATTGTAACATTGAATAAATATGCATTCTTCAATATATTTTCCATTCTTTGGGTAGTTATGAATGATCTTGAATCTTCACATAAACATAAATCTTGATATATCTTGATAAAAATTCAAGATCTTCCATTTAAATTTGGGAAATAATGGAATAATACTTGGATGAATTGTTGAATAAAGAATAAATAATAATGCAAGTCTTGGACTTTAATCTTGAATTCTTGTAATAGAAATCCAAATAAATCACATGGATTAATCTTATAACCAAATAAAATTCCCCATGTAATTAAATAGAATTCCTCACTAACTTCTTGAAATAATACTTCAATGTATTTAAATAATCATGATGTAGATCCTCCAATGTAATCACAAGAATAATCTTGAATAAATATCTCATGTGATAAATAAATATTCTTGAATGAAATCTCTTGAATAGCTCCTCTTTAAATATCACTTGGATTCAAATAAAGAAAATTTCAAATATTCCGAATAAATTCTTCTAGAACAGTTTTGAATTTAATTATCTCGTTTCGGCGAAATTCGATCCGCGTCGTCAGAAAATTTGCAGATGACTTTTGGTTCAAGAAATCAAAAAATGACGGTATAACCTGTTTTTTCTTGCATTTTAGAATAATGTGAAACACACATGAACCAAAGCCGGTAGAATTTTGACTGTTCTTCCTGAAAAATATTCAGAGAAAACGGAGACCATTTGCCGGACAGAATGTGGAAATAAACGCATAATTTTCAGAAATTCTTTGATGAACCAGTCTTTTGGAAATTAACGAACGACGGCATTTCTGTTCTGAGACTCAAAATCCTGATTGACGTACAACGTCTAATGCTCTTCTTTCAGACCTATTTTCTGCACATGAAAATAAAACAGCAAAACATGCACTTCGTGCTTGATTAGTGGTTAGTCATTCATAAAATGCTCACAACACTCGATAATCTCTACACAGTCAAAACTTGACAGCGAAACGTTCAAAACCTACCATATTTTGTGACCTTGATGTGTATGAAAAATAATGCAAATGAAGCAGGGATCTTAGGTCAAAAATTGGGGTATAACATCGGTACCAACCAATATGCCACATCAACGTAGCTACTGCTTCAACCGTGTCGATCTACGTTGTATAGTTCCCTCACAGTTTATTGTTACTTACCTAAAAGGTATTCCCCAGATCCGGGTTAGGATCTATAGTAACTCCCGATATAAAGCCCTCAAAGGTAAAGCAAACAAATCAAACAATAGAAGCAATGATAATGAACTAATCCTAAGGTATACCCCACTTATTAATACCCAGCAGAGTCGCCAGTTATGTGATACGGTGGCCAGAACCGGACTGTTTTGAAATGCTGGTTTGCGTTTTGCATTTGTATTCTCAAAATGTCGCGGTAAGCAAGAGTCGCCATCGACTTTTATTTTATCCAACAGGAAAGGAAAAAAGCACAGAAAAATTCCCTTTTTCGAGATTTTGAGTACGGGGGGTAGATTATAGAAAGGGAAGGTATTAGCACCCTTTCTATCCGTAGTTTTCTACGGGCTCTTAGGTACTTGCTCATCATTTTCAAAATTGCTTGTGTGTGTTTGATTTGAAAAAAGTTTTTGTTTTACTTCGATTTAACTCTTGCTTATGTCTTCAAGAGTGTTACGAAGTCGTTTTGAAAACTTTGTTTGAAAAGAGTGTAAGTGTGAAAAAGTTTGTTTGTTTGAGCAAGTACTTAAGAACTGATTTACCTACTCGAAAAAGAGAATGTTTCTATTCTTGTTTCCTTTAGATAGTGCTATCCCACTATTAGTGAGTAGGTAGCACCGTCGTTGGAGTTTTAAGGGTCAATTCGAAAGGGACGTACGATCACTAAAGCAATGTTAGGACATTTTAGTAATAACCCTAATGTCTTAAGATCAATATTTGAGGCAACGTATCCGAGGCAACCTTTCCGAGGCAACTTTTCTGAACGGGACTTTGATCTTTGTTTAGACAAGAGAGTGACCACTAAAATACCCTATACTTAATGATCGTTTACCGAAGGAAACCGAAGTGGGAGTATACCCTAGGAGTGCGCGTGTGCGAGTGATTCAATTTCAAGTTATTATCTTTGCACATTTAGGGTTTGCTAACTGTTTTAAAGTTAATCATACATTCTTTTCATGCAACCCTAATATCATACATCTAACAATTTAATTGTTTTGCGGAAATTAAAGTGCGGAAAGTAAAGCTACGCTATTACAAGGCTTTGGGTATTAATTACATAGCCAAAAACAACCCGTCAAAATGATAAACGAAAAGGAGAAAAATCCTAATTAATATATTACAACTGGTGAGCAATTACATTAATATGGTAAAAATAAATAAACACGATGAATCGAGAACGAGAGAGAACTAGGGTTTTGACCCCGTCTAACCTAATCAAAAGAGAAATTATTTTTGTTGTTTTTAATTATTTTTTAAGAAAAAGAATTAGGTTTTTAAATTAAATACAAATCTAATTAGTAATTAAATTAAATTAAAGAAAATAATTTACATGGCCTATTTTTGTATTTTTGGTTATTTTTTAAGAAAAAAAAGAAATAGAATTTAAATTACACTAAAACCCTAATTTTATAATTGTTTTAATTTATTTACAAAATAATTAAAGTTACCCTAAAATTAAACAAACTAATTAAATTAATTTTTGTATAAAAAATAAATTCTAAATCTAATTGGATGAAAATATTATTTTTTGTGATTTTATGTTTTTTTATGAAAAAAGAATTGATTTTTATGTGAATAAAAATAACTAAATGAATTAAATAAAAGAAATATAAAAGAATAGAGAAAAGTGAATGGGCCTGAGAATCAGCAATTTAAGGGGGTGAGTATCAACTTCTGGGTCCAAAACAATTAACCCACGTTTGACTTCCAAGATCCCAGGCTATGCGTTGACTAGGGTGTTGGTGGTCCTTCACATGATAGCCATCAGATCTGGCTTCCTGGACATCTGGTTGGTTAGATGATGATGGTCCATGGTGGACTTCAAATCTGTACGCACGCCTGATCATCTGAAAGAAAATAATATGAAATAATGGGGGACCTGGGATTCGAACCCAGACCCCAAAGCCTTTTCCACCTGCATCATTACCAGTTGAGCTACATGCGCGCGTTGTACATAGAAATAAATAATAATCGTTATATTGAAAATAAACAAAATAAAAAGCATCACGCGCGAAATTTCAAATGGGGCAATCAGGGCTTGCCACGCAGGTTGTCTTCTTCCTCTCTCCGTTGGTAAAAGTCACTGACTTTTACCTACGGACAAATGCCCGTCACTACAACCCTGGCTTGTTTCAAAATCTCCCATGGGCATGATAAATGGAGTCTAAGGCCATGGATTGATTCGTCTTGGCTTGCTGAGCACGATGGTGCCCTTCTTGAGGGCCAATTTTGCCTGTATAAAAAAGACCTAAAACAAGACCAGAAAACCTAGCAATGGCAGATTCCAGTTTAGCCAATAAAAATGCAATTAATTGTTATAGATATCTTACAAATGCTTCAAGGAACAAGAATATGTGAATGATTCATGTTGTAGGTGCCAAAATCATGTGTTTCGATTTCAAGAAAAAGCCAAAGTCGTGAAACGCTTACATTGTGTTTTAGCGCAGAAAACTCCTTGTTCTTGATTGGTATAGGTTCCTTAAGTGCTCAGGAAGCGAAAGGGATACTTGGAAAGGTCTGAAAGTACCTGCAAATACAAAAACAGATCACCTCTTTCTTTGATTTTTTTCAAGTTTAGTTCTGCCTTCTCACGCTTCCAAAGCTTGTGTTTTAGGTCTGCAATTTTTCCCTATATACCAAGGATTGAATTAGGGTTGAAATTATGCTCTCAATCTTTATCCATTATGGCTTTTGATTTTGATTTGATTCACTTGAAAATATTTCCAAAAATAGGCCAAAACCAATCTTTTCATGCACACAAAGGCCTTACACGATTTGATTCACTTGCTAGCTGGATATAGGACCTGAAACATGCACAAGATCTTGAGGTTTCAATGATTTGGATTTTTCATGATTTGTTTTTATTTAAATTGATTTAATTCAAATAAAAATCAAAATAAATAGAAAAAATAAGATAAAGAAAAAGGGGAAGAGCTAGGGCTCGTGGACCATGCTACCAACTCAAAACAAATGCAAAAGATTAGGCCGATTTAGCAAAAATTGCAATTTGAGGCATAATTGACTTTTGACAATTTTGCAAAAAAGGTCAACTTCACCCATGCATAACTTCCCCAATTTTGACTCTTTGAAGGTGTTCTTGAACTTTTTAGAAATATTGAGATGTCCTATACACAACCCTTTTGGTTTCATCTCAATTGAGTCTTCCATGTTCATGTATGAAGCTTTGACAAAAAAGGTGTTTTTGCTGACTTTTCAAAATGACCTATAATGTCCAAATTCTTAACTTCTTGTGAGTGAATATTTTCAACTTGGGAGATGAAGATGAATTGTAGGGCATTACATCCTCTTCAAAATGAGCTTTGGATGGGTCATTTCTCATAAAGTATGAGAAAGTTATGCTTGGTCAAAGTTGAGTTGAGTTTTCCTACAAAACCCTAATTTCTAACTTATTTTTTGAGGAATTGTGAGCAATCCTTGATGAATCATGATCAACCCTTGATCAAATGATGAATGATACTTCAAAATGAGGATGTTGACCAAAAATATTGAAGTTTGACTGTATGTAGGCCACAATTGACTTTTGCCCTAGCACAGTCGATTTTCAGGCCTTTGAGCAATTGATTGGGCAAACTTCCTCTGCAAGGCTTGAAACTTGACATGGATGATCTTGAGAACATATTAGGACAATGGTGGGCATTTGGGATCCCTTGGACTCAAGTATCTTGATGCAACATGAAACCCTAATTTGATGTAGACTGTCTTAGGAGAGAGCTTGTCTGGTCAACCCTTGGACTTCCTTGAGCAACTTGAGGATCTTTCTTGAAATGTTTTGAGAAATATGGGAGGGAAAATTTTGGGGTACAACACAACCGAAGTGAGAGTATACCCTAGGAGTGCGCATGTGCGAGTGATTTGATTTCAAGTTATTATCTTTGCACATTTAGGGTTTGCTAATCGTTTTAAAATTTACATACAGTCTTGTCATGCAATCCTATTATCATACATCTAACAGTTAATATTTGCGAAAATTAAAATGCGAGAAATAAAACTACGCTATTACAAGGCTTCGGGGAGGGGGATTAATTACATAGCCAAAAACCCGTAAAATGATAAATAAAAGGAAAATCCTAATTAAACTATTACATACCATGAGCAGTTACATTAAGAACGGGAAAAAATTAGGGTTTTGACCCCGTCTAACCTAATTGAAAGAAAAATCATATTTTTGTGTTTTTGATTATTTTAAGAAAAGAAAATAAAAATTAAATCAAACAAAACCTAATTTTCTAATTTATTTTAAATTATTTACCAAAAAGGTTTAAATTACCCTAAAATTAAATTAAGCTAATTATTAAATTAATTTTGATAAAAATAAAACCTAAATCTAAATTGTTGAAAATTGATTTTATGAGTTTTTGTAAAAAAAAGAATTAACTTTATGTTAGAAAATAATTAATCAAAATAAATTAATAAAAGAAAAAAGAGATGGGCATGGTTTAGTAGCAATGGAGGGGGGTTTGAATTGCAATTCTGAGCCCAAAACTCCTTGGCCCATGTTGACTTTTCAGATCCCATATGCTTGCTTGACTAGGGTGCATTGTGGACCTCCAAAGGATGGCCCTTGGATCTAGCTGATTGGAGATCTGTTGGTTGAAGGATGATGGCATATGGTGCTCCCTTTGCACACATGTGTACCTGATAATGCAAAAGAAAATAACATTGGCAAATATGGGGACCTGGGGATCGAACCCAGACCCTTTGGCAATTTCCCTTGTCCACTGACCATCTGAGCTAGCGCATTTTCTTGTACATGGAATAGCAAGCAATGATTATATTTGAAAAAACAAAATAACATATTACAAAGGTGCGAATTTTTGAATGGGCCAGTCAGGGAGTGCCACGCCACCCTTCTTCTTCCTCCCTCCATTGGCAAAAGTCCAGGACTTTTACCTAAGGTTTTCTGGGCGTAGGTACAACCCTGTGATCTTCCAAAATTCACTGTAAGCATGGTAAATCAATTCCAGTGGTACCAATCAACTCTTTGCAACCTCACGCATCATGGTACCACTCTCCATGGCCAATTGTACTTGTAACAAAAAACCCCAAAAACGAGCCAAGAACCCTAACTATGGCATATTGCTCTACAATCAATAAAAATGCAATTGAACATAACCAATAGCTTGCAAATGTTTCAGTGATCAAGAATATGTAAAGAAATCATGCTACAAATGCCAGAATCATAATATTTGATTTCAAGAAAGTATCAATGTCGTGAGATGCTTACAGCGTGTTTTAGGATGTTATGAGGCTTGCTAGTGATTGGAATAGGGTCCATGGATGTCCAGCAAATGAATGATGTGCTTGGAATGGCTTGAAAAAGCCTGGAGCTATGAAATCAGATTGCCACTTTTTTATGAAATTTTGAGATTTTTTCTTCTATTCGCATGCCTCCAATCCTCTTCTTTTTGGTCTGCACATGTCCTAAATGTACCCTTGAATGGATTAGGGTTACAAATTTTCTTCAAATCTTTTTCAATTAAGATGATTGAATCATGATTTGATCCTTATGCAAATCTTTCCAAATCAAGCCAAATCCAATCTTTTTGTGTCCAAATGGAGCTTGCACGATTTGATTCTCTTCCCAGCTGTATAAGAGACCTAAACATGCATAAAATCTCAAGCTTTGATTAGTTTTGATATTTTCATGATTTTATTTTGATTTAATTTGATTTAATTGAAATAAAAATCAAAATAAATGATAAAAATAAAATAAAGACAAGTGGGAATGATCATGGGTCGTGGATCATGTTACAAACTCAATGCAAGCACAAAAATTTGGGCCCATTTGACAAAAATTGCAATTTGAGACATATTTGACATTTGGCAATTTTGCAAAAAAGGTCAACTTTGCCAATGCATAACTCCTTCAATTTTGACCCTAGAGATGTGTTTTTGGACTTTTTAGAAAGATTAAGATGTCCTCTAAGCAACCCTTTTGGTCTCATCTCAATTGAGTCTTCCATGTTCATGTATGAAGCTTTGACAAAAAAGGTGTTTTGTTGACTTTCCAAAATGACCTATAATGTCCAAATTTATATCTTCTTGTGAGTGCATATTTTGAACTTTGGAGATGAAGATGAATTGTAGGTAATTGCATCCTATTCAAAATGAGCTTTGGATGGGTCATTTTTGATAAAGTATGAGAAAGTTATACTTGGTCAAAGTTGAGTTGACTTTTCCTACAAAACCCTAATTTAGCAACTTTTGGGTTTTTATGAATTGTGAGCAATCCTTGAGGAATCATGATCAACCCTTGATAAAATGATGAATAATACTTCAAAATGAGTAGGTTGACCAAGAATATTGAAGTTTGATTGTATGTGGGCCACAGTTGACTTTTGCCCTAGCACAGTCGATTTTCATTCCTTTGAGCAATTGACTGAGCAAACTTCCTCTGCAAGGCTTGAAACTTGGCATGGATGATCTTTAGAACATACTAGGACAATGGTGAGCATTTGGGATCCCTTGGACTCAAGTACTTTGATGCAAACGGAAACCCTAATTTGAGGTAGACTGCCTTAGGAGAGAGTTTGTCTGGTTAACCCTTGGACTTCCTTAAGCAACTTGAGGACCTCACTTGGAATGTGTTGAGAAATATGGGAGGGAAAATTTTGGGGTACAATAGACTACAATATGGTCGAGCAGCTGGGGCATACCTCCTCAAAGATATCCATGTTATCCCTGTTGTTGTGCTCTGAGGCCCATGTGAAGGCTTTGATTGCATTCCTCAAGACTACGCATGTGCCGCAGGAAACTTCAACTGATCAGTTCAAAGATTGCGTGGCCAGCCTAACTGCTGATAATGGGTTGGGTTTTTCAGATGCAGAATTGACACTGAAGGGAAGGAAGCATAATGATGCTCTGCATGTCTTGATTGAATGCAGAGGCACCACTATGGCTCATGTGTTGGTAGATATTGGGTCTTCGCTGAATGTTCTGCCGAAGAAGGCGTTGGACCGGTTGGATTGCGAGGATTTGACTTTAAAGCCTAGTAACATTGTGGTAAGTTCTTTTGATGGGTCAAAGTGAATGGTGCACGGGGAGGTGGACATCCCTGTCAAAGTGGGTTCTCAGAATTTTGGGTCCACCTTCTATGTGATGGACATCAGGTCGTCGTATTCTTGTTTGTTGGGTCATCCTTGGATCCATGAGGCTGGGGCAGTTACCTCCACACTACACCAAATGCTGAAGTATCTGGTAAAAGGGAAGATTGTCACAGTGCGGGGTGAAGAGGAGTATATGGTGAGTCACCTCAATTCATTCTGGTACATAGAGATGGATGGGGAATTCATAGAAAATCCTTGTCAGAATTTCGAAGAGGTCCCTCAGATCTTGGCATCGACTGAAACTACTACCAGCAGCAAACCTCCTCTGGAGATGGCTTCCCTCAAGGACGCCAGGGCTGTGGTTGAAGAAGGTGGGTGTGCCAATTGGGGTCAGCTCCCTGATTTCACTCACAAAACTGACAATTTTGGTTTGGGCTTTACTACAGGGGCTCAAAGGGTTGTTCGACGCGTTCGGGCTGGAAGACGTCCCCTACACATCAGTAATCGGGGAATTAATGCCATTGAAGACAACAATGAGGACTCAGACATTGACAGCTGGATCTACCCAACTACCAACGGTGGACCGAGTAAATGGACGACTAAGGACTTTATACCCGTTTCTTTTATTCCGCAGTAATTGTCTTACTTGTTTTGAGATTTGTAATAAACAATTTAAAACTTTACGGCCTTGTGCCTTGCCCGAGGCACATTGGTTTTGTTTGTGAGGGCTATTATTTGTCATTTTATATATCATTAATAAAAAGTTGGACGTTTCTTGCATACAAATTTTGAGTTCTCTGTTTTTCCTTTCTGTTTTCACTTTATCAAAACAGCTATTCTCTTACACACACTCACGTATCATACTGCAGATCCATATCCACTTTGGATCCCATTGATAACAGCTCTGCTATTGCCAGTTATGACTTCAAAAATCCGATCAACCAAGCCGAAGACGGAGGTGAGGATGATTGTGAGGTGCCTGGAGAACTTGCTAGGCTATTACAGCAGGAAGAAAGGGCCATACAGCCTCATGAAGAGCCGGTTGAGACAGTAAACTTGGGTACAGAGGAAGACATAAAAGATATTAAAATAGGTGCCAATTTGGAGATTAGCATTAAATAAAGGTTGATATAGATGTTGCACGACTATGTTAATATCTTCGCCTGGTCCTATGAAGACATGTCTAGTTTGGACACTGACATTGTGGTTAATCGCATGCCTACTAAAGAAGACTGTTCTCTGGTTAAACAGAAGGTCCGCCGTATGCACCCTGAAATATCAGAGAAGATCAAGGAAGAGGTCATGAAACAATTCAATGCAGGATTCTTAGTTTTTACTTCTTATCCACAGTGGGTTACCAACGTTGTTCCAGTGCCTAAGAAGGACAGTAAGGTACGAATGTGTGTAGATTATAGGGATCTGAACAGGGAAAGCCCCAAGGATGACTTCCCTCTTCCTCACATTGATGTTCTGGTTGACAACATCGTGCAACACATAATATTCTCCTTCATGGATGGTTTCTCTGGCTACAACCAGATCAAGATGGATCCTAAAGACATGGAGAAGAAAACCTTCGTCACGCAGTGGGGAACCTTCTGCTACAAGGTGATGCCTTTTGGGTTGAAGAATGCTGGGGCAACTTATCAGCGCGCCATGGTCGCTTTGTTCCATGATATGATTCACCACGAGATTGAAGTTTATGTTGATGACATGATAGCCAGGTCTCAGACTGAGGAAGAGCACCTTGATCATCTCTAAAAGTTGTTCGACATGTTGAAGATATATAAGCTGAGGTTGAATCTGAACAAGTGCACCTTCGGCGTAAGGTCTGGTAAGCTTCTGGGTTTCATTGTCAACGACAAAGGAATCCAGGTAGACCCTGAAAAGGTAAAAGCTATACAAGAAATGCCAGCTCCCCGTACAGAGAAGGAAGTTAAAGGTTTTTTGGGACGCCTGAATTATATCGCCGGGTTCATTTCGCATCTGACTGCTACTTGTGAGCCAATCTTCAAGCTTTTGAAGAAAGATCAAGTGGTAAAATGGAATGATGATTGTCAGACCTCTTTCGAAAGAATCAAGGAATACCTTCAAGAACCACCAATTCTGATGCCTCCAGTTGAAGGAAGACCTTTGATATTATACTTGACAGTGCTAGACAATTCAATGGGGTGTGTGCTGGGGCAGCATGACGAGTCTGGTCGAAAAGAGCACACAATATACTACCTTAGCAAAAAGTTTACCGACTGTGAGACACGATACTCATTGCTCGAGAAAACTTGTTGCGTTTTGGCATGGGATGCTTGCCGACTGAGACAGTATATGCTGACTCACACTACCTTGTTGATATCGAAGATGGATCTGATGAAGTACATTTTCGAGAAGCCTGCTCTCTCCAGAAGGATAGCAAGGTGGAAAATGATCTTAACTGAGTACGACATACGATATACAACCCAAAAAGCAGTCAAGGGAAGTGTATTGGCTGATCATTTGGCTCATCAGGCCGTGGATGACTACCAGTCCATGAATTTTGAGTTCCCGGATGAGAATGTCATGTTGGTAACTGACTACGAAGAACTTGGACCGGATGAAGGACCCGAGGAAGGATCCCAATGGTCTATGTATTTTGATAGAGCCTCAAACGCACTGGGAAATGGCATCGGCGCTGTAATCATATCTCTTGAGGGCTGTCATACTTCGTTCACTGCCCAATTATGTTTCAACTGCACCAACAACATGGAGGAGTATGAAGCATGCATTACGTGTCTTTGAGATTCTATTGACCTAAGGATCAAGTTCCTAAGTGTATTCTGGGATTCCTCTCTGGTGATAAGTCAGATCAAAGGCGAGTGGGATACAAAGCACCTGAACCTTATCCCTTACAAAGAGTATATACTGACACTGCTGCCGCATTTTGAAGAAATCGCCTTTGAACATTTCCCACGAGAGGAGAACCAGTTAGCGGACGCGCTAGCTACTATGTCGTCAATGTTCAAGGTTAGGTGGGACAATGAAGCTCCCTAAATCACCATTGAGAATTTGGATGAACCATCACACTGCTGTGAAATCGATACCGAAGAAGTGGCAGGCAAACCCTGGTTTCACGAAGTCAAAAGGTATCTCGAGGCTCAAGAGTATCCCAAAGGGGCATCTGTCAATGATAAGAAGTTTCTTAGAAGGTTCGCTGTAAAGTTCTTCATCAGTAATGGAATCCTCTATAAACACAACCATGACTCCACACTACTACAGTGTGTAGACAAGAGCGAAGCAGAGAGGATCATGACAGATATACATGAAGGCACCTTCGGAACCCATTCTAGTGGACATACCATGGCTAATAAGATCCTACGGGCAGGATACTACTGGTCCACTATGGAAGCCGATTGTTATCAGCACTCTCGAACTTGTCATATATGCCAAATCTATGCTGATAAGGTGCATGTGCCTCCGGTCCCCTTAAACGTCTTGACAGCTCTATGGCCCTTTGCAATATGGGGCATCGACATGATCAGAGAAATCAGGCCCACCGCTTCCAATGGGAATCGCTTCATCCTAGTAGCCATTGATTACTTCACGAAGTGGATTGAGGCAACTTCCTTTGCTACAGTAACCAAGAACATTGTGGTGCGATTTATCCGACATAATCTGATTTGTCGATATGGTATGCTAGAGAGAATTATTAATGACAATGGTACGAACCTTAACAACACAATGATCATCGAGCTCTGTAAACAATTCAAGATACAACACCATAATTCTTCTCCCTACCGACCAAAGATGAATGGCGTTGTTGAAGCAGCTAACAAGAACATCAAGAAGATTGTACAGAAGATGACGGTGACATATAAAGACTGGCATGAGATGTTACCATTTGCTCTTCATGGGTACCGTACCTCAACACGGAAGTCGACAGGGGCAACCCCATATTCTCTGGTATATGGCATGGAGGCAGTCCTACCCCATCGAAGTCCAGATACCTTCTCTCAGGATCATGAAGGATGCGGGTTTGAACGAAGACGATTGGATCCAAACCCGACTTGATCAGTTAAATCTAATCGATGAAAAGAGACTTACTGCTATCTGCCATGGTCAGACATATCAAAAGCGAATGATCAAGGCTTTTAACAAGAAAGTCAGGCGTCAAGAATATCAAGTAGGGGATCTAGTGATCAAGCGCATCATACTGCTGCAAGGTGATCCTAGGGGAAAATGGACCCCCACGTACGAGGGACCATTTATGGTTAAGAACATTTTCTTGGGTGGAGATATGATTCTAACCACCATGGACGGTGACGACCTTCCTCGCCCTGTCAATGCAGACATAGTGAAAAGATACTACACCTAATTAAAGGATCCACTAGGTTGACTAGCCTAGGAAAAAATAAGGGCTTCCCGACGAACCAAAAGGGTTCGGGCAAAAGTAAGGGATGAAAATGAAAAATTTGTACACCCAGCAAGTCGAAAACCCAAAAGGGCGGCTTGGGCAAAAAAGGGTATCCCGGTGGACTGAAAACCCGAAAGGGAGGTCCAGGAAAAAGTTAGGGATATAAAGCATACCACTAAGTCTCATTGGATCATCTTGCGACCTGACTTCAGTATCGACTATCAAGCTCGGACGACGCCAACCAATCTGATCAACTTTCGGCCAAGAAGCAAAGTGATGAGACGCTTGAAGATATAAGGGCAATATCAGAGTTGGAACCCAATGGGGTTGTTTCACATGGCTATTTTCTTTCTTTTATACAAATTGTATAATTTCTATTTTTTGGCGGCGTTCTGTTACTAGAGCGTCAGCCTCCTTGTACAAGAACGCCTATTATAGGCTAATTTCAAAAATCAATACAAATCATTTTCACAAGAAGCCTCGATCTATTTTTCTTTTTCTGTTTTGTTTTGCAAGAACGTCCAATGAATTATTTTTGATATATGCATTTGAAAATGATTGCCGCTCATAAATATTTACATAAGAAACAAAAGACAATTACTCGTAATTCCAGAAACAGGGAAAAAACAAGAAGTTCCAAACCCGACAGTTACTCCGCCCAGCAGGTACCAGGATAGGATCAGCTTTAGCGCACAATCATTAGTACATACACTCCCTATAGAGTAGAGGTATTAATGTTAGCTTTCCCTAAGCAGGATGTAACCTCCCCCAGCCAGGTTCATTCTGAAACCTGACAGCTATATCCCCCAGCCGAATTCCATAATCACGGGAGAGTCAGTAAATTTCATCCCTTAAGTAGAATTTATTTCTCTAGATATAGAGATTCAATCCCCGACAGATTTCATCACTTTAGCTACAAAAATTCACTTCCTAAGTTTGTTCTCTGTAGAGCTATTCTCAAGCAGCATCTCTTCCCGACAAAATATTTACAAATCCCCTGCAACCATCAGGGATTTATTTTCCCAGACGCGAGAATACCCCGATAGCATTTCGTGAACATAAATCATGACATGCACATACATATCATATACAACATTATCTCATTTATTTTGAGAACATCATCTAACCTCGCATTTCATACATCACATATAATTAACCTTGTTATCTTTTCAGGAAAGACGTTTAGCTTCAACAAATCCAGCAGTTATGCAAGTCACATCTGCAGAGGACTAATGGAAACTCAGTTCCCGAAACGAAACGGGTCAACTAATCTACATTATCACTTTGAAGTAACCCTATTATCTAGGTTCCTTCTCACAACCCTATTATCCAGGCTTTCATTTCGAAGTAACCCTACTATCCAGGCTTTCATTTCGAAGTAACCCTTCTATCCAGGTTCCTTCACACAGCCCTACTATCCAGGCTTTCATTTCGAAGTAACCCTACTATCCAGGTCCTTCTCACAGCCCTGCTATCTAGGCTTTCAGTTCGAAGTAACCCTACTATCCAGGTTCCTTCTCACAGCCCTACTATCCAGGCTTTCATTTCGAAGTAACCCTACTATCCAGGTACTTCTCACAGCCTTACTATCCAGACTTTCATTTCGAAGTAACCCTACTATCCAGGTTCCTTCTCACAACCCTACTATCCAGGATTTCATTTCGAAGTAACCCTACTATCCAGGTTCCTTCTCACAACCTTACTATCCAGGCTTTCATTTCGAAGTAACCCTACTATCCAGGTCCTTCTCACAGCCTTACTATCCAGGCTTTCATTTCGAAGTAACCCTACTATCCAAGTTCCTTCTCACAACCCTACTATTCAGGCTTTCATTTCTAAGTAACCCTACTATCCAAGTTCCTTCTCACATCCCTACTATCCAGGCTTTCAGTTCGAAGTAACCCTACTATCCAGGTTCCTTCTCACAACTCTACTATCCAGGATTTTATTTTGAAGTAACCCTACTATCCAGGTTCCTTCTCACAGCCCTACTATCCAGGCTTTCAGTTCGAAGTAACCCTACTATCCAGGTTCCTTCTCACAGCCCTACTATCCAGGCTTTCATTTCGAAGTAACCCTACTATCTAGGTCCTTCTCACAATCTTATTATCCAGGATTTCATTTCTAAGTAACCCTACTATCCAGGTCCCTTCTCACAGCCCTACTATCCAGGATTTCATTTCGAAGTAACCCTACTATCCAGGTTCCTTCTCACAACCCTACTATCTATGCTTTCAGTTCAAAGTAACCCTACTATCCAAGTTCCTTCTCACAACCCTACTATCCAGGATTTCAGTTCTAAGTAACCTTACTATCCAGGTTCCTTCTCACAACCCTACTATCCAGGATTTCAGTTCGAAGTAACCCTACTATCCAGGTTCCTTCTCACAACCCTACTATCCAGGCTTTCAGTTCGAAGTAACCCTACTATCCAGGTTCCTTCTTACAACCATACTATCCAGGCTTTCAGTTCGAAGTAACCGTACTATCCAGGTTCCTTCTCATAACCTTACCATCCAGGTTTCTTTTCTCTTATCTCCAGACAGCAGTCCACAACACTGTAAGTCCTGGACCTGATCAAACACGACCAGTTTCGCATTTCCCCAATAAGTCGTGATACAGCCTGTACCCTGACCCGATATGCAGTTCACCTCCGCTGCCTCAAGCAGGAGTTATTTCCCCAGTAGAGTAACGGACAACTGAAGCTTCTGAAATTCTATTTCTCCCAAGACAGATACCAAAATTCCTCAGCAGATTCCTCCTCAACGACAGGAATAGGAATTCTCATCAAAGGAATATCTCAGGAAATCAACATCCTGGATGGCATCTTTAAGCCCATCCCTGACAATATTTTGTCGTCTTCTCCAAATGGAATCTGTAAGCCCATTCCCGACATCATCAAATCAAGAGTCATTTCATACGAGTGCAAATTTCTGGGCACTCTAGTGTTCAATCATCTTCCACCTTCAAATCATGAAAGGCAGACAAGCCATTCTACATCCTCGGGTTTAAGAAGATTGAACAGGGGAAGCTGTTGTACCCCAAAATTTTCCCTATCATTTTACTCAAAACATAATCCTAGAGATCCTTAATTTGCTCAAGGTTGCCCAAGAGTTGACCAGACAAACTCTCTCCTAAGGCAATGTATCTTAAATTATGGTTTCCATTTTCATCAAGATGGGTGAACTCCAAAGACTTCATATTCTCTCCATTTTCTTAATATGATCTCAGGACCCTCCATGTCAAATTTCAAGCCTCGCACAAGAAGTTTTCTCAGTCAACTGCTCAGATGCTTTAGAATCGACTATATTAGGTCAAAAGTCAACTGTGGCCCACATACAGTCAAACTTAAATATTTTTGATCAACATCAACATTTTGAAGTTATATCCATCATTTGATCAAGGGTTGATCATGATTCCTCAAGGAATACCTCAAATTCATCAAAACCCAAAAGTTGCTAAATTAGGGTTTCTTAGGAAAAGTCAACCAAACTTTGACCAAGCATAACTTCTTCATACTTTATCAGAAATTTTCCATCCAAAGCTAATTTTTAAGAGGATTCAATTCCCTACAATTCATCTTCATCCCTCAAGTTCAAAATATGCACTCATAGAAAGATATGAATTTCCACATTATAGGTCCTTTTGAAAAGTCAACAAAAACACTTTTTGGGTCAAAGTTTCTTACATGAACATGGAAGACCCAATTGAGATGAGACCAAAAGGGTTGTTTAGGGGACATCCTAAGCTTTCTAAAAATCCCAAGAACACCTCTCTAGGGTTAAAACTGGAAGAGATATGCCTTGTCAAAGTTGGCCCTTTTTGCAAAAATTGCCAAAAGTCAAATGTGCTCAAAATTGCATTTTTTTGCCAAATGGGCCTAACTTTTTATACTTGCACCTCACTCATAACATGGTCCACGACCCAAATATTCACTCACATGTTATTTGCTTCATTATTTATTTTATTTTGATTTTTTATTGATTAAAAATTGAATTAAATCAAATAAATGGTAAATAATAGCAAAGATTTGTTTTGATTGGATTTTGGGACAGAATCACAAGCTCATTATGCTGGCATATTAGAATCAAATCGAATCAAAGCTAATTGGCACAAGAATGGCATGATTAGGCCAAAATTGGAAGGATATCATACCACATGAAAACCAAATCAAATCTTCAAAAATTGCAAAGATACTAGTGGTTTTTACAACCCTAATTCGTTCAAGGATATATAACGAACAAGGCCAGGCACAAAAACAAGAGGTTGCAGTCGTGAAGAACCCTAGAACAAACTCAAAATTTTGGCAAAAAGTGGTGATTTGACCTCTACCCTATAGGACAATTCAAGGCTTTCCAACGTTCCCAAACGATTCCTGGACCTTCCCAGAAGCTAACCCAATCGATTGCAGATTCTTTCACGCCCAGAAACACTCTCTACATCTCATATGATTTGCCTACTTTTTTCAAAATGATTACAACCATTCTCGCATCATTAGCATGATTTAATGATATATTTGTGATCATTGATGTATTTCTAACATGTTTGGATTGTTTAATTGGATTTTTGATGCACATATTGATGTTTGCCATTGTTAGGGTTTACTTGGTCGTTTTAGGGATTTTCCATACAGGTAAAATTGGCCACATAAAAGGGTATTAGGATGCTCGTGGCATCAAGACAATTTGATTCATGTAACTAGAATTTATTTATCATGCGTTGTGTTGATTTTTGAAGGTTACATGTTTTTAGCTATGGAGTCTGTCTGTGGGTATAAGTCCTACCCCTAAGACGACGGTCTCAACGAATGAGACGATGATTTGTCACCATGCCATTGGCCATTTTGAATTCCGCGCGCATTTGTGATTCAGTTGCCATATTTTATATATAATATATTGTTGCTATTATATTGACAAGCAAAACAGGTAGTGCAGCTGGCAAACGTGTACGTTGGAAAAGGTAGGGGACCTGGGTTCAATCCCAGGTCCCAGCAAGTTTCTTATTTTATTTTCCTTTAACAGATCCCATGCGCCTCCCACTCAAGCGCTCATCATGCACCTCCATCATCCAACCACAGGATCTCATCACGTTCATGATCAGTCAGATCCAATGCCTATCAGGCTATCACTGAAGGACCATGGTGTACCATCCAAAGAGGGCCAACACTGGATCAGGCACTGACTGGGCTTCAACTTGGTGGGTCTGGGATATTTTCAGCAACACACCCCCCTCCAATTGCTTAACAAGGCCCATTCTTGTTCTTTTTTTATTTATATTTTTTATTTCTTTCTAATTATTTTCTAATTATACTTCTTTTCTTAAAAAAATAACATCAAAATTATTTTTTTTAATCAAAATCATAAAAAACACCCCAAAATCATTTTTTTCATAAAATATTTATTTTCGTTAATTAATTAATTTAATTCTAATTAGGTTAATTTAACTCCTTTTTCATAATTAAAATTAATTAGAAATTAGGGTTTTGTAAATAATTAATTTTCCTTCAAAAATAACTTAAATATTCTTTTCTCAAATTAGATTTTTTAGGTTTTTTTCTAATCGTCTTCGCATTTAATCTGTCGCGCGCGTTTTAATTACCTTTTTTATTATTATTTATCTAACTGTTTCGAGGTTGTAATAGACTTAATTAGGTTTTAAATTTCCGAATTTTATTTTCAGTCAAATAATTTTGTATCTGCGAAAGCCATGTAATAGTTAGGATTTCTATTTCCGCAAATTAAATTTCCGCAATTATTAACTGTTAGATGTATGCTAATAAGATTGTATGGGAAGAATGCTTGAAAATTAAAATGGTAGATAACCTAAATGTGCAAAGATAAATTAACTGGAAAAATCCACTCGCACATGCTCACTCCTAGGGTTTACTCCACTTTTGTTGCCTTCGGTTAAACAGTCATGAAGTATAGGGTTTGTTAGTGGTCGTCCTCTAGCCCCGAAAGATCTCAAATGACCCATTCAGATGATGCCTCGGAAAAAGATCTTTAAGACTTTAGGATGATTACTAACACCTCCTAACATTGCTTTTGTGATGGTATATGTCCCTTCGAACGTCCCTTTTAAGCTCCAACGACGGTGCTACCTATTCCTCAATAATGGGATAACATTGTCTAAAGGAAAACGAACAGTCTTTTTCGAGTAGGTAGATTAGTTCCTAGGTACTTGCTCAAAACAAACAAACTTTTTCACACCAAACACTTTTCAAACAAAGTTTTCAAAAACAACTTTGTAACACTCTTGAGGACAGAAACAAGGGTTAAAATGAAGTAAAACAAACTTTTCAAAACAAGCACACACAAGCAATTTTCAAAAATAAACAAGTACCTAAGAGCCCATGGAAAACCATGGATAGAAAGGGTGCTAACACCTTCCCTTTCTATAATCTACCCCCTGTACTCAGAAATATCTCGAAAAAGGTTTTTTCTGTTCTTTTTCCTTTTCCTTTGTTGGATGAAATAAAAGTCGGTGGCGACTCTTGTTTATCGCGACATTTTGAAAAATGTAAAACACAAACCAGTATAAACAGTCGGTTCTGCCACCGTATCACAGTTGGTATTCATGTATTGAAGTGTCTTAAAGGAAATACTGGTAATGGTCTGTTTTTTAGTTCATCACCACCTCTCACCCTCAAAGGTTTTTCAGTCTTTGATTGGGGAGCATGTCCCGATACTAGAAGGTCAACAACTGGTTTTTGCTTTTTCCTTGGAGATTCTTTGATAAGTTGGAAGAGCAAGAAACATGTAGTTGTGTCCATATCATCATTCGAGGCTGAATATTGTGTATTGGCACAAGCAACATGTGAAGGGCAATGGATCCTATATCTGCTGCAAGACTTTAAAGTTGAACATCCAACTCCATTTGTGATCAATTGTGATAACAAACCAGCACTTCATATAGCAGCTAACCTCGTGTTTCATGAAAGGAGAAAGTACATTAAGATTTATTGTCATGTGGTGAGAGACAAAGTACTGGCAGGAATTCTTCATTTGCTCCCTATTGCTTCAAAGGATTAAATAGCAGATATTTTGACAAAATCTCTGCATGTAGTACCCTTTAGTAATCTTCAAAGCAAGTTTGAAATGATGAATATCTATTCTAACTTTTGAGAAAGGATGTTAAGCATGATGAGTAATCCATGCAATAAGATTACTTTGTGTACAAGTTATAGCTGTATCAACAGTTGTTAGGTAGAAAATAGTTGATTATAAAAATTAGTTGAAATATAACTAACTCTAAATCACTATATATACTTAGCACATTGTATTGATACAAGTTAGTTATGATAAATATATAAGTTATCTTTTTCTTCTTTGCAATATTAGTTCTCTCTTTCTATTTCAATGATGTATGTGTAGTAATTTCACAATTGATGCCGAGCTTTCATGGGATGAAATTTTAGTTTATAAATTCCAATTTCATAACATTGATGCCGAGCTTTTATGATATGAAATTTTTGTTTCTAAATTTCGATTTCATGACATTGATCCCAAACTTCCATCGCATGAAATCTTAGTTTACATCCTCTATTTGAATAGATAAGGTGAGCTTTCAATTCTGCGTGACCAATTCATGCTGCTCTCATTTTAAAACCGCTATAAGTAGCTAAATTTTTTCCATCAGTTTAAAAATATTTCAAATATTGACTTTACTTAGCATAAATTTTTATTAAAAATTGTCATTTTATTTTTAAAAAATATTCTTAATAAAAAGCTGTTAAAAGAATCATTTATATAGTACTAGTACTATATTTTGAGGTAAGATAAACGTCTCATTTTTATTTAAATAAATTTATTTTATATTATGACTGTTTATGAATTACAATTATTAACTCACTTTTTTAAAACCATGATCATAAATTAAATTGTATATCACGTTTTAGAGTTGTTTAATTTGATCTCCGATGTATAAGTAGATTTGCGACAATAAATTAGGTTAAACATGTTTTAGTTATTGCTTTTAACTAGTTACTCGAGTTTATCTAGTGAAATATTGCGGATTTAAATTTATAATTCTATATATAATATTCTCGTATAATTCTTAACTGAATTAATTTAACAAGATTGATAAAATTAATTTTAATAAAATTAATTTTAATAGAATTAATTTTAATTAATTATGTTAAATCAACTCAATTGATAATTGTTTAAGATCACTAAATATAAGATCATAAGTTTTTACATGTGATATATTACTTATTCATTTACAAACTCTAATCACAAGATTACATGAGAAAATAAAATTAATTTTAATATTATTATTTTCGTGCAAAATGAATCATATTAGTCGTGTTTTGGTTCTGTAATGAAAATAGCTGTTCTTTTTAATTAGAATAATTTTGATATGAAAATTAAATTTGATTATAATTGAGTTAAATATAAATTAATTTATGTTTTGGATTCATGAACATAACAAGTTTTTATCAACTCATTTTATTTGAATAATTTAGATCAATACCATTTTTAAATATGTAATTATTAAAATAAATTTAACTAATATTATATAAAATTTTTGTAGAAATTAAATTTAAAATTAAATATTATATAATTCATAGTTGACATAAGATTTTAAGATTATATTAAAAATACACAAAAAGAATCACTAAAAACATATGACTTAATTGTAAGTTTGATTTCTTTATTTTAAGTTTTGATATCCCTATTTTAAAATTTAATTTATTGATCTCTTCATTTTAATTTTTTTTAGATTTTAACCCCCTTTAATTTAAGTATCATTTTTAATAACGTGTCAGCTGAATTAATGATGTGACAAATATTAGTTGACATAATTAAAATTTCACTTCATTTATAAATATTTTTATTTTAAAAATAATATAAATTATTATATTTATTTAAAAAATAAAATAAATAAATTATCATGATTTTGAATATTTAAAAAAAACAGTGTTCATCCTTTCTCATTCATCTTCATCTCCTACAATAATACCTTCTTCTAATTCCACAAAATTCAATCAACTCAACTAAAAAATACCTAACTTAAAAATAACATTTTTTCTCTCTAAATTATTAGTTTTAAAATAATCCAACAACAACAACCACTTTTTTTTTTCAAAAGCACTTTTTTTCTCTCCTCAAAAGCACATTTATCTTCATGCCTAATATCCATATCTAGAAAAACTAGATAGATAAATGGTTTGGAATATTAGGTATTGATATTAACAGATTTTCAAATGAACACAATATTGGTGTGATTTTGGAATAACTTTTGGAATTTGATATTGAAATTTGCATAAATTTATAATTTATAATTTATAATTAATTTTTCACAATTAAAATACATCATTCACAAACTCCACATCGAAAATAAATTTCACATTTAAAATCAGAACAAACGTTTACAAGAATTCTCATCCAAACATTTAAATACAATTGTCTATATTTTATTTATCTTTCTATTATACATTATACATGTAGATCTCAAATGAGACCCTGAATATTTATCTTTATAGATAGAAGTTTTGCATGACTGTAGATATATCTTTCATCAATGTAGTTGTCATACTCATAAATTTGGAAGAACAATTTACATGGGTCATAATGTCTACCCAGTCACCATGAATAATTTTTATTTAAAGTACCCATTGATTTAATCTAAAATTTTCATTTGTTTATGAAATTTCTTGTTTCTTATATTTTTATTTTCTTTTCTATTTAAATTAGTTTAATATATAATTCTGTTTTAAGTATTTTAATATGTTTGTGCTATATTTGTTTGTTAAACTAAAATTTAGAAGAATATAATAATTTGTCATACTTTAGATACTGTAGATGGATTTTGTTTGAGAGAAAAGCTATTGTTGTTGTTTTGATATCTATGAATTTTTCATACAATATGCAAGTTATTGGACTTTAAATTAGGAGAATTTTTTGAGTTTGAATTTTTCATGAATGCCATTTAGGTGTCTTTTTATTGGGGTGATTGAATTTTTTGAATTCACATGAAAGTATGTATGGAAGGAGATGAAAAAGAATGCACATTAAAAATAAATATAATTATTTATTCTTTAAAAAAATAATAAATTCAAAATTATAATAATTTAACTTAAGTTTTTAAAAAGATAATTATAATAATTTCTATCATTATTTAAATAAAAATAATTATAATTGAGGTGGAATTGCAATTATGTTAAAAATAATTATAATTGAGGTGGAATTGCAATTATGTTAACTCATCAATTCATTTCAACAAAAATAACACTTAAATGAAGTAGTTGACTAAAATTTCGAAAAAATTAAAATAAAGACATCAATAAATCAGATTTTAAATGCAAAACTTGAAAAAAATAAAGATAGTGAGATAAAAATTAAAAAAAATTGAAAATAGAAAGGACTAAAATTATAATAAAGTCAAACATATTTATAGTATATCAATAATAAAATAAGCATAGCACAACATTCGTTAGTAAAATAAACACCACATGTTTTTTTTTAATTGCATTATGCAGTATAAGACACACCGCACATAAGCAATCACATTTCACGTTATCTCTCATTTATGCGATGGGAAATACTCTTTTCACTCTTGCGTCTGTATTCTATATTATTGAAAATTCAAAAATACCATTTATACATTCGAAGATATATATTCGAATGCACCTAAAATCACACTTGAATGCGCTATTTTAAGATTGACCCCCGCTTTAGAATAAAATATTGTTCGAAGATGTATTTTTGTACGTTATTTAGGTGTATTCATATATGCATCTCCGAAATATCCCTTAAATGATTTCAGATTGACAGCATTGTTCCAGCATAATAATTTTTTTAGACCAAGTTATATTGAAGTAAACTCAAGTTATATAAAGTGAAATGAAAGTAAAAAGTCATACATAAATTAAAATAAATCTAAAAAGTTAAGACTCATACATAACATTTGTTTGAAAATACAAAACAATAACACATTCAAACATAAACTATTGGGTATGTCTAATGTAACACCCTATTTCTTCGTCGATAATTTATTTAATAATCAAAAATCAGAGTAAATTATTTTCTCAAATACAGACATCAATCAATATGATGTCACATACTTTGCCAATCAGAAATGCTCAAATTAGGATACGCAACACAATTCGCATGCTTATAAGTCTTAAACTTCAATGCATTTATTCGCACCAGAAAAAGATCAAATACTTGGTCATCTCGATCCTCCAACCGTAGTTATAATTATTATCCTTCACACATCAGCATAATCATAAAATAATTCAAATAAAAGAGTAATACATGTTCACTCCTAATCATAGCAAAATAAATCACACGAAACCCTCAAGTGTTACGTATCAGAGCAGACACCGACTCAATCTACGCAACTGAAGAAACTCCTCAGCTAACCTTCAATCTCTAGTTACTTTATCATCTACATGTTACCCACGTGGAGGTAACATTCAAATAGAAAGGGTGAGATATCATAACAATATAAGAGAAAGCATAATAATAATAATAAGCAGGTAAGATTCAATCACATAATCAACACATAACATACATCATAATATAATACACACTTTCATCAATCTTCGCACATTAGTTTATCAACCATAATATGATGCAAAGGACTGACACTAATGTAATGAATGTGGTACCAATCAGAGTAGAACCCTCTTCGCAATAATGCCAATTAGGACAATCAACTTCGCACGCCAATACATACTTTCGCTCGTCAATACAGGTCTTCGTTTTATGAATGCATGAGACACTATCATGCAACAATATACTTCGCATTTATTATTAATACTCATCAAAATTTCACCAATACAGGCCTTTATCACCACCTTCTTCATGTATCTCGTATCACACAATCAAAATAATCATCGCAAATAACCACATTATAATTCATGGCATACAAATCAAAACACACTTACAGATCAGTAACAATGTTGATGAAATAATTAACCATTGCATTATAAATCATTTTTATAATATAGAAAATTATTTTATCTTTCCAACGGTCTAAACGGCGTGTCAAACAGACACCCGAGAAAAAAGTTATGAGTTTTAGAAGTTTTTCAAAAATGTTGTCAGTAGCAGTGGTAACTGGTTACCTAGTTATAGTAACCAGTTACCGCAGGACAGTAGCCTCGTTTCTTTTCAACATTCATCACGGTAACCGTTTACCCACTTATGGTAACCGGTTACCGCAGGAAACTAGCTATTTGTGTTTCAATCTTTGATATGGTAATCGGTTACCATATTTGGGTGACCGATTATCCTGCGATAATAGAGAAAAATTCTAAAATCTCTATGTTACGACCTTCCATGTTTCAATACCCAAAAATCATAATTTTTACATCAAAATTCTTCTTTTTAATAGGTTAATTATTCATCAATATTTATCTATCAATCCTAACCAATTCATATCATTTAATCACATCAAAACACACAAAAATTTCCAAAAATCCATCAACAGAAACAAACCCCAAAAAACAACCAAATATGGAGAAATCAAAACATACGATCATACAACCTAAATCCTACAATAACCCATCATTAGGCAAACCCTTATAGAATTAGAATCCCCCTTATCTTAGGTTCTTGGTTGATTCTTGATTTCTACAGTGAAATTTCTTGCCCTAGCTTCCTAGTGCTCTTCTCTTCTTCTCTCTTCCATGCTTCTCTTTCTTTGTTTCTACGTACGGACTCTTTTCCCTTATTCTTACTCTAATGTATCCCAATAAATAATTATTTAATTATTATTATAAAATAATAATTATTATCCTAATAATATAATAAAATAATAATAATAATAATCTATATTATTCCACACACCCCATGATTTTACACTTTTAGCGATACACCCCTATAATCTCAACTTCAATAATTTTAAAGTATCTAATTCCCAACAAAGGCATCACATACCATTATAAAATCCACTAATTCATAAGAATTCATCGCATCCTCTAATTATTTAATTAAAAATAATTCTAATTAAATCAGAGTGTTACATATAACCTCTTGTCTTCTCATCTGTCTGTATTGCATGACATTTCGTAACTCGGTAGTGTTGGCTGAAGATTTTGATAATATTAGAGGCCAAGTGAATTGAACGTTTCGATCGAAATGAAGCAAAGTGTCATGTTTCGAAGTAGCAGAAGCAGTGTTTCGAATAAGCATATCAAAGCTTGAAGCTTCGAGTGGCAATTATGGGAGCATATCTAAAGAAGTCTCGAAATAACAACAAGGCTGTGTCTGGGAAGTGCGTTCGAAACGGAGAAGTACCAAAGCATTTGAAATTCAAATGGAAGCGGGACATTCAAAGTTTGAAAATTATGTGCTGGAGCATTTGGAGACACGTGGAAAGAAGAGAGAGGCATTGTTCTGCATGTTCTTAACGTGGCATAATCCTATAGCAAGACTGTTATGGTCGAACTAGTATAAATAGAAGTCTTAGTATTAGGATTTCGTGTGTCATATCTATTGTACAAAATACTCAGTAACATTCAAACTACCACATGGCAAGGAAAACGAATGCAAGAGCAATGTACGTATGATAACACCACATATTTATGATTTAATGAAAACCTTTTATCATTTCCAGCACTTTCCTTTATCTTTCTGTCAAATAACATTTACAAGTTTTCTCATTTAAAGTCTTTTCACTTCGAAATCTCTTCATTAAAACTTTACATTTCAATGCTTTCTTTATATTTCAAGCATTTTACATTTCAGAAAACTGTCATACTTTTCATGCCTTTATCTTCAAGTTTTACCCTTCGAACGCTTATTTTTACTTAGAGTCATTTACAGATTTCTTGCATTAAACGCTTTCCTCATATTTCAAATCTTTTACATTCCAGAACATCTTTTACATTAACTGTTTTTATAATTCGAAGCCTTTTACTTGCCTTTTATGCAATTTTACATGTCTTTACAATTAACATTTATTCATGCAAGTTAGTTTCGCGCACATACATTTTTGATTACACCTTTAGACCTTTAAAAGAGAAATCGAAATAAACCAAACACCTATACAACACTCAAATACCAGCCATGAATATCTGTTCGATCATGAGAGTTACCCTAATGGCCAAGGAATCCTAGGATCAATCTAGTCGATCCTGTGAGTTACCAGAGGAATTGAATGACAGTCAGAAAGTTTATTCGATAGTTTGGAAGACTAGCGGTTGTTTACCAGAAATCACTGGAAACAAATTGGCACACCTGATGGGACCAATAATTGGACATTAGAAATAAAGATTGTTCAGACATAACCGTTATAAAAACGTTGGAACTTAAGAAGTTTGTTGTTTTATGAACCTAAGAAGTGGTAAAATAACCAACAGCAACCAACCCTTATCCAGAAGAAAACGTTTGACCAAAATGTCTAATTCTGACAATCAACAAGGGGAACAAAATGCCCCACATACAACAGGCACTAATGTGTCCACTTCGATGGGAACATCTAATGTGATCCCTTCGAATGCACAGTCCGTTGCATCTTCAACCAGTAATATAGCCACCAATGGAGTAAGTGGCATATCAACTAATAGTTCGATCTTAGGAAATACTGGAACCATTGGTTACCCTGGGGGATTCGTTCCACCATCAGGGACACAATCCCATTTCGCCACTCCACTAACTAGACCACCCAGTTTCGATGGTAATAGAACCAAAAACTCCTCTTATGGAATGCCAACTTCCTTTATGGCAGGTTTACACAATTCCACATCGAATTCATCACCATAATTAGGGTCTGGGTCTGGGGCGAATCAGTTTATGACAAATAACCAAGGGTCAGTGGGTTATAGCACAATGCCTATTTTAACCACAGAAAACCAGTTGGCTTTTAGGCAATTGATGGATGACAGTAACCATAATATGATAGGGGTGTTAGCACAAACCATGCAGGAGATATTTGCCCCAATATTGCAAAATGTGACTGTGACAAACAGGGAAAACGCTGACAACATGAGTCGAATAGCAGATTTCTTTGCTCCCCCAGAAAGGCGTAGGCAGAATCAGGAGGGATTTCGAGCAAACATGCCTGTTATAGAACAAATTGCTAACGACCCAATTTATAGACCACCCAGAGAAGAAGTTAACTTAGGGGCCAGGGCACCAAGGTTAGAAGCCCTAATAATCCCAGGCCCACAAAGAGAAATTATAGAACCAGGGGCAAGGGTCGAAAGGCTAGAAGCCCCAGAGTTTCGAGAAGAACAACCTAGGGGGGTTGTCCTGGTTGGTCGAAACCAAGATGTTGATGCTGTCGTACATAGAATTCGAAACGATAACATCTTGGCAGAAAACAATCTAACCACCATGATAGAGAGAGTCATGGCCCAGAATGGCCTCAACACAGGAATGAGAAGGCCAAATTACGCTTCCCCTATTTTAGATTTCATAATGCATACTGATTTACCAAGGGGATATAAAGTCCCTAAATTTACAAAGTTCGCTGGGGATACCAATGAGTCAACAGTCGAACACATAGCGAGATATCTAACGGAAGCGGGAGATATAGCCAATAATGAAGATCTCAAGATCAAATACTTCCCAAGTTCCTTGACTAAAAACGCCTTCACATGGTTTACCACTTTGCCTCCTGGGTCCATTGATACTTGGGCTCTCTTTGAGAGATTATTCCATGAACAATTTTACATGGGACAGTCGAAAATAAGCTTGAAGGAATTAGCCAGTGTCAAGAGAAAGTTCACCGAACCCATAGACGATTATCTGAACAGATTTAGGCTTTTGAAATCCAGATGTTACACAGTAGTGCCTGAACATGAGTTAGTCGAAATGGCCGCTGGTGGTTTGGATTACTCTATTCGAAAGAAACTAGACACTCAATATTTGAGGGATATGGCTCAGTTAGCCGATAGGGTTTGACAGGTCGAAAGGCTAAAGGCCGAAAAAGCCAGAGTCTTTAAGAATAGAAAGAAAGAAAGGATCTCCTATGTTGGAATTGAGGAAGCAGAAGGATATCCTGAATTCGAATTCGAAGAGGTCGAAATCGACCTCGCTGAATTAAAACAGGCTCCACCTTACTCCTGCAAATTACTGGTTCCCACAAAAGGGAAAGAGATTGTTGAAAATGAGAAAAGTGACAAATTCCCAAAGAAGGTCTATACCTTCGATGTCACCAAATGTGACGAGATTTTCGATTTACTTGTCAATGATGGCCAACTCATTGTGCCATCAAACGTCAAAATACCTCCTTTAGATCAGAGAAAGAAGAGAGGGTTTTGCAAATATCATAGTTTCCTAGGCCACAAAACCTCACAATGTTTTCTTTTCAGGGACCTAATTCAAAATGCAATCAAAGATGGCAGACTAAAGTTTGCTGATAAGGCGAAGATGAAAGTGGACGAAGATCCCTTGGATATCGCAGACACCAACTACTCCGAGCCTGCATGCATTGGAGAGATTAACATGGTGGAAGCTGAACAAAGTGATGCCCTAACAGGAGAGAAAGGTACTGAGACTGAAAACTGGGTGATGGTCGAAGTCGATAAGGAGGTCACTGAAGACATCCAGAAGATACCAGAGACTTCGATTGAAGCAGCACCTGTAGCTGTTGCAAGAGAAAGCCAGGCTACTGAAGGCCAGGGAAATCAAAACCAAGAAATAACACAGGTCACTGAAGGCTTGAGGCTGGAGTTGGAGAAAGTCCAAATCACGAAGCCAACTCCCCCTCAGAAGGAAATATGGGACACTCTAGGGGAACCCAGTGGAAAATTTGACTATTTGGTCAAATATTCTGCCCCAGAGAGTTCGAAGGTTCAGATTGAGGATATAAAGCCCACAGGATGGGGCGATGATGAAGCTAAGGGGGAAGATGTTGAGATAAATATGGTGGATATGGAAAGGCCTTGCTCTGAGATGGAGGAAGTAGAAAAATACTTAGAAAAATAAAAGTATAGAATGGAGGACAATCACACTGGAGACGCTAGTCTCAAGGATTACCTCATGACATGCCACAAAGGAGATTCAGGCATGATATTGTGCCCTAGGTGCAGCATCCTCTGCAATCAAAGAATCGCTGCGAATTTCGAAAGGGTACAGAGGACTCGAACTGGCAACAATTGGCGCCAGGATAACCAGCTTTTCAGGTGTTATCCCAAGGCTGGGGAAAGTTTGCTGGAATTTGTGTTTCGTTGCTACAAAGGGGCAACCAAGTGCTTGATTTGCCCAAGGTGTTCTGCTGTGTATGACCAAAGCATGGCCAGAGCCTTCGAAACGATTCCCTTCGCCCCTTGCTGGAACCATCAAGAAACTTTCCAGATGGGCCCACGTTTCGACAGTAGACACAAACAACGAAGGCCTGATAGCCCTCACCCCAAGGCTGCTCGAAGAGTGACTTTCAAACTCCCTGCTGAAGTGCCAACCGACAGATGGTTGTAAGTCAGAAATGACAAAGGTAAAGATAAATGGAGAAACACCGAACGAAATGCACGCCATGCTGTGACATACAGAAGGCAATTCAACACAGCAAAAAGGGAGGAGGTAAGATTAGAAAATTACAAGGGAAGGAACCCCATGTCAAGATCCCAGTGGCACAGGCAACAAAGGATTCGAAAGGCTGAGAGGGAAGCTGTGGCAAACAAAGGGGTCACTTCAACAAAGAACCAAGGTGAATCTAGCACCAACAAACCAAAGAATCAAACTGAAGAAAAACCTCCAGTCAATAGGAGGCTCTTCTCTGAAGTACAACAGGATGAACCAAAGGAATACACTCCAGGCCCAGAAGAGGACGAAGATATGATAACAAATAACTTCGAATTGGAGGGGGAGTCTTCATTCAACCTAAACTGTAACGTGGTATCTGTGCTTCCCTGTGAATTTGGGCAGGAAACCGAAATTGATGAGTATGAGGAAGAAGATACCACAGATTTGATGAAACATAGGCCTGTGTGCTACTATGTGATGGACAATGGGGCTATTGAGGAACAAAATGCGTTCTTCGAACGTCCAGAACCTGCTATGAAGAACCATCTTAAGCCACTGTTTATTAGGGCAAAAGTTGGTGTCCATGGTGTGAACAAGGTTCTAGTAGATGGGGGTGCTGCAGTCAATTTGATACCCCATTTCATGCTGAAAAGATTAGAGATCCGCGAAGGAGACATCAAACCCCATAATATGGTTCTGTCCAATTATGAGGGAAAAGTGGGCAAAACACTGGGAGTGGTCTAGTTGGAATTGACAATAGGCTCAAGCTGTAGGCCCACCATGTTTATGGTGATCGAAGCCAAGGCCAACTATAACTTATTGCTGGGAAGGGAGTGGATCCATGGCGTGGGGGCAGTTCCTTCGTCAATGCATCAGCGACTAGTTCTGTGGAGAGATGATGGAATCGTGGAAAACATCGAAGCAGACCAGAGTTACTTTATGTCAACAGTCAATTTAGTTGACAAGAGGGATTATGATAAAAATCTGGCAAAGATTGCTCCGTGTGTTCTAAACGATGAGATTAATGAAACCAGAAACGCCCACTACTACATGACCCTTCGCCATGATGGCCTTTACTGGGATAGAACAATAATCAGTGAAGAAGAGGGAGTCGAAAGCACTATAGAAAAACGGCCAGCAGACTGGGACTTCGACAACCTTATCCATGACTGAGTCCACCTTTTTCGAAAGGATTTCGGCCTATATGGCTGAGAACGAATCAAAAGCGGCCTTAGAGGCTTAAATAAATAAATCAACTATAAAGATGAACGAAGTAAGTGGGGATGGCTCGAAATGCTCACCCTTCAAAGAGTTTGAGATGGATCAAAGGTTGGATGCCATCTACGATAAAGAACCCTTAGGCTTCGAAAGGGATCCCATAAACTCGGGTGCCAAAATGTTGGCACAAGATCCACTCGAAGAAGTCAACTTAGGGGATGAAAAAACGAAAAGAATAACCTACATAAGTGCAAAACTTAGCCCAGGCCTCAAGAAGGAAGTAATCGAAGTCCTCAAGAAAAATAAAGATTGCTTCGCATGGGATTATGACGAGATGCCTGGTTTAAAGAGGGAGTTGGTCGAACACAGACTACCAATCAAAGATGGCAAGAAGCCCATCAAACAAACTCCCAGAAGATTCTCACCAGCGGTTCTCACAAAAATTAAAGCTGAGATCGAAAGGTTGCTGCGTTGCAAATTCATCAGAACAACAAGGTACGTCGAATGGTTAGCAAACATAGTACCTGTTATTAAGAAAAATGGTTCTTTAAGAATTTGCATAGATTTTAGGGATTTAAATACTGCAACCCCTAAAGATGAATATTCCATACCTGTGGCAGAAATGCTAGTAGATTCTGCTGCAGGGTTCGAATACTTGAGTATGTTAGATGGATACTCTAGGTATAATCAGATTTTCATTGCTGAAGAAGATGTTGCAAAGACAGCATTTCGTTGCCCGGGAGCCTTAGGCACCTAGGAATGGGTAGTGATGCCTTTTGGTTTAAAGAACGCTGGGGCAACTTATCAAAGGGCAATGAATTCAATTTTTCATGATTTCATTGAAACCTTCATTCAGGTGTATATTGATGATATAGTCATCAAATCTATATCTGCAGAAACACATTTGCATCATTTGAGCCAATCATTCGAGCGAATGAGAAAACATGGCTTAAAGATGAATCCCCTGAAATGTGCATTTTTTGTGCAGGCTGGAGATTTTCTTGGTTTTGTGGTTCACAAGAAAGGGATTGAAATCAACCAGAACAAAACCAAAGCCATAATGGAGACGAAAGCACCTACGTCAAAAAGGGAGTTGCAATCTCTGCTAGGGAAAATTAACTTCCTCAGAAGATTCATTTCGAACCTGAGTGGAAGAACCCAAGCTTTCTCTCCGTTACTTCGTCTAAAGCAAGGCCAAGCCTTCGAATGGAACGAAGCTCACCAGGAGGCATTTGACAGGATAAAAGAATACCTCTCTCAGCCTCCTATTTTGTCTCCACCTTCATGGGGGAAGCCCATGAGATTGTACATATCTTCCTCTGAAGTTAGTATAGGTAGTATGCTAGCACAAGAAGATAGCAATGGTATCGAAAGAGCCATATACTATTTAAGTAGAGTGCTAAATGATGCAGAGACCAGATATAGCAATTTAGAAAAGCCATGTCTCTGTTTGTATTTCTCTTGTATGAAACTCAAGTATTATATAAAACCTGTTGATGTTTATGTTTCATCTCATTTCGATGTCATTAAACATATGCTTTCAAAACCAATAATGCATAGCAGAGTTGGTAAATGGGCTTTAGCCTTAACAGAATATTCTTTTACTTTCATGCCTTTAAAAGCTATGAAAGGTCAAGTGATTTCTGACTTCATTGTGGACCATTCTTTGGTTGAGCAGACTGTCATGAGTTACGTCGAAATGCAACCATGGAAATTGTACTTTGATGGTTCAACCCACAGGAATGGAAGTGGCGTTGGAGTCCTTCTAATTTCTCCTGAAGGAATTCCAACAAAATTCAAGTATAAATTAGATGGTCCTCGTTGCTCGAACAACGAAGCTGAGTATGAAGCGCTCATTGTTGGACTTGAAGCTTTGTTGGAATTGGGGGCAACCAGAGTCGAAATTAAAGGAGACTCTGAATTAGTGGTCAAACAAATCACAAAGGAATATAAGTGCATAAAGGAAAACTTAATGGTATACTTCGTCATAGTCAATAGGCTATTGAGGAAATTTGAATACATGGATATTCAACACATACCAAGAATAGAGAACCAAGAAGCAAATGACTTAGCGCAGTTGGCTTCGGGTTATAAAGTGTCTACCAGGAACTTTAAGGATTTAGTTGAATTAAGGGGTAGAGTTATGGCTACTAGATTCACACCATTGGATCTTGAAAATATGAAACTGGGATATGCTGAGAAACAGGGATTCGAAATATTAGCCATAAATACTTTGTCAGATGCAGATTGGCGAAGTCCACTGAAGAGTTATTTAGCAGACCCAACTCTAAACGTGGATAGAAAGACAAAATATAGAGCATTGTCATATCTCCTCATGGGGAACAAATTGTTTAAAAAGACCCAAGAGGGTGTATTATTGAAATGCCTAGGAGAAAGTGAGGCATATTTAGCATTATCAGAAGTCCATAATGGGGCATGTGGGGCACATCAAGCAGGCCATAAAATGAAATGGTTGTTATTTCGATACGGCTTGTATTGGCCTAGCATGCTCAAAGATTGCATAGACTTTGCTAAAGGATGTGAGGAATGTCAGAAACATGCAGGGATTCAACATGCCCCTGCAAGTGAGTTGCATTCGATCATCAAACCATGGCCATTTAGAGGATGGGCATTGGATTTGATAGGAGAAATAAATCCTGCTTCGTCCAAAGGACAGAAACACATCTTGGTAGGAATAGATTATTTTACCAAGTGGATCGAAGCTATACCATTAATAGTTGCTGATCAAGAGGCTATTATTGAGTTTATACAGAAGCACATTATCTATAGGTTCGGATTGCCAGAGAGCATAACCACAGACCAAGGCTCTGTGTTTACTGGTAGAAAGATGCAAGAATTTTCCCAAGAAATGGGGTTTAGATTGCTAACGTCAACGCCATATTATGCTCAAGCAAACGGTCAAGTCGAAGCAGCTAATAAAGTGATAATAGGATTAATCAAGAAGCATATTGGCAAAAAGCCAAGAAACTGGCACAAAACTTTGGACCAAATATTATGGGCTTGTAGAACATCTCCTAAGGAAGCTACTAACACTACGCCTTTCCAACTCACGTTTGGTCATGATGCAGTGTTGCCAGTAGAAATTCATCTACAATCAGTTCGAATTTAGAAACAAAACGAAATCCCAGCTGCATTATATTGGGAAATGATGATGAATGAATTAGTTGAGTTGGACGAAATTAGATTACATGCATTGGAAATTTTGATGAGACAAAAAGAAAGAGTGGCCAGAACATACAACAAAAGGGTGAAGAGAAAAGTATTCATTATTAATGACTTAGTTTGAAAAGTCATATTGCCCATGGACAAGAAAAATAAAGCATTAGGTAAATGGTCACCTCATTGGGAAGGACCTTTTCGAATATTAAAAGTATTCTCAAACAATGCATATGAAATCGAAGAACTGGTGGATGATAAGCGTATCCTAAAGGTTAATGGGAAATATTTAAAGAAATATAAGCCACGCCTGCAGGAGATTCGAATAGTAACAACGTAACCAAGATATTATAAAAAGGCCAAAATGGCAAGATAAGATGCCAAAATGGCGTTGTTCGAATATTACATATAAGAAACCAAAATTGTAGTCAAATAAACACTGAAATTTAGAAATAAGAGTTATTTTTCAATCGGTTGAAAGTGCTTCGAAATGATTCAAGTTTCTGCTGAGCGAAACTCCTGGCTCCTTCCAAGGTTTCCACTTCTCCTTTAAGTTATTCTGCAGTCTCCATTTCTGCAAGCCCCTGGTTGAGAAGCTCTTCGAATTGGTTACCAACAGTATTGGTTTCGAAGGCTATTTGTTGTTCTTTAGCCTCCTTAACCTTCTATTGAAGTTCCAGAATCTACCTTTCCCAAAGAAGTATAGACTCAGCTCGAGCCTCATAATCAGTTTTCGCCTGCTTCAGATGCATAGCTTGATCCTCAGCTTCTTGAGAGAGTTTCGAAGCTTGTTCATAAGCAGTATCCATGTCAATGCGTTTCTCTTGAACCTTCTTGGCAGCAGATTCGTCTTGGAGAAGGTAACCAGTTACGTTGTCCAGCAAAGCCTAAAGATCGAATAAGAGAGTACTAACTGGCAAGAAGCAGGTAGAAAGATTGACCTTTGTAAGCAACGCCTTCATAGTATAGCAAGCAGTACTATCTTGCTTGAGCACTTCGAATATATCCACATTGAGAATTGTTTTCCTAATCTTATTAAGAAGTACAATTCTTTCATCTGTGGGAAGAGGATAGCTGGTCGAACTTGTGCCAGCCCTAGCAAGTGGGACGTCCCTTTGAGCCAACTTTGCCTTCATATACCCAATAGGGTCATTTCGTCTCAGGAGTGCAAGCTCCTCGTCAGTCATTCGAGACAAAGAGGATTGAGGGAGTTCCACACGTAGGGGAGGCACGTCCATTTCAACCTCCATGGGTTCGTTGGTTGCATCACCATCCCCTTCATTTGTTTCGTGCTCTTGATCTTCTTCATCATCATCCAAGTCCACCACTTGGATGCCTTCCTTTTCACTGCTATTTGCGTTGGACTCCATCCCAGCAGTCGAACCATCATTGGCATCCCCCTCCTCAGACTCTTCGTCTGCAGATTCTTCGTCTCTTTGCCCAGAATCAGCTTTCTCTCCTTCAGTTTGAGTGTCCTTTGGGTCCTCTTGAAGAGTTTCAAGAGGGGACTTTTGAAGAGAAGCTCTTTGCAAATCCTCTGCAGATGTTTGAAGTGGTGTTTCATTTGTCTCTTTCAGAGGAATGGAGGTACCTTGATCATCCTGCTGTTCAGAAGTTCCAGCCAGAACCGCCATATTGGAGGAACCTTTATTCTGTACAAGGTTGCTGGAATCTCCTTGAGGAGAGGAGTTGAGTGGAGAAGCAGCTTTGGATGGTGAGTTCGAAGTAGTGGAAGCTGGATTCAAGATGTTCTGCAAGGAGCAACAGAATGTTAGAAACATGCACCAAGGTAATAAGAAATTATTATTTTCAAAGAGATTTTAAAAGTTCAATTTACCTGTGGACTCTCGGAGGAGAGGTTACTAGCTATGCGTTCCAACATTACGTTGGAGGTCGAAGGTGGAATTTTGGATTTGGGTGGGGGAGCAGCATCCCTAGAGTCAAGTCCAGAGACACTAGTTGGAATGGTACTTTTCGAAATATCTTTCTTTGGCTTCTTCTTCGAAGCAGTTGTTAAGTTTCCTCCAGCCTTGGGGTCTTCCCCAGTGGTGCTTGATTTCCGCTTCTTGGGAGTAGGAGGAGGAATCTTGTTGGTCTGAAAAGATTCAAACGAAGAGTTAGATGCAAACCATAAAATATGAGTGAATTCGAAACGTCAAGGCTAAGTGATTACCGTTGGAGTTGGAACACTGGTTGTTGTTGGTATTGTTGTTGTTATTGTGGTTGCAGCAATAGTGGTTGTTTCGGGTGGAGTCACTTTGTCAGTAGTTTCGATGGAGGCTTGAGAGGCGCTCCCTTCTTTTGATTTCGAGGCGGCTGTCTTTATCCTGATGGCTGAAAATCGAAACAATTAAAGCAAAGGTTAAAGATATGGAAAATAAAAGACGTTTGGGATTTTCCCAAGCATTCGCACCTGTGCCTTGATCAGATTTAATTGACATGGCAGAAAGGTTGTATCGAAGGTGTCCTGGGAAATCATGAAGCCAGTGTCGAGCCCATGTCACAGTCTCAGATGGCTTTGGTTTCCTTTGAAGATGTTTGAACATCTCTTTGCAAGTGAACCACCATGGATATGGGGGAAACCAAGCCAGAGCCAGTTCTGAGGTAGGTAATCTAGGAAATTTAGGTGGATGCATTTTGAATGCCAACCTATACCTATCCTCAGGTGACAACCCTGAAGGAAGTTTTAACTTAAAAAATTTTTGTTTGAATTTTTCCTTCAAGGTCTCAGCCGCTTGATGCACAGTGGATTCCAAGCGCGTGGGGTCATAAGTAGTTTCAAAATAATTTTGGAAAGCTTTAATCTCTTTGGCATGAGTAAACATACCTTCCTTTGCTGGTACCTGCACATCGAAGGCATCAATTAGTTTCTGTTGAATTGTAAGTGTATCGAACATATAAGTTTGATAAAACTTGGTCCACCATTCCAGAAACCCTTTAGCTGTAAGATGGGTAGGTTCGAAGGTTATCAGCTTAAACTGGGCAAAGCCTTGATATTGTTCTTGCTGTATTTTGGCTTCCCGTGCCTTGAAAGTTCGCCCAGAAGTAATGGCACTCTCAGTGTGGAATAAAGGTTCAGGAATGAGTTGGCATAAGCCAAACTGTCTCGAAACAAAATTTGGCTGGTAAGCAAAAAGAAAAATCTGGTTCTTGGCTGGAGTTATTCTTGAAGAAATGAGTCTAGGTAGCAAAAAAGCTCTCCATACATCCTGAATCTCCTTGCTCTTGATAGCTTCCGAGAGAGCCATGGTGAACCAGGAAGGTCCATGAGCTCTCGAAGCAAAAGGCGCCATGCTCTCTTCGAACTTGTGCCTTTTGGAGAATATCATGATGTACTTCGAGAATTGGACTTTGAAGTCGTCTTTGTCGTCATTTGGAGTTAATCTTCGAAGCCTAGTGCCTTCGACTATCCTATCATTTATCTCAGGATCTTGTTCATCAATGGTGTTGGCAGTTGACAAGGAGGGTTCGAACATGGCATTTAGCCATAGTTGAAGTAACCAAAAAGGGCCAGCCAACAGGATATTCTTGGAGGTATGGGACTTGAGGCTCGAAACAGCTGACCTTAGGCTTTCATAGAGGTCAACTAAGAGCAGTTCACTTAAGCATACTCTTCGATTTTCATGCAAATCCCTAGCTAGAGGAATAAACCTACTGGCTACTTGTAGGGATCTACTGCAGAAGACGTATCTTGACAGCCATAGGGTTAAGAAAGCAATGTGTTCTACGTTAGACACATTGTCTCCCTCAGCATGGTAGTGACTGATAAACTTGGAAAAACTTGCTAGCTTGACTTCGAAGTCAATTATGCTTGAATGTTCTTCGTTGTCAGGTATATATGTTTCTCCTACTGGCGATGGCCCAGTGATGGCCGCTATGTCGAAGAAGGTGGGGGTGATCATTCCACCTGGGAGATGGAAAGTATTATAGGTACTGTCCCAGAAATAGAGGGACGCGAATAGCAGAGGGTGGCTGTAAGTGAAACCAGGCTTCGATAGCTTAATCAGGTTATAAATACCTAATTCTTCCCATTGCTGGGATTTCTTAGCTTCTACTTTCTTGAACCAGTTTTGATAAGCAGTATCAGAGGTGGGGCAAGATCGAAACGGCTTAAAATTACTTTTTACATAGTCCAATACAAAGGGGTCCTTAGGAGGAACAGTTGGATTTTCTATGGTGTTTGAGCCAGAAGATTCTATTGCCTTTGGGGCGTCCATTTTGTTAAACAAAGGTTTGAAACTATAGCAAACTGGGAAAATTGTCCTGGTATCTTTTAAAATTTCAAAAACCGTAAGAGGGCCATTTAAAGCTAACCTCTTACCAGCAACAGTGGTAGGAATGAGTACCTGTGACGCATACATCATTTCTTTTTCCTTTGAAATCATCTGAGGAGCAAGAACGGATTAGCCTTGGTGAGTGATAATCTTACTTTCCATTGTAGTGCCTGCAGTTTTTCCTTTCTTCTTGGAAACCTTTTTGAGTTGGGATGAAGTAGAAGAAGACATTTTTGAAGGATGTTAAAAGCTTAGGTTTTTTGGCGAGAGAAGGAGGGTAAAAGATTCAGAGTGTGAAAAGAAAAGAAAAATATTAAGTTGGTGATGTTTTATAATGGGGAAGTTTAAGCATCCACTGAATAAGGGTGTGATACGTGGAAATCATGGGTTGGTGTGATGAAGAGGTGGCGTAAAGTTAACATGGGTAATAGGCGTGATTTAAAGATAATCATTGTTTGTAACTGCACCATACTGTGAAGTGGCTCCAGGCGGTTAAGGAATCCAAAAAGTGCTATGATTGACGTGACTGGAGTCAAATGCATTAAATGTTACGATGATTCGAAGGTCGCATCAAAATCTTGTGTAGATGTTTAAAATAGGTATTTCTCAGAGAGATCGAAATACATATTTTAAAGGGGCATTTTGTTGGCTGAAGATTTTGATAATATTAGAGGCCAAGTGAATTGAACGTTTCGATCGAAATGAAGCAAAGCGTCATGTTTCGAAGTAGCAGAAGCAGTGTTTCGAATAAGCATATCAAAGCTTGAAGCTTCGAGTGGCAATTATGGGAGCATATCTAAAGAAGTCTCGAAATAACAACAAGGCTGTGTCTGGGAAGTGCGTTCGAAACGGAGAAGTACCAAAGCATTTGAAATTCAAATGGAAGCGGGACATTTGAAGTTTGAAAATTATGTGCTGGAGCATTTGGAGACACGTGGAAAGAAGAGAGAGGCATTGTTCTGCATGTTCTGAACGTGGCATAATCCTATAGCAAGACCGTTATGGTCGAACTAGTATAAATAGAAGTCTTAGTATTAGGATTTCGTGTGTCATATCTATTGTACTAAATACTCAGTAACATTCAAACTACCACATGGCAAGAAAAATGAATGCAAGAGCAATGTACGTATGATAGAACCACATATTTATGATTTAATGAAAACCTTTTATCATTTCCAGCACTTTCCTTTATCTTTCTGTCAAATAACATTTACAAGTTTTCTCATTTAAAGTCTTTTTACTTCGAAATCTCTTCATTAAAGCTTTACATTTCAATGCTTTCTTTATATTTCAAGCATTTTACATTTCAAAAAATTGTCATACTTTTCATGTCTTTATCTTCAAGTTTTACCCTTCGAACGCTTATTTTTACTTAGAGTCATTTACAGATTTCTTGCATTAAACGCTTTCCTCATATTTCAAATCTTTTACGTTCCAGAACATCTTTTACATTAACTGTTTTTATAATTCGAAGCCTTTTACTTGCCTTTTATGGAATTTTACATGTCTTTACAATTAACATTTATTCATGCAAGTTAGTTTCGCGCACATACATTTTTGATTACACCTTTAGACCTTTAAAAGAGAAATCGAAATAAACCAAACACCTATACAACACTCAAATACCAGCCATGAATATCTGTTCGATCATGAGAGTTACCCTAATGGCCAAGGAATCCTAGGATCAATCTAGTCGATCCTGTGAGTTACCAGAGGAATTGAATAACAGTAAGAAAGTTTATTCGATAGTTTGGAAGACTAGCGGTTGTTTACCAGAAATCACTGGAAACAAGTAGTCATGTCCTCCACGAGATCCAATTGGGGATTTTCGTCCTCAAAGAGTTTTTCCTCTATGCTTGTTCTACCTATCTCCATAACACACTAACATACCACCAACACATCCTCATTATAGTCATCCCTAGCCTCAAGTACCTCCTGATTAGCTGGCCTAAGTAGTCTTCTAAGAGCGTCTGGTGTCATGATAACATGTGTGATCCTATAGAACCATGTCATATAGTCGTCAGCATAAGCCCATTGGAAAGGATCTAGAACCCTATGATACTCCTCTGGTATCAAGTGACTGTCAAAATCCTCCAATATTGCATTAAGGTTCATGTGGCGGTCAGAGGGAGAAGTGTACTCATAGGGAGGTCTCAAAATAATATGCAAATAGTCAAACAACTGCATCAGTCACTTGGGAAAATAATAATACATAAGAGATGACCCACATGTCAGCCATCTAGAATATAAAGAGAAGACATTTAGCAGAAGCGTCTCGCAGTGACCCCTTATGGACAGAAGGAAACGTCATCTGGTACACGACGGCCAAGATACACTCTGAATAACTCTCCCACATTATTTCCCCTGTATGGGGGTAAATACGGTAGCACATGGACAATCCTAATTGTAGGCAAGCACAACTTCCCACCCGGTGATGCAAGGGAAGTGGGAGATGATATATCCCTAAAAATAGTTCAGATGCAATATTAATAACAAGTGTAATAAATGAATTATGAAAATATTAGGGTTTAAATAGTATGCTGGTCCTTGTAAGTTAGAATCTTTTTTTATTTTAGTTCCTAATATGTAATTTTTTAAAAATAGTCCCTGCGTGTTAAATCTTTTTTGTTTTAGTCCTTAAATTCAAAATCCACAGAAAAATCTGCAGGTTTCCTGCAGATTTAAAATCGGTTGGTTTCCTAAGAATTTTTCTGCGAATTTTCCTGCGGATTTTAACTTGAAGGACTAAAACCAATTTTTTTTAACATTCAAAGACTATTTAAAAAATACATATTAGGGACTAAAATCAAAAACACGTTAACTTACAGGGACCAACATATTATTTAAGCCAAATATTAGTAACAATAAATTACCGTAAGTTGCTTGCAGCTCCCTGTCATTCTTCTTTGTATTCCATAGGCAACCCTCGCACAACTTTAAGTACAGGTAGACCAAACAAGCTGCCCCCCAATTATACTCGTGATTCATCGTCAACTCAATGAAGTACTTAAGGTAGACCACGTCGACATATGTTTCACTTTTCTCCACAAACACAGACTTGCCTGTAAAATCAAGCTTCTCAAATGCACTTTTGTTTTGATGAAGACAAACCATGATTGACAAAGAAGGCAAAAATTATTGATCAAGTTAAAAGCATATGTGGATAAATTCTTTGGTTCAAGCATTTAGCAAAATTTCAAGGTATGATGATAATACTTACTTTGAACTTAAGACATAGATGCTCAATGGTCAAAAGAAATATTTTATATCGTCCAAATCCCTACTCAAGTTTTTTTCTAAGCTAAAAATCATTTTTCACTTGAGTGAAATCTATTTGCATATTGGTGCAATTGATTGCATGCTTCAATTTTTCAAAACATTTTCTACTGTTTCTAAGTGCAATCGATTTGCATGTTTGTGCAATCGATTGCACTCAATCAATTTTTGCTACTGATTTCAAATGTAATCGATTTACACTCTTGTGCAATCGATTGCACACTCAAAATATTTGAATTTCTAGATTTTGAAACCCCGTGCAATCGATTTACACAAAGGGTGCAATCGATTGCATGTTGCACAATTTTGAAAAACAGCAGCTTTACACATGCCTGTTCATAACACCATTTCATGGAAACCTTTCACTCAATCTTGGAAATTATTCATGATTCATTTACAGAACTTTATGTTGTTTCAAAAGGGTTCTATGAACATATAAATACTCATTTTCAAAATCATTTCAACACCTCTTCCAATTATATTTTCTGAATTTTCAAAAATCAAACTCAAGATGCTATACATTTTCATACACAAGTTTTCTGCACACTTTCACATATTGTTAACCAGAAAACTTTGAGCATTATATATCTCGAGTCATTGTATACTATTATAATTAAAAGAGAAGATCAATTCATTGATTAAATCACTCAAAGTGATCATTGCTACTCAAACTCACTCAAATCAAATATTGGTATATACTTGCTTATTTTTCAGGATTGTTGGAAATAAGTTTAAGTGGTTTTATAAATCTTGTTTTCCAGGATTGTTAGATACAAGTAAAGTCACTTTAAGAGGATTATTCTCATTGTTGACATAGTGAAAATCTAAGAGGATTGTTCTTGGTCCAAGAGGATTGTTCTTGGTTTTGGGTAGTTCTTGTTTAAGTTTGCCCCAATAAGGAAGTCTCTTTCATGTTGAAAGGGTACTGAAGTACTCTCGGACTGTGAGGGGAACCAGGATATATCGCTTGTGTTTGTTTATTTTTCTGCACTTTACTCTTTCATAAACTCACCATAAACCAGAAAAATAGTATCCATCATCACTAAAACCAGAAATTTTTAAAGTACCTAATTCACCCCCCCCCCCTCTTAGGCGCACTTCGTACTTACAATTGGCATCAGAGCAGGTTATAGGTAACTTGTTCCTAAAAGATCCAGAATGGCTTCTGCAAATCAAAATCCCATTTTCAGAGATGCTGGTAGTAACAACAAACCTCCTCTATTTTGTGGTGAATATTTTGACTTCTGGAAAATATGCATAAAGGCACATCTAGAAGCACAAGGAGAAGAAATATGGGATGTCGTCGAGAATGGTCCTTTTATTCCTATAACGGTAATCAATGGTGTTGGCTCATCAAATCCTAAAACTGCATGGGACGAAGATGATAAGAAGAAGGTTCTCTATGATAAAAAGGAAATAAATATTCTTCAAGATGCACTTAGGATGGATGAATTCTTCCGTGTCTTGGCATGCAAAACAGCAAAAGAAATATGGGATACCTTGGTGAAAACTCATGAAGGAACCGTTGAAGTTAAAAGATCAAGGCTAAATACCCTGAGTCAAGAATACGAATTATTTCGAATGCAGCCCGGAGAAACCATCCTTGACCTACAAAAGAGATTCGTGCACTTGACAAATCATCTAAGTGCTCTTGGTAAGACCTTGACAAATGATGAACTAAATCTGAAAGTACTTAGGTCCTTAACTAGGGAATGGAAACCAAAGGTAAGGGCAATTTCAGAAAAGAAAAGTCTCTCCTCAATGACTTCCATAACTTTGTTTGGGAAACTTCAAGAATATAAAACGGACCTCGGAAGACTTGAAAAACATGAAAATCAAGAGAAGAAATCCAAGAATATTGCTTTAAAGATAGATTCTAAGGAAGTTGAAAAGGAAGGCAAACCATAAGAAAATGAAAATTGCATGCTTCTTGTCAAAAGGCTTGGTAAGTTCTTTGGTAGAAATGACAAATACTTTTCTCATTCAAAAGGAAAGAAACAATTCAAGAAAAAGGAAGCTTCCACATGAACATAAGAAGTCACATGTTATGAATGTGGAAAGCAAAGTCATATCAAGCCGGATTGTCCGAAACTCTCCAAGAAAGGTGGCTACAAAAGCAAAAAGGGATTCAAGAACAAAAAGGCCTATGTTGCATGGGAGGATAATGAAATAAGTTCTTCATCTGATTTCGATAGTGATGAAAGTGCAAATCTAGCATTGATGGTCTCACACCATTCCGATAATGAAGACGATGAGGTTAGTAATGAATTTTCTCTTTTTCATAGTGATGCACAAGGTGCTATAGATGAACTATTAAATGAATACAAAATTCTGTGTAAAACTATTTAATCTCAAAAGAAACAAATTTCATCTTTAGAAGAAAATTCTGAATCTATGGAAAAAGATTTTGAAGAAGAAAAACAAAAATTAAGTGATGAACAAAAACTGAATTTTGTATGAAAAATTCTGAATCACTCTCTTTCCAAATTGTCCAATTGAAAAGAGTTATTGAAAAATATGAAAAAGGTCAAATTGGATTGGAAAGTGTTCTTAGCCAACAAAGATACTCCAATGATAAAAGTGGACTTGGATACTCAAAATTCTCTAAACCAAGTTCTAATAAAACTATCTTTGTTAAGGCTAGTGATCAATCATCCAAAGAGAAAGTGAACAAACCTAAAATAGTTCATCACTATCCTAAAAAGAAAACATTTCCTAAGAATAAATCTTATCTTCTAGATATAGAATTAAATTTGAACCTACTTGTTTTTATTGTGGTATTAAAGGCCATACATCTAATGCTTGCTATGTTAGAAACTTTAGTGTGGCAAGTGGGAATTATGTGTGGGTAAAGAAAGACACTAATTATGAAGGATCAAAAGCAACTTGGGTACCTAAAAAAGCCTAATTTGTTTTGCAGGTATGCTTGAAGGCCACATGCAATCTTTGGTATCTTGGTAGTGGTTGTTCAAAGCATATGACGGGAGATTTAAACCAACTTTCAAATATAGTTCTAAAGGCCAAGGGTTTTGTCACTTATGGAGATAATAATAAGGGAAGAATTCTTGGCAAAGGCAAATTTGGTGTTCCACCTTTCACATCCATTGAAGATGTTCTTTATGTTGAAGGACTAAAGCACAATCTTCTTAGTATTAGCCAACTTTGTGACAAAGGCTTCAAGATCAAGTTCACCAAGGATGAATGCTTGATAGAAGACGAAGTCACACATGAGGTTATACTTAAAGGTAAAAGAATCAATAATATATTCATGATTTCCCTTAATGATCCATCTTTGAAGGTAAAATGTCTCATGGCGAACAACGATGATTCATGGCTGTGGCACAAAAGAATTGCTCATATTCACATGGAACACTTGAATAAACTAATCAAGCATGATCTTGTTATTGGGTTGCCTAAGAGAAATTTCGTCAAAGATAGACTTTGTGATGCTTGTCAAAAAGGGAAACAAACAAAATCAAGTTTCAAATCTAAGAATGTGGTGTCCACTACAAGGACACTACAATTGTTACATATGGACTTATTTGGTCCATCAGGAACAAGAAGTTTCGGAGGTAATGTATATGCTTTGGTTATTGTTGACGATTTCTCTAGATATACTTGGACATTCTTTTTAGTGCAGAAAAGTGATGCACTCAAGGCGTTCAAGAAGTATGCTAGACAAATTCAAAATGAGAAGTCTCTAACAATTGCCTCCTTAAGAAGTGATCATGGCAGAGAATTTCAAAATGCTCTATTTGAAGAATTTTATGGAGAACATGGAATATCTTACAACTTCTCGGCACCAAGGACTCCTCAACAAAATGGAGTGGTGGAAAGAAAGAATAGGTCTCTTGTATAACTTGCAAGAACGATGCTTAGCGATTCAAACCTTCCAAAATATTTTTGGGCGAATGCGGTGAGCACGGCATGTTTTGTTAGCAATAGAGCTAACATAAGACCGATCTTGAAGAAAACCCCATATGAACTCTTCAAAGGGAGGAAACCAAAAAATTCTTTCTTTCACATTTTCGGGTGCAAATTCTTTGTCTTAAACAACGACAAAGATAACCTTGGTAAGTTTGATGAAAAATCCGATGAAGGTATTTTTCTTGGCTACTCTCTTTCTAGTAAGGCATATAGAATTTATAAAAAAAGAACTTTAACAATTGAAGAATTAATGCATGTATCTTTTGATGAAACTAACCCCTCCAAGGAGGATAATATTGTTTGTAATGATGATGATGATGAAATACTAGAAGTTCCTCAAGAGAATACTTCCAAAGATCAAACAATTCAACAAGAAGAATCATCCCAACAAGAATCAAATTTCAATGATCTACCAAAAGAATGGAGAACTCATAGAGATCATCCTATCGATAAAGTAATTGGTGATATAAGTCAAGGTGTGAAAACAAGACTAAATCACAAAGATGCTTGTCTAAACATGGCGTTTGTCTCTCAAATTGAACCTTCCAAAGTTGATGAAGCCTTAGGCGATGATCAATGGATTATTGTTATGCAAGATGGGTGTTTAAAATCAAACTTGACGAAAATGGAATAATTATTCGGAACAAAGCAAGGTTGGCAGCATAAGGCTACAATCAAGAAGAAGGAATATATTTTGAAGAGACTTTCGCTCCGGTTGCAAGGTTATAAGTTATTCGTCTCTTACTTGCCTATGCTTGCTCATTAAATTTTTAGCTTTTCCAAATGGATGTCAAAAGCGCATTCTTGAATGGATATATCAATGAAGAATTCTAGGTTAAACAACCCCCGGGGTTCGAAGATTTCAAGAATCCATCTCATGTATTTAAATTGAGAAAAGCTCTTTATGGCTTGAAATAAGCACCAAGGGAATGGTATGAGCAGCTAAGTAACTTCCTATGAGAAAAATGTTTTGGAAAGGGCAAAGTTGACAAGACCTTGTTTATCAAGAAAATCAAAGGTGACACTTTTCTAGTTCAAGTCTATGTTAACGATATCATTTTCGGCTCTTCAAACAAAGAAATGTGTGAAGAATTTTCAGCAATGATGCGAGGAGAATTTGAGATGTCTATGATGGGTAAAATAAATTATTTTCTTGGACTTCAAATCAAGAAATTAAAAGATGGCATCTTCATCAACCAATCTAAGTATTGCAAGGAACTCTTGAAAATATTTGACATGGATAACTGTAAGGCAATGTCTACACCAATGGGTTCTGGTACATATGTTGATCAAGATGAATCAGCTGTTTCCATCGACATTACAAAGTATCGAGGTATGATTGGCTCCTTATTATATCCGACAACAAGCCGTCCTGACATAATGTTTAGTGTTTGTCTATGTGCTCGCTTTCAAGCCAATCCAAAGGAATATCATCTCATGGAGGTGAAACGGATCATGAAGTATCTCAAAGGAATAACAAATGTTGGATTATGGTATCCTAAAGGTAGTGTTTGTAACTTAGTTGGTTATTCTGACGCGGGTTATGCAGGTTGTAAAACTGATAGAAAAAGCACAAGTGGTACTTGTCACATACTTGGAAATGCATTAGTATCATGGTCCTGCAAGAATCAAGCATGCATTTCTCTTAGCACGGCCGAAGCAGAATATATTGCAGCGGGTAGTAGTTGGGCTCAAATTTCGTGGCTTAAACAACAACTTGGTGACTATGGACTCGATCTAGGATGCATTCCTCTACGGTGCGACAATACAAGTGCAATAAACATTACAAAGAATTCGGTCATGCATTCAAGAACCAGACACATAGATATACGACATCATTTCCTTCATGATCATGTACTTCAAGGAGATGTTGAGGTAACACTCGTAGATACTCATAATCAACTTGTCGATATCTTCACTAAACCTTTGGCAAGAGAACCGTTTGACAAGATTCGACGAGAGCTTGGAATTCTTGATGAACACGACATATAAGGTGCTTTCTATCCTTGCTATGATTTTATATATTTGTATTAACCTTGTTATATGTGAACATATATGTTAAGTGATGTTTAAGTTTAAGAAAAATATGTTTTTGGTCATTTTTGGTTGATGCAAATCGATTGCACAATAATGCAAATTGATTGCTCACTGAATGTTTTTAATTTTGACCTTTTTGTTTTAGTGCAAATTGATTGCACCATAAATAAAAATCAATTGCACTCTGTGTGTTTCAGTTTTATTTTGCTTCTGTTTTATATGAAAATCGATTGCATCTATATGCAAATTGATTGCACCTACTATAACATGCTTTTATGACAAAAATATTTGTTGGTCAGAATTCCTCTCTCTCTCTCTCTCTCTCTCATATTCCCAGGCTCATCTCTATTATTGAAAAGACAACTAAAACTTCATTACATATAATACAACCCACTAATTTTTATTTACTCACAAATCATATCCAAACGCCAGCTCATCAAACACCTTCCTCTCAAAAACCTAAAACCTTCCAAAACCCTAAAAACACCTTACCCATTGCTTCAAGGCAAAAACAAAAGGTGTCGACTTCAGAGAAAGGGAAGAAAAAGGTTAGTTCATCCTCTGAGAATCCATTAATCTCAACTCTTACCGAAGAACAAGAAGCAAGATTTATAAAGGATTTTCAAAGAAAGATAGTGTCCAATACTAAATATGGTATGCTATCATCTTTTCCCTAGGAATGTTTCTCTTTTAAAAATCATTTAAACGCTTATGGACTAGAACCATTAATTTCATCATTTGGTCCATATTATCTGGATCTGGTAAGAGTATTTTTCAGCAATTTAACTCCTCACAAAGGCAAGATGGTGACATATGCGTTGGGTACACGAATCGCTCTAACCCCTGAGATTATTGGTGAGATTATACATATTCCCTACACCGGAAGCTCTTTGTATGACCCTGAAAACGAGGCATGGGATGACTACAGGAAAAAGGAATTTTACTACAGCATTAGGAGATTAAGTGAAGCCGAATTTCGTGCTAAAAGGATTCGTGGTTTAGGAGGAGTGATTCCCTCTAGAGACCATGGAATGCAGGTAACTTTTATATAGACGATCGACTATTTCATTATTTCATGGTCTATATTATGTTTCCACGGGCTAGAAACCACTGCACCGTGACTGACCTGGAAATGCAGCTGATTTATGCATGGAAGAAAGGTATAAGTGTTAATTGGGCAAGGCTCATAATGGTTCATATGCTGAGGGTTGATGCAAAATCGAAATTTCTACCATATGCTTACTTTGTTACATTAATTATGGAAGAATTTGGAGTTGATTTTGATGGGTTTGAGAAAGTTAATATGGATCCAAATCTGCATAAGATTTCAATAAAAAATGTTTATTCAAGAATGGGTGTTCATTATAATCCGGAAACAAAAACTATAACTTACATTGGTGAAGATGTGTTCGGTGATGAAGGAAACGATCAAGAAGTTGAAGGTTAAAAGTTGTACCTCCTCCACCTACTGCTCCCTCTGGTCCAAGCAATCAAGATCTTATGGATTTCACGTCTCAACAATTTGCTTCCATGAATACCAACATCAACAATCAATGGAATGCTATCAACGATTCTACAACAACTCATATTAATGACTTCCACATAGATGTGAATCAACAATTTTCTTACCTTTACTCTCACCTTCACATTCCACCATATGACCCAAATAATCCAGCTGCACCTCCACAACATTACACAAAACCTCCTCTACAACAACAATTTCCAAATCAAGGATCTTGGCTCTATAACAACCGGGACATGAATCAACCATAAAGTTCTGTCCAACTTTATTATGTCTATTGTTTTCTGTCATGTTCGTGTTCAGTTATGCTATGTTTTGTTTGTTGTTAGATTTCTTTGTAATCATTATGTTACTATGTCTATGACTATTTGTGATGCATGATTAATTAAGTTCTTATAATATTGCTTTATTATTGTCCATTTTTATTGCATCTTTCCCTTCTTTTTGATAATGTCAAAGGGGGAGAAGGATGTGGCACTTTATGCTTGTATATTTCCTTGTCTTAAATTTTTAAGGTACTCTTCAACCAAGATGAACAAATTCAAAGGATTCCAACCTTCTCATACAAAGCGGGAGTTATACATCTTAGGGGGAGAAGTTTCTTTCTGGAAATTACAACGCATCAAGCAAGATCGTTTGTCATCATCAAAAAGGGGGAGAATGTAAAACCAAGCTTCTCAAATGTACTTTTGTTTTGATGAAGACAAACCATGATTGACAAAGAAGGCAAATATTATTGATCAAGTTAAAAGCATCCGTGGATAAAGTCTTTGGTTCAAGCATTTAGCAAAATTTCAAGGTATGATGATAATACTTACTTTGAACTTAAGACATAGATGCTCAATGGTCAAAAGAAATATTTTATATTGTCCAAATCCCTACTCAAGTTTTTTTTCTAAGCTAAAAATCATTTTTTCACTTGAGTGCAATCGATTTTCATATTAGTGCAATCCATTGCATGCTCCAATTTTTCAAAACGTTTGCTATTGTTTCTAAGTGCAATCGATTTGCATGTTTGTGCAATCGATTGCACTCAATCAATTTTTGCTACTGACTTCAAATGCAATCGACTTACACTCTTGTGCAATCGATTTCACACTCAAAATATTTGAATTTCTAGATATTGAAACCTCGTGCAATCGATTTACATAAAGAGTGCAATCGATTGCATGCTACACGATTTTGAAAAACAACAGCTTTACAATGCCTATTCATAACACCATTTCATGCAAACCTTTCACTAAATCTTGGCAATTGTTCATGATTCATTTATGTTGTACCCCAAAATTTGCCCTACCATATTCTTCAAATTTTTGACATGCATCACCTCAAATGGTTCAAAGTCTACTCAAAGGCTACACAGTCAACCATCCTCCTAAGCCAGTCAAATTAGGGTTTTGGTTCTTGCAAGGAAGTTGAGGTTTTCAAGGGTTCAATCAAGTCCCATATGCTCATATACATTGTCAAGCACCTACATGTCAAGTTTCAAGGCTCACAAGGTCAAGTTGCACAGTCAAAAACCCTAATTGCCTCACAGTCAACTGCAGGGGCAAAATGGTCATTTGGCAGTCAAAAGTCAAAAATTTTGGTCAACATCTTATTTTGAAGCCACAATCATCATTTGATCAAGTCTTGATCATGATTTCACAAGAATGGCTCAAAAATCATCAAGATGCAAAATTTTCTATTTTTGGACAGTTGAAAAGTCAACTGTAACTTGACCAAGGCATAACATTTTCATGGTTCATCAGAAAAATCCCATCCAATGCTCATCTTGAAGGGGAGGATATTTCCTACAACTTATCTTCACACTCCAAGTCCAAGAAATGCTCTCACAAAAAGTTATCAATTTCAACATTATAGGTCATTTTTAAAAGTCAACAAAAAGGGACTTTAAGTCAAAGACCATAACTTGAGATTGGTAAATCAAAATTATATGGGACCAAAGACATTGGTTAGAGGACTTCAAGACCTTTCCAAAATGTCCGAGAGCATGTTCATAGCTTCACAATTGAGCAAGATATGCATTGGAGAAGTTGGGAAATTTTTGTGAAATGGCCAAAGTCAACTATCCTTGAAACTTCATTTTTGACAAAGAGGGCCCACTTTTTCCACTTGTTTCAGCTTGGCCATGCCTCCCACGTTTCCCACAATTTATTTCAAGATTAAAAGTTAATTTTTCCATTTTTATTTAATTTTATTTGATTTAATTCATTTTAAATCTTTAAAATTCAAATAAAAATCAAGAAAATTAATGGAGGGATATATTTTGTGTTGAATTGCTTTGATGCACCTTGAAACACCTTCCAAATTCGTGCAAGGGCCTATTCCAAGCAAAAATTCAAATTTGACACAAAAATGGCAAGTTATTTCAATGGAGTTTATGGCAAAATCAAGAACATTATTGCAAGGCTTCAATGACCATTATTTGGATTGATACACATTACAAAACAGATATGCAAGCTTTCCCATAACAATTCACGGGCTAGAGCACTCTAAAATAGCATAAGCAATTTCCAATTTTCAAGAAAAAAATCAAAAACTGAAAACCATCTTCCAGCATATTTCAAGCCTCCATTTTAATCCAGACACACTCCTTACATTGCCAGGGACGATTTGCAACCACAAACAAGCCCTAACACCATCAGAATCGAAGCACACAAGTCACACGGTTGGTCCAAATTTTGAAAATCGAAACTCCATTTTTACGCCTTTTTAGTTCATTTTGATCATTGCTATGCACTGCTGACACCATTACAAAGCTTTCTGTATGATTTAATTTCATTATAAGGCTGTAAAACGAAAATCACCATTGACAATTTCTAGGTTTTTCAGAGCTTCGAATTAGGGGTTTTTATATACTGTAAAATTGAACCTAAAAACAGGCATGGTCAAACTCAGAAGCTCAAGACGGATTAGATGGACCTATCGCGCCCTTTTTATGTTGTCCCAATTTCTATTCGTTATTTTCTGCCATTACACTTAGTGGGGGTTAAAAAACCCCGCTATCTTGTTTCTTTTTGCAAGTATGAAGAAGACGACGATGACGTGTTTATAGATGTTTGGTTGATTTGAATTAAAGCGTCCGTTTTAGTTAGTTCCAGCGTGTATTTGTTGCTTTTGTATACTATATTTCTTTTCCATTCTATTTACAAAGACACACAGTTGGCTGAGTGGTGGGAAACGTGTTCGTTCACCACTGGGACCTGGGTTCGATTCCCAGGTCCCCCATAATTTCCAATATTATTTTTCTTAACGTGTTCTTGTGCAGATCCTCAAATAACTTCCATCATACACCTCCTCCAAGCGCAGGCCAAGTGTCCATGGATGCAGATCTAAAGGTCCAGAAGGCTAGCACACCATACTCTGGAGTCAAGCATGTTGCAGGCAACCAAGGGAAGTCAAACGTGGCTTGCTCAAATGGGCCACAATTTCAACAACGCACCCCCATTCCTGGCCCAATACCCCCTCCATTTGGTTTATTCTTTTCTTTTCATTTTTTTATTTTCCAATTTAATTTCTAACCTTTTTATTTTATTATTATTAACAAATTACCCAATTAACATATTTTCATAAAAAATCAAAAAAATAGAACTAACATTATTTTTTTTATTATTATTTTATTTTTGTAAATAAATCTTAAATAAATTAGTTTTAATTAGGCCATTCTAACTTTTTTAAATGACTAAAATAACTTAGAAATTAGGTTAACTTTTAGTTTTGTTTTCTTTTTATTTTATTCCATAAAAAAAAACATAAAAAACAAAAATATATTTTCTTTTTAATAAATAAATTAATTAGTTTAGCAATTAATTTTAATTTCACTTTAATCACAAAAAGACCAAAAAAATCAATTTCTTTTTCTAAAAAGGGTCAACACCCTTAAGACATTCCCGATTCTTCTTTCGCGCGCATTTTAATTTTAATTCCTTATTTTGGATTATTATGTAACTGCCTCCGGATGTAATAGTAATTAGGACTTTTACTGTTTTTATTTACTTTCCGTACTTATTTATCAAAACGGGTCTTTGTAATTTTTGGCGATGTATAGACCCGCGCCTTGTAATAGCGTAGGATTTATGTTTCCGCAATTTACTTTCTGCACCCCCTTAACTGCTAAACTTGCATGAAAGACTGTATCTAAATAAAAATAACTCGCAGCTCACTAATTACAAAGACAAACATAACATGAATACAACACACAATGCACACACCACTTCTAAGGTACGCCTCACTCGTTGCCTTCGAAACGTGGTCATCAAGTATAGGACGTCTTAGAGGTCACCCTTAGTCTAAAGATCCAGTTGCCTCGAAACAGTTGCCTCGAAACGGTTGCCTCGGATATAAAGGATCTAGGACATTAGGGTTACTTCTAAGGTGTCCTAACTGTTGCTTCGGTGACCACAATATCCCTAAAATTGAATTGACCCGAACACCTCCAACGGTGGTGCTACCTACCTCTCAATGGTGGGATGGCACTACCTAAAGGACACTTACACAACTTAATTCCTTAGGGTAGGTAGATGACTCATGGGTACTTGCTCTTTTCAAAAACAAACAAAATACTTTTCACACCTCACACTTTCTAAAAGATTTCAAACAAATTTTTCATACACTCTTGAGGACAGATACAAGAGTTACTTAGAAATTTTTCAAACAAAACTTTTTTTTTCAAAACCCACACACACTTGAAAAAGCAAACAAATTTTGAAAACATAAGAGCAAGTACCTAAGAGCCCATGGATAACCATGGATAGAAAGAGTGCTAACACCTTCCCTTTCTATAAATCTACCTCCCAAATCGAGAAACATCTCGAATAAGGAATTTTGCTGTGCTTTTGTCCTTTCCATATTGGAGAACATAAAAGACGGTGGCGACTCTTGCTTACCGCGACATTTCGCGAGACCATCTAAAAAACAGTCAGTTCTATTTCCACCAGTCACAGAACTGGCGACTCTGCTGGGGATACTTAAAGTGAGGTGTACCTTAGGATAGATCACACTTGTGTTTTCAATTGCTTTGTTTTGCTTGCTTTATTATTGTGGGCATTGTTTTGGGAGTTCTATAGATCCTAACCCGGATCTGGGGGATACCTTCTTAGAAAGTAGCAACAAGACTGTGAGGGAACTGTGCGGGGTATACCGACACGGTTGAAGCAGTCTGCTACGTTGATGTGGCACTTTGGTGAGTACCGGTAACCCTTGAGTCAAGTCAAGGAGAGTACGGGGCCGCTGCGTGGTGTCGTGAAGCATCAACTGACCTTAGGAACCTTAATTGAACCATCCTGGCCTCTTTAGGGGTAGTGAGATAACTGACTTTGGTGCAGTCTGAAGTTGGTTGATACTCGATACTACACTCATTGAGGGTTGTTTTCTTGGAATATTTTGATCGCCAGTTCAGTGGCTAAATTAAAACAATGAACACAAAAAACAACCCAATGATATTGAGCTCCTTAGAACCCTGTTATTTTTGATAGGACAGGTTTTGAGCCCACCAACTTCAAGAGGGTAGTACCTAAACTTCATGCTGGTCTAAACTCTAAGGGCTTTCTTTGTGTGACTTGTGTGCCTTCAAACTTGACTATTTGCATGCTTGTCATCTGACACTTGAGTTTCTTGCAGGTTTTTGTTTACAGTCCTTAATCTGGACTCATTACAGGACCTACTTACATCACTCCATGCATAGCATAACATCATACCATTGCATGCATCCTACATAAGGACTAACCCATTTCAAGGATCTCAAGGGCTTGTGATGCAGGTCATGATGAACCAGAATGTCTAGCAAGGGGCAAAGGGGATTTATTTTCCTCTAGCCAGGCTGATGACTTGAGTCAGGGGCTATGACCCACTTGATATGGTGAGCTTTGACTCTTGAAGAAGGTTCCCCTAGCCAAGGTTGTTTGGAAATCAAAACAAGGTTGATAACTCGAGTCAGGGGCTATGACCCACTCGATATGGTGAGCCTTGACTCTTGAAGAAGGACTCTCAACAATATGCAGTGCCTTCCATCAAGCTACAAAATGCAAACTCTAACAATTTTCTTGTTTACCCCGCGAGGTCCTTGAAAACATTGCATGCATACATACACATCATTGCATCACAGGTATCCTTGTTACAGGTCACTTACCTTCTTCGCTGTTTATTTCAGCAATGGCTTCCCGACAAGATAACCAGGGTCTTCATGCTCAAGAGACTCAGTTCAGGGAGATCTTCCTAAGCCTATCCAAGGGGCAAGAAGAGTTGAGGACACTCCTCATGGGGAATTTGGCCAAGAAAAGTCCCGAAGATGACAAGGACGAATGGTTGAAACGTCTGCAAGCTGAGGTAGATACAATGAGAACCCATATGCTGGGGCAAATGGCTCTCATCCAAGGCTTAGCTCGGGAGCAAGAAGAGTTAAGGACCATGATCAGTCAGCTTCATCAAGACATGAAGCAACCAGTCCAAGTCAGGGATCAGGTCATTGATCAGCTTCCAAGAGGACAAGAGTCTGGTATGCGGAGGAATATACCTCTCCAAATTGCTACCGCTTCACGGGTCCAACCACAACCTCGCCCAGAGCAACAGGTTGATCAGAGTAAGCCCCGGAGGCATTTCACCCAGCTCAACGTGCCGCTGTTTCAAGATTTACAACACCTGTTGAGATTGAATCTGATTACGCTAAGGGCTCCTCCCCGGAATCCCAACATCTCTGCTCCTAACTATCATCCCAATAGAAGATGTGCATACCACTCTGATAGTCCTGGACATGACACTGCGGAATGCTGGGCTCTGAAGAACAAGGTCCAGGACCTAATTAATGAAGGAGCAGTGGATTTCACCCGAGAGGGTCAGGCTGAGTGCTTCTACCATCCCTACAGGATTCACCATTTGAAGTAACAAGTCCTGAGATGAGAAGACTTTTTGTCCATTAGAATTTTCAAGTTGTAATTTTCTTTTGATTGTTCAAACAATTACTGTCATAGCAAACTTTATTACTTTATTAATGCATCGCATATGTCTATTTTGAATCAATATATTCGCATTCGCTATATTCAAAATTGCTTTCATTTTTCATGATGTTCAACGCTCGACTAATAATTCTAAGCCTCTTGAGGAAGGATGACGAAAACGATACCACAATTTACAGTATGCTTTTGAATGGACCCCACTGATGAGGTACAGGCATTGTTTCAATCCCTAAACACTGGAGTTATAAGGAAGATAATCCCTCGTCAACCCCTTTGAGCCAAAGAATTAGGAGTTTTTCTTTTCGAAAATTAAAACCCTTAATCATAACCTGGGGCAGGGTAGTTCTCTCAGTTGATCCAAGTGCATAGCGAATAGCATCAAATAAGTCCTTCTGAGACGAAAAGACAGTGATGGTTCCGAATGATCATAAAGACAGGAAATCATTACCAAAAAAAAAATAAAGCCCAATAAGTCAAAACCTATGAAGGAGACTTACCAAAACTGGGGCATCCCGCTGACTGTAATCACAAAAGAAATAGTTCAGGCAAAAAACAGGGATAACGAAATCAAAAAAGAAAGAGGTCCTACAAACCCTCAACCAAAAAAGGAATGACTGCCTATTCAAAATAAAATGTCAACATCCGAACCATCATGGGAATATTAGGACAAAGACTCGAACAAGGTCTATCGCACGATCGACTGAGTTTAGGTTTGAAGAACATCACGAAGAACGGGTGGGTACAAATAAAATTTGAGCCTTTATCCTTTGTTTCTTAAACCGTGAACCAGGCCACACTACAACCTTTAAAAGTCCTAGCTGAAGCATGGGTTAGTTCGAAAGCATACTGTTACGAAAGATATCCTGACTCCTTAAGGCTTGCGGTAAAATAACGAGTTGACATCACGTTTTACAAAAATTCATTTGTTTTACAAAACTACATTTTCAAAAAAAATTCAAGACAGACATAAACTTTGCATTTTTAATATAACATTGCTTGCATATGAATATTTGTTTGAACAACATAGAAGTTCGCACGACGAATGTCTAATGAACAAAAGCACCTCCAATCAAAGGGCACGGCATGATCATTGTCCATCATCTGGGGCAGTTAAGTCAAGATTCGAAGAATCTCTCAAAACTGCCAAATAGCCAGGGGCAAATTTCCATCTGGATCGCTTGGGGCATTGGACGATCAAACGAAGATCTTCTGGTGGTATGACAACACAACACTACTAACAGTGACAACTTCCTGTATCCTAAAAGCACGGACATAGTCGAAAAATACTGCGCATAAGCAAAGACTCGCTAGGTTGACATACCTAGGCAAAAATAAGGGCCTCCCGGCGAACCAAAAGGGTTCGGGCAAAAATAAGGGATGAAAATGAAAATCTGTACACCCGGCAAGTCGAAAACCTGAAAAGGCGGCTTGGGCAAAAATGGGTATCCCGGTGGACTGAAAACCCGAAAGGGCGGTCCAGGCAAAAATTAGGGATCAAAGCGTACGACTATGTCCCGTCACCTCGTCATTTGCCCCCCAGAAGAAGATTTGTCAAATCGGCAGTCCTCAAGCACCTCTACAGGTACCTTCTCCCACAGAAACTGGGGCAATAAGAATTGTCTAAGAAATCTGGTTGCTCTGTCCATCGAGGTACCAAGGTAAGTTCAGCTGAAGAACGTAATCGAGTTACCTCCACTCCCCGCAGAGTAAGTCAAGAGTCAGCCATGCTCTCTCCTTAAGCAGAGTTGGTCTCCCGTCAGCCCTGAAAAGGCACTATATCTCCAGCAAGTCAACAACACTCTCCCCAAGCAGAGTTAGCCTACAGTCAGCCTTATGGAAGTTGGGTATCCCCAGTAGATCTCAATATTCCCCAACGGAGTATGCAAACATTCCTAAGCAAGCATCCCCGGCAGTCTTGATCATAAGATTATTCCCCGGCGGAATACCAGACACCCAGTGGAGCCACTTCCCCAGTACAGTCTCAAAAAGTTTCCCCAGGAGAGTTCAATCAATCTCCCCAGTGTATTCAGGAAGCTTATCCCCAGTAGATTCTGGAAGCTTATCACCTGCAGAATACGAACGCGCCTCCCCGGTTTTATTCAAAGGTTATTTCCCCACCAGGATATAATTGGATTATCCTCAGCCAACGGCCACGGAAAGACCGTCCTCGGCGTAGTTCTTTCTATCCCCAGCAGAGTTCATCAAATCTTCCAACATAACTCATCAACGGTATCCCCAACTGAGTTATCATCAAAATCTCAGCAAAGTACCTCTCTTCCTACAGAGTAATTCCCCGCAGAGTAATCTCTCCAACAAGTTTATTCCTCAACGGAGTCATCTTCTCCTACGGGTTTATTCTCGCAACCATCATCCCCAGCGGAAACAAAGAACACTACTCTTCAACGTCAGCCCAGGAGTTAACTTCCCGGCACCCGTCATGGATTTATTTTCCTAGACGAAAATACAGTCATAAACATCACATCTTCATACATTATAGCATGCACATACGCATCATGGACGTACAATCTCATCTATTCTGAGAACATCACGCATGTCATACATCATGACATTTCATACAACTAACGTTTTGTATTTTCAGGACCAAGATCAATACAAAGATGATTACTATCAACTGTCGCAATTCCAGATTCGATACCTGTATCTAGCCAGGGCATGTCTGTGAGCGATCAATTTTCCGGACTCGATTCCTGTATCCTGCCAGGGCACGTCTGAAGAGTTTGAAGATCCGATTCCTGTATCTTGCCAGGGTGTATCTGTTGATGACTATTTTCCGGACTCGATTCCTGTATCCTGCCAGGGCACGTCTGAAGAGTTTGAAGATCTGATTCCTGTATCCTGCCAGGGTGTATCTGTTGACGACTATTTTCTGGACTCGATTCCTGTATCCTGCCAGGGCACGTCTGAAGAGTTTGAAGATCCGATTCCTGTATCTTGCCAGGGTGTATCTGTTGACGACTATTTTCCGGACTCGATTCCTGTATCCTGCCAGGGCACGTTTGAAGAGTTTGAAGATCTAATTCCTGTATCTTGCCAGGGTGTATCTGTTGACGACTATTTTCCGGACTCGATTCCTGTATCCTGCCAGGGCACGTCTGAAGAGTTTGAAGATCCGATTCCTGTATCCTGCCAGGGTGTATCTGTTGACGACTAATTCCAGACTCGATTCCTGTATCCTGCCAGGGCACGTCTGAAGAGTTTAAAGATCTGATTCCTGTATCCTGCTAGGGTGTATCTGTTGACGACTATTTTCCGTACTCGATTCCTGTATCCTGCCAGGGCACGTCTGAAGAGTTTGAAGATCCGATTCCTGTATCCAGCCAGGGCGTATCTGTTGACGACTATTTTCCGGACTCGATTCCTGTATCCTGCTAGGGCACGTCTGAAGAGTTTGAAGATCCGATTCCTGTATCTTGCCAGGGTGTATCTGTTGACGACTATTTTTCGGACTCGATTCCTGTATCCTGCCAGGGCACGTCTGAAGAGTTTAAAGATTCGATTCCTGTATCCAGCCAGGGCGTATCTGTTGACGATTATTTCCAGACTCGATTCCTGTATCCTGCCAGGGCACGTCTGAAGAGTTTGAAGATCCGATTCCTGTATCCTTCCAGGGTGTATCTGTTGACGACTATTTTCCGGACTCGATTCCTGTATCCTGCCAGGGCACGTCTGAAGAGTTTGAAGATCCGATTCCTGTATCCTGCCAGGGTGTATCTGTTGACGACTATTTCCAGACTCGATTCCTGTATCCTGCCAGGGCACGTCTGAAGAGTTTGAAGATCTGATTCTTGTATCTTGCCAGGGTGTATCTGTTGACAACTATTTTCCGGACTCGATTCCTGTATCCTGCTAGGGAACGTCTGAAGAGTTTGAAGATCTGATTCCTGTATCTTGCCAGGGTGTATCTGTTGACGACTATTTTCCGGACTCGATTCCAGTATCCTGCCAGGGCACGTCTGAAGAGTTTGAAGATCCGATTCCTGTATCCTGCCAGGGTGTATCTGTTGATGACTATATTCTAGACTCGATTCCTGTATCCTTCCAGGGCACGTCTGAAGAGTTTGAAGATCCGATTCCTGTATCCAGTCGGGGTGTATCTATTGACGACTATTTCCGGACTCGATTCCTGTATCCTGCCAGGGCACGTCTGAAGAGTTTGAAGATCCGATTCCTGTATCCAGACAGGGTGTATCTGTTGACGACTATATTCCAGACTCGATTCCTGTATCCTGCCAGGGCACGTCTGAAGAGTTTGAAGATCCGATTCCTGTATCCAGCCAGGGTGTATCTGTTGACAACTATTTCCGGACTCGATTCCTGTATCCTGCCAGGGCACGTCTGAAGAGTTTGAAGATCCGATTCCTGTATCCAGACAGGGTGTATCTGTTGACGACTATATTCCAGACTTGATTCCTGTATCCTGCCAGGGCACGTCTGAAGAATTTGAAGTCTGATTCCTGTATCCAGCCAGGGCGTATCTGTTGACGATTATTTCCGGACTCGATTCCTGTATCCTGCCAGGGCACGTCTGAAGAGTTTGAAGATCCGATTCCTGTATCCTGCCAGGGTGTATCTGTTGACGACTATTTTCCGGACTCGATTCCTGTATCCTGCTAGGGCACGTCTGAAGAGTTTGAAGATCCGATTCCTGTATCCTGCCAGGGTATATCTGTTTACGACTAATTCCAGATTCGATTCCTGTATCCAGCCAGGGCACATCTGTGAGTAACTGATTGAAGCCTCGATACCTGTATCCAGCCAGGGCACATCCACATGAAGAGTTTGAAGATCAACCCCTGTAACGGGCCAGGTAATTATCTTTCTTTTTTAGGTACGCAAGTTCTCGCTAAGGAATCTCTTACGCGATCGACACCTCCAGATGGCATCTATAAGCCCATCCTCCTATCCACCATCTCTCCAAATGGCATCTGTAAGCCCATTCCCGCTGTCACACTGCTGATACTCAACTATGTGAGTGCAAATTTCTGGGCACTCTAGTGTTCAATCATCTTCCACCCTCGGATCACGAAAGGCACACAAGCCAATCTACATCCTCAGGTCTAAGAAGATTGAACAGGGGCAACTGTTGTACCCCAAAATTTGCCCTCCCATATTCTTCAAAGTTTTGACAAGCATCACCTCAAATGGTTCAAAGTCTACTCAAAGGCTACACAGTCAACCATCCTCCTAAGCCAGTCAAATTAGGGTTTTGGTTCTTGCAAGGAAGTTGAGGTTTTCAAGGGTTCAATCAAGTCCCATATGCTCATATACATTGTCAAGCACCTACATGTCAAGTTTCAAGGCTCACAAGGTCAAGTTGCACAGTCAAAAACCCTAATTGCCTCACAGTCAACTGTAGGGGCAAAATGGTCATTTGGCAGTCAAAAGTCAAAAATTTTGGTCAACATCTTATTTTGAAGCCACAATCATCATTTGATCAAGTCTTGATCATGATTTCACAAGAATGGCTCAAAAATCATCAAGATGCAAAAGTTTCTATTTTTGGACAGTTGAAAAGTCAACTATAACTTGACCAAGGCATAACTTTTTCATGGTTCATCAGAAAAATCCCACCCAATGCTCATCTTTAAGGGGAGGACATTTCCTACAACTCATCTTCACACTCCAAGTCCAAGAAATGCTCTCACAAAAAGTTATCAATTTCAATATTATAGGTCATTTTCAAAAGTCAACAAAAAGGGACTTTAAGTCAAAGACCATAACTTGAGATTGGTAAATCAAAATGACATGGGACCAAAGACATTGGTTAGAGGACTTCAAGACCTTTCCAAAATATCCAAGAACATGTTCATAGCTTCAAAATTGAGCAAGATATGCATTGGAGAAGTTGGGAAATTTTTGTGAAATGGCCAAAGTCAACTATCCTTGAAACTTCATTTTTGACAAAGAGGGCCCACTTTTTCCACTTGTTTCACATTGGCCATGCCTCCCACGTGTCCCACAATTTATTTCAAGATTAAAAGTTAATTTTTCCATTTTTATTTGATTTAATTCATTTTAAATCTTTAAAATTCAAATAAAAATCAAGAAAATTAATGGAGGGATATATTTTGTGTTGAATTGCTTTGATGCACCTTGAAACACCTTCCAAATTCGTGCAAGGGCCTATTCCAAGCAAAAATTCAAATTTGACACAAAAATGGCAAGTTATTTCAATGGAGTTTATGGCAAAATCAAGAACATTATTGCAAGGCTTCAATGACCATTATTTGGATTGATACACATTACAAAACAGATATGCAAGCTTTCCCATAACAATTCACGAGCTAGAGCACTCTAAAACTGCATAAGCAATTTCCAATTTTCAAGAGAAAAATCAAAAACTGAAAACCATCTTCCAGCATATTTCAAGCCTCCATTTTAATCCAGACACACTCCTTACATTGCCAGGGACAATTTGCAAGCACAAACAAGCCCTAACACCATCAGAATCGAAGCACACAAGTCACACGGTTGGTCCAAATTTTGAAAATCGAAACTCCATTTTTACGCCTTTTTAGTTCATTTTGATCATTGCTATGCACTGTTGACACCATTACAAAACTTTCTGTATGATTTAATTTCATTATAAGGCTGTAAAACGAAAATCACCATTGACAATTTCTAGGTTTTTCAGAGCTTCGAATTAGGGGTTTTTATATACTGTAAAATTGAACCTAAAAACAGGCATGGTCAAACTCAGAAGCTCAAGACGGATTAGATGGACCTATCGCGCCCTTTTTATGTTGTCACAATTTCTATTCGTTATTTTCTGCCATTACACTTAGTGGGGGTTAAAAACCCCCGCTATCTTGTTTCTTTTTGCAGGTATGAAGAAGACGACGATGACGTGTTTATAGATGTTTGGTTGATTTGAATTAAAGCGCGCGTTTTAGTTAGTTCCAGCGTGTATTTGTTGCTTTTGTATACTATATTTCTTTTCCATTCTATTGACAAAGACACGCAGTTGGCTGAGTGGTGGGAAACGTGTTCGTTCACCACTGGGACCTGGGTTCGATTCCCAGGTCCCCCATAATTTCCAATATTATTTTTCTCAGTGTGTTCTTGTGCAGATCCTCAAATAACTTCCATCATACACCTCCTCCAAGCGCAGGCCAAGTGTCCATGGATGCAGATCTAAAGGTCCAGAAGGCTAGCACACCATACTCTGGAGTCAAGCATGTTGCAGGCAACCAAGGGAAGTCAAACGTGGCTTGCTCAAATGGGCCACAATTTCAACAACGCACCCCCATTCCTAGCCCAATACCCCCTCCATTTGGTTTATTCTTTTCTTTTCATTTTTTTATTTTCCAATTTAATTTCTAACCTTTTTATTTTATTATTATTAACAAATTACCCAATTAACACATTTTCATAAAAAATCAAAAAAATAGAACTCACATTATTTTTATTATTATTATTTTATTTTTGTAAATAAATCTTAAATAAATTAGTTTTAATTAGGCCATTCTAACTTTTTTAAATGACTAAAATAACTTAGAAATTAGGTTAACTTTTAGTTTTGTTTTCTTTTTATTTTATTCCATAAAAAAACATAAAAAACAAAAATATATTTTCTTTTTAATAAATTAATTAATTAGTTTAGCAATTAATTTTAATTTCACTTTAATCACAAAAAGACCAAAAAAATCAATTTCTTTTTCTAAAAAGGGTCAACACCCTTAAGACATTCCCGATTCTTCTTTCGCGCGCATTTTAATTTTAATTCCTTATTTTGGATTATTATGTAACTGCCTTCGGATTTAATAGTAATTAGGACTTTTACTGTTTTTATTTACTTTCCGTACTTATTTATCAAAACGGGTCTTTGTAATTTTTGGCGATGTATAGACCCGCGCCTTGTAATAGCGTAGGATTTATGTTTCCGCAATTTACTTTCCGCACCCCCTTAACTACTAAACTTGCATGAAAGAATGTATGTAAATAAAAACAACTCACATCTCACTAATTACAAAGACAAACATAACATGAATACAACACACAATGCACACACCACTTCTAGGGTACGCCTCACTCGTTGCCTTCGAAATGTGGTCATCAAGTATAGGACGTCTTAGAGGTCACCCTTAGTCTAAAGATCCAGTTGCCTCGAAACAGTTGCCTCGAAACGGTTGCCTCGGATATAAAGGATCTAGGACATTAGGGTTACTTCTAAGGTGTCCTAATTGTTGCTTCGGTGACCACAATGTCCCTAAAATCGAATTGACCCGAACACCTCCAACGGTGGTGCTACCTACCTCTCAATGGTGGGATGGCACTACCTAAAGGACACTTACACAGCTTAATTCCTTAGGGTAGGTAGATGACTCATGGGTACTTACTCTTTTCAAAAACAAACAAAATACTTTTCACACCTCACACTTTCTAAAAGATTTCAAACAAAATTTTCATACACTCTTGAGGACAGATACAAGAGTTACTTAGAAATTTTTCAAACGAAACTTTTTTTTTCAAAACCCACACACACTTGAAAAATCAAACAAATTTTGAAAACATAAGAGCAAGTACCTAAGAGCCCATGGATAACCATGGATAGAAAGGGTGCTAACACCTTCTCTTTCTATTAATCTACCTCCCGAACCGAGAAACATCTCGAATAAGGAATTTTGCTGTGCTTTTGTCCTTTCCATATTGGAGAACATAAAAGACGGTGGCGACTCTTGCTTACCGCGACATTTCGCGAGACCAGCTAAAAAACAGTCAGTTCTATTTCCACCGGTCACAATTTACAAAACTTTATGCTGTTTCAAAAGGGTGCTATGAACATATAAATACTCATTTTAAAAATCATTTCAACACCTCTTCCAATTATATTTTCTGAAATTTCAAAAATCAAACTCAAGCTGTTATACATTTTCATACACAAGTTTTCTGCACACTTTCACATATTGTTAACCAGAAAAATTTGAGAATTATATATCTTGAGTCATTGTATACTATTATCATTGGAAGAGAAGATCAATTCATTTATTAAATCACTCAAAGTGATCATTGCTACTCAAACTCACTCAAATCAAATATTGGTATATACTTGCTTATTTTTCAGGATTGTTGGAAATAAGTTTAAGTGGTTTTATAAATCTTGTTTTTCCAGGATTGTTGGATACAAGTAAAGTCAATTTGAGAGGATTTTTCTCATTGTTGACATAGTGAAAATCCAAGAGGATTGTTCTTGGTCCAAGAGGATTGTTCTTGGTTTTGGGTAGTTCTTGTTTAAGTTTTCCATAATAAAGAAATCTCTTTCATGTTGAAAGGGGACTGGAGTACTATCAGACTGTGAGGGGAACCAAGATATATCGCTTGTGTCTCTTTATTATTTGCACTTTACTCTTTCATAAACTCACCATAAACCAGAAAATAATATCCATCATCACTAAAACCAGAATATTTTAAAGTACCTAATCCACCCCTCCCCCCTCTTAGGCGCACTTCATACTTATAATTGGCATTAGAGCAGGTTATAGGTAACCTGTTCCTAAAAGATCCAGAATGGCTTCCGCAAATCAAAATCCAGTTTTCAGAGATGGTGGTAGTAACAACAAGCCTCCTCTAGTTTGTGGTGAATATTTTGACTTCTGGAAAATACACATGAAGGCACATCTAAAATCACAGGGAGAAGAAATATGGGATGCCGTCGAGAATGGTCCTTTTATCCCTATAACGTTAATCAATGGTGCTGGCTCATCAAAGCCTAAAGCTGAATGGAACGAAGATGATAAGAAGAAGATTCTCTATGATAAAAAGGCAATAAATCTTCTTCAAGGTGTACTTATCATGGATGAATTCTTCTGTGTCTCAGCATCCAAAACAGCGAAACAAATATGGGATACCTTGGTACAAACTCATGAATGAACCGTTGAAGTTAAAAGATCAAGGCTAAATACCCCGAGTCAAGAATACGAATTATTTTAAATGCAGCCCAGAGAAACCATTCTTGACCTATAAAAGAGATTCGTGCTCTTGATAAATCATCTAAGTGCTCTTGGTAAGACCTTGACAAATGATGAACTAAATCTGAAAGTACTTAGGTCCTTAACTAGGAAATGGTAACCAAAGGTAACGATAATTTCAGAAAAGAAAAGTCTCTCCTCAATGACTTCCGCAATGTTGTTATGAAAACTTCAAGAATATGAAACGGAACTCGGAAGACTTGAAAAACATGAAAATCAAGAGAAGAAATCCAAGAATATTGCTTTAAAGATAGATTCCAAGGAAGTTGAAAAGGAAGACAATCCAGAAGAAGATGAAAATTTCATGCTTCTTGTCAAAAGGCTTGGTAAGTTCTTTGGTATAAATGACAAATCCTTTTCTCATTCAAAAGGAAAGAAACAATTCAAGAAAAAGGAAGCTTTCATATCAACACAAGAAGTCACATGTTATGAATGTGGAAAGCAAGGTCATATCAAGCCGGATTGTTCGAAACTATCAAAGAAAGGTGGCTACAAAAGCAAAAAGGGATTCAAGAACAAAAGGGCCTATGTTGCATGGGAGGATGATGAAATAAGTTCTCCATCTGATTTCGATAGTGATGAAAGTGAAAATCTAGCATTGATGGCCTCACACCATTCCGATGATGAAGACGATGAGGTTAGTAATGAATTTTATCTTTTTGATAGTGATGCACAAGGTGCTATAGATGAACTATTAAATGAATGCAAAATTCTGTATAAAACTATTTCGTCTCAAAATAAACAAATTTCATCTTTAGAAGAAAAATGTGAATCTATGAAAAAAGATTTCAAAGAAGAAAAATAAAAATTAAGTGATGAACAAAAACAAAATTTTGTATGCAAAAATTGTGAATCACTCTCTTTCCAAATTGTCCAATTAAAAAGAGTTATTGAAAGATATGAAAAATGTCAAATTGAATTGGAAAATATTCTTAGCCAACAATGATACTCCAATGATAAAAGTGGACTTGGATACTCAAGATTCTCTAAACCAAGTTTTAATAAAACTATCTTTGTTAAGTCTAGTGATCAATCATCCAAAGAGAAAGTGAACAAACCTAAAATAGTTCATCACTATCCTAAAAAGAAAACATTTCCTAAGAAGAAATCTTATCCTTCTAGATATAGAAGTAACTTTGAACCTACTTGTTTTTATTGTGGTATTAAAGGCCATACACCTAATGCTTGCTACGTTAGAAACTTTAGTGTGGCAAGTGGGCATTATGTGTGGGTAAAGAAAGGCACTAATTATGAAGGACCCAAAGCAAATTGGGTACCTAACAATGCCTAATTTGTTTTGCAGGTATGCTTGAAGACCACATGTAATCTTTGGTATCTTGATAGTGGTTGTTCAAAGCATATGACGGGAGACTTAAACCAATTTTCAAATCTAGTTCTAAAGGCCAAGGGTTTTGTCACTTATGGAGACAATAATAAGGGAAGAATTCTTGGAAAAGGCAAAGTTGGTGCTCCACCTTTCACATCCATTGAAGATGTTCTTTATGTTGAAGGACTAAAGCACAATCTTCTTAGTATTAGCCAACTTTGTGACAAAGGCTTCAAGATCAAGTTCACCAAGGATGAATGCTTGATAGAAGACGAAGTCACACATGAGGTTATACTTAAAGGTAAAAGAATCAATAATATATTCATGATTTCCCTTGATGATCCATATTTGAAGGTAAAATGTCTCATGGCGAACAACGATGATTCATGGTTGTGGCACAAAAGAATTGCTCATATTCACATAAAACACTTGAATAAACTAATCAAGCATGATCTTGTCATTGGGTTTCCTAAGTGAAATTTCGTCAAAGATAGACTTTGTGATGCTTGTTAAAAAGGGAAACAAACAAAATCAAGTTTCAAATCTAAGAATGTGGTGTCCACTACAAGGCTACTACAATTGTTACATATGGACTTATTTGGTCCATCAAGAACAAGAAGTTTCGGAGGTAATGTATATGCTTTGGTTATTGTTGACGATTTCTCTAGATATACTTGGACATTATTTTTAGTGCAGAAAAGTGATGCATTCAAGGCGTTAAAGAAGTATGCTACACCAATTCAAAATGAGAAGTCTCTAACAATTGCCTCCATAAGAAGTGATCATGGAGAAGAATTTCAAAATGCTCTATTTGAAGAATTTTATGGAGAACATGGAATATCTCACAACTTCTCGGCACCAAGGACTCCTCAACAAAATGGAGTGGTGAAAAGAAAGAATAGGTCTCTTGTAGAACTTGCAAGAATGATACTTAGCGATTCAAACCTTCCAAAATATTTTCGGGCGGATGCGGTGAGCACAACATGTTTTGTTAGCAATAGAGTTAACATAAGACCGATCTTGAAGAAAACTCCATATGAACTCTTAAAAGGGAGGAAACCAAACATTGTTTTCTTTCACATTTTCGGGTGCAAATGCTTTGTCTTAAACAACGACAAAGATAACCTTGGTAAGTTTGATTTAAAACCCGATGAAGGTATTTTTCTTGGCTACTCTCTTTCTAGTAAGGCTTATAAAATTTATAACAAAAGAACTTTAACAATTGAAGAATCAATGCATGTATCTTTTGATGAAACTAACCCCTCCAAGGAGGATAATATTGTTTGTAATGATGATGATGATGAAATAATAGAAGGTCCTCAAGAAAATTATTCCAAAGATCAACCAATTCAACAAGAAAAATCATCCCAACAAGAATCAAATTTCAATGATCTACCAAAAGAATGGAGAACTCATAGAGATCATCCTATCGATAAAATGATTGGTGATATAAGTCAAGGTGTGATTCCCTCTAGAGACTCATGGAGTGCAGGTAACTTTTATATAGACGATCGACTATTTCATTATTGCATGGTCTATATTATGTTTCCATGGGCTGGAAACCATTGCATCGTGACTGACCTAGAAATGCAGCTGATCTATGCAAGGAAGAAAGGTAGAAGTGTTAATTGGGAAAGGCTCATAATGGTTCATATGCTGAGGGTTGATGCAAAATCAAAATTTCTACCATATGCTTACTTTGTTACATTAATTATGGAAGAATTTGGAGTTGATTTTATTGGGTTTGAGAAAGTTAATATGGATCCAAATCTGCATAAGATTTCAATAAAAAATGTTGACTCAAGAATGTGTCTTCATTATAACCCGGAAACAAAAACTATAACTTACATTGGTGAAGATGTGGTAGGTGATGAAGGAAACGATCAAGTAGTTGAAGGTGGTGAAGTTGTACCTCCTCCACCTACTACTCCCTCTGGTCTAAGCAATCAAGATCTTATGGATTTCATGTCTCAACAATTTTCTTCCATGAATACCAACATAAACAAACAATGGAATGCTATCAACGATTCTACAACAACCCGGATTAATGACTTCCGCACAGATGTGAATCAACAATTTTCTCACCTTTACTCTCACCTTCACATTCCACCATATGACCCAAATAATCCAGCTGCACCTCCACAACATTACACAGAACCTCCTCTGCAACAACAATTTCAAAATTAAGAATCTTGGTTCTATAACAACAGGGATATGAATCAAACATAAAGTTCTGTCCAACTTTATTATGTCTATTGTTTTCTGTCATGTCCGTGTTCAGTTATGCTACATTTTGTTTGTTGTTAGATTTCTTTGTAATCATTATGTTACTATGTCTATGACTTTGTGATGCATGATTAATTAAGTTCTTTCAATATTGCTTTATTATTGTCCATTTTTATTTCATCTTTCCCTTCCTTTTGATAATGTCAAAGGGGGAGAAGGATGTGGCACTTTATGCTTGTATATTTCCTTGTTTTAAATTTTTAAGGTACTCTTCAACCAAGATGAACAAATTTAAAGGATTCCAACCTTCTCATACAAAGGGGGAGTTATACATCTTAGGGGGAGAAGTTTCTTTTCGGAAATTACAACGCATCAAGCAAGATAGTTTGTCATCATCAAAAAGGGGGAGAATGTAAAATCAAGCTTCTCAAATGCACTTTTGTTTTGATGAAGACAAACCATGATTGACAAAGAAGGAAAATATTATTGATCATGTTAAAAGCATATGTGGATAAAGTCTTTGGTTCAAGAATTTAGCAAAATTTCAAGGTATGATGATAATACTTACTTTGAACTTAAGACATAGATGCTCAATGGTCAAAAGAAATATTTTATATTGTCCAAATCCCTACTCAAGTTTTTTTTCTAAGCTAAAAATCATTTTTCACTTGAGTGCAATCGATTTTCATATTAGTACAATCGATTGCATGCTTCAATTTTTCAAAACATTTGCTACTGTTTCTAAGTGCAATCGGTTGCACTCAATCAATTTTTTCTACTGACTTCAAATGAAATCGATTTACACTCTTGTGCAATCGATTGCACACTCAAAATATTTGAATTTCTAGCTGTTGAAACCCCGTGCAATCGATTTACACAAAGGGTGAAATCGATTGCATGCTGCACGATTTTGAAAAACAACAACTTTACACATGTCTGTTCATAACACTATTTCATGGAAACCTTTCACTCAATCTTGACAATTGTTCATGATTCATTTACATAACTTTATGCTGTTTCAAAAGGGTGCTATGAACATATAAATACTCATTTTCAAAATCATTTCAACACCTCTTCTAATTATATTTTCTGAATTTTCAAAAATCAAACTCAAGCTGTTATACATTTTCATACACAAGTTTTCTGCATACTTTCACATATTGTTAACCAGAAAACTTTGAGCATTATATATCTTGAGTTATTGTATACTATTATCATTGGAAGAGAAGATCAATTCATTGATTAAATCACTCAAAGTGATCATTGCTACTCAAACTCACTCAAATTAAATATTGGTATATACTTTCTTATTTTTCAGGATTGTTGGAAATAAGTTTAAGTAGTTTTATAAATCTTGTTTTTCCAGGATTGTTGGATACAAGTAAAGTCACTTTGATAGAATTGTTCTCATTGTTGACACAGTGAAAATCCAAGAGGATTGTTCTTGTTTTTGGATAGTTCTTATTTAAGTTTGCCACAATAAGGAAATCTCTTTCATGGTGAAAGGGGACTGGAGTACTCTCGGACTGTGAGGGGAACCAGGATATATCGCTTGTGTATCTTTATTTTTCTGCATTTTACTCTTTCATAAACTCATCATAAATCAGAAAAATAATATCTATCATTACTAAAACCAGAAAATTTTAAAGTACCTAATTCACCCCCCCCCCCCCCCCCCATCTTAGACGCACTTCGTACTTACATTGCCAACCAGGAACACGAGGTAACATTTCAATGCACACAGCCAATGATACTCAATCTACGTATCACCACCTTTGACATCTAGGGCCTACTGTTGATGGTCTTTATAATGCTTTTCCAAAAAAACTAAATCTTATAGGAGCACCTATTGTGTCAACTGCCTCATTTGAGGCCTTAGTTGGGTCAGCACCCAAATGGGTGACCATCATCTTGATGAATTCCTCTCGACCGACCCTTTTGTGGCCTAGTAATAGTCCCCTTATGGGAAGATGCGGGAGGCATGAGACATCATTCAAGGTGATGGTTATTTCGCTTATAGAAAGGTTGAAAGATGACGTCTCTGAATGTCACCTCTTTGCAAAAGCCTCTTGCATGTCGTGTTTATGGTCACGTAGGCAGTAGAACATAAATTGAAAAGAATGGAATATCAAATAACATCAACGAACTAAGCAGTAGTGGGTTGTTCCAAATCTAATATATTCATGTCGTGGTTTACCGAATTTAGACATGTACACTCTTGTAAAAAGAAAATATCACAATCAATATCGATTTAATTAGTTGAAACATATGTATTGCAAAAGAAAATAAATATATATCTCCTTCTCAGACATGCCTAACAACAAGGTATGTATAGAGACAAAGTAAGAATATATCAAATGGGCTTCTTGGGAAACTCTTTAAAGGGGGCATCAACAACAACTTCTTTATGGGCTTTAGGGGCTTCAGAGACTTTAGGTTCTGCTGCATCATCTGGGGACATAAGACCCCGCGAGGTAGATGCCTGAGAGAGGCAACTACAAGAAGTAGAATAATATGGTTGGGAACCTTGGCACTGCGAACCATCATTCAAGTTATCATTAACTTGTGGCCTCGTGGGTCTGGCTGCGGCCCTCTCACGTCGTACTGACGCGGTTTGGGATACATGACCGAGCCTAGTTCTGATATGGTTGTTTTCATCCATTGCATATGCATTACAAACAGACAAAGATGAAAACACCATGTCAAGACAAATCCATAAATTCCATAAAAGCAACCAAATTTTAGCCTGAGTCAAATCGGGAGATGCATCTCCGAACAAAGTTGTGATTCTTAGCCATGGTAGAAACACCATTGTTGCCTAACCCTTCAGAAACACGTCAATGTGTGTTCTTGTAGGCTACAAATTTTGTTTACACTATTATCTAATACGCCTAAAATAACTTATGTAGCTGAAACAACTAACTACAAATCAAAACATGAAAAGGGGTAGAATTTTGAAAAACTTACTGAATTAAATTAATGAGAAGTAGAAGCTTGAATGTATGAGATGCTGGAAAGGAGAAGAAATATCTCAAATGGTAGAATTTTTATAGGGAAAGAAGCTTGGAGGGAGGTGAGAGCTCAAAAAGTTAAAAGAATGAGATTTTTTTTTAGAAAATGAAGAAGGAGGAAGATGATATGTCTGGCACAAGAATATCAAACAAAAGAATCCATATATGCATCTCTGGACCACCCATTAATTTTTGAATAAATAGTATTTACGAAGATGCATCTCTGGACCACCCATTAATTTTTAAATAAATAGTGTTTACAAAGATGTATCTTCAGACTCACCTTTTAAGCATACAGAGATACATCTCCAAATTAAATTTTAACATAATAGGATGTCTCTTCAATTTGATATGAAGAATGGCTTAAAAAGATATCTCTGAACGCCAGGGGCAGTCATAACTTTTCATGGTGGTGGACAAACACACATAAGGGTGGAAAGAGCAACAACCTCTTAAGAGATTCACTAAACACATGAAAATAAGATGTTCGTTTTAATAACAAGCTCGTATGTTCTATCATGAATAACATGTAGAAGTTATCCACCATTGAATAATCTAACCATTGAATTCTATCAGATTTGTGTTATTTTGTGTGTCATTCCGACAAATAACTAATTTATTTAGGAATATGTTTTGACATGTTCTATCATGAATGATCGTCCCAACAAAGAATCGATTTCTTTCTCATGTTACTTCATGCACTACTAGGGTGAAAATAGACTAAGCTAGGCTAGGCTTTATAAGGTCTGAGTCTGGCCTATGATAAACTTACAAGGCCTGAGTCTGGCCTATGACCTACTATAGACTCATTTTTTTGACCTGACCTGGCCTTTTTAAAAGTCTGACCTGACCTGAAAACCTATTTAAAAGCTTATTTCTCATCAAAGTTTTCAATAAATCCATATTATTTAAGAAGCCTTATAGGTCAACCTATTTAGCCTTTTTTTTTCTAATATATATGTATATACAGACTAACCTATTTAGACTATTTTTAATATATATATATATATATATATATATATATATATATATATATATATATATATATATATATATATATATATATATATATATATATATATATATATATATATATATATATATATATATATATATATATATATATGACTTCATAGATTTTTTTAATAGTCTAAGTCTGACCTATTTAATTAAATAGACTTTTAAAAAAATCTAAATCTAGCATTTTTAATAGATAAGTTTGACCTTAAATAAGCTAGACCATAAGCTCCTTTAGATTCACCAGGCCTATTCCCACCCCTATGCACTACCATTCAAACATATAATTATAAACGATGTGTGTATATTACAAGTTTTGTTGGAATTAAATTTAAAATATTATTTTAATGACGTAACTTAATATGTTAATTAATTTATTATTTAATTTATAGATGTGCAAAGAATATATCTGACTCTGAAGGCGTGAATTCAAACCCGCGTCATTCCATTTATTTGTCTAAAAAGTAAAATTACGACCACTAGACAAAAAATTATTAGCATTAACAATATTCTTAAATAATGTATTTACATAATTAATCTTAAATCCCTCAACCTCGTTATTATTCAAGAAGTCTACATTGTTTTTTTGAAAATAAATGCACCACAAGCGAAATTGAATCGAGCAGATAAAGATAACAAATGCAATTGAATGCGAGTTAGCGATTTATATGCTATACAAAACGAGATCAAATGAATCATGTTTAAAAAAGAGAGCAAATAAATTGTTTTGAGTTCAACTAATTTATATAGTGTTATTGTGATGAAAATTATTTTCCACGCTAAATACCCCCTTATTCTTAAGGTAAGAAAAAGGAGCATTTTGTCGACAATCTTTTTAATAGGAAACTTCTTTTACAATTCATGTTTTTCAATTTTTAAGACCAAATATATATATTTTTTATTTTCATTTCAAATTGTTCTCTAAACTTTATATCAATATATGTGTTCGTACACAATATATAAGACTTGTGATTTAGTCCATCAAATCTTTTGTGTGTAAGGCACAAGCTCCAAAATGGTTTTTCAAAAATGAGTAATCAAAATCTTGGCTAACTCCTTTTCATGTTGTATTGATTGAAAGAAAGATATATTTACTATTCAAAATTGAACAGTTGCTGAGTTATTATTCGTTCTCCACCTTATATAATATTTATCTATTAAAAAAATATACGAGGTAAATTACCACTATACCCCTCTTTGATCAAGGTTATTTTAACTTTTTTTTTTATTAAAAATTGTTGATTTATAAATATCAACAACAAACGTCCCTTTAACTCAATTAGTAATTGTCAATTGAGCTATTTAACCATAGTTTAATTTATAGAAGTCCAACATTAAATTTTGCTTATAGTTAATTTGTTATATATTTTGATTTTCATTTATTGCATTGAATTGGATTTTATTTTTTTATTTGTGTAATTTTTTGATCTGTAGTTCACTATATTAGAACATTGCTTGATGATACTAAGTTTGATTTTAGCAAGAGATAGGGGGACTCCTTTCAACTTCACACTTGGACAATGTGAGTGAGTGCATTGGAACAATGACATTTAATTGTTTTTTATTTTAATTTCTAATTATTTTAATTGGATCTGTTAATTTATTCATTTTGAACAAAATTTGGACTTAAGGTGTTCACTTTCAAGCAGCTGCATTCTGCTACTGGGGGATTCAGTAAGTCGAATGTGGTCGGTCATGGTGGATTTGGACTAGTTTACCGTGGAGTGCTCAATGATGGAAGGAAGGTTGGGATTAAGTTTATGGATCAAGTAGGGAAGTAAGGAGAAGAAGAGTTTAAAGTCGAGGTTTGTACATATTTTCGCTAGCATTGTTTGTACAATTGTACATTATGGATCATCATGATTTTTTTTTGTTATGAGTCAATGAATTCGGTATCGATCAGTGGCTTAGGAAGGCGTTTTGTTTTGAGAATTGAGTTGAATTGGTTGATTGCATCTCGTTGTAGGTGGAATTGCTAAGTCGGTTGCATTTGCCATATTTGCTTGCATTGCTAGGGTACTGCTCTGATCATAATCATAGGCTGTTGGTGTATGAATTTATGGCGAATGGTGGCTTGCAAGAACATCTTTATCCTGTCAGCAATAACAGTAAGTAATAATAACACTAACAAATTATATTCAAAGTATCAAAGAAAAAATTAAAGAGACTATAGAAAAATCAGAAATGATCTCAAATATTTTTATAAATTTTTTTGGTAATTTTTTAAAATAGAAAAGTATTTTTAAACTAATTAAAATCACTCAAATAAGTGAAAAAGGGATAAAAAATAGTAGAAGTTAAAATAAAATTCTAGAAAAATTTCAGAAAGTTAGAAATAAGGAAAATGATTTTTATAAAATTTTTAGAATTTAAAAAAATATCAAAAAGTAATTTTAAATAATTAAAACAAGTTAAAACAAAAAAAAAAATGAAAAATATCAAATATGAAAATAAAATCATGAAAAAATAAAAATCAGAAAGAAGATATTTGAAAATATTTTTGTGAATTTTTTAATAATTTTTTAGTCAAAAGAGAATTTTCTATGAATTTTTGAAGTTTAAATCAATTAAAATAAAAATCAGAAAATAAAATAACAAACCAAAAAATATGGGTCATCTGATCATTATCAAAAAACGTTAGTAAGCAGATCCAATAGATCTCGCACGCTGTGCATATCATGGACTTTATTGAATATCACACCTAATCATTTTTTATTAAATAAAAATAACTTAAAATGTAGTATGTTGGATGAAGTCTGACTCACTAAAGTAATCATATTCGAGGGCTCACAACACGCGCGCATGATAAAGTGAAACACCAAATTTATTTCAAAAAAATTACATGGCTAAACGTCATTGGTTGAAGACGAACATGTCATCGTCTTCAACCTCCAACCAACCTCAAATCGAATTCCACAAACTGTAAAATTAGCAAACCAGACTGGTACCATTAGACTCGCCTCTTCAAGACGATTATAATGGTACCATCGCGCCAAATTTATATAAACTTAGCAAGGCTTAAATTGAGAAAATGCAGAAATAATAGCGAGCACGAAATTCTGGAATATCTCACTCAAATCTCAATGAAATTGCAAATTATAAAAAGTATGAGAATCAGAAGGATGACGAGAGTAGATTAGTCTTTTATTTGGATCAATTTGACCAAGAAATCTACATGAATGAAGTAGCAAAATATGGCTCTGAAACTGAACTTTTGACATGTACTTGGACGCAGACTGAGCTTCTTTCTTTATGCAAGATGATATATGTTGAAATATTAGATTATATTTGATTAGATTTAATATTTAAATATAATCCAAGTTGTGTAAGCTAAAACCCAATTAGGATTGTCTATAAATAGTCATAGTGTGTATCTTTATTTTGTACAATACAATTCAAGTGAATAATATAATCTTTATTTCCTTTATTATTCTCTCTTTCTATCCTCATTAAAATTGCCTCACATACTAACAAATTGGTATCCAAAGTTTCAGATTATTGTTGATCAAGTTTTCAAGAACTTCACGTCAGAGATCGTGTTTTCAAGGCAAGCGAATCAACTACTGCAAAGATGGCTGGTGATAAGAGCATTCTGAATTCTCTTTCAATACTTGACGGAGAAAATTAGATCCGATGGAAAAAACAGATGCAATCCTTATTTGACTTCCATGAAATCCTAGAAGTGGTTACCAACGATGTTCATATGTTGACTGCAGATGCAACCGAAGCACAAAAAATTGCCCTCAACAAAGTCAAGAAGAAAGATTGCAAGGCTGTTTATTGCATTTAGACGGTGGTCGACGCTGCTAACTTGGACAAGATTTCTCATGCTGAAACAGTGAATGAGGAATGAGATATTCTGGTGAAGTATTATGAAGGATCTGAGAAAGTCAAGGTTGTCAAGTTACAAACCTTGCATTGACAATATGAGTTATTGTCAGTGGGAGAAGATGAAAAAGTTGCAGAATATGTTGAAGGTTCAGAAAATCGTCCATCTCGTGAAGGGTTAAGGTGAAACCATAACTGATAAGTTGATAGTTGAGAAGGTAATGAGAATATTGACCTCTCACTTTGATCATGTTATCATAGCTATTCAAGAATCCAACAGTCTTGAAACCTTAAAAGTGGAAGATCTGGTTGGTTCGTTGGAGGCGCGTGAGATGAGGATTGTCAAAAGGAAAGGAGTTCAGGACTCGATATAGGCACTACAAGCTCAGTCATGGAAAAAGAATGGTGGTTCCAACAAGTTTAAAGGCAATATCGACAAGATTCAGGGAAAGAAGTCTTGGTCAAACCCTCACAAGCATCAGGTCGAAGATAGAGCTTCTGAATCCTCGAAAAGAGGAGGAGGAAATTATCGAAAGGAGAAAGAAGATAAAAAGGTATGCAGTGCTATAAATGTGAAAGTGGGGTCACATAGCTAAAAAAAATTGGTACAGAAAAGACAAGGGATCGACAGGAAAGGACGAAGGAGCGAACCTTGTACGCCAATATTCAGATGATTTTGAAGGTGGTATGGTGTTTATGGCGGCAATTACAGATAACCATGTCGAATCCAAGATCTGGTTCGTCAACCCAGGCTGCTCGAATCACATGAATGGTCTAAAGGAGTGGTTGAAAGATTTTGACGAGTCGAAGAAGAGCAAGGTAAAACTTACTGATAATAGTTCATTGCAAGCAGAAGGTACTGGCAACACAATCTTCCTAATGAGTAATGGAAAGAAAGCTATGCTCAAAGATGTGCTCTATGCAACTGGAATTAAGTGCTACTTACTAAGTGTTGGAAAACTAGTCAAAAAAAGTTTCTCATTTGTCATGAAAGATGGAGTGTTAAAATTGTTTGACACCAAGAATAATTTGGTCTTAAAATATCCTATGTCGAATAACGAGATGTTTAAGACTATGATCAGTTCAACTGAAGTACAATGTCTAAAAACAGTTGTCGACCACAAGGATAATTGGTTATGTCATTTAAGGTTTGGACATTTGAACTTTAGATCACTCAATAAACTGATTACTTAAGATGTGGTATATGGTATCCCAAGTCTTGAGATGCCCGACAAACTCTATGCAGGTTGTTTAGTCGGAAAGCAATCCAGAAACTCTTTTGTTTCAACAATGCCAATGAGATCATCATGCATACTCGATGTGGTACATTCAGATGTATGTGGTCCATTCGAAGAACATACCATTGGTGGAAACATATATTTTATTTCGTTTGTCAATGAGGTCAGTCAAAAGATGTGAATTTATGTGATCAAGAAAAAGGAAAAAGTATTCGATATCTTTAAGAGATTCAAGATACTTGTAAAAAATCAGAGTGATAAGAGGATCAAAGTTCTGCGAACAGATGGAGATAGCGTGTTAGAATAAGGTTTGGTTATGCAATTATACCTCTGAGTTTTGATGATAACAACAAGTATGTTTGTATGAAAATTTTTGGTACTCTAATATTTGTTATTTTTACTATTTAACAAACAGGTTCTGATTCCGATGAAAGGCGTTGCCAAGTCATCAGAAGAGACCAAGTTCTGCTTCTGTGCTACACAAGTTCTGATGAACAATAGTAAACCACTTCAGAAGGCTCTGAAGTTTAGACTATGATACACGGTCAAAGAAACCAAGTTCTGAAGATCTGAAGACAGAAGTTCTGATGAACAGTCCAGATGCTAAATACTTATGTTTCTGAAGACAAAGGGTTCTGAAGACCAAGTGCTGAAGACTCTAAAGACGAAGTTCTGAAGACTCTGAAGACTTAAAGTTATGGTGACCCAAGTATTATTTTCTTCCTTCTAACTCATGCTCAGTCAAAATCCTCTGAAGTCCAGAAGATAAGAAGATAAAGTTACGGGGTACAATAGTACATGGTACAAACAAACGTTTCTCTCCACTACCATGAAAGGACGGATGCATTGTACGATCTTGTTCCCCATGTTAAAACAAGCTGCCAACTTTCTGGAATTTCCAGAAATACCCTCCAACGGATATATTATTTTATTGGCTATATATATGCTTGAAGACTAAAGGAAAAGGTTGCTAATACACACGTTCTCTCACAAGACTGTTCATAAGCATTCCTTTATTTTTTTAAGTCTATTTTTTCTTAAAATATTGTTTACTACCAGCTTGCATAGAAGCAAATCTATTGTAAGCAAATATTTTTGAAACTATTGTTTGATTGTGCCTTGAGGGACTAGTTGGTCAGAATCGTTGAGAAGTCTAAGATTAGTGTGTCTTAGAAGTTGTAGTGAGTCACTTGCAGTTATCTTGTGCATTGTAATAATCTGTGAGATTATTGGATTAAGACCTTGTTTGATAAGGCGAAATCACCTTGGCGGGTGGACTAGATTAGCTTGATAATTTTCAAGTGAACTAGTATAAATATAACTTTTCATTTCCTTATTGCATCTTTAGCTTTATTATCAAGAGTGAAGAAAAAATGTTTTCAGTTAAAAGGGAATTTTTTTAAAGAAAAGTTTTTGATTTAAAACCCAATTCAAACCCCCGTTTCTTGTGTTTTTCACACCTTCATGGCGAATACACATCCAAGATGTTTGAAGATTTATGTGTAGAACATGGTGTCGATCACGAGGTAACTGCTCCTTATACGCCTTAACATAATGGAATTGAAGAAAGAAGAAACATAACCATAATGGATATGGCGAGATGCATGCTGAAGTAAAATAATTTGTCAAAATCCTTATGGGGTGAAACTGTTTCGACTGCAGTTTATATTTTGAACATGTGCCCTACCAAGATATTGAAGAATAAGGTTCCTGAAGAAGTATGGAGTGGAAAAAGACCATCAGTGAGTCATTTGAAGGTGTTTGGCTCTATATGTTACAAGTATGTTCCTGATGCGAGAAGAAGGAAGCTTGATGACAAGAGTGAACCTATGATTCTGGTAGGATATCATAAAACTGGTGCATACAGGCTATTCAATCCAGTTAATGAGAAGATTTTGTTGATTCCAGATATTGTGATTAATGAAAATTCTACCTAGGATTGGAATTTTGATGATGCAATTAACAAGCCATTGATGAGCTAGGGTTTCGACGAAGAAACTGATGAAGTGGAAGTCAAAAAAATTGAAAATATTTCAATCAAAGTCAAAGAAAATGTTGAAATTATAGAGATAGTCAAAGTCGAAGAGGATGTGGCTATCACAAGACATAAACCTCAACAAACTAGAGTTCTTCCAGCAATACTTCATGATTATGAAATGGTTGGTGATGATGAAGTCACACCAGGTGGAGAATTAGTTCATTTTGCTTTAATTGTAGGTGTTGAACCAATAAACTATAGTGAGGCTTTGAAGATTAAACCGTGGAAGTTTGTTATGGTTGAAGAGTTAGAGGCAATCGAAAGAAGAAACACATAGGAGTTACTCAAATTGCCAACACAAACAAAAGCTATCAAAGTAAAGTAGGTGTTCAAGTTGAAACACAATGTTGATGGGTCAATAGCAAGACAAAAAGCGAGATTGGTAGCTCGAGGTTTTATTTAAAGAGCAGGACTTAACTACTCGGAAGTATTTGCTCCAGTACCAAGATTGTAGATTGTTCGACTAGTGGTAACATTGGCATGCAACCAAGGCTGATCGACATTTCATTTAGATATGAAATCAACATTTCTGAATGGTCCTTTAGATGAAGAGGTCTATGTCATATAACCTTATGGGTTTATGATTCAAAAGGAATCAATTAAATTATATAAGTTGCACAAAATGCTTAATTGCCTCAAGCATGCACCTAGGGCATGGAATAAGAAGATCGACTCATACTTAGTCGAATTCGGATTTGTAAAATACAATTCAGAGTATGGTGTCTATGTTCAGGTTATAGAATAAGATATAACAAGCATCCGCTTCTATGTCAATGACTTGCTGGTAACTGGAAATAGCTTAGAGAACTTGTTGAAGTTCAAAGAGATGATGATGAAGGAATTTAAAATGTTAATCTGGAAAAATTGTCATATTTACTAGGCATGGAATTTCAAATATCAAAGCAAGGTATGGTGCTTCGTAAAAGGAAGTATGTTAAAGAGATACTTAATATATTTAGAATAGATGATTCGAATCTTGCATCCTTACCTGTTGAACCAAATATGTTGTTGGAGAAGCATGAAGAGGAAGAAAAATTCGATGTAACTTTGTTCAAGCAAATTGTGGGATCTCTAAGATATGTGTGCAACAGTCGACATGATATAGGTTTTGCAGTTGAATAAGTGATAAGATACATGAGTGAACCAAGGGTATCACACATGAAGTCTACAAGAAGAATCCTAAGATACTTAAAAGGATCAATAAACTGTGGAATACTATTTCGACAAGACTGAAAGCAAAGAAGCAACTGTTAGTGTTTGTTGGCAACAATTTTGGTAAAACAATTGGTAATGTTTTGCTTATTGTCTTGACATTTGAAGTAAAACATCTCAACTGTTTTTGAATGATGTCAAAGAAGATGTCTTGACATCTGCCTACTGATCTGAACGTATGTTCAAAATTTCTGTTTCCTATTTTTAAGCGTGGCTTATTCAAGTTTTATGGTTTATAGCTTGCGAAAAATATGGAGGAATAGTTTTCTATCTGTCTTATCCTTATGGATTATATCTTAGCCTGTTTTCATGGAGATATTCAAGGGATTCAATTTATTGGAATATTTGTTTTTCATCCCAAGCCCGCTACTGCGCCTTTATAAGGACTTGCATCCTTATTCGTTAAAAAGTAACTTTTAAAGAAGAATATATTCTTTATGTTTAGAAGTTTGAATCTGTTAATTGTAATACACTCTAGTATTGCTTTAATACTTGAGTTGTAATTTGTTAGTTGAGTTGTTAATTGTGGATCATTCATAAGCTTTTAAGTATTGAATGATTGAGGTTTTTAAAACTTCATATTTCTGCTGTTTTTCACTGTTATTGATTGATAGAATTTGAGAAGGGCCTTATATCTAGGTGTGTCTTAGATAGAAGTATAGCACGGGTAGTGATTAAGTGATTAGATCGTAAACTGGTTGTTTACTGAGGGTCTATGAATTGATACTATTTAGTGGAGTTGTCCCTGGCTTGGTAGCCCCTAGAGTAGGTGTTGTTGTACACTAAACTGGGTTAACAATCATTTGTGTTTTTAATGCTTTTATATTGTTGCACTTTATATTATCCTCAGATATTTTTGTTGTGACATCTCCTTCGACATCACATATCTGATACCAGAATTTCAATTGCTATCAGAGCAGACATCCTGCTCTATATCTGGGTGAGATCTAGGGAAGATACTTTCTAGTACTATGGACAAGGAAATAGGATTTGTGAACAGACCATACATTATGGATGGAAGCAATTATGACTATTGGAAACCACGTATGGTGGCCTTTCTAAAGTCTCTGGACAGTAGGGCTTGGAAAGCTTTCTTAAAAGGATGGAAACACCCTGTCAAATTAGGAGAAAATGGAGAGCCTACTTATGAGTTAATGCCAGAAGAATATTGGTCTAAATAAGAGGATGAAATTTCTCTTGGAAATTCTAAATCCTTGAATGCTATATTCAATGGAATTGACAAGAACATTTTTAGATTAGTGAACACATGTGAGGTAGCTAAGGATGCCTGGGGGATTCTTCAATCTACCCATGAAGGCACATCCAAATTTAAGATGTCAAGACTTCAGTTGCTCACCACTAGATTTTAAAATCTGAGAATGAAGGATGATGAAAGCATCAATGAATTCCATATGAGCATTCTTGAGATTGCTAATGCAGCCAGTGCTTTAGGAGAAAAAAATACCCGAAGACAAATTGGTGAGAAAGATGCTTAGGTCTCTTCCCAATAGATTTGATATGAAAGTAACTTCCATAGAAGAAGCACAGGACATTGACAAGATGGAAGTAGATTAACTTGTTGGATCCCTTTAGACATTTGAATTAAGCATCAATGAAAGATCTGAAAAGAAGAACAAAAGCATAGATTTTGTAACCAATACTGAAGATGAAGAGGAGGATTATGACCTGGATACAGATGAAGGAATATATAATGCTTTACCTCTACTTGGAAGATAGTTCAACAAAGTGATAAAGAAGATGGAGAGGAACCCAAGATCAAATGTCAAGAACATCTCATCTGACATCCATAAGTCAAATGAGTTTGGAAGAAAAATCCACTCAAGGGAAGGGAATACATTGTCATGGGTGTGAAGGATTTGGTCATATTAGAGATGAATGTCCTACATATCTTAAGAAATAGAAGAAGAATCTACCTGTTACTTGGTCTGAAGAGGACTCTGAGAGTGATCTTGAAGAGGAATCTGCCAAGTATGTTAAAGCATTGACATGAAAATATGTTTCTGATGAAGAATATAGTGATGGTGAACTAACCTTTGATGAGTTAGATTCCTCATACAAAGAATTGTATCTCATAAGTGCAGAAGTTTGCCTAGAAGGGGAGAAACAGAAAGCTCTCATAACTCAGCTGAAGGCAGAAAGGAAAGAGCATCTGAAAACTATCTCTAGTCTGAAAAGTGAAGTGATTTCTCTGAATTCTAATCTTGACAGAATGGTCAAATCTCTCAAGTGGTCCAGGGTTTAATGAGAAAAATAAACTTGATTCAGAAGAACCTTCATCAAATTCCACTCATGCAAATTCTAATCCAAAGATGTCGAATCAAATGTCTCAACATCCTGGCAAGAAAAGAAATCATGGCAAGAAAAAGTTTAATCACACCAAATAGAAATTACAGCCCTAGAGGTGTTACCATTATGGAAGGTTTGGCCATATAAGACCTTTCTGTTTCAAGTTGTATGGGTACCCTAAAACTACTCCTCTTCCCAAGATTAATCAGATCTCTCAAAATAGCAAAAAGAAGAAACCGTGGGTTCCCAAAACTACTGTGTCTAGTCTCACAGCTCATACCTCTCTCAGAGTCTCAACCAAAGATAACTGGTACTTTGATAGTGGCTATTCTAGACACATGGCAGGTGTTAAGAATCTGTTGTTAGATATCAAATCTCATTCCACCAGTTATGTGACTTTTGGTGATGGAGCCAAAGGTGAATTCAAAGGAGTTAGAAAGCTGGAATGTTTAGGAGTCCCAAAACTTGACAATGTGTTACTTGTTAAAGGGTTAACAGCTAATATAATAAGTATAAGCTAACTATGTGATCAAGGATTCAAAGTAAACTTCACCATGACAGAATGTCTCATTTTCAATGAGAATAATGAAGTTATTATGAAAGGAATCAGATCTAAAGACAACTGTTATCTATGGGTTCCCCAAGAGTTGAACTTCTCCTCAACATGTGCTTTAGCCAAAGATAATAAAGTTAAATTATTGCATCAAAAACTGGGACACTTGCATCTGAAAGGAATGAAAAGAATCATATCTATTGAAGCCGTGAGAGGAATTGCTAAGCTCAAGATAGAGGAAGGGAAAGTATATGGTGATTTCCATATTGGAAAGCAAACTAAGATGTCACATCAGAAGATCCAACATCTCACTACATCAAAAGTTTTGCAACTTCTTCACATGGACTTGATGGGACCTATGCAGGTTGAAAGTGTTAGTGTAAAGAAGTATACCTATGTTGTTATAGATGACTTCTCTAGGTACACACTGATAAGTTTTACCAGAGAAAAATCAGACACTTTTAAAGTCTTTAAAGATCTCTGTCAAAAACTTCAAAGGGAAAAAGATAGTCATGTCATCAGAATCAGAAGTGATCATGGAAAGGAATTTGAGAATAATAAATTTGTTGATTTTTTCTCTTCTGAAGGAATCAGTCATGAATTTTCCTCTCCCATTACTCCTCAAAAAAATGGGATTGTGGAACTCAAAAACAGAACGCTTCAAGAATCTGACAGAGCTATGATTCATGCTAAGAAGTTACCCTATCACTTTTGGGTTGAAGCTATGAATACTGCGTGCTATATCCATAACAAAGTCACTCTAAGGAAAGGCACCTCAGCCACCTTGTATGAAATGTGGAAGTGAAGAAAACCTACTGTCAAATATTTTCATGTTTTTGGAAGTAAATGTTATATCTTAGCTGACCGTGAACAGAGAAGGAAGATGGACCCCAAGAGTTATGAAGGAATATTCTTGGGTTACTCTACAAATAGTAGAGCTTATAGAGCCTTTAACTCTAGAACAAAGGTTATGATGGAATCCATAAATGTTGTTATTGATGATAGAGGATGGAATGATGAAGAAGATGTCTTAAAAGATGTTGGAACATCTTTGTCTGACATTCCAACATAATCTAATGATAGAAGTACTGATCCTAATCCACCTCAAGAAGTTCCTGAGCCCAGTCAACTCAATAAAGGGCCTTCAATCAGAACTCGGAGATATCATCCTAAGGAGCTTATTATAGGAGATCTAAATAAAGGAGTTACTACTAGATCAAGAGAAGGGATATCAAACTCTTGCCTTGTTTTAAAAATTGAGCCTAAGAATGTCAAAGAGGCCTTAATTGATGAGTTCTGTATTAATTCTATGCAAGAAGAGCTAGAACAATTTAGTATAAATGAAGTTTGGGATCTGGTTCCAAGATCTGAAGGGACAAATGTGATTGGCACTAAATGGGTGTACAAGAATAAATCTGATGAAAAAGGGGTGGTCACTAGAAATAAGGCAAGGTTAGTTGCACAAGGATACACTTAAATTGAAGTAGTTTACTTTGATGAAACCTTTTCCCCTGTGGCCAGACTTGAATCAATCAGACTACTCTTGGGAGTTGCTTGCATTATGAGATTTAAGTTGTTTCAAATGGATGTAAAGAGTGCCTTCTTAAATGGCTATCTAAATGAGGAAGTTTATGTGGAACAACCTAAGGGATTTGTTTATCCAAGATTTCCTAACCATGTGTACAAACTGAAGAAAGCTCTATATGGTTTAAAGCAGGCTCCAAGAGCTTGGTATGAGAGATTGACTGAATTTCTTTGTGAGAATGGATATAAGAAAGGCGACATAGACAAAACTCTTTTTGTCAAGGAATAAGAAGGGAAGATCATGATTGCACAAATTTATGTTGATGATATTGTGTTTGGTGGGATGTCAAATGAGATGGTTCAACATTTTGTCAAGAAAATGCAGTAAGAATTTGAGATGAGCCTTATTGGTGAGTTAACCTACTTTCTTGGTCTGCAAGTTAAACAAATGGAAGACTACATATTCTTATCTCAGAGAAAATATACGAAGAATATAGTAAAGAAATTTGGGATGGAAAATGCCAGTCACAAAAGAACACATGCTCCCACACATCTGAAGTTGTCTAAAGATGAAAAAGGAGTAAGTATGGATCAAAGTCTTTACAGAAGTATGATAGGCAGTCTTCTATACCTCATAGCTAGTAGACCTGGCATTGCCTTTGTTGTAGGGGTGTGTGCTAGATATCAAGCTGATCCTAAATTTAGCCATGCCAACCATATGAAGAGAATTCTTAAACATGTGAATGGGACAAGTGACTATGGTATTCTATATTCTCATGGGTCTAGCTCTGCTTTAATTAGTTATTGTGATGCTGATTGGGCAGGAAGTGATGATGATAAAAAAATTACATCAGAAGGATGTTTCTTTCTAGGAAATAATCTCATATCTTGGTTCAGTAAGAAGCAAAATTGTGTGTCTCTTTGTCCACTGCTGAGGCTGAGTATATTGCTGCAGGAAGCAATTGTTCTCAGTTGGTTTGGATGAAACAAATGTTAATAGAATATAATTTCAAAAAGGATGTCATGACATTATTCTATGAAAATCTAAGTGCAATAAATATATCAAAAAATCCTATTCAACACAGCAAGACCAAACACATTGATATCCGTTATCACTTCATAAGAGAGCTTTTTGAAGAAAGGATTGTTGCCTTAGAACATGTAGCTACTGAATTACGACTGGCTGACATTTTCACTAAGGCTTTGGATACAAACTAGTTTGAGAACTTAAGAGGAAAACTAGGGATCTGCATATATGAGGGTTTGTAGCAATTAAGGGCGTGTGGGAATATCATTAAAGTGATATTATATTATTTATGTTTCCAACAAATCAAATATCCTAAGAAATCATTTCAAGACTATCTCAAATACTCTCCCACACGCTACGACATTACCTCATTCTATTTTCACAACCTCTTTGTTCTCCATTACAGAAAAAGAACCCTTGCTATTTTCTATCTCACTGTTCAAAATTTCTCAAAGATTTCGCAATATCATGCTTCGTCTCCCTCAAAGTGCTCTTCCGGTGAAGCCAATGCTTCTAGGTCAAATACTTTCAACCATCCCGAGGACCTCTCCCTTGATAAAGTCCTGGTCGTCGATCCTCTGTCAACTATTCCACCTCTTGAGAAGAAGGTTAAGAAACCCAGATCGTCCCATGCAAAGAAATCCAAAGACGAGTTTGACACTTCTAAAGGCAATGCTCTTACTACTACTAATGATAGGTCAGAAGAATACATTGTTAATATTGATGGATTATTAGAAGGCTGGTAGGTAGGGTGTTAAATGAAGGTTTTGTTGTTCCTGAGATTTCTACTCCTCTTGCCCAAATGCCTGCTCAGCTGACAAAGGTACTGATCCTCAAAATGCTGCTGAATCAACTACCTTAAAGAAAGATGTTGCTGAAAGTAAACTTGGCAAGTTTGCTACATCCGTTCTAGAAGAAGTGGAAGCTGTTGTTGAACAAGATATTGAGACATCATCTTCTAAGAAGGACATTTCTGCTAAGGAAACTGCAAAGAATCCAAATGCTGAGAATGTGGTGAATGTTGATGAGTTGTCTGACAATGACCTTATTACCAATGTGGTGCCTGGGATTGCTGAAAGGCTCAAATCTAGAAAAGTGAAGGTTGTGGATATCCCCCAAAGCCCTAGAGTAAAGTGGTTCCTCCCTCCAACAAAATAAAAGTTAGACCTGATAGCTCCTCAAATGATGATGATGATGATGATGATGTCCAGGACATCTCTCTTGTGAAGAAGTCCGCAAGCAAGAAGATTTCTATCAGGGTGCCTGATGCTCCTCTTGACAACATTTTGTTCCATTCTGTTGGCAATGCTGAAAAATGGAAATATGTTTTCTAAAGAAGGATTGCTCTTGAAAGAGAGTTGGGAGCAGATGCACTGGAGTGCAAAGAGATTATGGAGCTGATTTCTTTTGCTGGCTTGATGAAGACTGTCACTAGGTTTGCAAAATGTTATGATACTCTTGTTAAGGAATTTATTGTTAATATTCCTATAGATTATATTGATCGCAGAAGTAAGGAATATAGGAAGGTATTTGTTAGAGGTAGATGTGTTGAATTTTCCCCTGCTGTCATCAATAGATATCTGGACAGATTTGAAGATGATTACTGTGAATTGGAAGTGACTGATAATCATGTGTGCAAAGCCATCACTACAAACAAAGTGAGTGATTGGCCCTTGAAGAATAAGCTCCATGTTAGTAAATGAAGTGTGAAATATGATATCCTGCATAGAATTGGAGCTGCTAACTGGGTCCTTACCAATCATATCTCAACCATTACAGTTGGTTTAGGAAATTTTATCTATGCTATTGGAAATAAGAAATTGTTTGATTATGGTGCTCACTTTTTTGAACAGACTGTAAAGCACGCAAGAGCCTGTGCTATCAAGATGCCTATTGCCTTTCCATCTGTTATTTGTGGAATTATTCTAAATCAACATCCTGGAATTCTATCTGGAACTGATGTAGTTTGCAAAAGGGAGTCTGCCATGTCCCTTCACTTCAAGCTATTTTCAAATAAACATGTCCCAGACATTGTTTTGACATCTTCCTCCTCTGAAAACAAGACCTCAAGCAAGGGTGATATGATTACTCAGTTAATGGAAGCCTATAAGGAACTTGATGAGGTAATCAGAGTTAGCTCAACAAGAAAGATAAAATTTGAAAAGCTGATCGAGGAGCTGTAGAAGGATAACAACCTTGATGATAGTGTGGATATTGAAGAAGGAGAATCTGGTAGTGAAGAAAGCTCTGAAGCTACCAAGTCTACTGGTCCTTAAGACAATTAGAATCAATGCCAGTGTCTTCTTTTTGTTCTTTCTTTTGTATTTTGATACCTATGTTCTTTTTGGAACTTGTATGTGCTTGACATTTGGATATTCTGGCTTGTACCTCTTTTACAACTACTCTCTTGAATGCATGTTTATTTGGCATATCATGTCTAAAAAGGGGGATAGAAACTGACTGCTGATTGACTAACTGCTAAGTTTAAGGGGGAGCTTCATTGGTTAAGGGGGAGCCTCATGTCTCAGAAGATGTCCTGACATCTTCCTCTTCTAACTGTTAACTGCTAACTAAGTTTTTTTTCTTCTGCTGCTCCGATAATGTGCTCAAATAATGTTTTAGCCAAAATTTTCCAAAGGGGGGAGTTTGTTAGTATTTGTTGGCAGCAATTTTGGTAAAACAAAGCTTTGGTAATGTTTTGCTTATTGTATTGACATTTGAAGTAAAACATCTCAACTGTTTTTGAATAATGTCAAAGCAGATATCTTGACATCTGCCTACTGATCTGAACGTATTTTCAGATTTTTTGTTTCCTGTTTTTAAGCGTGGCTTATTCAGGTTTTATGGTTTATAGCTTGCAAAAAATATGGAGGAATATTTTTCTATTTGTCTTATCCTTATGGAATATATCTTAGCCTATTTTCATGGAGATATTCAAGGGATTCAATTTATTGAAATATTTATTTTTCAGCCCAAGCCTGCTGTTGCGCCTTTATAAGGACTTGCTTCCTTATTCGTTAAAAAGCAACTTTTGAAGAAGAATATATTCCTTCTGTTTAGAAGTCTGAATCTGTTAATTGTAATACACTATAGTATTTCTTTAATACTTGAGTAGTAATTTGTTAGTTGAGTTGTTAATTGTGGATCATTCATAAGCTTTTAAGTATTGAATGATTGAGGTTTTTAAAACTTAATATTTATACTGTTTTTCACTGTTAGTGATTGAAGGGATTTGAGGAGGGCCTCATACCTAGCTGTGTCTTAGGTATAAGTATAGCACGGGTAGTGGTTAAGTGATTAGATCGTAAACTGGTTGTTTACTTAGGGTCTATGAATTGATACTATTTAGTGGACTTGTCCCTGGCTTGGTAGTCCCCAGAGTAGGTGTTGTTGTACACCGAACTGGGTTAACAATCCCTTGTGTTTTTAATTCTTTTATATTGTTGCACTTTATATTGTCCTGAGATATTTGTGTCGTGACATCTCCTTCGACATCACATATCTGATACCATAATTTAAGCAACAATTACTTGTTTTTCAGATGCTGATTGGTGTGGAGATAAGGAAGATCGAAGAAGCACAACTGGATATTTCTTTCAAGTATTTGGTGCCCCGATCTTATGGTGTTCGAAGAAGCAACCAGTGGTGGCATTATCATCGTGTAAATCTGAATATATAGCAGGATCCTATGCTTCATGTCAAGCAATTTGGATCAGATCTGTACTTGAAGAAATGGTTGTCGAAGTGAAAAAACCTCTTGTATTGAAAATTGACAACTAGTCAGCCACAAATCTGGCAAAGAATCCAATTCTAGATGGAAGAAGTAAACATACCAAAGCTAGGTTTCACTTCTTGAGAGAAAATGTAAATCAAGGTGAACTGGAAGTTAGACATTGCTCAAGTGAAGTAGAGTCGGTCGAAATTTTCACCAAAGGATTGAAGATCGACAAATTCCTGAATTTGAGAAAGAAATTAGGAATATTTTAGATCAACTTAATTAGCATAGGTCCGACAACTTGGGTTATGGGGTGTATGTTGAAATATTAGATTAGATTTGATTAGATTTAATATTTAAATATAATCCAAGTTGTGTAAGCCCAAGCCCAATTAGGGTTGTATATAAATAGTCATAATGTGTAATCCTTATTTTATATAATACAATTAAAGTGAATAATATAATCCTTATTTCCTTTATTATTCTATCTTTCTCTCCTCATTAAAAGTGTCTCACACACTAACATTGTATGTATCATTATATTATTTTCACTACATTTATGACAACTTTAGCATTATCGCCAACTAAGAAGACACACTAATACAAATAATACTTTTATGACATTATTTTCATCTCATCCAACAAAAAACCGAGGTATAATTTCTGGATGCGCCATATTTTATTTCTTTAAAAATACCATATATTCCCTCTATTTGATTAGATAACCAAGGGGATAACTAATTTAGGGGACATGCTTCAAATCTCAGCAATTGTAATTTATGTTTTTATTTCTTTAAAATGTCACGCCTTTATTTTTATTTTTTAATTTAAAAATTAAATGATCTATTCCTTTGGTTTCTTCACTAACCGAGGTGTAAGATAAATATATTTAAATATAAAACCACACATTAATTAAGTTGTACTCTAAACTTAACTCATCTAGAGTCACTCCAAACTCGTAAACGTCATTCTTTGGGATAGACTGAAAGACCAAAAAGTGTTCAAGTTTTCTTAATTAGTTAAGGAATATTTCAAGATTTGTTGTTGTTGTTCTTCTAGCACCAACTTTGAACAAAGTATGCTTTTTTCTTCCAATCTAGATCACATATTGGTGTTGTCGTTGTTGTTGTTGCTGCTGTTGCGGCTGTTTCCATCTCTTGCAAGGACATTGTTATATTTTGGAATAACTTTCCGTTGTTGCAGTTAAAGAAACCATTCTATAATTTATTGCTTTCCTAAGTTGACAATGTTGTATCCCAAAATTTCCCTCTCATTTTATTCAAAAACATACTCCTAGAGGTCCTCAAATGCTCAAGATTGACAAAGAACTGACCAAACAAATTCTCCTCATAAGCAATGGATTTCCAGCTAGGGTTTCACTTTTCACAAATAAGTTTAGGTCTCAAAGGCCTCAAGTGATTTCCATGGTTCCTAATATGTCCTAAATAATTTCCATTCCAAGTTTCATACCTTACATCACAAGTTTGCTCAGTTAATTGCTCAGATGACCGAAAATCAACTATATTAGGTCAAAAGTCAACTGTGGTCAATATGCAGTCAAAATTCAAGATTTTTTTGGTAAAAATCAACATTTTGGAGTGATATCCATCATTTGATCAAGGGTTGATCATGATTCTTCAAGTAATACTCTCAAATCATCAAGGATCCAAAATTGCTAAATTAGGGTTTCCTAGGAAAAGTCAACTGAACTTTGACTAGGCATAACTTTCACATGATTCATCCATTTTCCCCAACCAAAGCTAATTAAGAAGAAAATTAAATTATCCACAACTTTTCTTTTTGTCCTCAAGTTCAAAAAATGCATCATTGGAAAGATATGAGCCAATAAATTACAGGTCCTTTTTGAAAGTCAACAAAAAGGAATTTTTTGTCAAGGCAAGTTAAATCAAGATAAATTCTCAAAATAAAAAAATGGTAAACATAGAGATTGTAGAGGACATCTTGAGCTTTCTAAAAATTCTGAGATCATATTCAAAAGATGAAAATTGAGCAAGTTATGACCAATGCAAATTGGGCAAATTGGTGAAAATGCAAGTCAACTTTAAGCAAAAATGCATTTTTAAGTTCATGGACCTATTTTTTGGGGTTCAAGCATATTGATGGCTTACTTAAGGACCCAAAAACTTATTCATGCACTATTTTGATTTTTTATTTTTATTTATTTGAATTTTATTCATTTAAATACCAATTAAATCAAAACAAAATGCAAAGTAGAATGTAAGGCGTGTGGGCTTTGTTTGTTGATCAAGTTGAAGCCCAAGAAGCCTAACAAAGCTGTCAAAAACGTGTAGAAATAGAATGGAAGAGGAAGTCATAAAAAATGTAAAGTTTTGATACAAAATTAGAAACTCATATTTTATCATCAAGCCATAGAGATTTTGTGGGAATTGTTTAACCTAGTTGCTATCACATATAAACACAAGGGATCCAGATCAATAGGACATGAACAACCAGCCTGAAGAGAACCCTAGAAAACTTTCAAAATTTCAAAGAATATTGAGAACCTATATTTCACGATCCAGCCGCTTCCAGACCAAACCATGTGTCATATCCATCTCCTGAAGGTCCCAAGAACCTGCCTTGACCCTCCTTGAAGCAGATCTGCATCCAAAACGACCATATCAAGTGGTACCAATTTGTTGGTTTTCATAAAATTCAAAATCTTTATTCACGCGGTTTCAATTGATTTTATGCATACATACCAACTCATGAACATGTTTAGATTTTTTTGACCTATTATTTGCAAGTTCTAACGCAGGGATAACGAAACACCACGATTAGGGAATGAAGTTCTGTTTGGTTCACACCTCATGGTACAGTTGATTTCGGATTAATTTAAGACTAGAATCAGACTCAGGGCTCAATTTTATGTAGGATATGCCATTTAACCATTTTCAAATCTCACGTTTTTGCAGGTTTAAGATGTTTGGCCGACCGGAGAAGGTGACCGGAGTTTGACTTCAGCACCGTTGACTCCTAGTGACTCCGGTGGCCCAAACGTCATCACCTTATTGGTCCATTTGAATATGCTGGCACACGCGTTTAAAAATCTGGGAATAGAATTAATCTCTCATTATATTATTTTCGTTTTCTTATATTCACGATTGAGTTTAATGGTCTAGCGGTGAAAGCAGTGTGTGTTAAGGTGTTGTTGTGGGCAAGGGCAAGGGTTCGATCCCTACCTATTTCCATATTATTTTTCTAATTTCTTCCTGTAGATCCAATACTTCAGATCCTAGTGAGTGCACCATGCATCCTCACTCTCAGCCACTAGATCATCCTGAATTCAGATCCAGCACCCCAGGCGTGTTCCCCATGATACACCCTCCTGAAGCTGTCCTCACTGAATCCAGCGCTGGCATAGTGGGCCTGGATACAATTTTCAAATTTGTACCCCCCCAGGATGTATAACAACATCAGGCCCATTTTCTGTTTTATTTATTTATCTTAGTTTAGATTTATTTACTTAATTATTTTATATCATTTTTAAAACCATTTTTTATTTTTATGATAAAATCAAAAAAATCACAAAAAATAGATTTAGGTTTTTTCCAATTAAATTTAATTTTTGTAAATTAGTTAATTTAATTATTTTGATTAATTTAAAACCAATTATAACTAGGTTTAAAAATTTCAAATCTTTTTCCAAATGAAAATACCAAAAAAATATTAGATTTAATTTCAACTAATAATCATTTTTTTATTATTTAATTAAGACTATATTTAGTTTAATTTAAGTTTTTTTCTTTAAAAAAAATAAAAACAACAAAAATATTCTACGCATTTAGGAGTTTTAAGGTTTTACTTCGCTTCCCATATTCACGCGTTTATTTTAAATTTCATATTTGATTCTTTCATATTGATGTAACTGCAAAAGGATGCAATAGCTGTAAGTTTAGGACTTTACTTTTTATTTCCCCTTTTTAGATTTGTAATTCCTCGTCCCCAAAGCCATGCAATAATGTAGCTTTTAAATTCTACACTTTATTTTTTGCACTGATATTAACTGTTAGATGTATGCATAATAGGCTTATATAATAAGATTAAAAGCAAACGCTAGCAAACTTAATATCCAAAGATAAATAACTGAACATAACACACTCACACACGCGTACCTCTAGGGTATCTCCACTTGTTGCCTTCAGAATAAATAGTCACGATTCTCGAGCGTAAGAGATTTTAGTGGCGACCATTTGGTTTAAAGATCATAAGTACCTCGATGACCCTTTCGACGTTGCCTCGGTATATGATCTTAAAATCTTAGGGTTGTTACTAAAGTATCTTACTAAGTTGCTTTCGTGACTGTACGATGAACCTCACTTGTCGCTAAAAAAATTCAACGATAAGGCCACCTACTCACTAATAGTAGGATAGCACTTTCTAAAGGAAAAGAGGAAAAGAACAAACCTTTCGAGTAGGTAGATAGCTCCTAGTTGCTTGCTCAAACAAAATAATTTTTCGCACATACGCAAACTCTTTTCTAAATATTTTTGAAGACAAAAAAACACTTTGTATACGTTCTCGCCGAAACGAAAACATTACAAAGTTCGCCGCACCAAGGCGTCTTTTACAAAATATCTTCAAAACACACTGTGATACGGTGGGAGAACTGACTATGAGTTTTGCGTTTGTTTTCGCAAATGTTTCGGTTGAGCAAGAGTCGCCACCGACTTTTTATTTTATCCTAAGGAAAGGTTTAAAAAGCACAGCAAAAACCTTTGAGATGTTTTCTTGGGTTCGGAAAGTAGATTATAGAAAGGGAAGGTATTAGCACCCTTTCTATCCATGGTTATCCATGGGCTCTTAGTTACTTGCTTAGATCAACTTGCCTTATTTTTCAATTGTTTGAAATGGTGCTTTGTGTGTGGGTTTGAAAATGTTTTTGAAAAGAGGCCAATGTGGTGGCAACCTTTGTAATGATCCATGTTGGGATGTATACAAAGGTGTATGTCTTTTGAAAAGGTTTTCATTTGTTTTTGAAAGTTGTTTTGAAAGTGTTGTGAGGTGTGGTTTTAGAAAATAGGCAAGTGTTTTGTTTTTGCAAGTTTGATTCAAGTAACTAAGAGGTTATCTACTCCTAAATTTCTCAAAGATCATTGCTATGTTTTAACCCTTTTAACAAGTTTGTTCCACCATTGCATTTGGTGGACAATCTTATGTTAGGATGTGAAAGGGACGGGCGCGGGTCATCGTTTAGACCATAATTGCAATGGTGCCAAGTATCTTTGGGCAATTCCTTTAAGGGACTTGATCATATTTAGGCAACTTTTCGAAAGCGTCATCGAGGGACTATGATCATTTGATTTGTGTTTGTTTTGCCCAAAGAGACCTAACATGCAATATGACCCATTTATTGAAGGCAACAAGTGGAATACCCTAGGGGGTGCAAGTGTGATTTGTATTGTCCATTTTCATGCTTGTTTATCTTTAAATTAGGTCAAACTATTTTGTTGTTTTCGCATACAAACCCTAATTCTAACATGGTATAATTAGAAAGCAATAAAGTGCGAAAAATAAATTTACTAAGCTATTACAACACAATATATGGGAAGGGGGGTACAAATGTTCAAATGGGGGTTTTTGACAAGGAATTTAAACCTAAACTATTACATCAATGTTGAATTATTTACAAGATATTTAATTGCACAAATTAAATAAAATAAGAATAAATATGCAAGATGCAAAAAATGTTTTTTATGTGTATGAAAAAAAAGTATTTTTGTATGTCAAATAATCAAAATGAAAAGTATTATTTTTTTGGTTTTTTATGTTTAGGGCAAAACCCTAATTTCTTAAGTAAAATGTATTAATTATTTAATATGTACAACATTTATTTATTATATACAAAAATAAAATAAAAATGAAGTATATTTGTCAAAAAGGTATTTTTTATATTAAATATTAATAAAAAAATAAAAGTGTGTATATTTTGTATTTTACCCTTATTAAGATGTGGTTGGGCCTAATTCAACCCTACAAAACCGGCTTGTAGGGTGAGGATTGCCCCCACTTATAAACACATATTCAGGCCATATATTGTCCGATGTGGGACTCTTAACACACCCCCTCACGCCCAGGACTAGACAACTGGAGCGTGGAAATAAATGGTGGATGGTCCACTGGATCTTAAACGAGGCTCTGATACCATATTAAGATGTGGTTGGGCCTAATTCAACCCTACAAAACCGGCTTGTAGGGTGAGGATTAGGCCCAACCACATCTTAATAACCCTAAATATATTAATAGGTATATAAATATTTGTATTATTTACTAAATATATATTATATATACAAAAATAATAATATTTAATATTTATAAAAAAAAAGTATATTTTATATAAAATATTTTCAGAAGATAAAAGAAAATAAAAATGGAAAATAAAATGTGTTTGCACTATTTTAACATTTTTTAAATAAAAGTATATCTATTTGTTTATTTATGTACAAATATTAACCTAAACAAATAAATACCTAATAAATATGAAAATGGTGTAAAAAATATTTTTTATATTTTTAATATCATAAGAAAAAATAAATAAGTCAGGAATAAAAAACAAAAGTCAAAAAATCATGAAAATAAGCAAAATGGGCCTAGGGGGTGTGTGTGTGAAAATAGGGTGTAAACAGAAATAACAAACAGGCCCAGCCCAGAAGGTTGTTGTCTTCAACCTTCAGACAAACAAATTCAAAAACACGCGCCTTTCTTCTTAAATCCCTAACTCCTGATTCTTTGATCTTTTGCCAAATCTTCCAACATGAAACCTGTAGAGCTTGAAGCCACGATTCTAGACATATAAAGAAGTCAATCTAACTCTCAGAAATGAGAGTGAATTTCTTCTTCCCCAAATCCTGACCTAGTTTTTATGCCATGTTCAGACTTAAAATTCTCTAAGCATACATAATATAAATGAAATCTAACTACATGGACATGTTCAGGGCTATGAATGTGACATGTTTTCTTCACAAACCTAAAGCTAACAATGCCTGGATAGAGAGATTCGTGTTCATGAACTTACCTGTTCAGTTGAAGTTGTATCTGGTGATTGAGGTACCTTCAGTGCAAGGTGATGATTGGTACAGCTTCCTTGATGTCCAGGGATGCTATTCCAAGCTTTACTTTGTCTTGAAACCTTTTGAATCGTGCTATGGAACTTCAGCTGCAAAACAAGAAAATGAAAATGGTGATCTTGCCTGGGAGTGTTACAGGTCGTGTTTGAGGTTTTGATTAGCTTCAAGGGATGTTATGGGATGTATTTGATAAGTTTTTTAGCAAGAATGCATGGAAGGTTTGAGCTATGGAACTCAAACTGCAGCAGATGCTCTGTTTGGGCAGTTTGAGGGTGATTCTGGGAATGGGGAGGCAATGGAGATGTTAGGGTCGTGTTCTAGCTCAGAATGGATGTTTAGAATATGCTTGACAAGTTTGCTTCAGGGTTTTTTAGCTGAGATCAAAGTTCTTGTACAAAATGCTATGTTTCTTCACACTTAAGCAAGAAAAGGTCAAGTTGGTTTTTAGATAGGTAGAGGCCCCCCTAATGTGCTGAACCACTTAGTCTTGATCAGTGTAATTAGCTCCTAAACTTGTGCCAAAGAGATCTTAACTGTACTTGCTTGGATTTGCTTTAGACATAAAGTGTAACTTTTCAAGAATGGTTATTTTACTTTTTCCATTTATGGCTTAGTTCTCCATGTAATGCTTAAACTCATAAAACAAGGCCTTGGCACAAAGGATTGGCATTAAATTATTGAGTGTTGGATAGTTTAGAGGCCTATAATCAAGGAAAGCATGCTGAATTCAAAATGGCACAAATGTATGAACATGTAACTTGGCCAAATCAAAAGTGAGTTTTTCCCATATTGCAAAATTCGATTCTCTCTAACCATGAGGTTGTTTGATGTGTTATTGGACATTTTGGAAATCTTGGAATGTGTAATACAATCCATATTTGAAGTGCAAATTGAAATTCCAAGTGGAAGTGTGTGAAAAATGGTCTTGAAGTTGGGTAAAAACCTTGCCAAAAGTAGGTCAAATTTTCTCTAAGTTAAGAATGGTTTGGTACCCTTGTTCCAAAAATTGTAACTTGAGCTACAAGCTTCTTTTGGGAAAACTTTATGAATCAAAGTTGTAGATTATGCAATAGGCTACAACTTTCATGTTTTGACTTTTGCTTGAATCCAAATGAATCTTGGTGAGAAAGTGGGACAAAGTTAGAAAAAAATTAGGGTTTTTCATAACTTAGAAAAATTCTAAGTTATGAAAAATCTTCATTTCAAACCCTAATTTGCATTTCTTGATTTCTTGATGAACAAGTTTCATGATTTGGCATGTTTTGATGAAAAATGAATCTTGACCCTTGATTTTGACCAAAAAGTCAAAGTTTGACTTTTCAGTATACAGTCAAAATTGATCAATTGACTGGGAAATTCAACTGTCAATCTTGTATATTTGGGATCTTTTGAACTTGTTGAGCATGTCAAGATAATTCCATGGGGTCCTTGAGTCCATATGTGAGCTTGGTTTGCCATTGGCTAGGTCAAACAGTCAAAAATTGCTTTTGTGCAGTCAAAACCCTAAAAATGACCATTTTTCCCTTTTGATGATCTGATCAAATTTCTTGTGGAATTGTGATCCAAACTTGATCAAATGGTCCATATGAGTTCATAATGTTGATGTGGGTCAATTTTCATGAGATTTGACTGTCAATTGGCCACAGTTGACTTTTTCCCCAATACAGTTGATTTCTAGGTCAACTGTCCAATTGACTGGGCAAAATTTGGAATCAAGACTTGAAACTTGGTATGGATAAACTTGGGAGTCCAACATGAAGCATGAAAGTCATCTTAGGCATTTTAGGTCAAAATATCTTTGTTCAAACACAAACCCTAATTTGGGTCAACAGTGCAAGGAGAAGTCTTGAGCAGAGGAAACCCTAATTGGATCTTAAGCTCCAAGGGTTTTGTGATGAGAAAATGTTGAGGAAATGGGAGGGCAAATTTTTGGGTACAACAGTTGCCCCTGTTCAATCTTCTTGAACCTGAAGAGTTAGATTGGCAAGTTTGCCTTTCGTGACTCGAGGGTAAAAGGAGATTGGACACTAGAGTGCCCGGAAATTTGCACTCGCATGTTGGAGTATCAGCAATGTGATGTCGGGAATGGGCTTATAGATGCCATTTGGAGAGATGGTGGATAGGGAGATGGGCTTATAGATGCCATCTGGAGATGTGACAGAACCTTGTCGGGAATGGGCTTATAGATGCCATTTGGAAGTGTTGATCGCATAAGAGATTCCTTAGCGAGAACTTGTGTATTTGAGAAAGACAGATGTTTTCCTGGCTTGTTACAGGTGTTTGATCTTCAATCTCCTCATGCAGATATGCCCTGGCTGGATACAGGTGTCGAATCTACAATCAGTTGCTCACAGATGTGCCCTAGCTGGATACAGGAATCGAATCCGGAAATAGTCGTCAACAGATATGCCCTGGCTGGATACAGGAATCGAATCTTCGAATTCTTCAGACGTGCCCTGGCTAGATACAGGAATCGAGTCTGGAAATGTGGTCAACAGATATGCCCTGGCTGGATACAGAAGTCGAATCTGGAATTGTGATAGTTGATAGATATGCCCTGGCTGGATACAGGAATCGAATCTTCGAACTCTTCAGACGTGCCCTGGCTAGATACAGGAATCGAGTCTGGAAATGTGGTCAACAGATATGCCCTGGCTGGATACAGGAGTCGAATCTGGAATCTGTGTCAGTTGAAGGTAGTTGTCTTTGGGATTGTCTTTTTCCCTGAAAAGGGAAAACATCAGTTGTATGCAATGTCATGATGTATGAAATGCATGATGTCATGATGTTCAACATGAGATAGTGTTGTATGCACTTTATCATGCATGTAAGCAAGATGTATGAAATGTGAAATGTTTATGAATGTATTTTCGTCTTAGGAAAATAAATCCTTGACGACCGGCCGGGGAATTAAATCCTGGGCTGACATTGAAGAGTAGAGCTCTTCGCTTCCGCTGGGGATGATGGTTGCAAGAATACACTGGTAGGAGAAGATAACTCCATTGGGGAATAAACTTGTTGGAGAGATTACTCTGCGGGGAATTGCTCTGTGGAAGAGATACTTTGCTGAAGTTTGACGAGAGCTTCACCAGGGATTTCAATGATGGACTCCGCCGGGGATAATGATGATAAACTCCGCTGGGGATACCAAAGATAAACTCCACTGGGGATTGTGTTGATAAGTTATGTTGGGGAACTTTGATGAACTCCGCTGGGGATAGGAAGAACTTTGCCGAGGGCGATCTTCCGTGGAAATTAGCTGAGGATAACCCAGTTATAAGCCCCTGTGAGGAATAACTTTAAATAAAGCTCGGGAGAGACGTCCGTACTCTGCAGGGGATAAGCTTCCAGAATCTACTGGGGATAAGCTTCAAGACCTGCTGGGGATAAGAATTCCACTTTCCTGGGGAAATCTTCAGACTGTACTGGAAAATAATTCCATTGGAGTGTCTGTATTCCGCCGAGGAACAATCTTAGATCAAGATTGCCGGGGATGCTTGCTGATGAATGCCCATTCTTCGTTGGGGAATGTTGCTATCTTGTCTTACTCTGTGGGGAGTTGAGATAACTCGGTCACATCCTTCAGTTAGATCTACCTTGGTACCTTGGCGGACAAAGCAACCAGACTGCATCAGACAACTTTACATTGCCCCTGTCTCTGATGTCACCTGTAATTAGTCTTTTGTTTCATATGCAAATATTTATGAATCAGCAATTTAATGTCAAATTCATATATCAAAAATGAACATTGGACGTTCTTCGCAAGACAAAACAAAGAAAGGAAAACAATGGCAATTTGTATGGAAAGGTGAATTTGTATTGATTTTGAAATTTGCCTGTAAATAGGCGTTTTTTTGTACAAGAGGCTGACATCCTAGTAAGAGAACGCCGCCGAATAACATAGAATTTACAATTTTGAAAAGGAAACAAAACAGCTATGTGCATAATATTCCCACTGGGTTCCAACTCTGCTATCGCCTTTATGTCTTTAAGCGTCTCATCACTTTGCTGCTTAGTTGAAGATGAAGCTGATTGATCAATGTCGAAGTCTGAGCCAGATAGTTGATGCCGAATTCTGGATGCAAGGTGATCCAATGAGACATAGTGTTACGCTTTATCCCTAACTTTTGCCTGGACCGCCCTTTCGGGTTTTCAGTCCACTGGGATACCCATTTTTGCCCAAGCCGCCTTTCCAGGTTTTCGACTTGCCGGGTGTACAGATTTTTTTCATTTCATCCCTTATTTTTTCCCGAACCCTTTTGGTTCGCCGGGAAGCCCTTATTTTTGCCTAGGTATGTCAACCTAGCGGGTCTTTTATTCATGCGTAGTATCTTTTTACTATGTCTGCATTGGCGGGGTGAGGAAGGTCGTCACCATCCATGGTGGTTAGAATCATGGCTCCTCCTGAGAACACATGTTTAACCACAAATGGCCCTTCGTACGTAGGGGTCCATTTTCCCCGGGGATCACTTTGAGGAAGGATGATGCGCTTGATCACCAGGTCCCCAACTTGATACTCTTGTGGCCTGCCTTTCTTGTTAAATGCCCTGATCATCCGTTTTTGGTACGTCTGACCATGACAGATAGCGGTAAGTCTCTTTTCGTCAATCAGGTTTAATTGATCAAGTCGAGTCTGGATCCAATCATCTTCGTTCAAGTCTGCATCCTTCATTATTCGGAGAGAGGGTATCTGGACTTCAATCGGCAAGACTGCCTCCATGCCATAGACCAAGGAAAAGGGTGTTGCCCCGATTGACGTTCTTGCTGAGGTATGGTATCCATGAAGGGAAAACGGTAACATCTCGTGCCAATCTTTATAGGTCACTGTCATCTTCTGCACAATTTTCTTGATGTTTTTATTAGCTGCCTCTACAACCCCATTCATCTTCGGCCGGTAAGGAGAAGAGTTATGGTGCTGTATCTTGAATTGCTCGCAGAGCTCAGTGATCATCTTGTTGTTAAGATTGGTACCATTGTCCATAATGATTCTTTCCGGGATGCCGTACCGACAGATCAGGTTATGCTGGATGAAACGTGCCACGACGCTCTTCGTTACCGTGGCGTAGGAAGTTGCCTCAACCCGCTTCGTGAAGTAATCGATCGCTACCAAGATGAAGCGATGCCCGTTGGATGCCGTCGGTCGGATCTCACCGATCATATCAATGCCCCACATTGCAAAAGGACAAGGTGCCGTCAGGACGTTCAGAAGAACCGGAGGGATGTGCACCTTGTCAGCATAGATCTGACATTTATGACAAGTTTGAGAATGTTGGTAACAATCGGCTTCCATTGTGGACCAGAAATATCCTGCCCGTAGGATTTTCTTTGCCATGGTGTGTCCAATGGAATGTGTTCCGAATGTACCTTCATGCAGTTCTATCATGATCTTCTCTGCTTCAGCCTTATCCACACAACGCAGTAGAGTTGAATCATGATTCCGTTTGAAGAGAATGCCGTTGCTGAGGAAAAATTTGGCCGCAAACCTTCTCATGAACTTCTTGTCATTGACAGATGCACCTTCAGGGTATTCCTGAGCTTCCAAGTATCTCTTCACCTCATGATACCAGGGTTTCTCGGTTACCTCTTTGGCCTCAAGATCGCAGCAGTATGCAGGTTCGTCCAATTTCCAGATAATGATCCGGGGAGCTTCATTGTCCCATTTAACTTTGAACATTGAAGACATCGTAGCTAGTGCGTCCGCTAGCTGATTCTCCTCTCTTGGGAAGTGCTCAAAAGTTATCTCTTCAAAGTGGGGAAGCAAAGTCAGCACATACTCCTTGTAAGGAATAAGATTTAGGTGTTTCGTATCCCACTCGCCTTTGATCTGATTGATCACGAGAGCGGAATCTCCGAAGACACTCAGAAACTTGATCCTTAAGTCGATTGCAGCTTGAAGACCCATGATACATGCCTCATATTCTGCCATGTTGTTGGTGCAGTTGAAACATAATCGGGCGATGAGTGGAGTATGAGTTCCTTTGGGAGATATGATTACAGCGCCGATGCCGTTACCCAAAGCGTTGGAGGCTCCGTCAAAATGAATAGACCATCGGGATCCTTTCTCAGGTCCTTCATCCGGTCCAGGTACTTCACAATCAGTTACCACCATGATGTCTTCGTCCGGAAAATCAAAGTTCAATGATTGGTAATCGTCCACAGGTTGGTGTGCCAAATGATCTGCCAGTACACTTCCTTTGATTGCTTTTTGAGTTGTATACTGGATATCATATTCTGTCAAGATCATTTGCCATCTTGCTATTCTTCCAGACAGAGTAGGCTTTTCGAATATGTACTTGATGGGATCCATCTTTGAAATCAACAAAGTGGTGTGAGTCAGCATATACTGTCTCAGCCGGCGAGCAGCCCATACCAGAGCGCATCAAGTTTTCTCGAGCAGTGAGTAACAAGACTCACAGTCAGTAAACTTTTTGCTCAGGTAATAAATAGCGTGCTCTTTTCGGCCAGACTCGTCATGCTGCCCCAGCACACACCCCATTGAATTATCAAGCACTGTCAAATATAGTATCAGAGGTCTCCCTTCCACTGGTGGCATAAGAATGGGTGGCTCTTGGAGATACTCCTTTATCTTTTCAAAAGCGGCCTGACATTCATCGTTCCAACGTACTACTTGATCCTTCTTCAGTAATTTGAAGATTGGCTCACAAGTAGCAGTTAGATGTGAGATGAATCAGGCAATGTAATTCAGTCGTCCCAGAAAGCCTCTGACTTCTTTCTCTGTCTTGGGAGCGGGCATCTCTTGTATGGCTTTTACCTTGGCAGGGTCCACCTGAATACCTTTATCTCTTACAATGAAACCTAGCAATTTTCCGGACCTCACCCCAAAGGTGCATTTGTTGGGATTCAGCCTCAGCTTGTATAACTTCAATCGGTCAAACAGCTTCCGTAGATGATCAAGGTGCTCCTCCTCAGTTTGGGACCTTGCAATCATGTCATCAACATATACCTCAATCTCATGATGGATCATATCATGAAATAAAGCAACCATGGCACGTTGGTAGGTTGCCCCAGCATTTTTCAACCCGAACGGCATGACCTTGTAGCAGAAGGTGCCCCACTGAGTCACAAAGGTAGTCTTTTCCATATCTTCCGGAGCCATCTTGATCTGATTATACCCTGAAAAACCATCCATGAAGGAGAACACCTTGTGTTGAGCAGTATTGTCAACAAGAACGTCGATGTGAGGTAGAGGGAAATCATCTTTGGGGCTGGCCCTGTTCAAATCCCTATAGTTGACACACATTCTGACTTTACCGTCCTTCTTTGGCACTGGCACCACGTTGGCAACCCACTGAGGGTAAGATGTTACTGCTAGAAACCCGGCATAGAATTGCTTCATAACCTCAGCCTTGATCTTTTCGGACATCTCTGGGCGCATACGGCGGACCTTTTGCTTTACCGGAGGGCAGTCTTCCTTGGTTGGCAGGTGATGAACTACAATGTCGGCATCCAAACCAGGCATGTCTTCATAGGACCAAGCAAATATCTCCATGTAATCATGTAGCATCTGGATCAATCGTTGCTTCACGCTGAGCTCTAGATTGGCACCAATCTTGACCTCTTTCTTATCTGTCTCAGTACCCAGGTTAACCGTTTCCACCGACTCTTCGTGCGGCTGAATGGCCCTCTCTTCTTGGAGTAGCAGTCTTGCGAGTTCACCAGGCACTTCACAATCATCTTCACCTTCGTCCTCGGCCAAGTTGATTGGATTCTCGAAGTCATAACTGGTGGTAGCAGAGCTGTTACCAGTGAGATCCAGAGTGGATTGAAACCTGTATAAGTGAGTGTGTGTAAATATAGCTGTTTTGCAATATATAACACAGAAAGAAAAAAGAGCACAAGATTTGAAATGCAACAAACGTCCAATGTTTTGATTGATGATATATGGAAATGTCATACAAAAAGCCCTCACAAATGGAGCTACGATGCCCCAGGTAGGAAACCGAGCCAATAAAAGTTTCAACATTTTGTTTGTTACAAATTGAAAATCAAAAGAGTTAATTACTGCGTGACAAATATGATAGGTGTAAAATCCTTTGCCGTCCAGTTGCTTGGTCCGTTGCTGGTGGTTGGATAGATCCAACTGTCAAACTCTACTTCCTCTACGTCCTCCTCGATAGCATTCACCCTTGGGTTGGTGATAAACACCGGAGCCTTTCTGATCTTTTCCTTGCGCACAGCCCTCTGAGCCTCTGCAGTAAAGCCCAGCCCAAACTTGTCATTCTTTTGAGTGAAGTCAGGAAGCTGACCCCAGTTTGCACATCTGCCTTTCTCGATTACAGCCCGGGCATCCTTCAAGGACGCCATCTTCAACGGAAGGTCTTCTTCAACCACTGTTTCAGCTGATGCCAAAGTTGGAGGTACTTCCTCAAAATGCTGAAAGGGGGTTTCAATAAACTCCCCGTCCATCTCGATATACCGGAATGAATTCAAGTGACTAACCATGTATTCCTCCTCACCCTGCACAGTAACAATTTTCCCTTTGACAGGGTATTTGAGCTTTTGGTGTAGAGTGGATGTTACTGCCCCAGCCTTGTGAATCCAGGGTCGGCCCAACAAGCAGGAATAAGATGGACGAATATCCATTACATAGAATGTTGAGTCGCAGACTTGGGAACCCACACGAATAGGAATGTCTACCTCACCGTGCACCATCCTCTTAGAACCGTCGAAGGCTCTAACAATGATGTTACTAGACTTCAATTCCAGGCCCTCACAATCCAAGCGATCCAATGCCTTTTTGGGCAAAACATTCAGGGAAGAACCGATATCCACCAACACGTGTGCGAGAGTAGTGCCCCTGCACTCTATAGAGACGTGCAGGGCATCATTGTGATTTTTCCCTTTGGCGGTAAGGTCAGCATCCGAGAACCCCAAACCATTATCAGCTGTCAAATTAGCCACACAGTCAGTGAATTGATCTGCAGAGGTCTCTTGCGGTACATGGGCCGTTTTCAGAAATGAAATCAGGGCTTTTGCATGGGCCTCTGAGCATAGCAGCAATGATAGCATAGAGATTTTGGAGGGGGTATGCCCCAACTGTTCAACAACATTGAAGTCACTCTTTTTAATGATTTTAAGGATTTCCTCCATCTCTTGTTGGGAGGCTTCAACAGCAGTCTTTTTTGGTGCCTCCGTCCTGGCAGGCAAATCGGTAGCAACTTCTTTGCCCCGAGCATCAGAGGGCTCGGCGGTAGTAGTGGACACAGGAACTTGAATTAGAACATGCACACTTGCGGGTGTGATGATGAGAGGTTTTCAGATAACTGGTGGTGCAATGTCAGGCGAGAAGAGCCTGCCACTGCGAGTAATCTTGGCGGGACCAGTGATGTTACTGATACTGGTACCGGTGTTGAACTCCTGCTTCACTCCAAGCACATACATGTCGGCCCCATAATGCCATGGGACCGCTTTATCAGACTCATAGGGAAGAGGCCCCGGAACAGTAATAGTAATGGGTGCAACAGACATAATTTGGACTGGCTTCCTCGGGGGAGCTTTGGTAGGATTGAAAATTGTGACGACAGATACTTCTTCAGCGGAAACAAATGGAACAGCAGTTTTCTTGAACAGAATTTCTTTGCTATCCATCAGGCTTTGGATGCCTGATTTCAGCAGCGGACAACCGGTAGGGATAACAACACACAGGAGGCAACCCTTGCTACAACCCGGAAATAAAACGGCTAGTAGTAAGTTCCTCTTAACAGTCAAAAGAGGGGTTGCAACATCATTCACTGAAACAGCATACAAATCTTCCTCAATGGCATTTACTCTATGCTGGGGCATAGGAGCAGTTACAACATTTGGCCTCTCAGGCGCTTCAAACTGAATTTCCTTCGCATCGATAAGGTCTTGCACCTTATTTCTCAAGGCCCAGCAATCATCAGTAGTATGCCCGGGGCTATCGGAATGATAAGCACAGCGGGCATTTGGGTTATACTTAGGAGATGCAGTATTCACGACCTTCGGAGCCTCTTTGATGGTCAACAAGTTGGTTGATAACAGTTGCGGTAAGATTTGTGACAAGGTCATACTCAGCCGAGTATACTGCCTCTTGGGCCTTTCACTTCTTTGTTGACTGTACTACTGAGGAGCAGCAACAAGTTTTGAAATAACCAAGGCATTGACGGCTTGGCGGCTTTCTGGCTTGACTTGTCTTCTAGGACCATAGACGGCACTTGCTTCTTTCTTGAAAGGCCTCTTCTCAGTACTTGCGGAGGCAGCTTTTTGTATCTTTCCTGACCTGATGCCAGCTTCTATCCTTTCACCCGTCAGAATCAAATCCGTAAACCCAGCGGAGGAGTTACCTACCAAATGATTGAAAAATGGACCAGACAAGGTCCCTATAAACATATCAACCAGCTCACGATCAGTCAATGGAGGCTGCCCCCTGCCAGCCAAATCTCTCCATTTTTGTGCATATTCTTTGAACCCTTCGCCCGTTCCTAGAGACATACCCTGAAGTTGGGTACGCGTAGGAGCGAGATCAGAATTGTATTGATATTGTCTGTAGAATGCGGTTGCCAAATCTTCCCAGTGTCGAATACTAGTTCCATCTAGTTGGTAGAACCACTCAAGCTGTGACCCCAAAAGGCTATCTTGGAAGAAGTGAATCCAAAGGTTCTTATCTGCCGTGTAAGGTTGGATCTTCCTTACGTACGACCTTAGATGCAACTTTGGACAGGAAGCCCCGTCGTATTTGGCAAAGGCAGGCGCCTTAAACTTGTGTGGAATTACTACTCCAGAAGATAATCCCAAATCTCCGAAATCCAGCCCCGGCACATTCTGAATCTCCATGGCGCTCAAGCGGTCCTCTAATTTCTTGTATCTGTCAGCAGCAGGAGGGTATTGTTCGTCGTTGTAGTCCGTCTCGTTGTCAGAGACTGCAGGACTAGGAGCTCCTCCCCCTTGGGGACTGTCTTTCTCAACAGAAGAAGTAGTTGGATCAGCCTCGTTATGGAGTGTGTTCCCAAACCTGCATCTGGTGTTGAATAACGCAGTCCTCTTTTTCTTCTTCTTCTTCAGGAGTAGAGTCTTCAACTCTTGCTGACCTTGGGCCAGGCTCAGGACCATTTCTTGAAACTGGGCACTTTGGGCCTGAAGGGCCTTGATTGCTTGCTCACTGGATGAGTCGTGATTCATGATGACTGTTCAAAATAAACAGCGAAGGAGATTAAGCAACCTGTGAAAAGGGTACCTGTCATACATATGATGCAATGAGATGCATATGTTTTATGTTTTCAAAGACAAACGAGATTCAACTTTGTAGACAAAAGGGAAGCACACTTCATTAGATTCAAATTTTAAATTGTTCAACAACTTGCCCTTAGGCATTACAGGAATGAAAAATACTGAAACAAAAATAAAAGTTGTAAAAGGAAATATCCAAAGCCCATCAGTGCTCCCATGGCCTCCTCTTCTCAGTGTGGATGTAGTTATTCAGGACTCGCTCCTCCTCCAATCGCTTAGTCAGCCTCTGGATCTTCCGTTCCTGTTCGTTGAACCTTTCCCGATAAAAATCCCGTTCTTCCTTTAGCTGCGCCCAAGATCTCTTCATTGTGTCAAAATCAGTGGGTATCTGAGGAGGGAGGACAGTTGGAGGAACCCAATCTTCATCAGAAGATTCAAGAATGATAGGTCTGACAGCTTCGTACGGCATACCTAACTTCTGAGCACGAATGCGGACCCATCTGCAATAGGGTTCCATTGGTAGAGAAGTCTTTGGTCCCAGCTCATGTGGGTCAGCTTTGTGAATTCTGTCCCAAGCCTTAATGAATCCATGGCGTAGTTTATCACTGTCTGCCTGAAACTCAAAATGGAAGTGAGGAACCAACATTTCATGAGGCCCTACTCTTCTGGCTCTTCCAAACTGGCGGAGAGCTAAACATGGATTATAAGAGATTCCTCCTTGGATACCAATCAACGGAACATTAGGGTATTCTCCGCAACGATCAATAACAGCTACCTCTTCCAAACCTCTGAGAGTCCAAGTGATGTCATTATCAGTGAGAGATATTAACCTATGAGCCCAACCCTTTCCTTCTTCATTCTTCAGCACGAACTTAGGAAGGTGCGAAATAAACCACCTCACTAGCAAAGGAGCATAACACCACGGAGTTCCCCTTTTTCGGGCAGTACGAGCATAGAGTTGTTGCAGGATATCACCCAAAAGAGTGGGCACAGGATTCCGAGACATGAAGATCCTTATGGCATAGATACTGATAAAGGTGTCAGGATTGGGAAACAATACCAGACCATAGATTAAAAGATCCAAAATGTCTTTGTACGCCTTGAAGTCCAAGTCATTCCAGAAATCATTAGCTTTGCCAACCAGAAATTTGACCAGAAAGCCCTTAACTCCACTTCTAGTTTCCCAGTTAGCCAATACCTCTTCTTTGGTCAAGGGGAGAACTGCAGCAACCTCTTCGGGCCTAGGAGTCTTTTCCCAACCAGTGAATGGAGTTTGCTCCAAGACAGGGATCCCAAGCAAATAAGAAAATTCTTCCAGGGTAGGAACCAGCTGGAAGTCTTGAAAGGTGAAACAATGATACAGGGGGTCATAAAACTGGGTCAGGACACTTATCAGTTGTTGGTCCCACTTTGCAGTGATCAAACCAAGGAGAGAACCATGCCTGTTGATGAAGGAAGAAGTGTTTGGAATCCTACCAACCAAATCTCTGAGCAAAGTTGGTGGTTGAACAAAGTTGAGCCGGACAGTATTCCTCCGCACGGGCATCATGATGTCCTACAAAACAGAGCAAAGATGAAATCTTTTTTGTCTTTGAAATGAGTTAGTCCTTATACAGGATGCATGCAATGGTATGATGGCATGATGCTATGATGAAGCACACCACAAGTATGATAAGGCACACAAGCCACACAAGACAACCCTTAGTTTTCAGGTCAGCATGAAGTTTAGGTATTACCCTCTTTTGGTTTCGTTGGTTAAAACCTGTCCTATCAAAAGTAACCGGGTTCTAGAGGATCTCAAATCATTGGCTACCCTCAATCGGTCATAACTCCAGCATCGCAATCTTTTCTTGCGGCCAGAACCATCGCGAGAGTTTAGCCTCAATGAGTGTAGCATACTGCTACTGTTCTAATGGCCAAGTTTGGTCAATTTAGGGTTCTAAGGTCGGTTGGTGTTTAATGACTCCTTAGAAGACCTATATTCTCCTCGTTGCAACACAAGGGATATAGGTACAGACCAAGGTGCCACACCAACGTAGCCACTGCTTCACCCATGTCGGTCTACGCCGGACAGGTCCCTCACAGATTATGCTACCTAAAAAGGGTATTCCCCAGATCCGGGTTAGGATCTATGAAACTCCGATGCAAAGCCCATAATTATAAAAGCAAACAAGGCAAACAATTGAAAACAAGGGTGATCTAGGCCCTAAGGTTACTCCACTTTTAAATTTGTCCCCAGCAGAGTCGCCAGTTCTGTGATACGGTGGGAGAACTGACTATGAGTTTTGCGTTTGTTTTCGCAAATGTTTCGGTTGAGCAAGAGTCGCCACTGGCTTTTTATTTTATCCTAAGGAAAGGTTTAAAAAGCACAGCAAAAACCTTTGAGATGTTTTCTTGGGTTCGGGGAGTAGATTATAGAAAGGGAAGGTATTAGCACCCTTTCTATCCATGGTTATCCATGGGCTCTTAGTTACTTTCTTAGATCAACTTTCCTTATTTTTCAATTGTTTGAAATGGTGCTTTGTGTGTGTGGGTTTGAAAATGTTTTTGAAAAGAGGCCAATGTGGTGGCAACCTTTGTAATGATCCATGTTGGGATGTATACAAAGGTGTATGTATTTTGAAAAGGTTTTCATTTGTTTTTGAAAGTTGTTTTGAAAGTGTTGTGAGGTGTGGTTTTAGAAAATAGGCAAGTGTTTTGTTTTTGCAAGTTTGATTCAAGTAACTAAGAGGTTATCTACTCCTAAATTTCTCAAAGATCATTGCTATGTTTTAACCCTTTTAACAAGTTTGTTCCACCATTGCATTTGGTGGACAATCTTATGTTAGGATGTGAAAGGGACGGGCGCGGGTCATCGTTTAGACCATAATTGCAATGGTGCCAAGTATCTTTGGGCAATTCCTTTAAGGGACTTGATCATTTTTAGGCAACTTTTCGAAAGCGTCATCGAGGGACTATGATCATTTGATTTGTGTTTGTTTTGCCCAAAGAGACCTAACATGCAATATGGCCCATTTATTGAAGGCAACAAGTGGAATACCCTAGGGGGTGCAAGTGTGATTTGTGTTGTCCATTTTCATGCTTGTTTATCTTTAAATTAGGTCAAACTATTTTGTTGTTTTCGCATACAAACCCTAATTCTAACATGGTATAATTAGAAAGCAATAAAGTGCGAAAAATAAATTTACTAAGCTATTACAACACAATATATGAGAAGGGGGGTACAAATGTTCAAATGGGGGTTTTTGACAAGGAATTTAAACCTAAACTATTACATCAATATTGAATTATTTACAAGATATTTAATTGCACAAATTAAATAAAATAAGAATAAATATGCAAGATACAAAAAATGTTTTTTATGTGTATGAAAAAAAAGTATTTTTGTATGTCAAATAATCAAAATGAAAAGTATTATTTTTTGGGTTTTTTATGTTTAGGGCAAAACCCTAATTTCTTAAGTAAAATGTATTAATTATTTAATATGTACAACATTTATTTATTATATACAAAAATAAAATAAAAATGAAGTATATTTGCCAAAAAGGTATTTTTTATATTAAATATTAATAAAAAAATAAAAGTGTGTATATTTTGTATTTTACCCTAAATATATTAATAGGTATATAAATATTTGTATTATTTACTAAATATATATTATATATACAAAAATAATAATATTTAATATTTATAAAAAAAAAGTATATTTTATATAAAATATTTTCAGAAGATAAAAGAAAATAAAATGTGTTTGCACTATTTTAACATTTTTTAAATAAAAGTATATCTATTTGTTTATTTATGTACAAATATTAACCTAAACAAATAAATACCTAATAAATATGAAAATGGTGTAAAAAATATTTTTTATATTTTTAATATCATAAGAAAAAATAAATAAGTCAGGAATAAAAAACAAAAGTCAAAAAATCATGAAAATAAGCAAAATGGGCCTAGGGGGTGTGTGTGTGAAAATAGGGTGTAAACAGAAATAACAAACAGGCCCAACCCAGAAGGTTGTTGTCTTCAACCTTCAGACAAACAAATTCAAAAACACGCGCCTTTCTTCTCAAATCCCTAACTCCTGATTCTTTGATCTTTTGCCAAATCTTCCAACATGAAACATGTAGAGCTTGAAGCCACGATTCTAGACATATAAAGAAGTCAATCTAACTCTCAGAAATGAGAGAGAATTTCTTCTTCCCCAAATCCTGACCAAGTTTTTATGCCATGTTCAGACTTAAAATTCTCTAAGCATACATAATATAAATGAAATCTAACTACATGGACATGTTCAGGGCTATGAATGTGACATGTTTTCTTCATAAACCTAAAGCTAACAATGCCTGGATAGAGAGATTCGTGTTCATGAACTTACCTGTTCAGTTGAAGTTGTATCTGGTGATTGAGGTACCTTCAGTGCAAGGTGATGATTGGTACAGCTTCCTTGATGTCCAGGGATGCTATTCCAAGCTTTACTTTGTCTTGAAACCTTTTGAATCGTGCTATGGAACTTCAGTTGCAAAACAAGAAAATGAAAATGGTGATCTTTCCTGGGAGTGTTACAGGTCATGTTTGAGGTTTTGATTAGCTTCAAGGGATGTTATGGGATGTATTTGACAAGTTTTTAGCAAGAATGCATGGAAGGTTTGAGCTATGGAACTCAAACTGCAGCAGATGCTCTGTTTGGGCAGTTTGAGGGTGATTCTGGGAATGGGGAGGCAATGGAGATGTTAGGGTCGTGTTCTAGCTCAGAATGGATGTTTAGAATATGCTTGACAAGTTTGCTTCAGGGTTTTTTAGCTGAGATCAAAGTTCTTGTACAAAATGCTATGTTTCTTCACACTTAAGCAAGAAAAGGTCAAGTTGGTTTTTAGACAGGTAGAGGACCCCCTAATGTGCTGAACCACTTAGTCTTGATCAGTGTAATTAGCTCCTAAACTTGTGCCAAAGAGATCTTAACTGTACTTGCTTGGATTTGCTTTAGACATAAAGTGTAACTTTTCAAGAATGGCTATTTTACTTTTTCTATTTATGGCTTAGTTCTCCATGTAATGCTTAAACTCATAAAACAAGGCCTTGGCACAAAGGATTGGCATTAAATTATTGAGTGTTGGATGGTTTAGAGGCCTGTAATCAAGGAAAGCATGCTGAATTCAAAATGGCACAAATGTATGAACATGTAACTTGGCCAAATCAAAAGTGAGTTTTTCCCATATTGCAAAATTCGATTCTCTCTAACCATGAGGTTGTTTGATGAGTTCTTGGACATTTTGGAAAGCTTGGAATGTGTAATACAATCCATCTTTGAAGTTCAAATTGAAATTATAAGTGGAAGTGTGTGAAAAATGGTCTTGAAGTTGGGTAAAAACCTTGCCAAAAATAGGTCAAATTTTCTCTAAGTTAAGAATGGTTTGGTACCCTTGTTCCAAAAATTGTAACTTGAGCTACAAGCTTCTTTTGGGAAAACTTTGTGAATCAAAGTTGTATATTATGAAATAGGCTACAATTTTCATGTTTTGACTTTTGCTTGAATCCAAATGAATCTTGGTGAGAAAGTGGGACAAAGTTAGGAAAAAATTAGGGTTTTTCATAACTTAGAAAAATTCTAAGTTATGAAAAATCTTCATTTCAAACCCTAATTTGCATTTCTTGATTTCTTGATGAACAAGTTTCATGATTTGGCATGTTTTGATGAAAAATGAATCTTGACCCTTGATTTTGACCAAAAAGTCAAAGTTTGACTTTTCAGTATACAGTCAAAATTGATCAATTGACTGGGAAATTCAACTGTCAATCTTGTGTATTTGGGATCTTTTGAACTTGTTGAGCATGTCAAGATAATTCCATTGGGTCCTTGAGTCCATATGTGAGCTTGGTTTACCATTGGCTAGGTCAAACAGTCAAAAATTGCTTTTGTGCAGTCAAAACCCTAAAAATGACCATTTTGCCCTTTTGATGATCTGATCAAATTTCTTGTGGAATTGTGATCCAAACTTGATCAAATGGTCCATATGAGTTCATAATGTTGATGTGGGTCAATTTTCATGAGATTTGACTGTCAATTGGCCACAGTTGACTTTTTCCCCAATACAGTTGATTTCTAGGTCAACTGTCCAATTGACTGGGCAAAATTTGGAATCAAGACTTGAAACTTGGTATGGATAAACTTGGGAGTCCAACATGAAGCATTAAAGTCATCTTAGGCATTTTAGGTCAAAATATCTTTGTTCAAACACAAACCCTAATTTGGGTCAACAGTGCAAGGAGAAGTCTTGAGCAGAGGAAACCCTAATTGGATCTTGAGCTCCAAGGGTTTTGTGATGAGAAAATGTTGAGGAAATGGGAGGGCAAATTTTGGGGTACAACACACACTTACACAAAAAAGCATTTTCAAAATGAGCTAGCAACTAAGAGCCCGTAGATAACTACCGATGGAAAGGGTGCTAATACCATCCCTTTCCATAACCTACCCCCTTACTCAGAAAATAATCTTGAAAGGTATTTCCTATTCTTTTCACCCTTTCCTCTGTTGGATAAAAGAAAAGTTGGTGGTGACTCTTGATAACCGCAACATTTTGCTATAAAATGCAAAACCAGTAAAAGTCAGTTCTTCCACCATACTACAGAACTAGAGACTCTGTTAGGGAAAAAATTACTTAAAGTGGGGTTACCTTAGAGCTAGAACATATCTAAATTGCTTATCTTGTTTGATTTGTGTGCTTTATCTTTTCGGGTTTATGTTTGGGTTATTGTTAAAGATCCTATACCCGGATCTGGGGCAACTTTTAGGTAAGTACCAATAAATCATAGAGGCTGTACAACATAGACATATATGGATGATATGATAGCCATGTTAGCGTGATAATCTGGCTTGTACTAATGTACCTTGAGCCAGTCAAGGATAACATTAGGCTTCCATATAGTGTCATTAAGCGCTAACTGACCTTTAGAACCTTAAATTGACTCATCTTAGCCATTAGAAAGTAGTGAGATGGCCGGATTTGGTGAAGACTGAAGTTGGTTGATACTAGATTCTACACTCATTGAGATTGGACTTTCGGGATATTTCGGCCGCAATTCAGATGCTTGAGCTGAAACAATGCCTGAGAGAAAGGTCAATGATATGAGATCTCTAGAACCCGATTACTATTGCTAGGACAGGTTGAGACAACTAAATTTCAAAAGGGTACTTACCTTTAGACCTCATGCAAGCCTTTAAACATAAGGTCTTTGTGTAATTTTTTTGTGTTTTTTATTTTGTTTTAAGCATAAACATAACATCATGAACATCATAACATATCATTTTCACTAACCATTTCAAGGACCCAAGGATTTATATCTTCTCTATTTTGTAGGTTATGGATTCCGCTCGCAGAAATACCATCCGGATCAACTTCATAGGAATACCTTCCAAGCTTAGGGAATTGGTCTTAAAGGTTCCTGAAAGTTCCCAATTCAACAAAAGATATGGTCACTTGCTCAGTTTGGTTACTATCGGTTTTGACGAGGGTATAATGAGTGTCCTATTCTATTTCTTTGATCCTAAACACCATTGCTTCACATTCCCCAATTATCATTTGGTTCCCATGTTGGAAGAGTTCTCTAAACTACTTGGAGTGCCTTAATTGGAGCAGATACCCTTCACATGTCTAGAACAAGATCCAAAGCCTGAAGATGTTGCCACAGTCTTGCACTTGAAGCCGTCTGACATTGCATCCAAGTGGGAAAGGAGAAGTGGGGTTAAAGGTCTTCTTGCAAAGTTTCTGATAGATAAAGCTTATGTATTCCTAGACGCTATGAGTTTCCATTATTTTGAGGATATCTTAGCCCTCCTGATCTATGGGTTGGTGTTGTTCCCTAATCCATACCAACTTATAGATGTGAGAGCCATCAAGATCTTCCTTACTCATAACCAGTACATACATTGCTCGGGGATATCCTACATTCTCTCCATACATGTACTATGAAGAAACGAAGACATATTATGTGTTGTATACCTTTTCTCTATAGGTGGTTTATTTCCCACCTTCCATGATCAGTAATGAAGAATGAGCTAGGCTTAAGATGGTCTCAAAGGTTAATGTCTCTCTCTCACTCTGATATTTATTGGTGTTCCCTCTCTCAAGAAGACGTCTCTATTATTGATTGATGTGGAGAGTTTCCCAATGTGCCACTCCTGGGCATTAGGGGAAGCATCACTTACAACCCTTCTTTAGCTCTACGTCAGTTTGGGTATGCACGAAGAGATGGTCCTCATGATATGCTCATCCAGGGTATTGTGTTCGACTATGACAATAATCTGCAAGGTTATCATCTGAGGTTTATATGCGCTTGGGGCATGGTTAAGAAGACTAATGCTAAAACTTTAGGGCACAAGAATTCCATCCCTTTGGAACCCTACCTCAAATGGGTGCGAGCTCGTGCTCAAAGTCTTATGATGCCATATCCCTCCATCTTACCAGTGATCTTATAGCCTATTGCTCAAGGAGACGAGTCTCGCATTATTCTTCATCTTGACATGCCAACAAACTTTGAAGAACTGCAAAGGTCTTGGATCCAACTCAAGGAAGAATGAGATACCTTTGAAGCTCAATTCTATTCCAGTGAGAAGAAACTGTTGGAACTGACAAAGCAACTTCACGAGGAGAAGAGCCTTAATGCCTATATAACAAAAAGTAAGCTTCCATGGGAAACCTAGAAGTTTTAGAAGTTTTTAATTTTATTTATTTGTAAACTTTTGTTTCATTTGAACTTACTAATAAAAAATATTTGCTCCTATTTTGATTAAAAGAGTTTAAATCCTAAGAGGTCCTTGAAGACATCGCATAAGCATGTCATGCATATCATACATAAGCAGGTATTTCAAGACAGGTTTCTTATCTTTTCACTGTTTATTTCAGCAAAAAGAAATGGCTCTTAAACAAACTGTTAAGGATCTTCAAGCACAAAACGCTCAATTCCAACAGATGTTCCTAGCTCTGTCTAAAGGACATGAAGATCTGAAAGCTCTCATTGTTAAAGAGAAGACAAAGAAGGAAAATAAACCAATTGGCATCCTGAACACGGGGAGAAGGTTTAGAGGACCAGCCAAGCAAGCTCTTGAATTTGCAACCCCATCCAATGAAGGGGATAATCAGGAACAAGATAACAAGAAGATGAAAGAAGAAGATCACAGCCCGGGGTCTGATGAAGAGGAAGAAGACTATTCTGAAGAACAATATCCTCCTGCTGATGATAAGTATAAATAGCTGGAGGATCGTCTCAATGCTATGGAGATTCAGAGGGTACATGGTTTGGACTTTGAAGAGCTAGGGTTAGTCTCAGGAGTGGTCATCCCACCTAAATTCAAAGTTCTCGCTTTTGCAAAATATGATGGTGTTTCATGTCCCAAGCTTCATTTGAAGTCTTACGTTAGGAAGATCTAACCCCATACAGCTGATAGGAAGTTATGGGTTCACTTCTTTCAGGAGAGTTTTTTAGGGACACTGTTAGAGTGGTTCTATCAACCAGAAGGAACCAATATCCGTAACTGGGAAGACTTGGCTGCTGCTTTTTACAAGCAGTACCAATACAATGCTGATCTCGCTCCAACCCGTACGCAACTCCAAAGCATGTCTATGGGTTGTAGTGAGGGTTTCAAAGATTATTCCTAAAAGTGGAGGGATCTTACAGGTAGAGTCCAGCCTCCCCTGTCTGATAGGGAGTTGGTAGATATGTTATTGGGTACTTTGACAGGCCCATTTTTCAACCATTTGATTGGAAGCTCTTCAACCGAATTCACCAAGCTGATATTGACAGGAGAACGAGTGGAAGCTGGTATCAAGAGCAGTAAAATCCAAGGGGCTGCTCCTTCAAGTACTGTAAAAAAGTCATTAAGTGGAAAGAGGAAGGTTAGTGCTGCCTATGGTCAAAGAAATCATGGTAAAGTTGGACATCGTCCAACGGTAGGAGCTGTAATGATCTCCAACCCTGCATCAGCTCAAACAACAAAATAATCAGCGCAGACAAGATGTGCCTAGAAGACAATTCACCAGAATCAACATGCCTCTATCTCAGGCATTGCAGCACTTGTTGAAGGATGACCTGGTCACTCTGAAGGATCCTCCCCAAAACCCAAACACTTCCTCTCCCTGTTACAATCCAAATGCACGGTGTGCTTACCACTCCAACAGTCTAGGGTATGATATAAATGATTGTCGGGCTCTGAAGAATATAGTTCAAGACCTTATTGATTCAAAGGAGATTGAATTTGACCCTCCCGAGACTCCCAATGTAATAACTACACCAATTCCCAAGCATGACAAGGGTATAAATATTGTTGATGATGTTTTGTTTGTTTCTTCTGTGGGTGATTTGACTACTCCTCTTTCGATTGTTAAGAAGAATCTATTACGAGCCGGTTTATTTCCAGGTCGTTGTGAAGGTTGTCACCTTTGTGAATCCCTGCCCAATGGTTATATATTGTTGAAGATAGGTGTTCAACGCCTGATGAACGACAAGGAAATCCTGTTTGAGAAGACTCCCTCTATGGAAAACTCGTGTGAAGATGTAAGATGTGAAGGCATATCAATCATTACCATTTCTAATAATCCTACAAGGGTCTCCTCCAAAGGGCCTATAAGGATTACTGCCAACCCTAAAGTTTCCCCCTAATCATCACCTCTCTAGGACCAATACCATATTCCTCTAACAAGGCTGTTCCTTGGAATTATGGAGCTGACGTCTACTACCATGGTGTTAAGCAAGACTTATTGGCTATCAAGAACAAAGTTGCTGAAGATACTGATCCTAACATTGAATATATTGTTGGGACCAATAAGGTTACCAGAAGCGGAAGGATTTTTTCTCCAGAAATCTCTCTAAAGACTGTCGCTACTCCTGTTGTTATTCCTGCTACTGAGTCAACCGAGGCTCGGGGAAAATAAGTATTGAGTGAGCCTGCCCAGACGAAGGCGCCTAAAGAAGCCATTCCTGAGGCCTCCAAGCAAGAAATGGAGGAAATTTTGAAGATCATACGGAAAAGTGATTATAGTGTTGTGGAGCAATTGGGGCAGACCCCCTCGAAGATTTCAATGCTATCTTTGTTGTTGTGCTCTGAGGCCTATGCTAAGGCTTTGGTGAAATTTCTGAAGTCTGCTCATGTGCCACAAGAGACTTCTGCCAACCAATTTAAGAACTGCATTGCCAGTCTGACTACCGACAATGGACTAGGTTTCTCTGATACTGATTTAACTCCTAAAGGAAGAAAATATTATGATGCCCTGCATGTCTTTATTGAGTGTAGGGGCACTACTTTGGCTCATGTATTAGTTGATATGGGTTCGTCCCTGAATGTTCTACCCAAGGGTGCCTTAGACAGATTGCATTGTGCAGGACTTACATTGAAACCTAGCAATATTGTGGTGAGGGATTTTGATGGTTCCAAAAGAATGATACATGGGGAGGTGGACATCCTGAAAAAAGTTGGTTCACAGACTTTCAACTCCACTTTCTATGTGATGGACATCCTCCCGTCTTACTCCTTCTTACTGGGATGCCCTTGGATTCATGGGGCCGGCGCTGTCACTTCCACTTTACACCAGATGATGAAATATCCTGTCAATGGAAAGAATATTACAGTCTATGGTGAAGAAGAGTATATGGTACGCCATATGAATTATTTCAGTTATGTCGAGATGGACAACGAGTTCATTGAAACCCCCTGTCAGAATTTTGAAGAGGTTCATCAGACAATCCTTGTTACCAAGACTACTACTATTGTTCCAAAGACTACTAGGCCTTCACTGAAAATGGCTTCTCCAAAGGACGCCAATGCTATGGTTGAAGAAAGTGGGTGTACTATTTGGGGCCAAGTCCCTAACATCCCCTATAAGTCTGAAAAATTTGGTTTGAGTTTCACTTCAGGAGATCAAAAAGCTATTCGTCGTGATCGCGCCAGAGGACCACCACTACGCATCAGCAATCATGGAATCAATGTTGTGGAGGACGCTGGCAGTGACTGCGACCTGGACAATTGGATCTTCTCTACTATCAACGGTGGACTCAATAATTGGACGGCTAGAGACTTTGTGCCCATCTATTTTATCCAAGAGTAATTGTTTTTTCTGTTTTTGAGGATATGTAATTTTTGAAAAAATTAAACTCTAAAACCTTGTGTCTTACCCGAAGCACAACGGTCTATGTGTGAGGGTTATCATACTTCATTTTCTTATGTCATTAATAAATCATTGGACGTTTGCATTCAAATTTTACGCTCTTTGTCTTTCCTTTTACTTTATTTTGTCAAAATAGTTATGTGCTCTTACACACACCCACATATCAAATTGTAGATCCACATCCACCCTGGATCCCATTGATAACAGTTCTGCTATTTCCACTTATGACTTTGAAAATACGATCTACCGAGCCGAGGACGAAGATGAGGAAGATTGTGAAGTACCGGGAGAACTTGCTAGACTATTACAATAAGAGGAACGAGTAATACAACCTCATGAAGAGTCGTTCGAGGCGGTAAACTTGGGTACTGAGGAGAATAAAAAGGAAGTTAAGATATGGGCCAACTTAGAGAATGGTGTTAAAGAACGGTTAATACAGATGTTACGTGACTATGTTGAGATCTTTGCTTGGTCATACGAAGACATGCTGAGGCTTGATAATGATGTTGTGGTTCATCGTCTTCCAACAAAAGAAGACTGCCCTCTAGTAAAGAAAAAGGTTCATCGTATGCATCCTGAGACGTCAGAAAAGATCAAGGCTGAAGTCATGAAATAATTCAATGCCATATTCTTAGATATTACTTCTTATCCATAATGGGTTACGAACGTGGTACCGTTACCTAAGAAGGACAGTAAAGTGCGTATGTGTGTAGATTACAGATATTTGAATAGGGAGAGCCCTAAGGATGACTTTACGCTTACCCATATTGATGTTCTGGTTGACAACATTACACAACATAAGATATTATCCTTCATGGACGGTTTCTCTGGTTATAATCAGATTAAAATGGCGCCTGGAGACATGAAGAAAACAACTTTCGTCACACAGTGGGGCACTTTCTGCTACAAGGTTATGCCATTTGGGTTGAAGAACGCCGGGGCAAACTATCAACATGCTATGGTAGCTTTATTCCATGACATGATCCATCACGAGATATAGGTCTATGTTGATGATATGATAGCCAAGTCTCAGACAGAAGACGAGCACCTTAATTACTTGCAAAAACTGTTTGAAAGACTGAAGAAGTACAAGTTGAGACTAAACCCTAACAAGTGCACCTTTGGAGTAACATCTAGTAAGCTCCTAGGTTTCATTGTCAGTGGCAAAGGCATTAAAGTAGATCCCGAAAAGGTTAAAGCTATTCAGGAGATGCTGAATCCCCGCACTGAGAAGGAGGTTAGAGGTTTCATGGGACGTCTAAACTATATTTCCAGATTCATTTCCCATCTAACCGCTACTTGTGAACCAATCTTCAAATTGCTGAAGAAAGATCAAGTAATGAAACAGAACGAAGATTTCCAGATAGCCTTTGACAGAATCAAGGAATATCTTCAAGAACCTCCAACTCTGATGCCTCCAGTTGAAGGAAGACCTCTAATCATGTACTTAACAGTGTTAGAAAATTCAATAGGGTGTGTATTGGGACAACATGACGAGTCTGGTCGAAAAGAGCATGCAATATACTACCTTAGTAAAAAGTTTACCGACTGTGAAATAAGATACTCATTGCTCGAGAAAACTTGATGCAATTTGGTGTGGGCTGCTCGCCGACTAAGATAGTATATGTTGACTCAAACTACCTTATTGATATCTAAAATGGATCCTATTAAATACATATTCGAGAAGCCCGCTCTCTCTGGAAGAATAGCAAGATGGCAAATGGTCCTGACCAAATATGACATTCACTACACTACCCAAAAAGCAATCAAGGGAAGTGTGCTAGCTGATCATTTGGCTTATCAAGCTATAGACGATTAACAATCAATGAATTTTGAGTTCCTGGACGAGAACATTATGCTAGTAATTGACTGTGAAGAACCTGGACCGAGTGAAGGACCTGAAAAAGGATCTCGATGAACTATGGTCTTTGACGGAGCTTCCAATGCAATTGGCAATGACATTGGTGATGTAATTATCTCTCCTCAAGGTTGGTATACGCCCTTCACCGCTAGATTATACTTTGATGGTACCAACAATATGGCTGATCATAAAGCATGCATTATGGGCATCAAGGCTACTATTGATATGAGGATCAAGTGCTTACAAGTATACAAAGATTCAGCCTTGGTGATCATCCAAGTTAAGGGAGAATGGGACACAAAGCATCCTAATCTCATCCCTTACCGAGATCATATATTAACATTGATTCCATATTTTGAAGAGATTACCTTTGAACATGTTCCCCGAGGAGAAAATCAATTAGCGGACGTGCTAGATACCATGTCATCCATGTTTAAGGTCAGATGGGATAATGAAGGCCCTCGAATCACTATCGAAAGATTAGATGAACCAACACACTGTTATGAGATTGATACTGAGGGATTAGAGGAAAAGCCTTAGTTCCAGAAGGTGAAAAGGTATCTTGAAGCCCAAGAGTACCCTGAGGGGGCGTCCATCAATGACAAGAAGTTTCTAAGAAGGTTCTCTGCCAAGTTCTTCCTCAGTAACAAAATTCTCTACAAGCACAACCATGATTCCACTTTACTTCGGTGTATGGATTAGAGAGAAGCGGAGAAGATTATGGAGGATACGCACGAAGGTACCTTTGGAACCCATTCTACTGGACACACGATGGCTAAGAATATTTTGAGGAAAGGTTACTATTGGTCCACTATGGAAACTGTGATCGGTGGGAATAGAACTGACTGTTTTTGGAATGCTGGTTCGTGTTTTGCATTTGTTTTCGCAAAATGTCGCGGTAAGCAAGAGTCGCCACCGTCTTTTATTTTATCCAACAAGGAAAGGACAAAAGCACAGAGAAATTCCTTTTTGAGATATTTCTCGGGTTCGGGAGGTAGATTATAGAAAGGGAAGGTGTTAGCACCCTTTCTATCCGTGGTTATCCACGGGCTCTTAGGTAATTGCTCATTATGTTTTCAAAAGTTTTCTTTTCTTTGTGTTTGTGGGTTTGAAAAGAGTTTTGTTTTTGAAGAGAGTGTAAGTGCGAAAAGTTTTGTTTTGTTTTTAAAAGGAGCAAGCACTTAAGAACCATCTACCTACTCAAAAAGGAATTAAACTATGCTAATGTCCTTTAGACAATGCTATCCTACTATTGAGGAGTAGATAGCACCGTCGTTGGAGTTTTTGGGTCAATTCGATTAAGGGACGTGTGGTCACTAAAGCAATGTTAGAACGCCTTAGCGGTAACCCTAATGTCTTAGATCATTTTACCTGAGGCAACCGTTTCGAGGCAACTTATGATCTTTGGACAAGAGGGCGACCTCTAAAACTTCCTATACTCAATGACCACGTTCGAGGCAACCAAGTGAGGTGTGCCCTAAGAGTGGCATGTGCGAGTGTATTGTTTTTCAGTTATATTATCTTTGTACATGTTAATGGTGAGCTACTGTTGGTTTTAAATTAAAAGTTGATCTTGTCATGCATTTCCTATTATCAAACATCTAACAGTTAATGGTTGCGGAAATTAAATTGCGGAAAATAAATCTAAGCTATTACAAGGCGCCGGGTATTTACATCGCCAAAGACAAACCCTTTAAAATTAAATTGCGAAAAGTAAATAAAAGCGATAAATAAAATCCTAATTTAAAAACTATTACATTCCCGAAGCAGTTACAATATTGAAATATGGATCAAAAATAATTCGCGCGCGAGAAAATTAAATCGGAGTGTTTTTAGGGTTTTGACCCTTTTTATTAAATAAAGCATATTTTTGTTATTTTTTGAATTATAAATTAACCTAAATTAATAATTGAGTTAATTAATTTAAATGAAAATATTTTTGGGTTTTATTTTAATTAAGGAAATAAAATAAGAATGGTTAAAAATATTAAAACCCTAATTCTAAATTAATTTTAATTTATTGCAAAAGATATTAATGTTAAACCTATTTAAACTAAATAAAATTGATTAATGTTTATTTACAAAAATAAATAATAAAATTAATGGAATTAATAAAAATATTATTTTTATTTTGGGTTTTCTGATTTTTTTTATAAAAAATGTTAATTGGTTAATTAATTAATAACAAAATAATAATTAAAACAAAAAATGAAAATATGAAGGAAAAAGAAATAACCCAGGGGGGTGCTGGGCTTAATTTGGGTGTGAATCAGCAATTTTTGAGGCCCATTTACGTCCAGCCTGTTTGACCTTTTGGATTGTCCACATGTCCATTGACTTGAGACCATGGTAGTCTCCCATTCTAGGCCATTGGATCTGCTTTGTAGCCACCTGGCGTTTGAGATCTTGGCAGAACATGATGGTCCACGCCTTGAATGCTGCATGTGAATACCTGGAGAAAAAATTCAACAAAGTATTGGGGGACCTGGGATTCGAACCCAGGTCCCAAGGGTATCCCACTCACGCTTCCACCAACTGAACCACGCTGCATCTTTGTTATCAATATACACAACAAATATTATATGGATAACACTTAACTATGCCTGAATAAAAAAAATAAAGCGCATATTTTCAAATGGACCAATGGGAGGGCGACGTCTAATCGTCTTCTCCAAAATAACTCTGGTTATTTACCTGCGGATTTTTATCCGCAGGAAGATTCGTGGAGTGATTCAAAAACTCGTTCTAGGCCATAACAACCCCATCCAAGCACATGGACATGATCACCCCTTCCTCCTGAGTTCAACCATGTCAAGCATTGGCCTTGATTTTCCCTGCAACTAAAAGCCCCAAAAACAAGATGTACGAACCCTAGAACTGGGCATGGCATTACAGGCTATGAAAAAAAAATTCAGTGATGCCAAAAGTTTCAGAATGCAACACAGAGTATGAATATGCAATTATTTCAATGAAAGGATGCAAGAATTAGGGATTTAGATTTCATGTTCAAAGCTTGTTTCTTGATGACTTACAGTGAGTTTCAGATGGTCTCAAGGCCTGGTTTTGGTTGCTTTCGCTTCACAGGATATCAGGCAAGGGAGTAGTGTTGAGATCTTCCTTTGAAAACGCCTCCAAACAAGAATTTGATCTCTCACTTTTCACCCTTTTTTTCAATTCTGAGTTGGCTCTTTCTGCAACTCTTTGTGCGTGTGCTTGGTCTGCCTCACTTGTGTGTACATAAGGGAATGTGTTTAGGTCAAAACTTGGACCATAATCCTTATGCATTGAAGATGGAAGATTTGATTTTGATCACCATTAACAAGTTGCCATATTTGCATCAAATCTGAGATTTTGTGCTTGTTTTAACTTGGCACGAGTTTGATTGAGTATCACATGATATTTGCAAGCTGTAATGATCACAAGAATCCTCTTACATCAATTTTTAGATTTTATTTGATTTAATATTGATTTAAAATGAATTAAATCAATAAAAATTAAATAAAATAGAAAAATAAATGAATGGCCATGAAACCAAGTATGGGACACGTGTGTGGCATGAAAAGACTATATCAAGTGGAAAAAAGTGGGCCCTTTTGTCAAAATTTGGAGTTTTGAGGATAGTTGACTTTTGGCCAATTTGGAAAAATGCCCAACCTCAACAATGCATAACTTCCTCAATTTTGTACTTCTGGAGGTGTTCTTGGACTTTTTAGAAACCTTGAGATGTCCTCTAACCAACCCTTTTGGTATCATCTCATTTTGATCTTCCATGCTCAAGTTATAAGCTTTGGCAAAAAAGGTGGTTTTGTTGACTTTCAAAAATGACCTATAATGTCCAAATTTGTAACTTTTTGTGAGAGAATTTCTTGATCTTGGGGTGTGAATATGGATTGTAGGAAATTGCATCCTATTCAAAATGAGCTTTGGATGGGTCATTTCTCATAAAGTATGAGAAAGTTATGCTTGGTCAAAGTTGAGTTGACTTTTCCTACAAAACCCTAATTTAGCAACTTTTGAATCTTGATGAATCTTGAGCAATCCTTGATGAATCATGATCAAACCTTGATCAAATGATGAATTAACCTTCAAAATGAGAATGTTGACAAAAAATCTTGAGGTTTGACTGTTTGTAGGTCACAATTGACTTTTGCCCTAGCACAGTCGATTTTTGGGCCTCTTGAGCAATTAACTGACCAAACTTCCTCTGCAAGGCTTGAAATTTGACATGGATGGATTTAAGAACATATTAAGACATTGGGAAGCACTTGAGGACTTTTGGATATGAGGACCTTGATGCAACACAAAACCCTAATTTTGACTTGACTATCTAAGGAGGTGACTTGACTGTCCAACTCTTGAGCTAACTTGAGTCACTTGGAGATTATTCTTGGCAAATATTGAGGGATATGGGAGGGAAAATTTTGGGGTTCAACAGAAACATACTGTCATCACCACTTTCGGACTTGTCACAAATGTCAAATCTATGCTGACAAAGTACATGTGCCTCTGGTTCCTTTAAATGTATTAACTGCTCCTTCACCGTTCGCAATGTGGGGTATTGATATGATTGGGGAGATTAGACCTACCGCTTCCAATGGACATCACTTCGTCCTTGTCGCCATTGATTACTTCACGAAGTGGGTCGAGGCAGCCTCATTTGCTTATGTTACCAAGAATGTTATGGCTCAGTTCATCAAGCATAATATTATCTATCGATATGGTATCCTAGAAAGAATTATATAAAATAATGTCACAAACCTTAATAATACTATGATCACCGAACTTTGTACACAGTTTAAGATCTAATATCATAACTCTTTTCCTTACCGTCTGAAGATGAATGCCATTATAGAGGCCGCCAATAAGAATATAAAGAAGATTATATAGAAGATGACGATAACATATAAAGACTGGAACGAGATGTTACCCTTTGCTCTTCATGGTTACCACACCTCAGTGAGAACGTCAACAGGGGCAACCCCTTTTTCTCTTGTATACAGTATGAAAGCTGTCTTACCCGTCGAAGTCTAGATCCCTTCCCTGAGAATTATGAAGGATGCAGGTTTAAACAAAGACAAATGGATTCAGACCCGGCCTGACCAATTAAACCTAATTGATGAGAAAAGGCTCACGGCTGTTTGTAATGGTCAGATGTACCAGAAACGTATGATCAAGGCTTTTAACAAAAAGTTCAGACGTCAGGTATATCAGGTTGGTGACCTAGTAATCAAGCGCATCATCCTGCCACAAGGTGATCCCAGGGGAAAGTAGACTCCTACATACAAAGGGCCATTTATGGTCAAGAGTATATTTTCCAGTGGAACTATGATATTAACCACTATAGACGGAGACGACCTTCCTCACCCTGTAAACACGAGCATAGTTAAAAGATAATACGCATGAAAAGAGACTCGCTAGGTTGACTGGCCTAGGAAAAAATAAGGGCATCCCGGCAAACCAAAAGGGTTCGAGCAAAAATTAGGGATATATATATATATATATATATATATATATATATATATATATATATATATATATATATATATATATATATATATATATATATATATATATATATATATATATATATATATATATATGAAAAAATGTACACCCGACAAGTCAAAAACCTGAAGAGGCGGCTTGGGCATAAAAGGGTATCCCGGTGGACTGAAAACCCGAAAGGGCAGTCCAGGAAAAATTAGGGATTTAAAAGCATACGACTATGTCTCGTTGGATCACCTTACAACCAGACTTTGTTATCAAGTGTCAAGTTTGAATGGTATGGATCAATCCAGTCAACTTCTGCCAAACAGCAAAGTGATGAGACGCTCAAAGATATAAAGGCAATATAAGAATGGGAACCCAATGGGATTATTTCACATAGTTGTTTTCTCTTTGTGTAACACTTTGTATATTTCTCATTTCTTACGACGACATCCTCTTATTAGGATGTCCGTCTCCTTGTACAAAAACGCCTGTTATAGGCAGACTTTCTCAAATTAATACAAAACAACCTCTTTTAAAGTTTGAAACTATTTGTTTTTATTTTTTTTCTATTTTGTTTGCAAAAATGTCCAGTGATTATTTTAAATGAACATATGCATTTGAATATGATTACCATTTACAAATATATGGATAAAAATAGAAAGACACTTACTAAAGGCTCTAAGAGTTGGGAGAATGTCGAAAGTCATCCATGAATCCCCACAAAACAACCACCCCTAGAGAACTATCTTCATAAAATTCATCATCAACAAGGATACATTCCTCGGTAGGTACAGAGACAGGGGCATCTTCCCGCAGTTCACCGCCATATCTTTAGTATACAACCTAATGATTTCAGATATTCCAGAATTTCTTAACAGATCAAGAGGTTCAATCGTCTCCCTAGCATCTTGGAGAATTTCCCAGCATGGTTTATAAATTTCTTGGATTCCCCAATAGAGATTCATAAAGTCCCCAAGCAGTTTGTGAAGTTTCTTTCCCTAGTAGAGTCTATTTCTTTAGCTACGGAAGTCCATCCCCCAACGGAGTTTATTTCTCCAAATTGATAAAATCTTCCAACAGAACTCTTTTCTCCAGCAGGATTGATCAAGATAACCGCCTCCAGAAGAGTAGCCACTCGCATCAGAGGACTATTTGTTCTTCCATCCCCAGTCAGAGTACATGTAATCCATCTGTTTTAAGAACCATGAGAGGTTATCAACTCTCCTAAAAGCTTTTATACTCAAGCAGAATTCCAAATCTCCAATGGAATATCCTCAGACAGAAAGCAGGAATCCCCGACGAATCTAACTTCAACAAGTAATGAGGAATTACTTTTTTCATCTCCAACAACAGCCAGGGATTTTATTTTCCCCAACTCAAAAACACTATAAAGAGCAACTGATACACTCACATTCATACATCATTTACAAACTTCATAGTATACGCATACAAAACACATACAACACAATCTCGTTTATTTTGAGAACATCCTCCCATAATGCATTTCATACATTATAACATTACACACAACTAACTTTTTACCTTTTCAGGAAAAGATAAATCAGCAAGACCAACATCATCAATTACTGGTAGGACCAAGCAGTCTTATTAGAGACAACGTCTTCTTGCTTAGAATAAATCAAACAAAGGTTTTATTATGATACTTCTTCCAGTGGGCATTCTTCTGGCTCGACTTAGATCAGGAGTAGATCTATTCTGATACTTATTCCAGTTGAAGACATTTTCTGGCTTAGATTAAATCAACCAAAGATTTATTTTGATACTTCATATCTGCTGGCTCAGATTAAATCAACCAAGGATTTATTCTGATACTTCTTCCAGCAGACCTTTTTATGGCTCATATTAAATCAACTAAAGATTTATTCTGATACTTCTTCCAGTTTAAAGATATAAAGACCTCTTCTAGCTTAAATTTAATCGCCCAAAGATTTATTCTGATACTTCTTCCAGTTGAAGACGGTCGTAGATAGTTGCTGGCTCAGATTAAATCGATCAATTATTTATTATGATACTTCTTCCAGCAGACCTTTTTCTTGCTCAAATTAAATTGACCAATGATTTATTCTGATACTTCTTCCAGTTAAAGCTATAGAGACCTCTTATGGCTTAGATTAAATCGCCCAAAGATTTGTTCTGATACTTCTTCCAGTTGAAGACGGTCGTAGATAGTTGTTGGCACAGATTAAATCGATCAATGATTTATTCTGATACTTCTTCCAACAGACCTTTTTCTGGCATAGATTAAATCAATCAATGATTTATTCTGATACTTCTTCCAGCAGACCTTTTTCTGGCTCAGGTTAAATCGACCAATGATTTATTCTGATACTTCTTCCAGTTAAGGATACAGAGACCTCTTATGGCTCAGATTAAATCGCCCAAAGATTTATTCTGATACTTCTTCCAGTTTGAAAACAAATAGTTACTTTGGATGGTATCCATAAGCCCATCTCTAAAAACTCTCAGTCATCTCTCTGAATGGCATCTTTTAAGCCCATTCAAGCATACCATCAACTGACAACGTTACTCCATGCACCGGCAAACGCAAATTTCTGGGCACTCTATTATTCAATCATCTTCCACCTTCAGATCACGAAAGGCAGAGCAACCAATCTAAATCTTCAGGTTTAAGAAGATTGAACAGGGGAAGCTGTTGTATCCCAAAATTTTCCCTCACATTTTATTCAAAAACACACTCCTAGAGGTCCTCAAATGCTCAAGGTTGGCCAAGAATTGACCAGACAAATTCTCCTCCTAAGCAATGGATTTCCAACTAGGGTTTCACTTTTCACAAAGAATTTTAGGTCTCAAAGGCCTCAAGTAATTTCCATGGTTCCTAATATGTCCTCAATAATGTCCATGCCAAGTTTCATACCTTGCATCACAAGTTTGCTCAGTCAATTGCTCAGATGACTGAAAATAAACTATATTAGGTCAGAAGTCAACTGTGGTCAATATGCAATCAAACTTCAAGATTATTTTGGTCAAAATCAACATTTTTGAGTGATATCCATAATTTGATCAAGGGTTGATCATGATTCCTCAATGAATTCTCTCAAATCATCAAGGATCCAAAATTGCTAAATTAGGGCTTCCTAGGAAAAGTCAAGTGAACTTTGACCAGGAATAACTTTCACATGATTCATCCATTTTGCCCCAAATAAAGCTCATAGTGAAGAAAATTCAATTTTCCACAACTTTTCTTTTGTCCTTAAGTTCAAAAAATGCATCATTGGAAAGATATGAGCCAATACATTACAGGTCCTTTTTGAAAGTAAAAAAAAAGGCATTTGTTTTCAAGGCAAGTTACATCAAGATAAATTCTCTAAATGCAAAAATGGTAAACATAGAGATTATAGAGGACATATTTATCTTTCTAAAAAGTCCAAGATCATCTTTAAAAGATGAAAATTGAGCAAGTTATGACCAGTTCAAATTGGTGAAAATGCAAGAAGTCAACTTTGAGCAAAAAAGCATTTTTAAGTTCATGGACCTATTTTTTGGGGTTCAAGCATGTCGATGACTTACTCAAGGACCCCTAAACTTATTCATGCACTATTGTGATTTTTTATTTTTATTTATTTGAATTTTATTCATTTAAATACCAATTAAATCAAAACAAAATGCAAAGTAGGATGTAAGGCGTGTGGGCTTTGTTTGTTGATCAAATTGAAGCCCAAGAAGCCTAACAAAGCTGTCAAAAACGTGCAGAAATATAATGGAAGAGAGAAATCATCAAAAATGTCAAGTTTTGATACAGAATTGAAAAATCATATTTTATCATCAAGCCATAGAGATTTTTTGCGAATTTTTTAACCTAGTTGCTAGCATATATAAACACAAGGGATCCATATCAATAGGACATGCACACCCAGCCTGAAGAGAACCCTAGAAAACTTTCAAAATTTCAAAGAATATTGAAAAACTATATTTCATGATCCAACCGCTTCCAGACCAAACCAAGTGTCCTATCCATCTCTTGAAGGTCCCAAGAACCTCCCTTGACCCTCCTTGAAGCAGATCTGCGTCCAAAACGACCATATCAAGTGGTACCGATTTATTAGTTTTCATAAAATTCAAACTCTTTATTCATGCGGTTTCAATTGAATTTATGCATACATACGAGCTCATGAACATGTTTAAATTTGTTTTGACCTATTGTTTGCAAGTTCTAACGCAGGGATAACGAAACACCACGATTAGGGCATGAAGTTCTGTTTGGTTCGTACCTCATGGTATAGTTGCTTTCATATCAATTTAAGGCTAGAATCAGACCCATGGCTCGATTTTGTGTAGGATATGCCTTTTAACCATTCACAAATCTCACGTTTTCGCAGGTTTAATATTTTTGGCCAATCAGAGTTTGACTCCAGCACGGTTGACTTGTAGTGACTCCGGTGGCCCAAATGTCATCACCTTATCGGTCCATTTGAATATGCTGCCGTGTGCATTTGAGAATCTGGGAATAGAATTAATCTCTCATTATATTATTTTCGTTTTCTTAAATTCACGATTGAGTTGAATGGTCCAGTGGTGAAAGCAGTGTGTGCTAAGGTGTTGTTATGGGCAAGGGCAGTGGTTCGATCCCTGCCTCTTGCCATATTATTTTTCTAATTTCTTCCTGCAGATCCAATACTCCAGATCCCAGTGTGTGCATCATGCGTCCTCACTCTCAACCACTAGATCATCCTGAATTCAGATCCAGCACCCCAGGCGTGTTCCCCATGATACACCCTCCTGAAGCTGTCCTCACTGGATCCAGCGCTATCATAGTGGGCCTGGATCTAGTTTTCAAATTTGCACCCCCAGGTTGTATAACAACATTAGGCCCATTTTCTGTTTTATTTATTTATTTTAATTTAGCTTTATTTATTTAATTATTTTATATCATTTTTAAAACTTTTTTTTTATTTTTATGATAAAATCAGAAAAATCACAAAAAAATAGATTTAGGTTTTTTCCAATTAAATTTAATTTTTGTAAATTAGTTAATTTAATTATTTTGATTAATTTAAAACCAATTAGAACTAGGTTTAATCATTTCAAATCTTTTTCCAAATGAAAATACCAAAAAAATATTAGATTTAATTTCAATTAATAGTCATTTTTTAATTATTTAATTAAGACTAGATTTAGTTTAATTTAAGTTTTTTTCTTAAAACAAATAAAAAAACAAAAATATTCTATGCGTTTAGGAGTTTTAAGGTCTTACTTCGCTTCCCATATTTGCGCGTTTATTTTAAATTTCGTATTTGATTCTTTCAAATTGATGTAACTGCAAAAGTATGTAATAGCTGTAAGTTTAGGATTTTACTTTTTATTTCCCTATTTTTGATTTGTAATTCCCCCTCCCCGAAGCCATGTAATAACATAGCTTTTAAATTCCGCATTTTATTTTTTACACTGATATTAACTGTTATATGTATGCATAATAGGCTTGTATGATAAGATTAAAAGCAAATGCTAGCAAACTTAATATCCGAAGATAAATAACTGAACACAACACACTCGCACGCGCACCCCTAGGGTATCTTCACTTGTTGCCTTCGGAATAAATAATCATGATTCTCGAACGTAAGATATTTTAGTGGCTACCCTTTGGTTTAAAGATCATAAGTCCCTCGATGATCCTTTCGATGTTGCCTCGGTATATAATCTTAAAATCTTAGGGTTATTACTAAAGTATCTTACTAAGTCGCTTTCGTGACTGTACGATGTCCCTCACTTGTCCCTCAAAAAAATCCAATGATAGAGCCACCTACTCATTAATAGTAGGATAGCATTTTCTAAAGGAAAATAGGAAAAGAACAAACCTTTCGAGTAGGTAGATAGCTCCTAGTTGCTTGCTCAAACAAAACAATTTTCCCCACATACACAAACTCTTTTCTAAATATTTTCGAAGAAAAAAAAACTTTGTGTACGTTTTCTCCGAAACGAGAAACATTACAAAGTTCGCCGCACCAAGGCGTCTTTTCAAAATATCTTCAAAACACACTTACACAAAAGAGCATTTTCAAAGTGAGCTAGCAACTAAGATCCCGTAGATAACTACGGATGGAAAGGGTGTTAATACCTTCCCTTTCCATAACCTACCCCCTTACTCAGAAAATAATCTCGAAAGGTCTTTCATGTTCTTTTCACCCTTTCCTTTGTTGGATAAAAGAAAAGTCGGCGGTGACTCTTGCTAACCGCAACATTTTGCGATAAAATGCAAAACCAGTAAAAGGTCATTTCTCCCACTGTATTACAGACAACATTAAGAAATTTATTCATAATCATGCTAATAATATATATCAATCAAGATCTTAAAAAATTGTTTTAAATATAATTTTTTGTTTGAATATTGCAACACATAAAGAAATTGGTGAATGGTAAAAAATTGAAAAAGGAAATAATGTAGGTTACTTTCAATTTTTTTCCACTCGCTATTTTTTAAAGAATATAACTAATCTATTAACTCGATGGATTTAGACACCTAAAGAGAAAAAATCCTATTTTATTTTTATTTAAAATGATATAACATTTTTACCTCGATTTTAGGTCACAACTGAAGGAGGAAGTAAACCAATTTTGTCTCAATATGTCTTATCCATCCATTTATAAAATAACAATGCTCAAGATATTTCCAACACATCGATCCATAACCATCTACATTCAATAAAAATGCGAACACTATTAATTCTTTATTTTTATGGTTGACATTATATTTGGTAAAACTAATATAGCAGTAATATCTTAAATAGGATTTTCTAACTTGTAGGAGAAAGCAGGTTGAAGTTTTGTTTGATGAAGAACATGTTGAGTTGAAATGTTTCAACAACTGGACCAACATGTTAGATAAGATGTCCTATGTAGGGTCATTCGACATCGCGTCTGTCTTGGGCTGGACAGTTGGATCAGTTCAAGATTTAACAGATGCAAAATATTCTGGGAATTTTATGCTATCCTATGTGGCATTGTTTTATAGGTCTAGAAGATTCAAGAATAATATTGAAGAATATTGACTTTCTAATTATGGAGATAAAATTTTCCTTAAGACCTATTTTTTTGTAGAATCTTCTGCAGAGTTGTAACAGTTGATGTGCTGTGATTTGAAGCCCGAATCTAGTTGGGAAAAAAGGTTATAAATATAAGCATTGTAACCTAAAAGAAGTACCAGCCGTGAATGAAAAGATGTATTTATTAGGGCTAATTCTATATCACTCTCTAGGAGAGTTGGTTGTGTGTTCCACTCGACATGTCAGTTGGAATATGCTCCTTGAGTTGTAAGGTTTTGTTCTCACTCAGAAGCCTTTAGGTAATGAGTTGAGTATTGTTCTTGGAGGAAGATTTTAAGCAACTCCAAGTTTTGTTCTTAGTCAAGAGTCTTGTCTAGGTATTATCATGGAAGTGTGTCTTCCTGTTTTGATTCAATCGTTGTCTGTGATTGATGAGGGTTTGAGGAGGGCATCATATCTAGGTGAGTCTAAGATAGAAAGTTAGCACGGGTAGTAATTAAGTAAGAAGTTGTAAAATTGGGAATAGTTTAGCTTCAAATTGATAATATTATATGAAGGTAGAGAAAACACAAGAAATGGAGGTTTGAATTATGTTTATAGAAAATTATTTAATTTAACCATGAAAGAATATTGAATGCAATAAAGATAAAGAGACACATTCGGTTTATCCAGATTCACCATTAACTAGGCTACTCCTATCCACCCCCTCAAGGATGATTTTTCCTTATCCAAGGACTTAATCCACTATAACCAAACTGATTACAAGTGCACGGGCAACCATCAGTGACTAACAAATAATGACACGTTCAGTGATCCGATTTAACAGATATAACAGTCATTGACCTCTATCAGGAATCTGACCAACCAAGTCATCCAAGAGGATTTTCTCCACAATGATATCCATTAGTGATCTCACAAGAGTCTAACCTCCACTCGATCCCCTTTGGGATATGACTATCATTGACCCAATAAGATCTGATCAACTTGGTCTTTTATAAGGATTTTCACAATGACCGCAACCACTGTCTTCTTGAGATAAGACTTCCATACAGTCACTCAAGGCACCTTCCAATGATATGTTAAGTGATTCAATTTAATGGATATAACAACCATTGACCCAATAGAATCTGATCACTTAAGATCTCCTATCAGGATTTCCTATAATTACTGCAACCATTATCTTCTTGAGATTAGACCTTTACATGGTCACTCAAGGATCCTTTCAATGATCTGTTCGGTGATCCGATTAACGGATATAACAATCATTGACCCAACAGAATCTGATCACTTAAGATCACCTGTTAGGTGTTAGGATTTCCCATAATGACCACAGCCACTATCTTCTTGAGATCAGACCTTCACTTGGATACTCAAGGAATCAATCAACAACAACGGATATGATCTTGTGTTTACATGATAGCTTCCTATAAGCATATTACACAAGTGTTTTAAGCACATATTGTTTAACACATTTTTGAGCAACAACTCTAGTGTTAAAATAATGTACATGAGGAGATAAGAACTAATACATAATACGAGCAACAACTCTCGTGTTCATTATAATGTTCTAAAAAGATGTATGTGATCAAAAGTTGAGTATCATATTGTAGTGTTCTTCTTCTTCTTCATTTTTTTGTTGATAACGTTCAGAGAAATAACTCCTTGCTTCTTCTGAGATCTACCAAGATGTATATGATGATAGTTAGTTAACATCTTGTAGAATCTTCTTCTTCTTTGAGCAAGATATGGGCAACAACTCCTTGCTTCTTCTGTTTCATCCAAGATGTATATGATGAATAGTTGAATTACATCTTATTGAAATCTTCTTCTTCTTTCTTTATTTTCTCTCTTCTGTGGTGGTCTTCAGAATGTGTAGCGTTGCAGCTTTAACATCTTCAACATCCACTGCTTTCCTTTCACAGGATGAAGCTCTATTTGGCCAAAGGCAACTTTATTCAAATCTTCGATCTTATTTTATAGCCTTGAGATAGAAAGAGACACTGTGAGGATAGAAAAGTCTTTACCTGCACCAACGGTTAGTTTTCAATGGATAGAAAAAGGTGTAAGAGTTTAGAAAATATAAAACAATATTTTACATAGCCTATCCTTTTTCAAATGTTAGCTTTCCACCTTTTCTCTAAACAATGATTTCCTAATAAGCTTGTGTTGTACCCCAAAATTTTATCTCTCTTTTCTCAAGACATTTCTTATAAATATCTGCGAAAGCTCAAGCTTGCACAAGTATTGACTAGGTCAAGCCATCTCCTCAACACCGATACCTCAAAATTAGGGTTTGAGCTTGCACAAGAACAACTGGACTTATAATACTTCAAATGAAATTCATAGATCATTATGGACCTTCATGGATTCTCATGTCAAGCTTCAAGTTTTGTAGCACATATTCTGCTCAGTCAATTGACCAAGTGACCAAAAATCAGATGTACTGATGAAAAGTCAACTGATATGCCAAAAGTAAAACTTTAACTTTTTGGTCAAGATTAAGTCTGAAAGATCAAAATTCATCAAGACGTTAAAGAATATCAAGCTTGATCATCAAAAAGTCAAGAAATTCAAAAGACAGTTTGAAAAGTCAAACTTTTCAAGACTTAGGAATTTTTCTTAGTGTTTTGCACATGTTATTTCATAACTTCATACCAAATTTTCATCATGATGCAAGATGATACAAGGAAAACTTCCAACATGAAAGTTGTAGATCTCAATGAGATCTAAAACATTGTAGGGTAGGACTTTTTCTAGAAATGCTTGGATTTTGAGTTATAAATTTATAAAGTCATGACATTTTCATCTAACACTTAGAGAAATTTTCAACAGATTTTGGTCAGGATTTTATCTCAACTTCTTGGAATTTTTTCACATAGTTACAAGATGATTTTGTCAAAATGACCAACATAAAATTTATAGAGGATGTTTCAATCTTTCCATAACATCCAAGAGCATGAATTTATCATAATTGAGCTAGGAGATTCAAGGGCATGAAGTTGAGCATCCATTCTTGAATTGTAAGTCATTTTAGTGAAGAACACATAACAAAACCCTTATGCTTTGCTGCATAATCTTGTGTTGCAGGACTCCTTGCTTGAAAATCTCATCATAATTTAATTCTTACACCCACTCTTGAGCTATTACCCAAGTGTTTAAGCAATTGTCCAAAAGATCTTTCCATTTATGGCATAAAGGCACCATTGCTATTCTTGAAAAGCAAGCTTTTTGTACAAAGTTTGTCTTGAACCCATACCTTGTTTGTTTATGATTTTACTCCACCATAAATCATGGAAATCATCCCCTCTAAATCAAAAACTTTGGTACTTCATCTTGGGACCTTGACATAACTTGATATTTGCAATCCAACCTAGCCATAACTCCATAGTTTGTAAACCAAATCAGTTTGTTCACAAACCTCTTGCCTATAAATAGAAGAAGCATTTGCAAGAGAAAGAGGTCAGAAAAAATAGAGAGAAAAGCCAGAAATTTTGTTGATAAACCCTCAAAATCTCATATTCACAAAATCTAAACCAGTCCACAAAGCTTCCACTTATTGAGCTCTGAAATCCAAATCCTATAACTCTACATACCTTGTAAGTTCTGTCCAAACATCTAAGCACCTCACATATATCACCTAGAAGTTGTTCAAACTCAAGAACAAGCTTCTGTAACACCTCTGTTTTTTTTCAAGTTCAAGAACAGTCAAGACAACAACTCAAGTTCAAAGTATAAAATCTAGTTTCAAGGTAAGTCTTCTTGACTTCAACTCTTCATTTCAAGCATCATTAGTTATTCATTTTTGAAGATAAAATGCAGTAACCATTGCCCTTGAAGTTAACCCTTTGTTTGTCTTCCATTCTTTTCATTTATGTGTTGAGAACTAACCCATGTATGCAGCAAAATAATGTTGAAGTGAAAAAATGACAGTATGAGTCGACACCTACCTATATGAGTTGACACATCTTAGTGAAAAAATAGGTTATGAGTCGGCATATAGCTTTATGAGTCGACACATACTGCTATATAGGCGCAAAACAGAAGAAAAAAAGAGTATATGAGTCGACACAAAGCACGTATGAGTCGACACGTGCAATGTATGAGTCGACACATACCATTATGTATCAACTCATACTGAGTTGATTTGGCAATACAGGGGAAAGGGAAGGTTATGTATCGATGTAAAAGAGCATGTGTCGACACATAACATTCAAAAATGCATTTTTCATTCCTTTTCCTTTGTTTTTACATATTTTGCATATTTTCTTCATGGCTATTCAATATGTATGTAATATTTAAGCACCTATCCATCCCCATTTGTAAATTGTACCCCCATCCCCATAAACAATGTAATAGCGTAGGACTTTATATTCCACAATTTACCGCTTTCAAATACAAATGCTAGTAACTAGGGTGTGTATGGAAAGACTAAAATCAATCCTATACAACCCTAATAGAAGACAAAACAATGCATGAAAATAAACACTTGCACACTTGCACCTCTAGAGTTAACTCCACTTGTTGCCTTAAAGAATGGTCATGATGTGCATGTGAGATATCTTAAAAAAAACAAACAAAATACAATATCAAAGTCCCTCGATGAGGCTACAAATGTTGCCTTATAAATGATATTAGTCCCTTAATAAAAATGCTAAGATATCTCACTACATTGCTATCTATGATTATACGATGACCCACGCTCGTCCCTTCACATCCAAAGATAAGGCTACTTACAAATCAATGGTAAGATAGTGTTGTACCCCAAAATTTGCCCTCCCATATTCTTCAAGATTTGCAAAGAGCATGCTTCACAATCTCTCAAGGGTTGCACAGTTCAAAGGCCTCCTAACAGTCAAAAACTAGGGTTTTGGTTCTGGCAAAGAAATTGAAGTTTTCAAGGGTCCAAACTAGTCCCACATGCCTATAAACATTGCCAAGTATCCTCATGTCAAGTTTCAAGACTTACAGCACAAAATTGCACAGTCAAAGACCCTAATTGCCCTACAGTCAACTGTAGGGGCAAAATGGTCATTTGACAGTCAAAAGTCCAAATTTTTGGTCAACATCTTATTTTGAAGCCACAAACATCATTTGATCAATTCTTGATCATGATTTTCAAGGCATGGCTCAAAAAGTCTCAAGATGCAAAAGTTTCCATATTTGGACAATTGAAAAAGTCAACTGTAACTTGACCAAGGCATAACTTCCACATGGTTTATCAGAAAAATTCCATCGAAAGCTCATTTTGAAGAGAAAGACATTTCCTACAACTACTCTTCACACTTCAAGTCCAAGAAATGCTCTCACAAAAAGTTATCAATCTCAACATTATAGGTCATTTTCAAAAGTCAACAAAAAGGCACTTTAAGTCAAAGACCATAACTTGATATTGGTAAATTAAAATGACATGGGACCAAAGGCATTGGTTTGAGGACTTCAAGACCTTTCCAAAATATCCAAGAACATGATCAAAGCTTAAAAATTGAGCAAGATATGCCTTGTGGAAGTTGGGACATTTTTGGGAATTTTGAAAAGTCAACTTTGCTTCAAATGCCTCAAAATTGCCAATGGGCCACATTTTCTTCCAAGAATCATCACCCAAAGGTTATGCACGACCATTTGACCCAAAGGGGATTTATTTCATCATTTTTTATTATTTATTTGAATTTTTATCACTATTAATTCATTTAATGAAATAAAATATGACAAAAATAGAAAACCATGTTTTTTAATCCCTTTTTGCAGCATATTCTCTCCATAAAACCTCAAGATTTCGTGCACACCCAATTTGGAAAGATTTGGCCATGATTGGTATCAAAAGCACATGGAAAAGATTTGAAAAGATTTCATTAAAGATCAAATATTTAATTCATCAAAACATTGATCTCTTGACTCAAATTTCTACCCTAATTCGTCCCATACATATACAGAATGCCAACCCTAATGCAAAAAACCTTGAAGCTGTGCTCAGAAAAGAATAGACACTTTGCATTTTTTGTCAATTTTTTTCAAAACTGATTTCACACATAGAGCGTGATTCAAAGCTTATAACCAATTCCAAAAGCTTTCTGAGGCTTTCCTGAACATGATTCAATCTTTTTCCAGTCCTCACGCATCAAGAATTGGTATATAGAAGTCCAATTTTCTCAAACTTTTCTCATAATCGTGTTTTAATATATATGCCATATTCATGCATTCTAATAATCGTTTTGTACTAATATGCACTCCCTGAAGCTAATGGTGTATTTTAATTAAGTTTTTATAGCCTATATGCAAAGTTGCCATGGAAGCTCGTTAGGGTTTCAGAGGTCAAAAATTAGGGCTTTCCTCTTCAGGAAAAATTAGACAACAAGACCAGGACCATTGAACTCAGCGCACTTGGACGATCCATAACCACTAGTCGCGCCTTTTTTATATTTGAGTATAGCCTAATCGCTATTTTTCTGTACTGTGGTTAATGGCGGTTCAAAACCCCCGCTATTTGATATATTTTTTTCAGGCAAAAAGCAAGGAAGCAAGGAAGAAGATGGACGTGGCTTTACCTGAGTGGTCCATTTAAACGTTGGCGTGTTTTTGAGTGTTCCAGCATAGTGGACATTATTGTTTTATATATTATTTCTTTTCCACTATAATGACAAACATGCTAAGCAGCTCAGTTGGTAGGCATATGGCTTGGTAAGCATTGGGACCTGGGTTCGATTCCCAGGTCCCCTCCCTTCTTAATATTATTTTGTTTTCCATGTTCCTACGCAGCATGCCTTCCAGGGGTTCACCATACATCCACTATCCAAGCTTGCCACATGGCCCAGGAGGCGAATCTGAAGGTCAAAAATCAAGGTCCAGGGAACACCCCAGTCAACGCATGTGCACATGGTCAGAAAAGTCAAAAGAAGCTCCAATAAATGGGCCAAATTGCTGGCAACTTACCTCCAAAATTGGGGTCAACACCCCCATTGGTTTGCATTCTATTTTCATTCTTTTTTTATTTTTTTTCTATTATTTGTTTTATTTATTTTAGTTAAATCATCAAAATTAATTTTTCATAACATAAAAAAATACCAAAAAATCAGAAATTCAAAAAAATAAAAATATATTTTATTATTTAATTCATTAATGTTTTTATTTTGTAAATAAATGTAATAATTAATTTAGTTCTAATTCTAGGTTTTAATTTTAATATTTTTGTAATAAACTAAAAAATGTAGAATTAGGGTTTTATACTTTTATTCCTTTTTTTCTTTTTCACCATATTTAATTATTAATTATTTTTTATAAATAAATTTGCCATTAAATAATTAGGTTAAAACTAGGTCAAACTAAAAAAAAAAATTTAATGATTAAAATGTTTAGAATTAGGGTTCCAATTTCATTTAATTTTCTCATTAAACTCCATAAATACAAAAACTCCAAAAATAAATTCTTTCTTTTATTTAACTTAATTAATTTATTAATTGTAATTTAATTTCCTTAAAAGGGTCCAACGCCCTCGCATTCCCGACTTTACTTCTTCTCGCATTTTACTTTTATTTCTTTTTATGAACATAATGTATTTATCCCAAAGCCTTGTAATAGATTAATTAGGATATTTATTCTTTCCGCATTTTATTTTATTTCAAATCGGGTCTTGGACTAATTTAGCGATGTAGACTCGCGCCTTTGTAATAGCGTAGGACTTTTAAATTCCACACTTTTTAATTATTATTAACTTGCATGAAAGAATGAATGCCAAAAATAAAAACAAAGCGTAGGTAACCAATGCATGAACAAGACAAATATAATTGAACATGACACACAAATCACACACCACCCCTAGGGTACGCCTCACTGTTGCCTTGCCCCTCGAAAGGTGGTCGTCGAGTAGAGGATGTTTTAGTAAGTCCTCATGTCCATGAACATGGCATGAGGGTAGCTTCTAAGGTGTCTTCCTATTGCTCTGGTGACCACACTGTTGCCTTGTCCCTCGAAACGTGGTCGTCGACTATAGGACGTCTTAGTGAGTCCTTATGTCCCATTGATCTGGTTGCCTCAAAACAAGTTGCCTCGGAATAAAAGATCAATGGCATAAGGGTAGCTTCTAAGGTGTCTTACCTTTGCTTGGTGGCCACACTGTCCCAAAACTCGAATTGACCCGAACACCTCCAACGGTGGTGCTACCTACCTCTCAATGGTGGGATGGCACTACTTTAAGGACATTTACACAGACGAATTCCTTAGGGTAGGTAGATGACTCGTAGATACTTGCTCTAAGACAAAACAAATCAAAAACTTCTTTTCACACCGACACCTTTCAAAAAGCTTTCAAAAGCAATTTTTCAAACACTCTTGAGGACTGATATAAGAGTCGAACTGAAATCTTCAAAGAAACTTTTTTAAACCCACAGTTGAAAAGCAAACAAACAATTTTGAAAACACAAATGAGAAAGTATCTAAGAGCCCATGGATAACCATGGATAGAAAGGGTGCTAACACCTTCCCTTTCTATAATCTACCTCCCGAACCGAGAGCAATCTCTATAAGGAATTTTTCTGTGCTTTTGTCCTTTCCATTTGGAGAAAATAAAAGACGGTGGCTACTCTTGCTTCCGCGACATTTCGCGAATCAGCGTTAAACAGTCAGTTCCAGATCCACCGATCACAGAACTGGCGACTCTGCTGGGGATATAAAAGTGAGGTGTACCTTAGGATTAGATCATACTTATGTTTTCAATTGCTTTGCTTTGATTGCTTTATGTTTGTGGGCTTTGCATCGGAGTTTTATAGATCCTAACCCGGATCTGGGGATACCCTTTTAGGTAGCATAAGCTGTGAGGGACCTGTCCGGCGTAGACCGACACGGGTGAAGTAGTGGCTACGTTGGTGTGGCACCTTGGTCTGTACCGATATCCCTTGTGTTGCAACGAGGAGAATATCGGTCTTCTGAGGAGTCATTAAGCACCAACAGACCTTAGAACCTTAAATGACACAACTTGGCCATTAGAATAGTAGCAGTATGCTACGCCCATTGAGGCTAAACTCTCGTGATGGTTCTGGCCGCAAGAAAAGATTGCGATGCTGGAGTTATGACCGATTGAAGGTAGTCAATGATATTGGGATCCTCTAAGAACCCGGTTACTTTTGATAGGACAGGTATGAACCAACAAACTGAAAGAGGGTAATACCTAGACCTCATGCTGGCCTAAACTTTAAGGGCTTGTCTTGTGTGACTTGTGTGCCTTACCATGTTTGCCTTTGTAAATATTTGTGGTGTGCTTTATCATAACATCATAACATCATGAGCGTTGCATGCATCCTGCATAAGGACTGACCATTTCAAAGACAAGAAGGTTTCACCTTTGCTCTGTTTTGTAGGACATCATGATGCCTATGCGAAGGAATACTATCCAGTTCAACTTTGTTCACCCACCTGAGTTACTTGAAGAGTTGGTTAGCAGAATTCCAACACCACTTCCTTCATTCAGAGGCATGGTTCTCTTCTCAGTTTAGTCACTGCAAAGCGGGATCAACAGTTTATGAGTGTTCTGACCCAGTTCTATGACCCTCTGTACCAGTGCTTCACCTTTCAAGACTTCCAGTTGGTCCCTACCCTGGAAGAGTTCTCTGATTAGCTTGGTATCCCTATCTTGGATCAGACTCCCTTCACTGGTTGGGAAAAGACCCTCAGGCTTGAGGAGGTTGCTGCAGCTCTTCCTTTGACCCATCAAGAAGTAATGGACAACTGGGTGACTAAAAGCGGAGTTAAGGGTTTCTTGGCCAAGTTTCTGGTTGGTAAAGCTAACAGTTTCTGGAATGACTTGGACTTTAGGGCATATGAAGACATCTTGGCTCTCTTAATCTATGGGCTAGTCTTGTTTCCTAATCCTGACAACTTCATCAACGTCACTGCCATAAGGATCTTTATGTCTCAGAATCCTGTGCCCACTCTCTTGGGTGACATCCTGCAACAACTTTATGCTCGTACTGCCCGAAGACGAGGAACTCTATTGTGTTGTATCCCTTTGTTGGTGAGGTGGTTTATTTTGCACCTCCCTAAGTTCGTGCTGAAGAACCAAGAAGGAAGAGGTTGGGCTTATAGGTTAATGTCTCTTACTGATAAGGACATCATTTGGACTTTCAGAGGTTTGGATGAGATAGCTGTTATTGATCGTTGCGGGGAATATCCTAATGTTCCTTTGATTGGTACTCAAGGAGGAATCTCTTATAATCCATGTCTAGCTCTCCATCAGTTTGGAAGGGCCAGAAGAGCAGGGCCTCATGAGATGTTGGTGCCTCACATCAGTTTTGAGTTTCAGGTGGATAGTGACGAGCTACGTCGTAGGTTCATCAAGGCTTGGGACAGAGTTCATAAAGCTGACTCACAAGAGTTGGGGCCAAAGACTTCTCTACTTATGGAAGCCTACTACAAATGGGTTCGCATCCGTGCTCAGAAGTTAGGTATGCCATACGAAGCTATCAGACCCGTCATTCTTGAGTATCCTGACAAAGATGGGGCTCCTCCCACTGTCCTCCCTCCTCAGATACCTACTGATTATGAGACATTAAAGAGGTCTTGGTCGCAACTGCGAGAAGAACGGGATTCTTACCGGGAAAAGTTCAACGAGCAGGAATTAAAGATCCAGAAGCTGACAAAGCAGTTGGAGAATGAGCGAGCTCTGAATGACTACATCCGTACTGAGAAGAGAAGACCATGGGATCAATAAGGAGCTCTGGATGTTCTTTTACAGTTTTATTTCCCTTTTCAGTATTTCCATTTTATGTAACGCCTAAGGGAAACCTGTTGAACAATTTAAGTTTCAAAGTTGAATCTAATGAAGTGTGTTCCCTTTTTGTTTACAAAGTTGATTCCCGATTGTCTTTGAAAACATAAATCATACGCATTCCATTCATCACGTGCATAGCAGGTTTTCTTCTTTTCAGGTTGCTTACTGTTCTTCGCTGTTTATTTCAGCATCATGAACCCTGATTCATCATGAACTGAGATGTCTATCAAGGCCCTTCAGGCGCAGAACGCGCAATTTCAGGAGCTGATCATGGGTTTGGCTCAAGGCCAAGAAGAGCTGAAGGCTTTACTCCTGAAGAAGGAGAAGAAAAAGAAGAAGAGAACTGTTCTTTTCAACTCGGGCAGAAGGTTTGGCAACACTCTGCAGAATGAAGAAGCTGGTTCTTCTATAGGCAAGAGTAACCCCCAGGGGGGAGGGGCTCCAAGTCCAGTAGTCTCTGACAACGAGACTGACTTTAATGAGGAACAGTGTCCTCCTGCTGAAGACCGGTATAAGCAGTTGGAAGACAGACTGAATGCAATGGAGATCCAACAAGTGCCTGGGCTGGATTTCGGAGACTTGGGCTTATCTACTGGTGTGATTATCCCTCACAAGTATAAGGCACCATCTTTCACCAAGTATGACGGGGCATCTTGTCCCAAGCTACACCTCAGATCTTATGTGCGGAAGATTCAGCCGTACACTGTGGATAAGAATTTGTGGATCCACTTCTTCCAGGAGAGTCTTTCAGGGACTCATCTCGAATGGTTCTATCAGCTGGATGGGACCAAAGTTCGTAACTGGGAGGAGTTGGCTACTGCTTTTTATAAGCAGTATCAATATAATGCCGACCTTGCTCCTACACGTACCCAACTCCAGGGTATGTCACTAGGATCAAGCGAAGGTTTCAAAGAGTACGCACAGAAGTGGAGGGATCTGGCTGGCAGGGTGCAGCCTCCGTTAACTGACCGTGAGCTGGTGGATATGTTCTTGGGGACCCTATCTGGGCCATTTTTCAATCATCTTATCGGTAATTCGTCTGCGGGGTTCACTGATCTTATTCTGACTGGAGAGAGGATAGAGGCCGAAATGAAGTCCGGTAAAATTCAGAAGGGTGCATCTTCAAGTTCTGAGAAGAAGCCCTTTAAGAAGGAGGCCAATGCTGTATATGGGCATAGAAGGTAAGAGAAACCTGAACGCCGCCAACCTGTCAACGCGGTGATGATTCCTAAGCCTGCTGCCGCTCCTCGGCAAACTAATCCACAAAGGGCTCAAAGACCCAAAAGGGAGTTCACCCGGCTGAGTATGACCTTGTCGCAAATGTTGCCGCAGTTTCTATCCACCAATTTGGTGACTGTCAGAGAGGCCCCGAAGGTTGTGAATACAGCTTCTCCCAAGTACAATCCAAATGCCCGTTGTGCTTATCACTCCGATAGCCCGGGGCATTCCACTGATGACTGCTGGGCCTTAAGGAATAAGGTGCAAGACCTTATTGACGCAAAGGAGATACAATTTGAAGCGCCTGAGAGGCCAAATGTGGTGACCGCTCCTATGCCCCAGCATGGAGTGAATGCCGTTAATGAAGATGTGTATGCCGTTTCTGTGAATGATGTAGCTACTCCCTTGATGACTGTTAAGAGGAACCTACTGCTGGCCGGTTTATTTCCGGGCTGTAGTGAAGGTTGCCTTTTCTGTGTTGTTTCCCTTTCTGGTTGTCCTTTGCTGAAGTCGGGCATCTAAAGCCTGATGGACAGCAAAGAGATTCTGTTCAAGAAGACTGCTGTTCAGTTTGTTCTGGTGGAAGAAGTATCTGTTGTTACCATTTTCAATAATCCGATCAAGGCTCTCCCGAGGAAGCCGGTTAAAATCATGACTGTCGCACCCATTGTAATTACTGTTCTGGGGCCTCTCCCCTATGAATCTGATAAGGCTGTCCCATGGCACTATGGGGCAGATGTGTATATACATGGAATAAAGCAAGAGTTCAACACTGGCACCAGCATCAGCAATATCACTGGTCCAGCCAAAGTTACCCGCAGTGGCAGGCTCTTCTCGCCTGACATTGCGCCACCTACTATTCAAAGACCTCTCACTATAACACCTGCAAGTGTACCTGTTCCCAGTTCTGATCAAGTTGTTTCCCCTGCTGCCGAGTCATCTAATGCTCGGGGCAAAGGGATTGAAGATGAGCCTGCCCGGATGGAGGCACCAAAATCTGTGAATGCTGAGGCCTCCCAACAAGAGATGGAGGAAATTCTGAAGATAATCAAGAAGAGCGATTTTAATGTTGTTGAACAGCTGGGGCATACCCCCTCCAAGATCTCTATGCTCTCCTTACTACTGTGCTCAGAGACCCATGCTAAGGCCCTGATTTCATTTCTCAAGACGGCCCATGTGCCACAGGAGACATCTGTAGTCCAGTTTACTGATTGTGTAGCCAATTTGACAGCCGACAATGGTTTGGGTTTCTCGGATGCTGACCTTACGGCTAAGGGAAAGGACCACAATGACGCCCTGCATGTCTCTATTGAATGCAGGGGCACTACTCTTGCGCACGTGTTGGTGGACACTGGTTCTTCCCTGAATGTGCTACCCAAAAAGGCCTTAGACCGGTTGGATTGTGAGGGCCTAGAGCTGAAACCTAGCAACATCATCGTCAGAGCCTTTGACGGTTCTAAGAGGATGGTTCATGGAGAGGTAGACATTCTTATTCGTGTGGGCTCTCAAGTATTCGACTCAACTTTCTATGTGATGGATATCCGTCCATCGTATTCTTGTCTACTGGGTCGACCTTGGATTCACAAAGCTGGGGCAGTGACCTCTACCCTACACCAGAAGCTCAAGTACCCCGTCAGAGGGAAGATTGTCACTGTACAGGGAGAGGAGGAGTATATGGTGAGCCATTTGAATTCCTTCAGGTAAATTGAGATGGATGGGGAGTTTATTGAAACCCCCTTTCAGCATTTTGAAGAGGTACCTCCGACATTGGCAGCAGCGGAAACAGTGATTGAAGAGGATGTTCCTTTGAAGATGGCTCCCCTAAAGGACGCCCGGGCTGTAATCAATAAAGGTGAATGTGCTAACTGGGGCAGGCTCCCTGATTTTACACAAAAAACTGACAAGTTTGGACTGGGTTTTTCTGTAGAGGGTCAGAAGGCTGTGCGCAAGGCAAAGATCAGAAGACCTCCTGTGCTCATTACCAATCCAGGAGTGAATGCTGTTGGGGATGAAGATGAAGTGGGAGAGTCAGAGTTCAATAGCTGGATCTACCCGACGACTGATGGTGGACTGACTAATTGGATTTCCAAAGATCATACTCCTGTTACTTTTGTTACGCAATAATAAACTCCTTTGTTTTGTTATTTGTAATAAACATTGAATTAAAACTCTGGCCCGGTGTCTTACCCGGGGCACCGTGGCTTCATTTGTGAGGGTATATTAATTGTCATTTCATATATCATGAATAAAGATCTTGGACGTTTTCTCGCATTTCAAATCTTATGCTCCTTTTCTTTCTTTCCTTTCTTTATATATTGCAAAACAGCTGTATTTACACACACTCACTCATACAGGTTTCAATCCACTCTGGATCTCACTGGTAACGACTCTGCTACTGCCAGTTATGACTTCGAAAATCCGATCAACTTAGCCGAAGACGAAGGTGAAGAGGATTGCGGAGTGCCTGGCGAGCTTGCAAGACTGTTACTCCAGGAAGAGAGGGCAATTCAACCACATGAAGAGTCGGTGGAAACAATAAATCTGGGTACTGAGACGGACAGGAAGGAAGTTAAGATTGATGCCAACCTAGAGCTCAGCGTGAAGCAACGGTTGACTCAGATGCTACATGATTATATGGAGATCTTTGCCTGGTCCTACGAAGTCATGCCCGGGTTGGATACCGATATTGTGGTCCATCATTTGCCTACTAAGGAAGACTGCCCTCCGGTTAAACAAAAGGTCCGCTGTATGCGTCCAGAGATGTCTGAGAAGATCAAAGCCGAGGTTATGAAACAGTTTGATGCCGGGTTCCTTGCAGTGACTTCTTACCCTCAGTGGGTTGCTAATGTGGTGCCGGTACCTAAGAAGGACGGTAAGGTCAGAATGTGCATTGACTACAGGGATCTGAACAGGGCCAGCCCCAAGGATGACTTCCCTCTACCTCACATTGATGTCCTTGTTGATAATACTGCTCAGCATAAAGTGTTCTCTTTCATGGATGGCTTTTCAGGTTACAATCAGATCAAGATGGCTCCTGAAGACATGGAGAAAACTACCTTTGTTACTCAGTGGGGCACCTTCTGCTACAAGGTCATGCCATTCGGGTTGAAAAATGCTGGGGCAACCTACCAACGTGCCATGGTTGCTTTATTTCATGACATGATCCATCATGAGATTGAAGTGTATGTTGACGACATGATTGCAAGGTCCCAAACTGAGGAAGAGCACCTTGATCATCTGCAGAAATTGTTTGACCGTCTGAAGTTGTACAAGCTGAGGTTGAACCCGAACAAGTGCACCTTCGGGGTAAGATCTGGAAAGTTGCTAGGCTTCGTTGTAAGTGATAAGGGAATTCAAGTGGAACCTGCCAAGGTCAAGGCCATTCAAGAGATGCCAGCTCCCAAGACAGAGAAAGAGGTCAGAGGCTTTTTAGGATGCCTGAATTACATTGCCCGATTCATCTCGCACCTAACTGCTACCTGTGAGCCAATCTTCAAGCTGCTGAAGAAAGATCAGGTAGTACGTTGGAATGATGAATGTCAGGCTGCTTTTGACAGAATCAAAGAGTATCTCCAAGAACCACCCATTCTTATGCCACCGGTTGAGGGGAGACCTCTGATACTATACCTGACAGTACTTGACAACTCAATGGGGTGTGTGTTGGGGCAGCATGACGAGTCTGGCCGAAAAGAGCATGCCATTTATTACCTTAGCAAAAAGTTTACCAACTGTGAGACCCGATACTCACTGCTTGAGAAAACTTGCTGCGCTTTGGTATGGGCTGCTCGCCGGCTGAGACAGTATATGCTGACTCACACTACCTTGTTGATTTCAAAGATGGATCCTATAAAGTACATATTTGAAAAGCCTGCTCTGTCTGGGAGAATAGCAAGATGGCAAATGATCTTGACGGAATACGACATCCAGTACACAACTTAGAAAGCTATCAAAGGAAGTATATTGGCAGACCACTTGGCACATCAGGCAGTAGACGACTATCAGTCAATGAACTTTGAATTTCGTGACGAGAGTATCATGATAGTGACTGATTGTGAAGTACCTGGACCGGATGAAGGACCTGAGGAAGGATCCCGATGGTCTATGCACTTTGACGGAGCCTCCAATGCTTTGGGTAACGGTATCAGCGCTGTGATCATATCCCCTCAAGGCACTCATACTCCACTTACTGCCCGGCTATGTTCCAACTGCACCAACAATATGGCGGAGTATGAGGCATGCATCATGGGTCTCCAAGCTGCGATCGACCTAAGGATCAAGTATCTGAGTGTCTTTGGAGATTCCGCTCTCGTGATCAATCAGATCAAAGGAGAGTGGGATACGAAACATCCGAATCTTATTCCTTACAGAGAATGTGTGTTGACCTTGATCCCCCACTTCACAGAAATAACCTTTGAACACTTTCTGAGAGAGGAGAATCAGTTAGCAGACGCGTTAGCTACGATGTCTTCCATGTTCAAAGTCAAATGGGATAATGAGGCACCCCAGGTCACTATCTGGAAACTGGACGAACCGGCATACTATTGTGACCTCGAGACTGAATTAGTGACTGAGAAGCCTTGGTACCATGAGGTGAAGAGATATTTGGAAGCTCAGGAATACCCTGAAGGTGCATCTGTCAACGATAAGAAGTTTCTGAGAAGGTTCGCAGCCAAGTTCTTCCTTAGCAACGACATTCTGTACAAGAGAAACCATGATTCGACCTTACTGCGTTGTGTGGACAAGACAGAAGCAGAAAGGATCATGGAAGAGCTACATGAAGGGACCTTCGGAACACATTCCAGTGGACACACTATGGCAAAGAAAATCCTTCGGGCAGGGTATTTCTGGTCCACAATGGAAGCCGACTGTTACCAACACTCTCGGACATGCCATAAATGCCAGATATATGCAGACAAGGTGCATGTTCCTCCAGTTCCTCTAAATGTTCTGATTGCGCCTTGGCCGTTTGCAATGTGGGGCATAGATATGATCGGTGAGATTAAACCTACGGCATCCAATGGGCATCGCTTCATCCTGGTAGCGTTTGATTACTTCACAAAGTGGGTTGAGGCAGCTTCCTATGCTACAGTAACCAAGAATGTCATAGCACGGTTCATTCGGCACAATCTGATCTGTCGATACGGTGTCCCTGAAAGAATCATTACATACAACGGTACCAATCTCAATAACAAGATGATCACTGAGCTCTGTGAGCAGTTTAAGATACAGCACCACAACTCTTCTCCTTATCGGCCGAAGATGAATGGGGCTGTAGAAGCAGCGAATAAGAACATTAAGAAAATCATGCAGAAGATGACAATGACTTATAAAGATTGGCACGAGATGTTACCGTTCGCTCTACATGGGTACCGTACCTCAGCCAGGACGTCAACCGGGGCAACTCCTTTCTCCTTGGTCTACGGTATGGAGGCAGTCTTACCGATCGAAGTGCAGATACCCTCTCTCCGGATAATGAAGGATGCAGATCTGAGCGAAGATGATTGGATCCAGACACGACTTGATCAGTTAAACCTGATTGACGAAAAGAGACTTGCTGCTATTTGTCATGGTCAAGCGTACCAAAAACAGATGATCAGGGCATTTAACAAGAAGGTCAGACCACAAGAATATCAAGTTGGGGATCTGGTAATCAAGCCCATCATCCTTCCTCAGAGTGATCCAAGGGGCAAATGGACCCCTACGTACGAAGGGCCATTTGTGGTTAAACATGTGTTCTCAGGAGGAGCCATGATTCTAACCAACATGGATGGTGACGACCTTCCTCACCCCGCCAACGCAGACATAGTAAAAAGATACTACACATGAAAAAAGACCCGCTAGGTTGACATACCTAGGCAAAAATTAGGGCTTCCCGGCGAACCAAAAGGGTTCGGGCAAAATGAAGGGATGAAATGAAAAAAATCTGTACACCCGGCAAGTCGAAAACCTGAAAAGGCGACTTGGGCAAAAATGGGTATCCCGGTGGACTGAAAACCCGAAAGGGCGGTCCAGGCAAAAGTTAGGGATAAAGCGTAATACTATGTCTCATTGGATCACCTGGCATCCAGAATCCGTATCTACATCAAGTTCAGACGGCATTGATCAATCAGCTTCATCTTCGATTAGGTCATCAAGTGATGAGACGCTCGGAGATATAAAGGCAATAACAGAGTTGAAACCCAGTGGATCATTCTATTCACATAACTGTTTATTTTCCTTTGTACAAATTTGTATAAACTCTTTTGTTCGGTGGCGTTCTCTTACTAGGACGTCAGCCTCTTGTACATAAACGCCTATTTTACAGGCAAATTCAAAAATCAATATAAATACACTTTTCAGACAAATTGCCTTTTGCTTTTTCCTTTTTCTGTTTTGTTTTGCGAAGAACGTCCAAGGTTCAATTTGTGATATATGCATTTGACACTAATTACTAACTCATAAATATTTGCATACGAAACAAAGGATTAATTACGGGTAACATTAGAAACAAGGGCAATAAAGAGTTTGTCTAAGCGATCTAATTGTTCTGTTCACCAAGGTACCAAGGTAGGTTCAGCCGAAGAACATAGCCAATATAATTCAAAATTTCCCCAGGAGAGTCCAATCCAGTTTCCCCAGGAAAGTTGGAATCCATCTCCCCAAGCAGTAAGCTTATCCCCAGTAGATTCTGGAAGCTTATCCCTCGCAGAACACGAACGCGTCCCCCGGCTTTATTCAAAGGTTATTTCCCTACCGAGATATAACTGGGTTATCCTCAGCCAAAAGCCACGGAAAGATCGTCCTCGGCAAAGTCTTCTTATCCCCAACGAAGTCTATTAACACTTCCAACATAACAATGGTATCCCCAGCGAAGTTACCATCAACATCTCAAAAGAATACCTCTCTCCCCACCGAGTATTTCTCCCCAGCAAGGTCGCTAGAGTAATTTTCTCCCCGCAGAGTAATCCATTCGCCAAGTTTATTCCCCAACGGAGTTTATCTTCTCCTATCGGTATTCTTGCAACTATCATCCCCAGCGGAGACAACAAAGCACTATTCTCCAACATCAGCCCAGGATGTGACTTCCCGGCACCCATCAAGGATTTACTTTCCTAGACAAAAAAACATACGTTCATAAACATCACATTTCCATACATTATAGCATGCATATACGCATCATATCTTACAATCTCATTTATGTTGAGAACATCATGGCTTGATCCATATAATGCATTGCATATGACTGACCTTTGCCTTTCAGGAAAGATCCAGTTAAGTTCTCAAGCTATATTTCAAGACTTTAGTCTGGTTCAATTAAATCGATTCTAAGATTTTCCTGATTCTTATCCAGTCAAAAGCCTTCTCTGGTTCAGTCAGATCGCCCCTAAGATCTCCCTGATTCTTATCCAGTTGAAGATTTCAAGACCTTGTCCAGTTCAGTTAAATCGACCCTAAGATTTTCCTGATTCTTATCCAGTCAAAGGCCTTCTCTGGTTCAGTCAGATCGACCCTAAGATCTCCCTGATTCTTATCCAGTTGAAGATTCCAAGACCTTGTCCGGTTCGGTTAAATCGACCCTAAGATTTTCCCGATTCTTATCCAGTCAAAGGCTTTCTCTGGTTCAGTCAGATCGACCCTAAGATCTCCCTGATTCTTATCCAGTTGAAGATTCCAAGACCTTGTCCGGTTCAGTTAAATCGACCCTAAGATTTTCCTGATTCTTATCCAATCAAAGGCCTTCTCTGGTTTAGTCAGATCGACCCTAAGATCTCCCTGATTCTTATCCAGTTGAAGATTCCAAGACCTTGTCCGGTTCGGTTAAATCGACCCTAATATTTTCCTGATTCTTATCCAGTCAAAGGCCTTCTCCGGTTCAGTCAGATCGACCCTAAGATCTCCCTGATTCTTATCCCAGTAGAAGACATCCAAGATTCTCTCAGCGTTACTGTTGAGGTTGAAGTCGCCTATGATTCTCTCAGCGTTATTGTTGAGGTTGAAGTCGCCCAAGATTCTCTCAGCGTTCCTGTTGAGGTAGTAATCGCCCCAAGATTCTCTCAGCGTTCCTGTTGAGGTAGTAATCGTCCAAGGTTCTCTCACAGTCCCGTTGAGGTAGTAACCATCCCTGGTTCATTCATAACCTTCTGAAGCTCCAGATTCAATTCCTGTAACCAGTCAGGGCGCATCTATACAAAGAGTTTGAAGACCAGCTCCTGCAACAGGCCAGGTAATCATTTTCTTTTTCAGGTACGCAAGTTCTCGCTAAGGAATCTCTTACGCGATCGACATCTAGATGGCATCTATAAGCCCATCCACCTATCCATCACCTCTCAGCATGGCATCTATAAGCCCATCATCCTATCCATCAATCTCCAAATGGCATCTATAAGCCCATTCCCACCATCACACTACTATGTGAGCGCAAATTTCTGGGCACTCTAGTGTTCAATCATCTTCCACCTTCGGATTACGAAAAGCACGTCAGCCAATCTGCATCCTCAGGTCTAAGAAGATTGAACAGGGGCAACTGTTGTACCCCAAAATTTGCCCTCCCATATTCTTCAAGATTTGCAAAGAGCATGCTTCACAATCTCTCAAGGGTTGCACAGTTCAAAGGCCTCCTAACAGTCAAAAACTAGGGTTTTGGTTCTGGCAAAGAAATTGAAGTTTTCAAGGGTCCAAACTAGTCCCACATTCCTATAAACATTGCCAAGTATCCTCATGTCAAGTTTCAAGACTTACAGCACAAAATTGCACAGTCAAAGACCCTAATTGCCCTACAGTCAACTGCAGGGGCAAAATGGTCATTTGACAGTCAAAAGTCCAAATTTTTGGTCAACATCTTATTTTGAAGCCACAAACATCATTTGATCAATTCTTGATCATGATTTTCAAGGCATGGCTCAAAAAGTCTCAAGATGCAAAAGTTTCCATATTTGGACAGTTGAAAAAGTCAACTGTAACTTGACCAAGGCATAACTTCCACATGGTTTATCAGAAAAATTCCATCCAAAGCTAATTTTGAAGAGAAAGACATTTCCTACAACCCCTCTTCACACTTCAAGTCCAAGAAATGCTCTTACAAAAAGTTATCAATCTCAACATTATAGGTCATTTTCAAAAGTCAACAAAAAGGCACTTTAAGTCAAAGACCATAACTTGGGATTGGTAAATTAAAATGACATGGGACCAAAGGCATTGGTTATAGGACTTCAAGACCTTTCCAAAATGTCCAAGAACATGATCAAAGCTTAAAAATTGAGCAAGATATGCCTTGTGGAAGTTGGGAAATGTTTGGGAATTTTGAAAAGTCAACTTTGCTTCAAATGCCTCAAAATTGCTAATGGGACACATTTTCTTCCAAGAATCATGACCCAAAGGTTATGCACGACCATTTGACCCAAAGGGGATTTATTTCATCATTTTTTATTATTTATTTGAATTTTTATCACTATTAATTCATTTAATGAAATAAAATATGACAAAAATAGAAAACCATGTTTTTTAATCCCTTTTTGCAGCATATTCTCTCCATAAAACCTCAAGATTTCGTGCACACCCAATTTGGAAAGATTTGGCCATGATTGGTATCAAAAGCACATGGAAAAGATTTTAAAAGATTTCATTAAAGATCAAATATTTGATTCATCAAAACATTGATCTCTTGACTCAAATTTCTACCCTAATTCGTCCCATACATATACAGAATGCCAACCCTAATGCAAAAAACCTTGAAGCTGTGCTCAGAAAAGAATAGACACTTTGCATTTTTTGTCAATTTTTTTCAAAACTGATTTCACACATAGAGCGTGATTCAAAGCTTATAACCAATTCCAAAAGCTTTCCGAGGCTTTCCTGAACGTGATTCAATCTTTTTCCAGTCCTCACGCATCAAGAATTGGTATATAGAAGTCCAATTTTCTCAAACTTTTCTCATAATCGTGTTTTAATATATATGCCATATTCATGCATTCTAATAATCGTTTTGTACTAATATGCACTCCCTGAAGCTAATGGTGTATTTTAATTAAGTTTTTATAGCCTATATGCAAAGTTGCCATGGAAGCTCGTTAGGGTTTCAGAGGTCAAAAATTAGGGCTTTCCTCTTCAGGAAAAATTAGACAACAAGACCAGGACCATTGAACTCAGCGCACTTGGACGATCCATAACCACTAGTCGCGCCTTTTTATATTTGAGTATAGCCTAATCGCTATTTTTCTGTACTGTGGTTAGTGGGGGTTCAAAACCCCCGCTATTTGATATATTTTTTTCAGGCAAAAAGCAAGGAAGCAAGGAAGAAGATGGACGTGGCTTTACCTGAGTGGTCCATTTAAACGTTGGCGCGTTTTTGAGTGTTCCAGCATAGTGGACATTATTGTTTTATATATTATTTCTTTTCCACTATAATGACAAACATGCTAAGCAGCTCAGTTGGTAGGCATATGGCTTGGTAAGCATTGGGACCTGGGTTCGATTCCCAGGTCCCCTCCCTTCTCAATATTATTTTGTTTTCCATGTTCCTACGCAGCGTGCCTTCCAGGGGTTCACCATACATCCACTATCCAAGCTTGCCACATGGCCCAGGAGGCGAATCTGAAGGTCAAAAATCAAGGTCATGTGCACATGGTCAGAAAAGTCAAAAGAAGCTCCAATAAATGGGCCAAATTGCTGGCAACTTACCTCCAAAATTGGGGTCAACACCCCCATTGGTTTGCATTCTATTTTCATTCTTTTTTTATTTTTTTTCTATTATTTGTTTTATTTATTTTAGTTAAATCATCAAAATTAATTTTTCATAACATAAAAATACCAAAAAATCAGAAAGTCAAAAAATAAAAATATATTTTATTATTTAATTCACTAATGTTTTTATTTTGTAAATAAATGTAATAATTAATTTAGTTCTAATTCTAGGTTTTAATTTTAATATTTTTGTAATAAACTAAAAAATGTAGAATTAGGGTTTTATACTTTTATTCCTTTTTTTCTTTTTCACCATATTTAATTATTAATTATTTTTTGTAAATAAATTTGCCATTAAATAATTAGGTTAAAACTAGGTCAAACTAAAAAAAAAAAATTTAATGATTAAAATGTTTAGAATTAGGGTTCCAATTTCATTTAATTTTCTCATTAAACTCCATAAATACAAAAACTCCAAAAATAAATTCTTTCTTTTATTTAACTTAATTAATTTATTAATTGTAATTTAATTTCCTTAAAAGGGTCCAACGCCCTCGCATTCCCGACTTTACTTCTTCTCGCATTTTACTTTTATTTCTTTTTATGAACATAATGTATTTATCCCAAAGCCTTGTAATAGATTAATTAGGATATTTATTCTTTCCGCATTTTATTTTATTTCAAATCGGGTCTTGGACTAATTTGGCGATGTAGACCCGCGCCTTTGTAATAGCGTAGGACTTTTAAATTCCGCACTTTTTAATTGTTAATAACTTGCATGAAAGAATGAATGCCAAAAATAAAAACAAAGCGTAGGTCACCAATGCATGAACAAGACAAATATAATTGAACATGACACACAAATCACACACCACCCCTAGGGTACGCCTCACTGTTGCCTTTCCCCTCGAAAGGTGGTCGTCGAGTAGAGGATGTTTTAGTAAATCCTCATGTCCATGAACATGGCATGAGGGTAGCTTCTAAGGTGTCTTCCTATTGCTCTGGTGACCACACTGGTGCCTTGTCCCTCGAAACGTGGTCGTCGACTATAGGACATCTTAGTGAGTCCTTATGTCCCATTGATCTGGTTGCCTCAAAACAAGTTGCCTCAGAATAGTTGCCTCGGAATAAAAGATCAATGGCATAAGGGTAGCTTCTAAGGTGTCTTACCTTTGCTTGGTGGCCACACTGTCCCAAAACTCGAATTGACCCGAACACCTCCAACGGTGGTTCTACCTACCTCTCAATGGTGGGATGGCACTACTTTAAGGACATTTACACAGACGAATTCCTTAGGGTAGGTAGATGACTCGTAGATACTTGCTCTAACTCAAAACAAATCAAAAACTTCTTTTCACACCGACACCTTTCAAAAAGCTTTCAAAAGCAATTTTTCAAACACTCTTGAGGACTGATACAAGAGTCGAACTGAAATCTTCAAAGAAACTTTTTTAAACCCACAGTTGAAAAGCAAACAAACAATTTTGAAAACACAAATGAGCAAGTATCTAAGAGCCCATGGATAACCATGGATAGAAAGGGTGCTAACACCTTCCCTTTCTATAATCTACCTCCCGAACCAAGAGCAATCTCTATAAGGAATTTTTCTATGCTTTTGTCCTTTCCATTTGGAGAAAATAAAAGACGGTGGCGACTCTTGCTTCCGCGACATTTCGCGAATCAGCGTTAAACAGTCAGTTTCATATCCACCGATCACAGATAGCAATGTCAAAGTGAGAGAGAAATGAACAAAAAGACTTTTGAGTAGGTAGAACATTCTTAGTTGCTTGCTCGCAATCCATCTTCAAAACAAATATCTTTTCAAACACATCAAACACTTTCAAAAACATGAAATATTTTCAAAAAAGGTCCAACACTTTGTATGCATTCTTATAGAGATGAGAATCATTATAAAGTTTGCCTAAACGAAGGCGCTTTTCAAAAATACTTTCAAAACACACCACAAACACATTTCAAACAAAGAAATTTCAAAAGTGATCTAGAAAGCAACTAAGAGCTCATAGATAACTACAGATGAAAAGGGTGCTAACACCTTCCCTTTTCATAACCTAGCCCCCGAACTCAAGAAAATATCTCAAAGGTATTTCCTGTTCTTTTCACCATTTCCCTATTGGATAAAAGAAAAGTCGGTGGAGACTCTTGCTATCCGCAACGCTTGCAATAAAACGCAAAACAACCAAGTCAGTTCTCCCACCGTATTACAGAACTGGATACTCTGCTGGGGAATTAACTATAAAGTGGGGTTACCTTAGATCTAGATCACCTTTAAATGCTTTCTTTATTTGATTTGTTTGCTTTACATTTACGGGTCCTTTTTTGTGTTTGCTTTGATCCTCTACCCGTATCTGGGAACATCATTAGGTAGGTAGCAATAGATTGTGGAAACTGTATGGCGTAGACCGATATGGTTGAAGCAATGGCTACGTTAGTGTGACGCATTTGTTGGTACCGGTATCCCTTGTGTTGAATCGAGGAGAATACATGGTCGCTGAGTGGTGTTATGAAGCACTAATTGACCTTAGAACCTTTAATTGAACAACTTGGCAATTAGGAAGTAGTGAGATAACCAGTTTCAGTGGAAAGCTAAAAATTGGTTGATACTCGATACTACGCTCATTGAGATCGTACTTTTGGGATATCCCGACCGCAAGAAAAGATTGATTGTGCTAAGATAATGCCCAATGAAGAAAGATCAATGATATTGAGATTCTCTAGAACCCGGTTACTTTCTAGGACAGGTTAAGCCAACTAAACTTCAAAGAGGCTACTTACCAATGAAACCTATGCAAGCCCAAACCTTAGGACTTGTTTGCTTTTCTTGCATATGATTACTTGTACATAAACATCATGACATCATAGCATAGCAATTTTAATAACCATTTAAAGGATCTCATGGGTCTGTGATGCAGGGTTATATTGAACCAGACATCTATCAAGGGGCAAGAGGATTTATTTTCCTCTAGCCAAATGTTGTCAAAGTCCAAAGCACGTTATCTTGAGATGAGGGCTATGAGCCACTCAACGTAGTGATCTTGATTCTCGTGAAAGGACGTTCAACGATACGAAGTTCTCCAATCAAAATTGTGATCAAAGTTCAACTTCTAATATCTTCTTGTGTTTACCCCGCGATATCCTTGAAAACATTGCATTTTTACATATCATGCATGCCATTACATAACAGGTGTTCTCAAGACAAGTTTCTCATTTTTCTCGCTGTTTATTTCAGTAAGAAAATGGATCTAGAGAAAACAGTTAAAGATCTCCAAGCTCAGAATGCCCAGTTCCAACAAATGTTCTTGAACTTAGCCAAGGGGCAGGAAGATCTGAAAGCACTCTTCACCAAAGGGAGCAAGAAGAAGACTAAGAAGAAGGATGTCATCCTCAACATAGGAAGAAGGTTCAAGGGGCCTGCCCAACTAGCTCAAAAAGAAGATGCTTCTTCTGAGGAAGAACATAATCAAGAAGAGGAAGCTAGAAGAACTAGATCTAGGGATAACCAAGCTACTGAGGACAAAGACTATTATGAAGAGCAGTATCCACCGACGGATGAAAAATACAAACAACTTGAAGACCGACTTAAGGCTATGGAAATCAAAGAAGTACCTGGTCTAGACTTTGGAGATTTAGGGTTGGTCCTTGGGGTAGTCATTCCCCACAAATTCAAGATCCCTATCTTTTCCAAGTATGACAGGGTATCTTGTCCTAAGATGCATCTAAGATCTTATATCCGTAAGATTCAGCCACACACCACTAATCAGAAGTTGTGGGTTAAATTTTTCCAAGAGAGTCTATCTGGGACGTAGTTGGAGCGGTTTTACCAATTGGAAGGGACCAATATCCACACCTGGGAGGATCTAGCTGTTGCTTTCTACAAGTAGTACCAATACAACGCTGATCTTGCACCAACTCGTATACAGTGCAGAATATGACCATGGATTCAAATGAAGACTTTAAAGAGTATGCCCAAAAGTGGAGGGACATAGATGGAAGGGTTTAATCCCCTTTATCTGACTGGGAACTGGTTGATATCTTTATGGGAACTTTGACATGACCTTTCTTCAATCACCTGATCAGAAGCTCTTCGACTGGGTTCTCCGAGATGATTCTAACTGGAGAACAAGTTGAAAATGGAATCAGAAGCGAAAAGATCCAAAGGGCTACATTCTCCGATACTTATAAGAATCCATACAATGGGAAGAAAGAGTCCAATGTTGTGTACAACCAAAAGATTCGTAACCAGAAGAACCACAACCAATATGTGGGGGCAGTCCTGATCTTTAGTCCTGCATCAGTGCGACAACAACAACAGGGAAATCAGTGAAGGCAAGATGAGACCAAGAGACAGTTTACCAAAATCAACATGCCACTGTCTCAAGCATAGAAACACATGTTAAGGATGAATCTGATTACGTTGATAGGACCTCATCCAAACCTCAAAACTTCTTCTCCTAACTACAATCTCGACGCAATATGTGCTTATCATTCCGCAGTCATGAGCATGATACTAATAATTGTTGGGCATTGAAATACAAGATTCAAAATATGATTGATGCTAAGGAGATTAAATTCGGTCCTCCGGAGACTCCCAACGTGATCACTACTCCCATGCCAAATCATTGAGAGTGTTCAGTTCATTTTCGAATTTTCAATTGTAATTTCTTTTGTTTGTTCGAACACTTATATGTCATGTCAAACTTTGTTTCAATTAATGCATTGCATGTGTTTGTCTTGAATTAATCCATTCATTTTCACTATATTTAAACTGTGCTTTTTATTCAACTCTCGTTAAAAGTTGTAAGCCTTTAGAGGGAGGATGACGAAAATAATACCATAATCTCATACAATATGCTTTTGGACAGACCCTACTGACGATGTACACGCGTTACTTCAATTCCTAAAAAATATATTTATAAGGAAGATAATCCATAGTCAACCCCTTTAAGCCAAAGAAGTAGGAGTTTTCTTTTTCACACAAATTGAAACCTTTAATCAAAACCTGGGGCAGGGTAGTTTCTCAGTTAATTCAAAATGCGCGTTTAGTTGCAAGCTTTCACTTCTTACACAACAAAAGACATAAAAAACATCCTTATGAATCAAAAGACGATGATGGTTCCCCATAAAATAGGCAGTCATTATCTCTCAAAAGAAAAGTCCGCTAAGTCAAAAACATATGAAGGAGACTTAAGAAAAACTGGGGCATCCCGCTGACTGTAATCTCAAAACAAGAGTGTTATACCCCAAGATTTGTCCTCCCATTTTCACTTAAGACATGCCTCTAGAGGTCCTCAATTGCTCAAGGATGACCAAGAATTGACCAGACAAATTCTCCTCATAAGGCAATGAACCTCAACTAGGGTTTCAATTTTACGCAAGATGTATGATTCCCAAGGATCCCAAATTTTCTCCATTGTCCTAATATGTCCTCAAGATCATCCATTCCAAATTTCATGCCTTGAACAACAAGTTTGTTTAGTTAACTGCTCAAATGCTTGGAAATCAACTATACTAGGTCAAAAGTCAACTGTGGCCCAAATACAGTCAAACTTCAAGATTTTTGGTCAATATCAATATTTTGAAGTAATATCCATCATTTGATCAAAGGTTGATCATGAGTCCTCAAGAAATGCTCCTAACTCATCAAAATTCAAAAATGGCAAATTAGGGTTTCTATAGGAAAAGTCAACCAAACTTTGACCAGGCATAAATTTCTCATACTTTATTAGAAAGTTTTCCACAAAGGCTCATTTTGAAGGTAATCCACTTCCCTACGACTTCTCTTCAGCCCTCAAGTTCAAGAAATGCCTCAATTAAAAGATACAAGCTCATACTTTATAAGTCCTTTCAAAAAGTCAACAAAAACACCTTTTGGGTCAAAGCTTCTTACATGAACATGGAAGGTCCAATTGAGATGAATCAAAAAAGGTTGTTTAGAGGACATCCTAAGCTCTCTAAAAAGTCCAAGAATACCCTCTTAGGTTTTAAATTGAGAGAGATAAGGATTGCACAATTTGGGTAATTTTCAAGAAATGCATGAAATCTCAATTGGGCAAAATTGTATTTTTGAGCTATTGGGCCCAATTTTTAGAGTCCAAACGTGTTCATGATACATCTAAGGATCACTAAACATGTCCATGCATTATTTTGTTTTTTCATTTTATTTATCTTGATTTTATTCAAATAAATTCAAAATAAATGCAAGAATATGCAAGATATAGAATATACAAATCTTTTTTAAACCAAAAAGATCTTGGCTAGCTATCAAAACTGTGTGGACTGAATAAGGAAGTGGATCTCTTCTTTTGGGAAAGATTTAAACCAAAATATTTATATTTTAAAAGAGAATTGAACAATTGGATTCTTGCTACAATTGTTACCCTAATTTGATTCACTACATAAGCATAACAAGACCAAACCTGAGGGAGACGCGCAGCAGCCACCAAAGAAGGATACCAAAGTGCAAAATTTCACAAGAATCATGAAGGTTGAAAGCATCAATTCTAGCTCTTGTTGATCAAAACAAAAGAGCCTATCACCTTCCTGAAGCTGCGAGGGCTTGATGCCAGTCCTTACACATCGTGAATAAACCCCAAAACCCCTCCTTGCCCAAGCTCCGGTTGCTAATTGGTAGGTTTTGAATTTCACATTTCAAAGCAATTTCAATCAGTGTAAGCTTGCTAGCATAATTCATATACATCATTATAAGTGTTCTAATGTTTTACATGGAAGCTTTAGTGCAGAAACAACCTCGTGCCATTGTTAGGGCACAAAGCTTTTGAAGCTTCGTATCTCACGATACAGGCCTTTTCAGAGCAAACCAACCATGCCATCATGTTCACAAGGGTCCAATTAGGCTAGTAGGATTCTTTTCATGTTCGTTTTCATAAGATTTTGCAGGTTTTGATGTTTGGGCCAACCGGAAGGGATGACCGGAGCCGCCACCCCCGGTGGCTTGACCGACATTGACGCTTGCATGGATAAAAGGGAAGAAACGATTGGTTCATTCAAATGGCAGAGAACCACTTGGCATGCGTGTTTTTCACAGTCAACATTAGGACTGTATTTGTTTTATATATTTATTAACGTGATTATATGAACGGAAGTACAACCGTCCCAACGGTAGAGACAGCGCGCTTAAGGCTTTGTATGTGTGCAGGGTAGGGGTTCAATCCATGCCTCTTGCATATTATTTTTCTGAATATTTCTTGCAGATTCAGTGGTTCCACTCCAAACGCACGCACCATGTGTCCCATTCTCCTCACCTTTAGATCCATCCAGTACCAGGTCTAATGCCCAGTGACGCTTTCCCATGGTGGACTTCCCTACCACAACAACATTGGATCCAGCGTGAGCATGGGCTACAAGATCTGGACTTTGGCACAATTCAACAACATCACCCCCCAGTCTGGGTTTCACACCCCCCTTCAGGCCCATTTCTCAATTTAATTTGTATTCTTTTTATTTAGTTTTATATTATTTTGTTTATTCATTTTTTTTAATCAGAAAATCATCACAAAAAATTAGGACTTAGTTTTTTTTCTTAATAAATTAATTTTTGCAAATTAATTAATTTAATTAACTTTAAATTATTTTCTTTAATTTAAAATTAATTAGAGAATTAGGTTAAACTTCTAATTTTTTTCATAAAATACAAAAAATATTTTTAATGAGTAATTAGATTTTTTAGGGTTTAGAACTTTTTTCCGTCTTAATTTTTGCGCGTCATTATTTTTTTCATACGATTATTTTTTTATCATTGATGTAACTGCGCTCGGTTTGTAATAGCTAAATTAGGGTTTTTATTTCCGCACTTTACTTTTCGTCCATTATTTAGGTATCTACACCAAAACCCTGTAATAGCGTATGAACTTTTATTTCTTGCTTTATATTTTCTTATATGCCTGTATATAAATTGTTAGTAACTTAGGCGTGCATGACAAGAATCAATTAATCAGTAGATCATTAATCTCAAGACAAATATCTTAAAAAAGCACTATTGCACACTTGCACCCTTAGGGTACTCCTCACTTGGTTGCCTCGGAAAACAATGGTCATGTCCCTAGAATGTAGGAATATCTTAGCAGGGACCCTCAGTTTAAAAGTCATCATAAAAGATCAGGGTCCCTAAACGTCCCTCGAGTTGCCTACGAGAAATGATCTTGTCCCTCGATGTTTCCTATATGATGACAGTCCCTTCGGAATGCTAAGGTATCCTCACATGTTTCCTTCAATGACCATAAAATGTCCCTTTCGATAGTCCCTCAACATCCAACGATAGGGCTACCTACTCACTAATAGTAGGATAACACTGTCTAAAGGAAAGGAGGAAAATAACATCCTTTTTCGATTAGGTAGATAGATGTTAGGTACTTGCTTAAAATCTGATTTTTTATACACTTACACACTTTCAAAAACTAGTTTCAAAAACACTTTATCACACTCTCGAGGACTGATACAAGAGTTACCATAAAGCAAACAAAATCTTTCAAAACACACAAACACAAACAGTTTTAAAAAATGAGCAAGTACCTAAGAGCTTGTGGAAAACCACAGATGGAAAGGGTGCTAACACCTTCCCTTTCCATAATCTACCCCACTACTCAGAAAATCTCGAAAAAGGTCTTTTTCTGTTCTTTTCACCCTTTCCTTTATTATATAAAAGAAAAGTCGATGGCGACTCTTTCTTACCGCGAAATTTGTGAACAAAAAACGCAAACCAGTATTAACAGTCGGTTCTGCCACCGTATCACAGAACTGGAGACTCTGTTGGGGAATATGAAAGTGGGGTTTACCTTAGGGTCTAGATCATTTTGCTTCTCTGTCTGTTTGCTTGCTTTATTTTTCAAGGGTATTGTTTGGGTTATTATAGATCTTACACCCAGATTGGGGAAACCTTATAGGTAAGTAGAAATGGATCATGGAAACTGTGTGGGGTATACCGACACGGTTGAAGCGATGGCTACATTGATGCGACACTTTGGTTGGTACCGGTATCCCTTGAGTTAATCAAGGAGAATACGGGGCCGCTGCATGGTGTCATGAAGCGTCAACTATCCTTAGAACCTTTAATTGAACAACTTGGCCATTAGGACGTAGTGAGATGGCCGTCTTTGGTGTATTCCCAAAGTCGGCAGATACTCGATGCTACACTTATTGAGATTTGACTCCCGAGTTTTGTTTGGTTGCAAGTTAGTTGCCTATCGAACGGAACTTGTAGGAAAGATCAGTGATATTGAGATCCCTTAAAACCCGGTTACTATTTATAGGACAATGTAGCGGTAGAAATGTTCAAGACTAAGCCATTGGATTGACTAGCCTTTATACAAATAAAAATAAAAATCACCACCGCGCTTTATTGTTTCCAAAGGAATGGGAAAAGAGCGAATAACCCAAAAAAGGGGGGAAGATTCAAGGTAAGGGGTTTGGTTATGCAAAGGGAAGGTATTAGCACCCTAAACATCTACGGTACTCCGCAGGAACCTCTTTGTAAAATATCTGTATATTTTAGCTATAAAATGTGTTGTATATAAAATGAATGGTGGAGGTGAGAGAAGAAATATTTTTATGATTTTTGCACCCGCCGCGGTTGTGAACCTTTAGTGCCTACGTACCACCTTTCGTGCAATAGGGGATCAGGGTACACGTAGTTCCTCTTTTAAAAATTTGAAATGTAAGTGTGTTGGTTGATTTTAAGAGATAAGACATCATCGTCATTGTCCGTGTGGAAGACATACTTACTACCCACAATCATGAGAAAGGAGAATTTGCATCATCTCAAAGTGGAGGATATGGCTTGGATTTTAAAATCAACAAAGCCTCACTCAACACCCAAGTGGAAAATATCTATCTTCACTATATATTGTAGAAGTATAGTTGTTTGCATCACTATAAGGATTGACAAGAGTCTAACTTTTTGAGAAAAGTTTTAAAGATAAAAGCCAAAGTGGCAAAAATGGTTTGAAATGAGATTAATTGACTTTTAGTCTTCTAACAAAAAGTGTCAAAGTATTATTAAATTGATTGAAGTTTATTGATGAAAATGTTTTGAAAATGCATGTACCTAGGTCCAAGTTTATTTTGAAAGTGTTTCAAGTTTAGAAACAAGAAGAGTTTTCAAAAGGAGGGAGAAGATTTTTGAAATTAAAGAAGATGAGAGGAGAAGAAGAGACTATCCTAAAGCATAAGGTAAAAGCTAAGGAGAATAATCATCTAACTAACAAGAAGCCAATACTTAACATTATGAGTCAAGATAGAATTCCCATTCTTTAGATTGAAACCAAGCAAGCAAAGATACTAGAACTCTTGAGAGAGCAAAACTTCAAGCATATTAAGTCTTTGCGAAAAATTAGGAAGAGCAACGGCTATATACGAGTGAATCCCAAATTACAAACAGAGAATGTAATTACAAAACCTGCACACAAAAATAAACAAGCAACCCAATGTCTTGAGGTAAACCTCAAGAACTCCAGACAAAATAATCAGATAAGATCACAAGGTCTCCAAGATAGGCCAAGGTTTCTAATCCTAAGTCCAAGAAAAAGTACCATGCTCTATAATGCCAAGGATAGTAACCAAATAGTCCAAGTGCCATTAAGGTTTTTTATGGTTTATGTTGATTATTAAGTATCTTAAGAAAGGAAAAGAAAAACTCAAGTGAGCAAAGTAAAAATGGAAAGAAAATAAATGCTCAAATGAGCAAAAATGAAAATGACATGAAACATAAATGCTTAAAGTAAATAGTACATAAAGCATAAAATATAATAAAGCATAAGATGAAACAAGTCAATAATTAGTGGTTAGTTGGATGACCATCTTGAAACTTGCACTTGGAACTCATTAGAGGATTGGTAGAACCAAAGCCTCCACACAACAAGTTGCATTTTCTTTTTGTCAAGTATATCATCCATTTAATAAATTCTCAAGGAAACATTTAATGATCAACAATGTTTAAGTGATCCGCGTTGACCAAAATTGATGAAAATCCATTAGAGGATTGGTAGAACCAAAGCCTCCACACAATAAATCTCAAGGTTATTGGATCAAAGAGATCAAATTAACATACTTGGGCTTACAATCATAAGTTTGGGCCACGAATGATCATTTATTCGAATCGGGACAAAATTTAGCGCTATGTTAAGCAATCGTAAGTGGACTTATGTAGAAGTCGCACCTATTTTGAGGCCGATCAATAGCAATCTATGTACTTCATGTTTGGATAAATGATATAGAGATCATCACCCCTTAACATGTAGCACAATTAAAAAAGAAAAGGATAAGATGAAGAGGGAGGGGAATGATAAGTTAATTTGGATCACCATCTCAAAATTCTTTCATCTTTAAATTCAACCACTCCTTTAGATGGATTAAAGAACTAAACATATCATTAATCCAAAGCACCAAAAATGAATTAAATAATTCACTCTTTGATAGATTTTAATTGATGAACATTTATTCAACTTCATCTACACCACAAAGTCCATCGAACTTAAAGAGAAATTGGACATTTAAAATTGTAATCCAAATTATCCATCAAAGAGAGTGAGCAGAAAAAATATTTGAGTCAAAGCAGCCCAAAAATAAGGCAGAAAAAGTTTTTTGGCACTGTTACAATCAATTGTGCTTAGACGGCAACCAATTGCATCAGTGCATTTTTTTTTCAAATCAATTTTCTGTGACAAACAATTGCAATGTTACAACAATTGATTGCAACCTGTTAAAATCAGTAGAAAACAACATTTCAAGGATCAAATTCTTGTTCCAACTTTTCATCAAACACCTTATGATCATGGATCCAATTGAGAATGAAAATTCCATCAAATTATGAGAAAATAGCACTAATGGAGTCATAAACCAGTTCTCAATGAATCAAAACTAGAAATCCACAAGAGATCACATTGTGAAAGGTGATGATCCAACTTACCAAAGGTAGAATTAGAGAATTATCAAACAACTTCCAAAATTTGCTTCAATTCAACTACAAGAATCAATTACCAAAGCTTGGGTGTAGATAATTGATGAAGAAAAAGTGTTTGGATGAAGGTTTAGCTCAAAGATTAGTAAGCTTCAATGCAAAGCTTACTATCCTTTTTTTTGAAAATGGAGCTTTAAGTGAATTTGGTAGATGGAGAGAATTAAGAGATTTTTTAGCAAAATGAGTTTGGCTATCAAAAGCTTGTGATTTAAATGAAATAAGGTCTCTATTTATAGATTTTAGGATTGGGGATTAGTGGTAATTTGGTAATTGATTCTTGGAGCCAAAAATTGAATTAATGATATAATTTTCAAATTATGCAGAAAAATTGGAGCCAAAAAGATGACAGATTTGAAATTGTTGGCTTTTTTTTCAAAAATCACGTGTGTTTTGCTGTTATGAGTCGACACAAGAGTCGTATGCGTCGATACATGCTAGTTGTATAACACAGCATGATTCGACATAAGCTTCTATGGATCAATGCAAGCTGCTATTTCAATACAATACAAAATCAAATCAACTTGCATGACTCGATACATAACATGTATGTGTCAACATATATTAATTTTTTTTTGAAGGATGAAAACACAATTTTTTTTCAAAGATTGTGCACAATACACTCCGTGCCATCGATTTTTCTATGGGAGCAATTGATGGTTCAGGACAACAAAAAATGAAATTTTTTTATTATTTTTATTTTTCTTTGCAAAAAAGAGATTTTAGGGAAATAATACCGGAAAACCTTATTTGTCGGATGCTTCGACTCGGTACCTACAAAACACAAATATGCAAAGGCAAAGACAAATATTTTTTGTATTTTGGTTAGAGGTTAATTATCAACGCATATACAAAATAGATAACTAAGGTGCTTGGAGATTCCTCAAGAGCAAGCTTAAAGATAGGAGATAGAAAAAAGAGAAAGAACCAACCCTAATGTGATTATGTTATGATCAAGTTGACATGATATAATAGGGGAATCTTAGGGGCAAAAATTGGGGTACAACAACTACCCTTATTTAAGTTTCTTCTATCCGGGGATATGAAGATTAAAAATCTTCGTGTCGACGCGATCGAAGATACTTAAATATAAAACAAACCATATTTTTGTCCCTAAGATGCCATGCAATGCTTATTATTATGAATGCATATGAACAAATTCAAAGAGAGGCAAAACATCATTGGGGATGTAACAAAGAAGACAATGATCAAAAGAGAAACACGACCAGGAAAATAAATCACTGGTGGACCCAAAGAACTGAATCAGAGAGGATAGTAGGATGGTCAAAGGACACACTAACTTCTACTGAAGGCAAAGCTACCAACATTCACTGAAGGTAGAGATAAAGATAACAAACATCGACGTTCACTGCCGATGGTCTACCAACTTTCACTGAAGGTAGAGAGAAAATATATCATAACACCGCTGTTCACTGATGATGAACTATCAACGTTCACTGAAAATAGCAAAAAGATAACAAACACCGACGTTCACTATCGATGTACTACCAACATTCACTGAAGGTAGAGAGAAAATATCATATCACCGCCGTTCACTGACGATGAACTATCAACGTCCACTGAAGATAGCAAAAAGATAATAAACACCGACATTCACTGCCGATGTACTACCAACATTCACTGAAGGTAGAGAGAAAATATCATATCACCGCCGTTCACTGACGATGAGCTATCAACGTTCACTAAAGATAGAAAAAAGATAACAAACACCGACGTTCACTGCCGATGTACTACCAACATTCACTGAAGGTAGAGAGAAAATATCATATCACCGCCGTTCACTGACGATAAACTATCAACATTCACTGAAGATAGAAAAAAGATAACAAACACCGACGTTCACTGCCGATGTACTACCAATGTTTACTGAAGGTAGAGAGAAAATATCATATCACCTCCGTTCACTGACGATGAACTATCAACGTTCACTGAAGATAGAAAAAAGATAACAAACACTGACGTTCACTGCCGATGTACTACCAACATTCACTGAAGGTAGAGAGAAAATATCATATCACCGCCGTTCACTGACAATGAATTATCAACGTTCACTGAAGATAGAAAAAAGATAACAAACACTGACGTTCACTGCCGATGTACTACCAACGTTCACTGAAGGTAGAGAGAAAATATCATATCACCGCCGTTCACTGGCGAGGAACTATCAACATTCACTGAAGATAGCAAAAAGATAACAAACACTGACGTTCATTGCCGATGTACTACCAACGTTTACTGAAGGTAAAGAGAAAATAGCATATCACCGCCGTTCACTGACGATGAACTATCAATGTTCACTGAAGATAGAAAAAAGATAACAAACACCGACGTTCACTGCCGATGTACTACCAACGTTTACTGAAGGTAAAGAGAAAATATCATATCACCGCCGTTCACTGACGATAAACTATCAACGTTCACTGAAGATAGAAAAAAGATAACAAACACCGACGTTCATTGCCGATGTACTACCAACGTTCACTGAAGGTAGAGAGAAAATATCATATCACCGCCGTTCACTGATGATGAACTATCAACGTTCACTGAAGTTAGCAAAAAGATAACAAACACAGACGTTCACTGCCGATGTACTACCAATGTTCACTGAAGGTAGAGAGAAAATATCATATCACCGTCGTTCACTGACGATGAACTATCAATATTCACTGAAGATAGCAAAAAGATAACAAACACTGACGTTCACTGCCGATGTACTACCAACGTTCACTGAAGGTAGAGAGAAAATATCATATCACCGTCGTTCACTGACAATGAACTATCAACGTTCACTGAAGATAGAAAAAAGATAACAAACACCAACGTTCACTGCCGATGTACTACCAACGTTCATTGAAGGTAGAGAGAAAATATCAAGTTTTCCCCAAAATTCTGGCATTGCACCTAGAACGGGTCTCACCTTCTTCTTTAACCAAGGCACACCTTCTGGAAAGGTTAATATGTAAGCTGTCTCAAATAAAGAGACTTGTTGCTTGTTATCATGGAGGATTAAAAAAAGAAACGACTTTCTGGGGATAGAAATATGGCTTCCTGGGAAAAGAGGTATGACTTCCTGGGGAAATGCCACGATATTCCTGCTGAGGAGATAGAGTCTTCTCGTGCAAAATAAATGCACCAACCAAAACTTGAAGTTTTCCGAAAACCACAAATCCAATTCAGAAATAAACTGGAGCAAGACGGCCAATGCAGATTCATCCTTTGAGAAATAAACTCAAGAAGGAAAACCAAATTCAACTAAGCAAAGAGCGCTGCAGGAAAGGTCAGAATACTATATCAATGAACGATGATTTTTAGCAATGCATGATGTATGTATGAATGTATGGGTGATATCGTGCATATGTTGGTAAAAGGATACATGATCAGTACAAACAAACAAAACCTTCTCAGGTACTAATAACATTGGGCTAAACGTCAACCAGAAAGATCAATCCAAGAAAGGTAAAAGCAATTGCGGAAACCAAACCTATTGCCTGCTTTAACTTTACTGAGGAGAAACATAATATGGATGTAGCCAAAACAAATATCGGGATATAACATCTTTCTTCCGGTTTCATCGGAGAAAAAAATTTTCCAGAAGCAACATGCCTATTGGAGATTGCGAGACCAGCCTCAAATAAAGCAGACTGACGCCGACACAACCAAACCTCATTGGGGGATTCAAGCTTACCTCCCTGGAGAAAACTTTCATGAAGGGAGTAAATCTTCTTAAAACAACCGGAGTTTGTTCATTCTTAGGATCACCATTCTTGTTGTCATTGTTTCATCATAAATCCCAAAGTAAATTAAATTGTAAAGATCTCTCTTTTTTTTGAAAAGTCAATTTTGCTTTTTTAATCTTTTTGCTTTAACAGTTATTATCAGTAATAAATGAAGTCTTTGCAAGCTAAATAAAAATAGGAACATAAAGAGTTGGGCAAAAGCTCGAATTTCATTAATAGAATGGTAGTCTACGAATGGCGAGACTCCATGTACGATTACAAAGTTTGGGAAATGGTAATACATAATGGAAAAGATACATTGAGATACAATGACCACTATCCCCCCTAACAACTTTTGAAATCCTGGGCAGCGGCTTTCGTTGAAGTATGGTGAGGACCCGAGAAGATTGTTGCTTCAATGATCAAGTCTCGTCTGACGTAGTTACTTGCCAAGAAAGTCCCTAACTTTTGCCTAAGCTACCCTTGTGGGTTTTCAACTTAGCGGGAAATTTATTCTGTTTATGTCTCTAATTTTTGCCTAGACTGCCCTTTCGGGTTTTCGGCCTACCGAGACGCTCTTTTTTTGCCTAAGCCGCCCTTTCGAGTTTTCAACTTAGCGAGTTGTTCTTTTATTTCTTTAGGTGAAGTATTTCTTGACTGCATCAACATTCATGGGACGTGGGAACTCCTCGCCATCCATAGTTTCAAGAATTAATGCACAACTAGAGAAGGCTTTCTTGACAACATACGGGCCTTCAAAATTGGGAGCCCACTTGCCCCTAGAATCAGTGTTGAAAGACATGATCTTCCTGAGCACGAGGTCGCCTTCTCTGAATTCACGAGGTTTGAACTTTTTATCAAATGCTTTCTTCATTCTTTTCTGATATAAGTGCCCATGACACAAAGCTATCATTCTCTTCTCTTCAATCAAATTCAATTGGTCAAACCTGTTCTGAACCCATTCAGCCTCTGTCAACTTGGCTTCCATTATCACACGCAACAAGGGAATCTCTACCTCGACAGGGAGTACAGCTTCCATTTCATACACTAGAGAAAATGGGGTTGCTCCTGTTGAAGTGCGGACAAATGTTTGATATCCATGTAGAGAAAAAGGGAGCATTTCATGCCAATCCTTATAAGTAACAACCATTTTCTGGATAATTCTCTTGATATTCTTATTAGCAGCTTCAACAGCCCCACTCATCTTTGGCCTGTATGGAGATGAATTGTGATGGACAATCTTGAATTCTTCGCACAGTTCAGTCATCATCTTGTTGTTCAAATTCGAGCCATTGTTAGTGATGATTCTGCTCGGCACACCATACCGGCATATAAGATTGTTTTTGATGAAACACACAACTACCTGCTTGGTAACATTGGCATATGAAGCCACCTCTACCCATTTGGTAAAGTAGTCAATTGCTACCAAGATAAAACGGTGCCCATTCGAAGCGTTGGGTTCTATCATCCCAATCATGTCAATACCCCACATAGAGAAAGGCCATGGGGAGGAAATCACATTGAGGAGTGTCGGAGGTACGTGGATCTTATCTGCGTAAATCTGGCATTTATGGCACTTCTTTGCAAATTTATAACAATCAGATTCCATTGTCAACCAATAATAACCTACCCTTAGTATCTTTTTAGCCATCGAATGTCCATTAGCATGAGTGTCACATGAACCTTCATGGATCTCATGCATCAACATGTCTGCTTCGTGTCTATCCACGCATCTGAGCAAGACCATGTCATAATTTCTCTTGTATAACACATTTTCACAGAGGAAGAAACTGCCTGCCAATCTTCTCAGTGTCTTTCTATCTTTCTTTGACGCACCAAACGGGTATTCCCGAGTCTGAAGAAAATGCTTGATATCATAATACCAAGGTTTTTCATCTGCTACCTCCTCTGTTGCAAACACATGAGCGGGCATATCTAGCCGTCGAACTGTAATTCGGGGTATATCATTCCAAGCATTTACTTGGTATATGGAAGCCAGAGTTTCCAGAGCATCTGCCATTTGATTTTCATCCCTAGGAATGTGATGGAATTCAACTTTATTGAAGAATGGTAGTAATCTTCTAGCATAATCTTTGTAAGGGATCAAGCCAGGGTGCCAAGTGTCCCATTCTCCTTTAATCTGATTTATTACCAAGGCTGAATCACCATAATCATCTAGAATCTTGATTCTGAGATCAATAGCTTCTTCAAGACCCATGATGCAAGCCTCATATTCCTCCATATTATTAGTGCAATCAAATGTTAACCTTGTAGTAAAAGGAATGTGCGATCCATGAGGAGTAACAATCACAACACCAATTCCTTTACCATAAGCATTCACAGCTCCATCAAATACCATACTCCAACGAGATTCAGGGTCGGGGCCCTCCTCAGGCAATGGTTCATCACAATCTTTCACTTTCAAGAACATCACATCTTAATCGGGGAATTCATATTCTGCAGACTGATGATCTTCCAACGGCTGGTGAGCAAGGTAATCCACCAACACACTACTTTTAATAGCCTTTTGAGTGCAATACTCGATATCATATTCAGATAACAACATTTGCAAGCAAGCAATTCTCCCAGTAAGAGCAGGATTTTCAAAAATATACTTGATTGGATCCATTTTGGAGATCAACCAAGTAGTATGATTCAACATATACTGCCGCAAACGCTTTGCCACCCAGGCCAAAGCATAACATGTTTTTTCTAGCATAGAGTACCACGAATCACAATCAGTGAACTTTTTGCTGAGATAATAAATGGCGAACTCTTTCTTTCTAGTTTCATCCTGTTGTCCCATAATACAACCCATGGATTTATCTAACACTGTTAGATACATAATCAACGGTCTTCCTTCTACGGGAGGGAGCAAGATAGGAGGTTCAAGCAAATATTCTTTAATACTTTCAAATGCCCTTTGGCAATCATCTTTCCATACACAACCTTGATCTTTCTTTAACAACTTAAAGATCGGTTCACACGTTGCAGTCATATGGGAAATAAATCTAGAGATATAATTCAAACGCCCGAGGAAACCCCTAACTTGCTTTTCAGTTCTTGGTGCTGGCATTTCTTGAATTGCTTTGACTTTGTCAGGGTCAACTTCAATTCCTTTCTGGCTAACAATAAAACCCAACAATTTCCCTGATCTAACTCCGAAGGTGCATTTATTTGGATTCAAGCGGAGACGATACTTCCTCAAATGCTGAAACAACTTCAACAAATCTTCTATATGCCCTTCTTCAGTTTGGGATTTGGCAATCATATCATCAACATATACTTTGATTTCTTTGTGCATCAGATCATGGAATAGGGTTGTCATAGCCCTCTGGTACGTTGCACCAGTGTTCTTCAACCCGAAGGGCATCACTATGTAACAGAATGTTCCCCAGGGTGTGATAAACGTTGTTTTTTCCATGTCCTCTGGAGCCATTATTATTTGATTATACCCGGAAAATCCGTCCATGAACGAGAATACCTTGAATTTTGCTGTGCTATCCACTAACATGTTAATGTGAGGCAATGGGAAATCATCTTTTGGACTAGCTTTATTTAAATCTCTGTAATCTACGCACATGCGGACTTTTCCGTCTTTTTTCGGTACTGGGACAATATTTGCAATCCATTGAGGATACACTGATGTCACAAGAAAACCAGCATTAACCTGTTTTAGGACCTCCTCTTTGATCTTTATTATCATATCCGGGTGGGTTCTTCTCAACTTTTGTTTAACTGGCGGACACTCTGGCTTCAACGGCAAATGATGCTCGACAATGTCTGTATCTAGACCAAGCATATCTTGATAAGACCAAGCAAAAATATCCACATATTCTTTCAACAACTCAATCAACCCACTCCTTACATCAGGATGCAACGATGCTCCAATCTTGACTTCCTTCAGATCTTCTTCTGAACCCAAATTAACCACTTCCAAAGGCTCTTTATATGGTTGAATGGTATTTTCCTCGTGCTCAAGAAACCATGAGACCTCTTCTGGAATCTCATTATAATCTTCTTCTTCAGCCCCAAACACAGGACATTCAAAGTTGGGATAGGGTGCAGGGTCATTGTATTCAACGGGTTTTTTAGTTAATCTGCACATATGATTTATGATTGCTTTTAGAAATTGACACATATAACAAGTGATCATGCATATTAATTTTCAGTTATTATTTATTTTGAAAGGTTTTTTTTAATTATTACCATTTCCCAAGAAAAAGGCAGAAAATAAAAGACATAATTAAAGACAACTTTTATTAATGATCTTAACAGTTATAGCAAAAAGATAAGCCCTAACATTGATACTTCCACCTTGGGCAGAGTGAAAGCTTTTCAAAAGAAAGAAGCTGATTAACAAAACAAATTACTTTGAAACATCCATGCAAGAAGGAACATCAATGGTGACCCAGTTCTGAACTCGGACTCCATGCGTCACATAATTCGGTACTTCCTGCTCTGCTTCATCCTCTTCAACAACATTAATTCTAGAACCAATTGGATGGAGGTAGCCTCCGCTGCGGAAAACATCATGATAACTGTTCACAGAAGACTTTGACTTCAAATTTTCTCCTTTGCCATTCCTCGAAGAAAAACCCAAACCAGCTCTGTTTTTGTTCACGGGTGGATCCACAAGTCGTTCCCAAATTGCATTATGACCATTGCACACAACCTACTGCGCGTCCTTCAGGGAAACCACAGAATTCTCATTCCTCCTTATGTTATCAATGGATAAGGCTTGGAACTGGGTTCCAACAGCAGTCACATCCGCTTCTACAATACTGAAAGAGGATAGATGGGATATCAACAACGCTTGCTCCCCACTTATGATCACTACCTTCCCTTCACGCACAAATTTTAGCTTCTGATGTAGAGTTGAAGTGACAGCCCCTGCTTCATGTATCCATGGCCGTCCTAGAAAAAAACTACACGCGGGAATAATGTCCATTACCTGGAAAGTTATCAAGAACAAGTGTGGTCCTATATGGATGGGTAAGTCCACCTCACCAATGACAGATTTCCTCGACCCATCAAAAGCCTTCACAATGATGCCACTCGGGCGCATAGGTGTTCCCTGATACTTTAACTTCATGAGAGTACTTCTCGGTATAACATTCAACGCGGATCCGTTATCAATTAGCACATTGGATAGTGAATCATTCTTGCAGTTCATAGATATGTGGAGGTCCAGGTTGTGATTCCTCCCTTCATCTGGTAACTCATCATCGCATAAACTTAAGTTGTTACATGATGTAATGTTTCCAATTACGCTGCTGAATTGATCTAACGGCATCTCGTTCTCTACAAAAGCTTGGTCTAGTACTCTCATCAGTGATTCTCTATGAGCGGAGGAATTCATCAATAAAGCTAGGATGGATATCTTTGAAGGAGTTTGCAATAGCTGGTCCACAATTTTGTAGTCGCTCATTTTAATTATCTTCAAGATATCATCCACTTCTTTCTCCAATGTAGCTCCACTAGTCTCTCCTGCAGCCTTCTTAGGCTCATCGTTCTCAGCAATTTTCTTTCCAGCAACAACGTCTCTTCGAATAACTAGAGCAAACACGTGACCACTACGGGCCACCCTACTATTTTCAGCTATATTTCCAACATCAGGCATTGGCTGGATGGGAACTTCCACCCTATCTTCTAGGATTGTAGCGTTGTATTTGTAAGGCACATCCTTATCTGATTTATAGGGAATAGGTCCTGGCAGACTAATTACCAATGGGGTAACAGCTGGTTTGCTATAGTACTTCACCTCAAGATGAGTGGGTGCACCAAAACAAGGTACAATGACGTTTACACCTTCCTCGACACAATTAGCCCTCAAAAGACCATTTCTGGCAAACAAATCTTCGTCTAAAGAGAAATACTCATCCGCTGAGGCACATTCTTCTTATGACTCTTCTCCCATCAAACAAACTTCAACCATATCAATCTCGTGATAATCATCTCTCTGACCTATGATCTTGATAGTTCCATTGTCTAACAGCAATTAAACACCCTCTCTCACAATAGAACATCCTCAAGAGTCTTGACAACAAACTATGCATGATCCATATTGGTGTTCCACCTGACCAGTAGTACGACAGAAGGTAGCATGCAACTGTACGAGATCTTCATTCAAATGCTCTACTTCAAAAATTATGAATTCACCCGGACATCCAGAAACCATATTAACTTCCTCTTCATATTCTGCCCTAGGCCTGATTATATGAATTAGACCTTCATCCATCATCTTCTATAAATCAGCCTTTATCTTCTCGCAACCCTGTATGTTTGTACTACAAATAGCACAACCGGCGTGGTCATGCGTATAATAACTGAATTCAAAGAGGTCTGCATGCATCTTTACCAAATCCCCTCTAACCAAATTAATGTCAAAAATCTGGAAGTCACCTGGATAACCGGCCACCATATTTACAGCATTCACTCCCCCGTGCTTGGGTAGAGGATTTTCTTTTACATTAGGTCCCATGTCTTTGAAAGATAAAATTCCGGACTTCACCAACCTTTGCACTTCAGTCCTCAAAGGGTAACAATTTTCAACATTATGCCCTGGTGCTCCCTGATGAAAGGCATACGTCTGGTCTGCTTTGTAATACCAAGGCAATGGTGATGGTACTGCTAGAGGTGGTCGTGTATGGACCAACTTCTTCTGAATCAATGCTGGTAGTAGCTCTGCATAACTCGTGGGAATAGGGTCATAGTTCTCCCTTCTCTGATTATTCCCTTGGTTCCCCTGTTGGGACTGTCTTTGATAAACAACGGTAGTTGGAGCGACATTCATAACAGGAGTCACTGAAGCAACTTGTTGGTGACACTGATAATTCCTTCTAGGAGCATTTACTCTCCTCTCTTGTATAATAGCATTTGTATCCCCCTCTTTCTTCTTTTTGAACCCATAAGCTGGCTTTTTCACACCTCCGGATCCTTCACCCTTCGTCAAACAACCTTCTCTTACTGCCTCTTCTAGGCAGACACCCATCCCTACCGTCTCCGTAAAATCATTTGGGGCACTTGCTACCATTCTTTCTTAGTAGAAAGCGCCTAGCGTCTTCAAAAAAATTTTAGTCATTTCCTTCTCTTCCATGGGAGGAAACACTTGTGCAACCACTTCGCGCCATCTCTGTGCGTACTCTTTGAACGATTCTCTATCTTTCTGAACCATGGCTCTAAGCTGGTCACGATCGGGAGCCATGTCCACATTGTACTTGTATTGTTTAATGAATGCTTCTCCCAAATCATTAAAAGTATGGATGTTGGCGCTGTCTAATCTCATGTACCATTTCAACACTGCGCCGATCAGACTATCCTGGAAAAAGTGAATCAGCAGACGCTGATCATCGGTGTGGGTAGACATTCTCCTTACATACATCACCAAGTGAGCACGAGGGCAAGTGTTGCCCTTGTACTTCTCAAACTCCGGGACCTTGAACTTAGCAGGCACTTTGACATTCGGGACCAAACACAGCCCATTCACATTCTGCCCAAATAACTCTTTTCCCCTAAGAGCCTTTGTGATCGGTGGAAATAGAACTGACTGTTTAAAGCTGGTTCGCGAAATTTCGCGGAAGCAAGAGTCGCCACCGTATTTTATTTTCTCCAACATGGACAGGACAAAATCACAGCAAAATTCCTTATGAGATTGTTTCTCGGTTCGGGAGGTAGATTTATAGAAAGGGAATGTATTAGCACCCTTTCTATCCATGGTTATCCATGGGCTCTTAGATATTTGCTCTTATGTTTTCAAAATGATGTTTGCTTTTCAAATGTGAGTGGGTTTGAAAAAGTTTCATTGAAAGATTTTGGAATGACTCTTGTATCTGTCCTCAAGAGTGTTTGAAAAATTTGTTTTGAAAGCTTTTGAAAGTGTCAGTGTGAAAAGATTTTTGTTTTGTTTTTTAGAGAGCAAGTACCCATGAGTCATCTACCTACCCTAAGGAATTAGGCTGTGTAAAAGTCCTTAAGGAAGTGCCATCCCACCATTGAGAGGTAGGTAGCACCACCGTTGGAGGTGTTCGGGTCAATTCGATTGAGGGACAGTGTAGTCACCGAAGCAACAGTTAGGACACCTTAGAAGTAACCCTAATGTCCTAGATCCTTTTTAATCCGAGGCAACCGTTTCGAGGCAACTGTTTCGAGGCAACTGGATCATGGACATAAGAGCGACCGCTAAAACGTCCTATACTTGACGACCACGTTTTGAAGGCAACGAGTGAGGCGTACCCTAGAAGTGGTGTGTGTATTGTATGTTGTTTTCAGTTTATATTTATCTTGGATTAGGCAATCGTGAGCTACGAGTTGTTTTTAATTACCATACATTCTTTCATGGAAGTTAGAATTTAAGAGTGCGGAAAGTTTAAAAGACGGAAAGATAAAAGCTACGCTATTACAAGGCGCGGGTCTATACATCGCCAAAATACAAAGACCCGTTTTTGATAAAGATGCGGAAAGTAAAAAACAATAAACCTAATTACTATTACATCCTTGAACAGTTACATAATAATCAATAAGAAAATAATACGCGAAAAGAATTAAACGGACGTCCGAGGGTGTTGGACCCTTTTGAGAAATTAAATTAAATTAAAGCCTAATTAATTATTTAATTAAAGAAAAGAAAGTGTGTTTTTTATGTTTTTGTATTTAATGAAATAAAGAAAATAAGATCAAGAGAAAACCCTAATTCTAAGTTTATTTTAATTATTAATAAAAATATTAAAGTTAACCTAATTTAAGCTGATTAGTTAATTTACATGTTATTTACAAAAAGTAATAATAATTAATAATGGTAATAATAATTAATTAAGGAAAAGATGAAAATGTCAAAACCTAATTCTATGTAATTTTTATTTATTAAGAAAAGTATTAGAATTTAAACCTAGATTAAACTAAAGTTAATTGTTAGTTATTTATTTACAAAAATAGATTAATGGTAAATTTAATAAATAATTAAAAATAAAACATTTTTTAGTTTCTGATTTTTTTATTAGGAAAAAATATTTTATGGTGAATTAATAAAAATAATTAAAGCAATTAAAAGAATTAAATGGAAAGAAAATAAAATTATGCAAGGCAAACCAAGGGGGGTATCAGGCCCAAAGTGGAGGTGATATTGCAGCAATTTAGGCCCATTAGACAAGGCAGGCCTCGTTGACTTTCTGGTTGTATGCATGATGGTTGACTGGAGTGTACCATGGGCTTCATTCTGTGGCCACTGGATTGATCTCATGTCCACTTGTCAGGCTTAAGCGTGAGTACGTATGGTGGGCCTTTAAACGAACGCTGCACTAGAATATGTTAAAACAAAAATTATGAATTATGTGGGGGACCTGGGAATCGGACCCAGGTCCCAATGCTTGCAAGACACATCCTCCACCATCTGGACTATGAAGCGCGTTTGTTAAACTAATAGACAACAAATATAATATATGAAAAAAAGGCCAATTATGCTGAGACATAAAAAACGCGCTAAGATTTGAATGCTCCAGTCACATAATGCCACGCACGCTGTCTTCTTCGTTTTCACCTGCAACATGAATAAGATAGCGGGGGTTTTAAACCCCCACTAAGTATAACTGTGAAAAATAGCGAATAGAAGTGGAGACAATATAAAAAGGGCGCGATAGGCTTAATGGTTTCGTCTTGTTGCAACGAATTCGTCCATACAGGTTTGGAGGTCCAATTTTACAATACAAGGAAAGCCCCAATATGGAAGCTCTGAAACCCTAACATTTGTTCATGGCAGATTTTGATACAGGATGCTATAATGCAATTAAACCATGTCATTAACTTCAGAAGGTTCCTGTGAATACAAAACACCCAATAATATGTATCAAATGCGCATGAATCATGATATGAAATTCTGGAAAATATGGCAAACCGTAGGGCTTGTTCTTGCGCGTTCTTTGGGTTTCAGGACTCGTTCTTGATGCCAATAGACTCCTGGAGACTCAGGCAAGGTGATTGAATCCTTTTTAGGCTTTGAAACGCGCTGCAAGTATGAAATCAGTTTCACAAATTTCTTGAGTTTTTTGCAATTTGGTTATGGAATATTAGCAGCTTTCACGTGTGTCTTTGAGTAGGGTTAGCTCTTGCATATGTATGTGATAAGAATTAGGTCAAAACCTTGGCCCAAAAGTCCATGAATTAATGTTTCAAATCCTTGATTTTCAATCATGTAATTTTCAATATTTTTCCATGAAAACCTTGCCAATTATGGAAGATCTTGTCCCCTTGAGTGATGCACGAAATCTTTAGCATGTGTGGAGTGTATTTGCTTCATAAAAAGATTTGACAACCATGCTTTGATATTTTTCTACAATTAAAACCAATTAAATGAATTAATAATCATAAAAATTCAATTAATTAATTAAAAATAAGAAAATAAATCATTTTAATCTCAATGGTTCGTGCATAGGCTTTGGGTAATGATTCAAGAAAGAATTTGAGGCCCATTAGCAAAATTGAAGTTTTTTAGGCAAAGTTGACTTTTGAAAGTTCCCAAAAATTTCCCAACTTCTCCAATGCATATCTTGCTCAATTTTGAAGCTATGAACATGTTCTTGGACATTTTGGAAAGGTCTTGAAGTTCTCTAACCAATGCCTTTGGTCCCATGTCATTTTGATTTACCAATCTCAAGTTATGGTCTTTGACTTAAAGTGCCTTTTTGTTGACTTTTGAAAATGACCTATAATGTTGAAATTGATAACTTTTTGTGAGAGCATTTCTTGGACTTGGAGTGTGAAGATGAGTTGTAGGAAATGTCATCCCCTTAAAAATTAGCATTGGATGGGATTTTTCTGATAAACCATGAAGAAGTTATGCCTTGGTCAATTTGCAGTTGACTTTTCACCTGTCCAGAAATAGAAACTTTTGCATCTTGAGACTTTTTGAGCCATGCTTGTAAAATCATGATCAAGAGTTGATCAAATGATGATTGTGGCTTCAAAATAAGATGTTTGACCAAAAATTTTGACTTTTGACTGTCAAATGACCATTTTGCCCCTGCAGTTGACTGTGAAGCATTTAGGGTTTTTGACTGTGCAACTTGATGCTGTGAGTCTTGAAACTTGACATATGGATGCTTGACAATGGATATAGGCATATGGGACTTGATTGAACCCTTGGAAACCTAAATTTCTTTGCAAGAACCAAAACCATAATTTTGACTGTGTTAGGAGGCAATTGGACTGTGCAACCCTTGAGAGATTCTGAACCATTTGGAGATTGACCCTGACAAATCTTGAAGAATGTGGGAGGGAAAATTTTGGGGTACAACAGTTGCCCCTGTTCAATCTTCTTAGACCTGAGGATGTAGATTGGCTGGCGTGCCTTTCGTAATCCGAAGGTGGAAGATGATTGAACACTAAAGTGCCCAGAAATTTACGCTCACATAGTAGAATGTTAGCAGTGTGATGCAGGGAATGGGCTTACAGATGCCATTTCGAGGAACGATGGATAGGAGGATGGGCTTATAGATGCCATCTAGGGACTGTTGGTATGTGGATGGGCTTATAGATGCCATCTAGGGACTGTTGGTATGTGGATGGGCTTATAGATTCCATCTAGGTGTCGATCGCGCAAGAGATTCATTAGCGAGAACTTGCGTACCTGAAAGAATAAAGATAATTACCTGGTCTGTTACAGGGGTTGATCTTCAAACTCTTTATGTAGATATGCCCTGGCTAGATACAGGTATTGAATCTGGAAATAGTCGTCAACAGATACACCCTGGTAGGATACAGGAATCGGATCTACAAACTCTTCAGACGTGCCCTGGCAAGATACAGGAATCGAGTCCGGAAAATAGTCGTCAACAGATACACCCTGGCAGGATACATGAATCAGATCTTCAAACTCTTCAGACGTGCCCTGGCAGGATACAGGAATCGAGTCCGGAAAAATAGTCGTCAATAGATACACCCTGGCAGGATACAGGAATCGGATCTTCAAACTCTTCAGACGTGCCCTGGCAGGATACAGGAATCGAGTCCGGAAAATAGTCATCAACAGATACACCCTGGCAGGATACAGGAATCAAATCTTCAAACTCTTCAGACGTGCCCTGGTAGGATACAGGAATCGAGTCTGGAAAAATAGTCGTCAACAGATACACCCTGGCAGGATACAGGAATCAGATCTTCAAACTCTTCAGACGTGCCCTGGCAGGATACAGGAATCAAGTCCGGAAAATAGTCGTCAACAGATACACCCTGGCAGGATACAGGAATCGGATCTTTAAACTCTTCAGACGTTCCCTGGCAGGATACATGAATCGAGTCCAGAAAATAGTCGTCAACAGATACGCCATGGCCGGATACAGGAATCGAATCTGGAATTGCGACAGTTGATAGTAATTATCTTTGTATTGACTTTTGTCCTGAAAAGACAAAACATTAGTTGTATGTGATGTCATGATGTATGAAATGCGTGATGCTCTCAAAATAAATGAGATTGTATGTCCATGATGTGTATGTGCATGCTATAATGTATGAAGATGTGATGTTTATGACTGTATTTTTGTCTAGGAAAATAAATCCTTGACGAATGTCGGGAGCTTATTGAATCCTGGGCTGATGTTTTGAGAGGAGGGTTCTTCGTCTCCGCTGGGGATAATGATTGCAAGAATAGACCGGTAGGAGAAGATGACTCCGTTGGGGAATAAACTTTGCTGGAGAGATTACTCTGCGGGGAATTACTCTGTGGGAAGAGAGGTACTTTGTTGAGATGTTGATGATAACTCCGCTGAGGATACCATTGTTGAGCTCTGTTGGAAGATTTGATGAACTTCGCTGGGGGATAGAAAGAACTTTGTCGGGGACGATCTTTCCGTGGCGATTGGCTGAGGATAACCCAGTTATAAGCTCTGGTGGAGCATAACCTTTGAATAAAGCCGGGAAGAGGCGTTCATACCCTGAAGGTGATAAGCTTCCAGAATCTACTGGGGATAAGCTTCCTACTGGGGAGGTTGATTCAACTTTCTTGGGGAAACTTTTGAGATTGCACTGGGGAAGTGGCTCCACTGGGATGCCTGGTATTCCGCCGGGGAACAACCTTAGATCAAGATTTCCGAGGATGCTTGCTAGGAATGTTTGTGTACTCCGTTGGGGAATACTGAGATCTTATGAGGATACCTACTTCTTGAGGCTGACAGTAGATTAACTCTGCTTGGGGAGAGTGTTGCGGACTTGCTGGAGGTATTGTGCCCTCTCTTCTCGGGGGGAGTATGGCTGAACCTTGGCTCACTCTCTATGGAATTAAAGTATCTTGGTTACATTCTTCAGCCGAACTTACCTTGGTACCTTGGTGGACAGAGCAATTAGATTGCTTAGACAACTCATTGTTGCCCCTGTTTCTGATGCTACCTGTAATTAGTCCTTTATTTTCGTATTCAAATATTTATGAGTTAGCAATTAGTGTCAAATGCATATATCACAATTGAACATTGGACGTTCTTTACAAAACAAAACAGAAAAAGGAAAAAACAATTGGCAATTGGTCTGAAAAGTGAATTTGTATTGATTTTTGGATTTGCCTGTAAATAGGCGTTTATGCACAAGAGGCTGACGTCCTAGTAAGAGAACGGCGCCGAACAAGAGAATTTATACAATTTTGTGAAAAAGGAAAACAAAACAGCTATGTGAAGAAAGATAATCCCACTGGGTTCCAACTCTGCTATCGCCTTTATATCTTCGAGCGTCTCATCACTTGGCTGCTTAGTTGAAGATGAAGCTGATTGATCGATGCCGTCTGAACTTGATGTTGATACTGGATTCTGGATGCAAGGTGATCCAATGAGACATAGTATTACGCTTTAATCCCTAACTTTTTCCTGGACCGCCCTTTCGGGTTTTCGGTCCACCGGGATACCCATTTTTGCCCAAGCCGCCTTTTCAGGTTTTCGACTTGCCAGGTGTACAGATTTTTTTCATTTTTCATCCCTTATTTTTGCCCGAACCCTTTTGGTTCGCCGGGAAGCCCTTATTTTTGCCTAGGTGTGTCAACCTAGCGGGTCTTTTATCATGCGTAGTATCTTTTTACTATGTCTGCATTGGCGGGGTGAGGAAGGTCGTCACCGTCCATGGTGGTTAGAATCATGGCTCCTCCTGAGAAGACATGTTTAACCACAAATGGCCCTTCGTATGTGGGGGTCCATTTGCCCCTGGGATCACTTTGAGGAAGAATGATGCGCTTGATTACCAGGTCCCCAACTTGATACTCTTTTGGTCTGACTTTCTTGTTAAATGCCCTGATCATCCGTTTTTGATACGTTTGACCATGACAAATAGCAGTGAGTCTCTTTTCGTCAATTAGGTTTAATTGATCAAGTCGCGTCTGGATCCAGTCATCTTTGCTCAAGCCTGCATCCTTCATTATCCGTAGAGAGGGTATCTGGACTTCAATCGGCAAGACTACCTCCATGCCATAGATCAAGGAGAAGGGGTTGCCCCGGTTGACGTCCTTGCTGAGGTACGATACCCATGAAGAGCAAACGGTAACATCTTGTGCCAATCTTTATAGGTCACTATCATCTTCTGCACAATCTTTTTGATATTCTTATTAGCTGCTTCTACAGCCCCGTTCATCTTCGGCCGGTAGGGAGAAGAGTTGTGGTGCTGTATCTTGAATTGCTCGCAGAGCTCAGTGATCATCTTGTTATTAAGATTGGTACCATTATCTGTAATGATCCTTTCCGGGATGCCGTATCGACAAATCAGGTTATGCCGAATGAACCGTGCCACGACGTTCTTGGTTACCGTAGCATAGGAAGCTACTTCAACCCACTTCGTGAAGTAATCAATTGCAACCAGGATGAAGCGATGCCCATTGGATGCCGTAGGTTTAATCTTGCCGATCATATCAATGCCCCACATTACAAAAGGCCAAGGTGCATTCAAGACATTCAGAGGGACTGGAGGAACGTGCACCTTATCTGCATATATCTGGCACTTATGACATGTCCGAGAATGTTGATAACAGTCAGCTTCCATTGTGGACCAGAAATATCTTGCCCGAAGGATTTTCTTTGCCATGGTGTGTCCACTGGAATGCGTTCCGAAGGTACCTTCATGTAGTTCTGCCATGATTCTTTCTGCTTCAGTCTTATCCACAGAACGCAGTAAGGTTGAATCATGGTTTCGCTTGTATAGAATGCCATTGCTGAGGAAGAACTTTGCAGCGAACCTTCTCAGAAACTTCTTGTCGTTGACAGATGCACCCTCGGGATATTCTTGAGCTTCCAGATACCTCTTCACCTCATGATACCAGGGTTTTTCAGTTACCTCTTCAGCCTCAAGATCACAGCAATATGCAGGTTCATCCAATTTCTAGATAATTATTCGGGGAGCCTCATTGTCCCATTTGACTTTGAACATAGAAGACATCGTAGCCAACGCGTCCGCCAGCTGATTCTCCTCTCTTGGGAAGTGTTCAAAAGTTATCTCCGTGAAATGGGGGATCAGTGTCAACACACATTCTTTATAAGGAATAAGGTTTGGGTGTTTCGTATCCCACTCGCCTTTGATCTAATTGATCACGAGAGAGGAATCTCTGAAGACACTCAGAAACTTGATCCTTAAGTCAATCGCAGCTTGAAGACCCATGATGCATGCCTCATACTCCGCCATGTTGTTGGTGCAGTTGAAGCATAGCCGGGCAGTAAGTGGAGTATGAGTGCCTCTTGGGGATATGATCACAGCGCCGATACCGTTACCCAAAGAGTTGGAGGCTCCGTCAAAGTGCATAAACCATCGGGATCCTTCCTCAGGTCCTTCATCCGGTCCAGGTACTTCACAATCAGTCACTACCATGATGCTCTCGTCAGGAAACTCGAAGTTCATAGATTGGTAGTCATCCACTGCCTGGTGTGCCAAATGGTCTGCCAATACACTTCCCTTGATTGCTTTCTGAGTCGTGTACTGGATGTCATATTCTGTCAAGATCATCTGCCATCTTGCTATTCTTCCAGATAGAGCAGGCTTTTCGAATATGTACTTTATTGGATCCATTTTTGAGATCAACAGAGTAGTGTGAGTCAGCATATACTGTCTCAGCCGGCGAGAAGCCCATACCAAAGCGCAGCAAGTTTTCTCGAGCAGTGAGTATCGGGTCTCACAGTCGGTAAACTTTTTGCAAAGGTAATAAATGGCGTGCTCTTTTCGGCCAGACTCGTCATGCTGCCCCAGCACACACCCCATTGAGCTGTCAAGTACTGTCAGGTATAGTATTAGAGGTCTCCCTTCAACCGGTGGCATAAGAATGGGTGGTTCTTGGAGATACTCTTTGATTCTGTCGAAAGCAGCCTGACATTCATCATTCCAACATACTACCTGATCTTTCTTCAGCAGCTTGAAGATTGGTTCACAGGTAGCGGTTAGGTGCGAGATGAATCGGGCAATGTAATTCAGACGTCCTAGAAAGCCTCTGACTTCTTTCTCTGTCTTGGGAACTGGCATCTCTTGTATGGCTTTAACCTTGGCAGGGTCCACTTGAATACCTTTGTCACTCACGACGAAGCCTAGCAACTTCCCAGATCTTACCCCAAATGTGCACTTGTTTGGGTTCAACCTCAGCTTATACAACTTCAGACAGTCAAACAGCTTCTGCAGATGATCAAGGTATTCCTCCTCAGTTTGAGACCTTGCAATCATATCGTCGACATATACTTCTATCTCATGGTGGATCATGTCATGAAATAAAGCAACCATGGCACGCTGGTAGGTTGCCCCAACATTTTTCAACCCAAAAGGCATGACCTTATAGCAGAAGGTGCCCCACTCAATAACAAAGGTAGTCTTCTCCATGTCTTCAGGAGCCATTTTGAACTGATTATAACCTGAAAAGCCGTCCATGAAGGAGAACACCTTGTGCTGAGCAGTATTGTCAACTAGAACGTCGATGTGAGGCAGAGGGAAGTCATCCTTGGGGCTCGCCCTGTTCAAATCCCTGTAATCAACACACATTCAGACCTTGCCATCTTTCTTCGGCACCGGAACCACATTGGCAACCCACTGGGGGTAAGAAGTTACTGCAAGAAAACCGGCGTCAAATTGTTTCATAACCTCAGCTTTGATCTTTTCGGACATCTCTGGACGCATACGGCAGACCTTTTGCTTTACTGGAGGGAATTCTTCCTTGGTAGGCAAGTGATGGACCACAATGTCGGTATCCAACCCAGGCATGTCTTCGTAGGACCAGGCGAAGATTTCCACATAATCATGCAGCATCTGAATCAACCGTTGTTTCACACTGAGCTCTAGATTGGCACCAATCTTGACTTCCTTTCTGTCTGCCTCAGTACCCAGATTTACCGTTTCCACTGGCTCTTCATGTGGCTGAATAGCCCTCTCTTCCTGGAGTAGCAGTCTTGCAAGTTCACCAGGCACTTCGCAATCATCTTCACCTTCGTCTTCGGCTAAGTTGATCGGATTTTCGAAGTCATAACTGGCAGTAGCAGAGTCGTTACCAGTGAGATCCAGAGTGGATTGAAACCTGTATACGTGAGTGTGTGTAAATATAGCTGTTTTGAAATATATAAAGAAATAAAGGGAGCACAAGATTTGAAATGCGAAAGACGTCCAATGTTTTTATTCATGATATATGGAAATGACAAGTAATAAGCCCTCACAAATGAAGCCACGGTGCCCCGGGTAATACACCGGGCCATAAAGTTTCAAATATTGTTCGTTACAAATTTAAAAACAAAGGAGTTCATTACTGAGTAACAAAAGTAACAGGTAAGGAGTCCTTGGTAGTCCAGTTGCTAGGTCCACTGTCGGCCGTTGGGTAGATCCAGCTGTTGAACTCAAATTCCTCCACTTCGTCACCATCCCTGATAGCATTCACCCCATGATTGGGCATGGGAGCTGTCACCATATTAGGCTTCTCGGGCGCCTCGAAATGAACTTCCTTAGCATCGATAAGGTCCTGAACCTTATTCTTTAGGGCCCAGCAATCATTAGTAGAATGCCCCGGGCTATCAGAGTGATAAGCACAGCGGGCGTTGGGATTGTACTTCGGAGAGGTTGTGTTTACCACCTTCGGAGCTTCTCTGACAGTTACCAAGTTGGTTGATAGCAGTTGCGACAAGATTTGCGACAAGGTCATACTAAGCCGAGTGTATTCTCTTCTGGGTCTCTCACCCCTTGGTTGGTTAGGTTGCCGAGGAGCGGCAGCAGGCTTTGCAATTACCACCGCGTTGACAGCTTGGCGGCATTCCGGTTTGTTTTGCCTCCTGGGGCCATACACAGCACTGGCCTCCTTCTTGAAAGGCTTCTTCTCAGAACTTGAGGACGCACCTTTCTATATCTTCCCTGATTTCATCCCAGCTTCTATCCTCTCACCAGTCAGAATGAGGTCTGTAAAACCTGCAGAAGAATTACCAATGAGATGGTTGAAGAATGGCCCAGATAGGGTCCCCAAGAACATGTCCACTAGTTCACGGTCGTTTAACGGCGGCTGCACCCTGCCAGCCAGGTCCCTCCACTTCTACGCGTACTCTTTGAAACCTTCTCCCGATCCTAGCGACATACCCTGGAGTTAGGTACGTGTAGGAGCGAGGTCGGCATTGTACTGATACTGCTTATAAAAAGCAGTAGCCAAGTCCTCCCAGTTACGAACCTTGGTTCCATCCAGCAGATAGAACCATTCGAGATGAGTCCCTGAAAGACTCTCCTGGAAGAAATGGATCCATAAGTTCTTGTCCACAGTATATGGTTGGATCTTCCGCATATAAGATCTGAGATGCAGCTTAGGGCAGGACGCCCCGTCATACTTTGCGAAAGATGGTACTTTGAACTTGTGTGGGATCACCACACCAGAAGATAGACCCAGGTCTCCAAAATCCAACCCAGACACTTGTTGAATTTCCATGGCATTCAGGCGATCCTCTAACTGCTTGTACTTGTCTTCAGCGGGAGGGTACTGCTCTTCATTGAAATCAGTCTCGTTGTCAGAGACCACGGGACTAGGAACCCCTCCCCCTTGGGGACTGCCTTTCCCTACAGAAGAACCAGCTTGATCAACCTCATTTTGCAGTGTGTTGTCGAACCTCCGGCCACTGTTGAATAATACAGTTCTCTTCTTCTTCTTCTTGACCAGCATAGCCTTCAATTCCTCTTGCCCTTGGGCTAAACTCATAATCAGCTCTTGGAACTGGGCGTTTTGAGCCTGGAGGGCCTTGATGGATTTCTCGGTAGATGATTCATGATTCATGATTACTGCTGAAATAAACAGCGAAGAACATTAAGCAACCTAAAAAGAAGAGTACCTGTGATGCACATGATGAATGGAATGCGTATGATTTATGTTTTCAAAGACAATCGGGATTCAACTTTGTAAACAAAAAGGAAACGCACTTTATTAGATTCAACTTTGAAATTTAAATTGTTCAACAGATTGCCCTTAGGCGTTACATAAAATGGAAATACTGAAAAGGGAAATAAAAACTGTAAAAGGACATCCAAAGCTCATCATTGATCCCAGGGTCTCTTCTTCTCAGTACGGATGTAGTCATTCAAGGCCCGCTCGTTCTCCAACTGCTTTGTCAGCTTCTGGATCTTCAATTCCTGCTCGTTGAACTTTTCCCGATAAGAATCCCGTTCCTCTTGTAGTTGCGCCCAAGACCTTTTTAGTGTGTCAACATCAGTAGGTATCTGAGGAGGGAGAACAGTTGGAGGAGCCCCATCTCTATCAGGATATTCAAGAATGATGGGCCTGACAGCTTCATATGGCATACCTAAATTCTGAGCACGGATGCGGACCCATCTGTAGTAGGGTTCCAAAGGTAGAGAAGTCTTCGGTCCCAACTCATGTGGGTCAGCTTTGTGAATTCTGTCCCAAGCCTTGATGAATCTACGACGCAGCTCGTCACTATCTACCTGAAACTCAAAACTGATGTGAGGCACCAATATCTCATGAGGCCCTGCTCTTCTGGCTCTTCCAAACTGACGGAGAGCTAGACATGGATTATAAGAGATTCCTCCTTGGGTACCAATCAAAGGAACATTAGGATATTCTCTGCAACGATCAATAACAGCTACCTCGTCCAAACCTCTGAGAGTCCAAATGATGTCATTATCAGTGAGAGACATTAACCTATGAGCCCAGCCTCTTCCTTCTTTGTTCTTCAGCACGAACTTAGGGAGGTGCGAAATAAACCACCTCACTAACAAAGGAGTACAACACCACATAGTTCCTCGTCTTCGGGCAGTGCGAGCATAGAGTTGTTGCAGGATATCACCCAAGAGAGTGGGCACAAGGTTCCGAGACATGAAGATCCTTATGGCAGTGACGTTAATGAAGTTATCAGGATTAGGAAACAAAACTAAACCATGGATTAAGAGAGCCAGAATGTCTTCATACGCCCTGAAGTCTAAGTCGTTCCAGAAACTGTTAGCTTTACCAATCAGAAACTTGGCCAAGAAACCCTTAACTCTTCTTCTAGTCACCCAATTGTCCATTACCTCTTTGTGGGTCAAGGGAAGGGCTGCAGCAATCTCCTCAAGCCTAAGAGTCTTTTCCCAACCAGTGAAGGGAGTCTGATCCAAGATAGGGATACCCAGAAAATCAGAGAATTCTTCCAGGGTAGGGACCAACTGGAAGTCTTGAAAGGTGAAGCAATTGTACAAGGGATCATAAAACTGGGTCAAGACACTCATCAGTTGTTGGTCCCACTTTGCAGTGACTAAGCCGAGAAGAGAACCATGCCTCTGGATGAAGGAAGTAGTATTTGGAATTCTGCTAACCAACTCTTCAAGCAACTCAGGTGGGTGAACAAAGTTGAACCGGATAGTGTTCTTTCGCATAGGCATCATGATGTCCTACAAAACAGAGCAAAGATGAAACCCTCTTGTCTTTGAAATGGGTCAGTTCTTATGCAGGATGCATGCAATGTCTATGATGGTATGATGTCATGATAAAGCACACCACAAGTATTCACAAAGGCAAACATGATAAGGCACACAAGTCACACAAGATAGCCCTTAAAGTTTAGGCCAGCATGAAGTTCAGGTACTACCCTCTTTCAGTTTGTTGGTTAAGACCTGTCCTATCAAAAGTAACCAGGTTCTAGAGGATCCCAATATCATTGACTTCCCTCAATCGGTCATAACTCCAGCATCGTAATCGTTTCTTGCAGCCAGAACCATCGCGAGAGTTTAGCCTCAATGGGTGTAGCATACTGCTACTGTTCTATGGCCAAGTTGGGTTAAATTAGGGTTCTAAGGTCGGTTGGTGCTTAATGATTCCTCAGAAGACCCATATTCTCCTTGTTGCGACACAAGGGATATCGGTACAGACCAAGGTGCCACACCAACGTAGCCACTGCTTCACCCGTGTCGGTCTATGCCGGACATGTCCCTCACAGCTTATGCTACCTAACAGGGTATCCCCAGATCCGGGTTAAGATCTATGAAACTCCAAGACAATGCCCACAATAATAAAGCAAACAAAACAAAGCAATTGAAAACACAGGTATGAGCTATCCTAAGGTACACCTCACTTTAAGTTTCCCCAGCAGAGTCGCCAGTTCTGTGATCGGTGGAAATAGAACTGACTGTTTAAAGCTGGTTCGCGAAATTTCGCGGAAGCAAGAGTTGTCACCGTCTTTTATTTTCTCCAACATGGACAGGACAAAAGCACAGCAAAATTCCTTATGAGATTGTTTCTCGGTTCGGGAGGTAGATTTATAGAAAGGGAAGGTATTAGCACCCTTTCTATCCATGGTTATCCATGGGCTCTTAGATATTTGCTCTTATGTTTTCAAAATGATGTTTTCTTTTCAAATGTGAGTGGGTTTGAAAAAGTTTCATTGAAAGATTTCTGAATGACTCTTGTATCTGTCCTCAAGAGTGTTTGAAAAATTTATTTTGAAAGCTTTTGAAAGTGTTAGTGTGAAAATATTTTTGTTTTGTTTTTTAGAGAGCAAGTACCCATGAGTCATCTACCTACCCTAAGGAATTAGGTTGTGTAAAAGTCCTTAAGGTAGTGCCATCCCACCATTGAGAGGTAGGTAGCACCACCATTGGAGGTGTTCGGGTCAATTCGATTGAGGGACAGTGTGGTCACCGAAGCAACAGTTAGGACACCTTAGAAGTAACCCTAATGTCCTAGATCTTTTTTAATCTGAGGCAACCATTTCGAGGCAACTGTTTCGAGGCAACTGGATCATGGACATAAGAGCGACCGCTAAAACGTCTTATACTTGACGACCACGTTTCGAAGGCAACGAGTGAGGCGTACCCTAGAAGTGGTGTGTGTATTGTATGTTGTTTTCAGTTTATATTTATCTTGGATTAGGCAATCGTGAGCTACGAGTTGTTTTTAATTACCATACATTCTTTCATGCAAGTTAGAATTTAAGAGTGCAGAAAGTTTAAAAGACGGAAAGATAAAAGCTGCGCTATTACAAGGCGCGGGTCTATACATCGCCAAAATACAAAGACCCGTTTTTGATAAAGATGCGGAAAGTAAAAAACAATAAACCTAATTACTATTACATCCTTGAACAGTTACATAATAATCAATAAGAAAATAATGCGCGAAAAGAATTAAACGGACGTCTGAGGGTGTTGGACCCTTTTGAGAAATTAAATTAAATTAAAGCCTAATTAATTATTTAATTAAAGAAAAGAAAGTGTGTTTTTTATGTTTTTGTATTTAATGAAATAAAGAAAATAAGATCAAGAGAAAACCCTAATTCTAAGTTTATTTTAATTATTAATAAAAATATTAAAGTTAACCTAATTTAAGCTGATTAGTTAATTTACATGTTATTTACAAAAAGTAATAATAATTAATAATGGTAATAATAATTAATTAAGGAAAAGATGAAAATGTCAAAACCTAATTCTATGTAATTTTTATTTATTAAGAAAAGTATTAGAATTTAAACCTAGATTAAACTAAAGTTAATTGTTAGTTATTTATTTACAAAAATAGATTAATGGTAAATTTAATAAATAATTAAAAATAAAACATTTTTTAGTTTCTGATTTTTTTATTAGGAAAAACTATTTTATGGTGAATTAATAAAAATAATTAAAGCAATTAAAAGAATTAAATGGAAAGAAAATAAAATTATGCAAGGCAAACCAAGGGGGGTATCAGGCCCAAAGTGGAGGTGATATTGCAGCAATTTAGGCCCATTAGACAAGGCAGGCCTCATTGACTTTCTGGTTGTATGCATGATGGTTGACTGGAGTGTACCATGGGCTTCATTCTGTGGCCACTAGATTGATCTCATGTCCACTTGTCAGGCTTAAGCGTGAGTACGTATGGTGGGCCTTTGAACGAACGCTGCACTAGAATATGTTAAAACAAAAATTATGAATTATGTGGGGGACCTGGGAATCGAACCCAGGTCCCAATGCTTATAAGACACATCCTCCACCATCTGGACTATGAAGCGCGTTTGTTAAACTAATAGACAACAAATATAATATATGAAAAAAAGGCCAATTATGCTGAGACATAAAAAACGCGCTAAGATTTGAATGCTCCAGTCACATAATGCCACACACGTTGTCTTCTTCGTTTTCACCTACAACATGAATAAGATAGCGGGGGTTTTAAACCCCCACTAAGTATAATTGTGAAAAATAGCGAATAGAAGTGGAGACAATATAAAAAGGGCGCGATATGCTTAATGGTTTCGTCTTGTTGCAATGAATTCGTCCATACAGGTTTAGAGGTCCAATTTTACAATACAAGGAAAGCCCCAATATGGAAGCTCTGAAACCCTAACATTTGTTCATGGCAGATTTTGATACAGGATGCTATAATGCAATTAAACCATGTCATTAGCTTCAGAAGGTTCCTGTGAATACAAAACACCCAATAATATGTATCAAATGCGCATGAATCATGATATGAAATTCTGGAAAATATGGCAAACCGTAGGGCTTGTTCTTGCGCGTTCTTTGGGTTTCAGGACTCGTTCTTGATGCCAATAGACTCCTGGAGACTCAGGCAAGGTGATTGAATCCTTTTTAGGCTTTGAAACGCGCTGCAAGTATGAAATCAGTTTCACAAATTTCTTGAGTTTTTTGCAATTTGGTTATGGAATATTAGCAGCTTTCACGTGTGTCTTTGAGTAGGGTTAGCTCTTGCATATGTATGTGATCAGAATTAGGTCAAAACCTTGGCCCAAAAGTCCATGAATTAATGTTTCAAATCCTTGATTTTCAATCATGTAATTTTCAATCTTTTTCCATGAAAACCTTGCCAATTATGGAAGATCTTGTCCCCTTGAGTGATGCACGAAATCTTTAGCATGTGTGGAGTGTATTTGCTTCATAAAAAGATTTGACAACCATGCTTTGATATTTTTCTACAATTAAAACCAATTAAATGAATTAATAATCATAAAAATTCAATTAATTAATTAAAAATAAGAAAATAAATCATTTTAAGCTCAATGGGTCGTGCATAGGCTTTGGGTAATGATTCAAGAAAGAATTTGAGGCCCATTAGCAAAATTGAAGCTTTTTAGGCAAAGTTGACTTTTGAAAGTTCCCAAAAATTTCCCAACTTCTCCAATGCATATCTTGCTCAATTTTGAAGCTATGAACATGTTCTTGGACATTTTGGAAAGGTCTTGAAGTCCTCTAACCAATTCCTTTGGTCCCATGTCATTTTGATTTACCAATCTCAAGTTATGGTCTTTGACTTAAAGTGCCTTTTTGTTGACTTTTGAAAATGACCTATAATGTTGAAATTGATAACTTTTTGTGAGAGGATTTCTTGGACTTGGAGTGTGAAGATGAGTTGTAGGAAATGTCATCCCCTTCAAAATGAGCATTGGATGGGATTTTTCTGATAAACCATGAAGAAGTTATGCCTTGGTCAATTTGCAGTTGACTTTTCAGCTGTCCAGAAATAGAAACTTTTGCATCTTGAGACTTTTTGAGCCATGCTTGTGAAATCATGATCAAGAGTTGATAAAATTATGATTGTGGCTTCAAAATAAGATGTTTGACCAAACATTTTGACTTTTGACTGTCAAATGACCATTTTGCCCCTGTAGTTGACTGTGAAGCATTTAGGGTTTTTGACTGTGCAACTTGATGCTGTGAGTCTTGAAACTTGACATATGGATGCTTGACAATGGATATAGGCATATGGGACTTGATTGAACCCTTGGAAACCTCAATTTCTTTGCAAGAACCAAAACCCTAATTTTGACTGTGTTAGGAGGCAATTGGACTGTGCAACCCTTGAGAGATTCTGAACCATTTGTAGATTGACCCTGACAAATCTTGAAGAATGTGGGAGGGAAAATTTTGGGGTACAACAGCCTTCATCTCTCTTTGCATTCTATCAAACCGCTCTTTGAAATCATCCATTCTGTCATAAAGACCCAAGTCTTCACTAGGCGGAGGGAAAGGACGATATACATCTTCATTAACAAACGAAACCAAATTCACCGAAGGAGGTGATGGAGTAACAACATTTGGAACCACTGGAGCATCTTGGGGGCCTAAATTGAAACCTTCAGGTGCAAAATTCTCTGGCATTCCCCACGGATAACCCTGAGGCATACGGTTTTGAATAATAGTCGGAGTAGCGGATACAGGAACAACAGGAACTTCAGCATTTGCCCTTGTTGGTTGAGGTTGAACACTCGGTGGCTGATTCTGAGCAACCACCAGAGCTTCCATCAGAGCAGTCAAATTGGCCAAGCCAGCCTTTAAAGCAGAAACTTCTTCACGTAGCTCGCGATTCTCTTGTTCCAAGTTGTCCATCTTCTTTTTGAAGTTAGCTCGAGTGTTGTAGTGATGAGTCAGCTTGCTGAACGAAGCAAAAATCTTGGTAAGGCACCTGAATATGCATAATAAATGCAAGAAATATGTGCAATATGATGCATGATATACAATGCATATGATTATTTTTACTTTATCAATTAATATTTCAAGGGATTTAATGTTTATAGACATATTGCAAATATCAAAATAATAACGCATTTGAAATACTGAAAACTTTTATTATAATAACTTCAAAATGGGTTACAAGTTTCAATGATCCCAAGTACAAGATGAAAATACAATCTAAAAATCCTGAGAGAAAGAAACTGATAGAGATCAATCTGTACACTGGCGCTTCCCTGTGAGCCTGGTAATCTGAGCTCTCAACCTCTGGTTTTCTTCCACATGTCTGATGGCAACCTCCTTCCAATCATTCGGATCAGGAAATGAGTAATCAGCACCTGTTTGAGGCTTAGGAGAAAATAAATCCCCTTGCCTCTCCATAGACTCTACTGCTCGACTCTCAAGGATCTCGATCAAATCATCTTTCTCTTTCAAGTCTGCTTTGTAGGAACTCTCTAAAGTCTGGAACTTGTTCTTCCAAGCATCTCTTTCTTGTTGCATCCTAACTAAAGAAAGCTGCAACTCTTCTAGATCATCTAATAAAGGAGGAGTGGTCTTCACAAATAGATCAGGCATGGGTGTCTCCCGAGTATACGACATCTTCCACTGGATGGCTCTCGATCGGACCCACTGAAGATATGGCTCCAAAGAAACATCAACCCTAGGTCCCAAATCTTTCCTACTTTTCTTATGAATGTGACGCCAGGCCTTCGCAATCTTCTCCCTAGCTTCCATGTGGTCTTCTTCTTCCTTCAAAAAGAAACTACTCAAATGAATACTGTTTGGTTTATCCCTCATTGGATAACCAAGTTGTCACCGTGCAAGAACAGGGTTATAGTTAATTCCTCCCTTAGTACCAAGAAGAGGTACATTGGGGAAACTACCACAACTGTCAATAATCTCTACATCCTGATAAGCTCGATGATACCAATCAATATCCGAGTGAGTAAGTGCCATGATCTTAGGATCCCAACGAGGTTCCTTCTTGACATCCCAAAAAGCATCAGACTGAGGCATATCAGATATGAACCATCAGTACAACAAAGGCGTGCAACAAATAATCATTCCCCCATGATAAGAACTCTGAAGATGAACAGAGTAATAAGCATCACCCAACAGTGTAGGAATCGGGTTTCCAATCATGAAAATCCTGATAGCGTTAATGTCAACAAACTTGTCCACATTAGGAAATAAAAATAATCCATAAGCAAGTAAAACAAAGATGGCCTCAAAAGTAACCGTACTCTTCATTCTGGAAAAGTAACGAGCTTTCTCCAATAAGAACTGAGCTGGTAATCCTCTAATCCCTCCTTTAGTAGTCATATGGGCTTCCACCTCAGACTTCCCCAGATGAATCAAAGCAGCAATATCATGTGGTTTTGGCTTACCCTCCAAACCAGTAAAAGGAACACAATCAGTAACAGGTAAATCCAATAGATAAGAATACTCCTCCAGTGTAGGCATCAACTGATAATCGGGAAAAGTAAAGAAGTGATACATCGGATCATAGAACTGGACCAAGGTCGAGAGAATACCCTCCTTCATCTTCAGCTTCATGAGAGGAATGATGGATCCATACTTCTTCCAAAAGTCTGCAAGACACTCAATCTCTGGAATTAGACTAACCAACTCATCTATATTGGGATCCTTGAAACTGTGTTTCCTGGTCTTTCTCTTTCCAGAATCCATGGTTAACAGTACCTGAGATATTCACAAATAGTCAACCTTTAAATCCCTTGAAATATTGTTTTCTTCAAAAGATGCTTATGAGTGCATGGATGCATGATGCATCAATCACACATAAAATCACACATATAGGGTTCATGGGTTCAACGTCACGAGCATGAAGTCGAAGGTACTACCCATAAGGTGTTGGTCTAAAAATTTATCACCTGCCGAACAAGGTTCTAGAGGTTCCCAGAGTCTACATCCTTCCTTCAGATATTACCAACTTCCCAATTAACTCGGTAATTAGTAATATTCTCAAGAAAGACTCGTTCGAGCGTAGTATCGCGTGACAACTATTTCCGGATTACTCCGTCATAGCTTCTGCACTACACCTAAAAGGCCAAGATGGGTTTGGTATTCTACGGTCCTCAGTTTCAGCAGGCTCCCAAGTCAAAATCAGTACGTCTTCCAGATTACTCGGTAAACGACACTACAGTCAAAGGGGACTCCACTGAGTGGGGGATCTCATGCCTCCTTTTTTTTGGATTACTCCCTCAAAGTTAACATGACTATACCGCCTGTCCTATCTTAAAGTTTGCCCAAGTACGGGTATATGACTTATGAGTAATCACCAAGCACCCTGAAAACCAGGAATTTCCAGACAAACATATATACAAAATATAACACATAAACAACAATAGCACATATATAGATATAAACAAAGATAGGCTTAACCCACTTAGGGATGGACTAGCAAGAGCTCAATCTTTCCCCAGTGAAGTCGCCATTTTTTTGTAGCGGTAGAAATGTTCAAGACTAAGCCATTGGATTAACTAGCCTTTATACAAATCAAAATAAAAATCGCCACCGCGCTTTATTGTTTCCAAAGGAATGGGAAAAGAGCGAATAACCCAAAAAAGGGGGGAAGATTTAAGGTAAGAGGGTTGGTTATGCAAAGGGAAGATATTAGCACCCTAAACATCTACGGTACTCCACAGGAACCTCTTTGTAAAATATCTATATATTTTGGCTATAAAATGTGTTGTATATAAAATGGATGGTGGAGGTGAGAGAAGAAATATTTTTATGATTTTTGCACCCACCGCGGTTGTGAACCTTTAGTGCCTACGTACCACCTTTCGTGCAATAGGGGATCAGGGTACACATAGTTCCTCTTTTAAAAATTTGAAACACAAGTGTGTTGGTTGATTTTAAGAGATAAGACATCATCGTCATTGTCCGTGTGAAAAACATACTTACTACCCACAATCATGAGAAAGGAGAATTTGCATCATCTCAAAGTGGAGGATATGGCTTGGATTTTAAAATCAACAATGCCTCACTCAACACCCAAGTGGAAAATATCTCTCTTCACTACATATTGTAGAAGTATAGTTGTTTGCATCACTACAAGGATTGACAAGAGTCTAACTTTTTGAGAAAAGATTTAAAGATAAAAGCCAAAGTGGCAAAATGGTTTGAAATGAGATTAATTGACTTTTAGTCTTCTAAAAAAAAGTGTCAAAGTATTATTAAATTGATTGAAGTTTATTAATGAAAATGTTTTGAAAATGCATGGACCTAGGTCCAAGTTTATTATGAAAGTGTTTCAAGTTTAGAAACAAGAAGATTTTTCAAAAGGAGGGAGAAGTTTTTGAAATTAAAGAAGATGGGAGGAGAAGAAGAGACTATCCTAAAGCATAAGGTAAAAGCTAAGGAGAAGAATCATCTAACCAACAAGAAGCCAATACTTGACATTATGAGTCAAGATAGAATTCCCATTCTTTGGATTGAAACCAAGCAAGCAAAGATACTAGAACTCTTGAGAGAGCCAAACTTAAGGCATATTAAGTCTTTGCAAAAAATTGGGCAGAGTAACGGCTGTATACGGGTGAATTCTAGATTATAAACAGAGAATGTAATTACAAAACACGCACACAAAAACAAACAAGCAACCTAATATCTTGAGGTAAACCTCAAGAACTCCAGACAAAATAATCAGATAAGATCACAAGGTCTCCAAGATAGGCCAAGGTTTCTAATCCTAAGTCCAAGAAAAAGTCCCATGCTCCATAATGGCAAGGATAGAAACCAAATAGTCCAAGTGCCATTAAGGTTTTTTATGGTTTATGTTGATTATTAAGTATCTTAAGAAAGGAAAAGAAAAGCTCAAGTGAGCAAAGTAAAAATGGCAAGAAAATAAATTCTCAAATGAGCAAAAATGAAAATGACATGAAACGTAAATTCTTAAAGTAAATAGTACATAAAGCATAAAAAAATAATAAAGCATAAGATGAAACAAGTCAATAATTAGTGGTTAGTTGGATGACCATATTGAAACTTGCATTTGGAACTCATTAGAGGATTGGTAGAATCAAAGCCTCCACACAACAAGTTGCATTTGCTTTTTGTCAAGTATATCATCCATTTAATAAATTCTCAAGGAAACATTTAATGATCAACGATGTTTAAGTGATCCGTATTGACCAAAATTGATGAAAATCCATTAGAGGATTGGTAGAACCAAAGCCTCCACACAATGAATCTCAAGGTTATTGGATCAAAGAGATCAAATTAACATACTTGGGCTTGCAATCATAAGTTTAGGCCACGAATGATCATTTATTCGAATCAGGACAAAATTTAGCGCTATGTTAAGCAATCGTAAGTGGATTTATGTAGAAGTCGCACCTATTTTGAGGCCGGTCAATAGCAATCTATGTACTTCATGTTTGGATAAATGATATAGAGATCATCACCCCTTAACATGTAGCACAATTTAAAAAGAAAAGGATAAGATGAAGAGGGAGGGGAATGATAAGTAAATTTGGATCACCATCTCAAAATTCTTTCATCTTTAAATTCAACCACTCCTCTAGATGGATTAAAGCACTAAACATATCATTAATCCAAAGCACCAAAAATGAATTAAATAATTCACTCTTTGATAGATTTGAATTGATGAACATTTATCCAACTTCATCTACACCACAAAGTCCATCGAACTTAAAGAGAAATTGGACATTTAAAATTGTAATCCAAATTACCCATCAAAGAGAGTGAGCAGAAAAAATATTTGAGTCAAAACAGCCCCAAAATAAGGCAGAAAAAGTATTTTTGGCACTGTTACAATCAATTGTGCTTAGACGGCAACCAATTGCATCAGTGCAGTTTTTTTTTTCAAATCAGTTTTCTGTGACAAACAATTGCAATGTTACAACAATTGATTGCAACCTGTTAAAATCAGTAGAAAACTGCATTTCAAGGATCAAATTCTTGTTCCAACTTTTCATCAAACACCTTATGATCATGGATCCAATTGAGCTTGAAAATTCCATCAAATTATGAGAAAATAGCACTAATGGAGTCATAAAACAGTGCTCAATGAATCAAAACCAGAAATCCACAAGAGATCACATTGTGAAAGATGATGATCCAACTTACCAAAGGTAGAATTAGAGAGTTATCAAACAACTTCCAGAATTTACTTCAATTCAACCACAAGAATCAATTACCAAAGCTTGGGTGTAGAGAATTGATGAAGAAAAGGTGTTTGGATGAAGTTTTAGCTCAAAGATTAGTAAGCTTCAATGCAAAGCTTACTATCCGGTTTTTTCAAAATGGAGCTTTGAGTGAATTTGGTAGATGGAGAGAATTGAGAGATTTTTTTGCAAAATGAGTTTGGCTATCAAAAGCTTGTGAGTTAAATGAAATGAGGTCACTATTTATAGATTTTAGGATTGGGGATTAGTGTAATTTGGTAATTGATTCTTGGAGCCAAAAATTGAATTAATGATATGATTTTCAAATTATGCAGAAAAATTGGAGCCAAAAAGATGACAGATTTGAAATTGCTGGCTTTTTTTTCAAAAATTACGTGTGTTTTGCTGTTATGAGTCGACACAAGAGTCGTATGCGTCGACACATGCTAGTTGTATAACACAACATGAGTCAACGCAAGCTTCTATGGATCGATGCATGCTGCTATTTCAATATAATACATAATCAATCATCTTGCATGAGTCGATACATAACATGTATGTGTCGACACATGCTAGTTATACAAAGTAGGATGAGTCGATACAAGCCTCTATGGGTCGATGCAAGCTGCTACTTCAACATAATACATAATCAAATCAACTTGCATTAGTCGATACATAAGATGTATGTGTCGACACATACTATTTTTTTTTTTTTTTTTTGAAGGCTGAAAACACGGTTTTTTTTCAAAGATTGTGCACAATACACTCTGTGCCATCGATTGCGCTATGGGAGCAATCAATGGTTCAGGACAACAAAAAATGAAATTTTTTAATTATTTTTATTTTTCTTTGCAAAAAAGAGATTTTAGGGAAATAATACCGGAAAACCTTATTTGTCGGATGCTTCGACTCGGTACCTACAAAACACAAATATGCATAGGCAAATACAAATATTTTTTGTATTTTGGTTAGAGGTTAATTACCAACACATATACAAAATACATAACTAAGGTGCTTGGAGATTCCTCAAGAGCAAACTTAAAGATAGGAGATAGAAAAAGAGAAAGAACCAACCCTAATGTGATTTTGTTATGATCAAGTTGACATGATATAATAGGGGAATCTTAGGGGGGGAAATTGGGGTACAACAGACAGGTTAAACCAATCCAACTTCAAGAGAGTATTACCTTAAAACCCATGCAAGCCTTAAACCTAAGGTCTTGGTGTGATTTGCTTGCTATATATGTGATTTCTTAGCATAATCATGACATCATAACATGGCATATCATACTAACCATTTCAAGGATTTTCTAGGGCTTATCTTTGTCTTGTTTTGTAGGACATAATATCCGCTTGCAGGAACACTATCCAAGTCAACCTTGTGAAAGTACCTCCTCAATTCAAGGAGTTAGCATCAAGGATTCCTGGAAACTCTCTCTTCACTGAAAAACATGGTCAACTTCTTAGCTTGGTCACTTCAAACCCTGATGAAGAAATGTTAAAGGTGCTCTTTCAGTTCTTTGATCCATTGCACCACTGCTTCACTTTTCCTGATTACTAGTTAGTTCCTACTATGGAGGATTTCTCTCAGTTATTTGGGGTACCTATCCTTAATCAGATACCATTCAACGGTATGGAAAGAGACCCAAAGCCTGAAGATGTTGCTCAAGCTCTATCTTTATAACGGTCCAATGTAGTGGCAAATTGGGAAACCAGAAGAAGTGTCCAAGGATTTCCAGTTAAGTTTCTATTTGAGAAAGCTCACTATTTTTGGGATAATCTGGGTTTACAAGCTTTTGAAGAGGTGTTGGCCCTTCTCATCTATGGGTTGGTACTATTCCCTAACACGGACCAACTCATAGATGTGAATGCGGTTAAGGTTTTTCTGTCACATAATCCAGTTCCTACCTTACTTAGGGATATTCTACACTCTCTGCATACTCGCACTCTAAAGAGAAGAGGGACCCTTCTGTGTTGCACTCCTCTATTGGCTAGGTGGTTTATTTCGCACCTACCCCGATCTATTTTGAGAAATGAGCAGGGTATGAGATGGTCTCATAGGCTGATGTCCCTTACACATTCAGATATTCATTGGTGTTCTCGGTCCTTGGAGAGTATCACTATCATTGATCGCTGTGGAGAATTCCCTAATGTCCCTCTCTTAGGCGTTAGGGGAGGAATCACTTATAATCCTTGTTTTGCGTTGCGACTGTTTGGTTATGCTAGAAGGGATGGTCTCCACGACACACTCGTCCAAGGAATCACATTTGACTATGAGAATGATGTTCAGGGTTATCGTAAGAGGTTCATTCGAGCCCGGGGCATGATAAACAGAGTTGAGAGCAAGACACTGGGGCACAAGAATTCCATCCCTCTTGAGCCTTACCTAAAATGGGTGTGAGCGCGTGCTTAATATCTTACGATGCCTTACCCCACCATCTTACCTAAGATTATGGAGTCGATTGCTGAGGGAGACACTCCTTACGTCGTTCTTCATCCTGACATGCCAACTGATCTTGAGGAGCTACGAAAATCTTGGATCCAACTCAAAGAAGAATGGGATACATTCGAAACCCAATTTTACGCCAGCGAGAAGAAAGTTTTAGAGCTCACTAGGTTACTTCACGAAGAGAAGAGTATAAACACTTACATTGCGCCAAAGAGGATGCGTCTGTGGGAAGCTTGAGTCTTCTTTTGCTTGGAGGGTTTTAGTTTAGCTTTGTTCCTTTGTGAGCCCAAGAGGCATTATTGTCATCAATAAAACATCTTAATACAATTAACATTTGTTCTCTTTCTGTTTAAGCAAATTTGAGTCTTAGAAATCATTGAAAACATTTCATACATATATCATACATATCATTGCATAAGCAGGTTTCAAAGCAGGTTTCTCATCTTCTTCGCTGTTTATTTCAGCAATGGCTATAGAACAAACAGTGGAGGATCTATAGACTCAGAATCTATAGTTTCAACAGATGATCATGGCTCTGGCCAAGGGGAAAGAGGAACTGAAAGCCCTAATTGTGAAAGAGAAGACTAAGAAGCCAAGAAAGACAGCTGGTGTGGTAAATACCGGGAAGTAGGTTCAAAGGAACGCTACGGCAAGTGGTTGAGTTGACATCTTCATCAAAAGAATGAGATAATCAAGAAGGGGGACAAGAGAGGAAGACCCCAACCCAAGGGAATCTGATAATGATACTGACTACAATGAAGAGTAGTACCCTCCGGCCGATGAAAAATACAAACAACTAGAAGAACGTCTGAGTGAAATTGAAATCCAAAAGGTGCCTGGGCTGGATTTTGAAGAGCTGGGTTTGGTATCTGAGGTTGTCATCCCACAAAATTTCAAGGTGCCGGTGTTCGCCAAGTATGATGGGGTTTCGTGTCCCAAGATGCACCTCCGATCTTATGTGAGGACGATCCAGCCTCACATGGCTGACAAGGACTTATGGGTCCACTTCTTTCAAGATAGTCTATCCGGAACTCAATTAGAGTGGTTCTACCAGATGGAAAGGACCAACATTTGTGATTGGGAAGAACTGCATGCTGCTTTCTACAAGTAGTATCAGTATAATGCAGACCTTGCTTCCACCTGTACACAACTCAAAGTATGTTATGGGTTCGAGCGAGGGTTTTAAAGACTATGCTCAGAAGTGGAGGGACTTAGCAGGAAGAGTCCAACCCCCCTGTCTGATAGGGAGCTAGTGGATATGTTTATGGGTACCCTGTCTGGTCCGTTTTTTAATCACCTGATTGGAAGCTCCTCAGTTGGCTTTACTGAATTGATCTTGACAGGAGAAAGAGTGGAAGTTGGGATTAAGAGTGGTAAGATTTAAAAGGATGCATCCTCCAGTACAATAAGGAAGCAATTTTCTAGGAAAAAGGAAGTCAACGTCACATATAGCCAAAGGAATCAGGACAGAACTGAATGCCATCTAGCGGTAGGGGATGTTATGATCTCTAAACCTGCACCTACTCAACACAGGAACAATCATCCTAGAGCAGAAAGGCCAGTAAGACAGTTTACCCGGATAAATATGAATTCACCTCAAATTTTGCCTCATCTACTGAAGTTTAATCTGGTAACTTTGCGGGAAGCTCCGAAGAATCCTAATACTGCCTCTCCTCACTACAATCCAAATTCTCGCTGTGATTACCATTCAGAAAGTCCAGGTCATGATACAAACGACTGCTGGGCTTTGAAAAACAAGGTGCAAGACCTTCTCGAGGCAAAGGAAATTGAATTTGACGCCCATGAGATTCCCATTGTAATCACTACTCCTATGCCCAAGCACGGTCGTGGTGTTAATGCTATTGAAGATGATGCATTTGTTACTTCTGTTGAGGAACTTGTTACTCCTCTTATGACCATTAAGTGGAACTTGTTGAAATCCGGTTTATTTTTGGGCTGTGGCGAAGGTTGCCACTTATGTTTATCTCTACCGACTGATTATCATTTGTTGAAGGTAGGTGTTCAGCGCCTGATGGATGATAGAGAGATTTTGTTTGAGAAGACTCCCATTCCGACTGTTTCTTTCAAGGACATTTCAATCATAACAATTTCTGACAATCCTTCCAGGTTCTCCACCAAAAGACCCGTCAGGATTACATCTGCTCTGAAGTTGGCTCCACTAATTATCACTATGCCAGGGCCAATCCCATACTCCTTGGATAAAGCTGTTCCCTAGAACTATGGGGCTTACGTCTACTACCACGGCGTCAAGCAAGACCTGTTGGATGTTGAAGACCAAGTTTCTGAAAATGCTGATCCCGACATTGGCAACATTGTTGGAACCAGCAAAATAAAAATAAGTGGAAGAGTGTTCTCCCCTGAGATTTCTCCTCCAAAAGCTGTTACTGGTCCTGTGATTATTCCTACTTTTGTTCTTGCTGATGCTACTACTATAATTCCTGTAATTACCCCAGTTGACACCCCTATCACCGAGTTGGCCGAGACTCAGGGCAAGGACATATTGATTGAGCCTGTCCAGACGAAGGCGAATTCAATATCTATCCCAGTGGCTTCAAAGAAGGAAATGGAAGAAATTTTGAAGATTATAAAGAAGAGCGACTACAATATGGTCGAACAGCTGGGGCAGACCCCTTCCAAGATTTCTATGCTAGCCTTACTGTTGTGCTCTGAAGCTCATGCAAAGGCTTTGGTTAAGTTCCTTAAAACTTCCCATGTGCCACAGGAAACCTCTGCTGACCAATTCGAAGATTGTGTGGCTAGTTTGACGGCTGATAATGGTTTGGGTTTTTCTGATGCTGATCTGACACCCAGAGGGAGAAAACACAATGATGCGCTACATGTTTCCGTCGAATGCAGGGGAACTACTTTGGCCCATGTTTTGGTAGATACTGGTTCCTCATTAAACATTCTGCACAAGAAAGCTCTAGACAGATTAGATTGTGAAGGTCTGACCTTGAAGCCCAACAACATAGTAGTGAGGGCTTTCAATGGTTCGAAGAGACTGGTGCACGGGGAGGTGGACATCCCCATCAAAGTTGGTTCTCAGACCTTCGACTCCACCTTCTACGTGATGGATATTAAACCTTCTTATTCTTGTTTGTTGGGATTCCCTTGGATCCATGGGGCGGGAGCTGTCACAATGACTCTGCATCAAATGATGAACTACCCGGTAAAAGGAAAGATTGTCACGGTACATGGAGAAGAAGAATACATGGTGAGCCACCTGAACTCCTTCAGGTATGTATAAATAGATGGCGAGTTCATCGATACTCCTTGTCAGAATTTCAAAGAGGTGCCTCAGACTATGTCTGCAACTGAAATTGTCACCAATCTGCCAAATATCACCAGACCTCCCTTGAAGATGGCTTCTCTCAAGGATGCAAAGGCCGTTATTGAAGAAGGTGTGTCTACCATCTGGGGCCAGCTCCCTGATATTCCGTACAAATATGATAAGTTTGGTTTGGGTTTCTCTTCAGGGGCTCAAAGGGTTGTTCGACATGCTCGTGCTGGAAGACCTCCCCTACGCATCAACAATCATGGGGTCAACGCTCTAGAAGACAGTGATGGTCACTATGACATGGACAACTGGATCTTCCCTACTACCAACGATGGACCCAATAACTGGACAGCAAAAGACTTTGTACCAATTACTTTTATTCAAAAGTAATTGTCTTTCTTATTTTTGGATATGTAATAAATAATATAAACTTTATGGACATGTGTCTTACCTGGGGCACAATGGTTTAATTATGAGGGTTATCATGTTTCAATTTCACATGGCATTAATAAAACATTGGACGTTTATGCATACAAATTATGCGCTCTCTGTTTTTCTTTTCTGCTTTTTACTTTGTCTATACAGCTATGCTCTTACACACACTCACATATCAATTGCAGATCCATATCCACTCTGGATCCCATTGATAATAGTTCTGCTATTTCTGGTTATGACTTTAAAAATCCGATCAACCAAGCCGAGGACGAAGGTGGGGAAGATTGTGAGGTACCCGAAGAACTTGCTAGACTGATACATCAGGAAGAAAGGGCTATACAGCCTCATGAAGAGCTAATTGAGACAGTGAATTTGGGCACAGAAGAGGACAGAAAAGAAAACAAGATAGGTTTAGATCTGGAGCTTGGTGTCAAACAGCGGTTGATACAGATGTTACATAACTATGCCGAGATATTTTCCTGGTCGTATGAAGACATGCCAGGACTAGAAACGAATATTATGGTTCATCGTCTACCAACTAAAGAAGAGTGCTCTTCGGTAAAGCAAAAGGTCAGTCGTATGCGCCCTGAAATGTCAGAGAAGATCAAAGCAGAGGTTATGAAACAGTTCAACAATGGGTTCCTAGCTGTCACCTCTTATCCATAATGGGTTACTAACGTAGTCCCGGTACCTAAAAAGGACGGCAAAGTACGGATGTGTGTGGACTACAGAGATTTAAACAGGGAGAGTCCCAAGGATGACTTTTCGCTTCCCCAAATTGATGTTCTGGTTGACAACACCGTGCAACACAAGATCTTTTCCTTCATGGATGGTTTCTCTAGTTACAATCAAATCAAGATGGCGCCTGAAGACATGGAGAATACAACCTTCGTCATACAATAGGGCACTTTCTGTTACAAAGTGATGCAGTTTGGGTTGAAGAGCGCTGGGGAAACCTATCAGCGAGCCATGGTGGCTTTGTTCCATGACATGATTCACCATGAGATAGAAGTCTATGTTAATGACATGATAGCCAGGTCTCAAACTAAGGAGGAGCACCTTGATCATGTACAAAAGATGTTTGATAGGTTGAATACGTACAAGCTGAGGTTAAATCCGAACAAGTGCACCTTCAGGGTAAGGTCTGGTAAATTGCTAGGCTTTATTGTCAGCGACAAGGGTATTCAGGTAGACCCTGCAAAGGTGAAGGATATACAAGAGATGTCGGCTCCTTGCACTGAGAAGGAGGTCAGAGGCTTCTTAGGACGCCTAAATTACATTGCCAGGTTCATTTCCCATTTAATTGCTACTTGTGAGCTAATCTTAAAACTCCTGAAGAAAGATCAAGTGGTAAAGTGGAATGACGAATGTTAGACTGCCTTCGAGAGAATCAAGGAATACCTTCAAGAGCCTCCAATTCTGATTCCTCCAATTGAAGGAAAACCTTTGATAATGTACTTAATAGTGCTATATAATTTAATGGGGTGTGTGCTGGGGAAGCATGACGAGTTCGGTCGAAAAGAGCATGCAATATACTACCTTAGCAAAAGGTTTACCGACTGTGAAACAAGATAATCACTGCTCGAGAAAACTTGTTGTGCTTTGGCTTGGGCTGCTCGCCGATTGAGACAGTATATGTTGACCCACACTACTTTGTTGATATCTAAGATGGATCCGATCAAGTACATCTTCGAGAAGCCCGCTCTCTCCGGAAGAATAGCAAGATGGAAAATGATCTTAACCGAATACGATATCCAATATACGACCCAAAAAGCAATCAAGGGAAGTGTACTAGATGATCATTTGGCTCATCAGGCTGTGGATGACTACCAGTCCATGAACTTTGAATTCCCATTTGAGAACATCATGCAAGTGACTGAATATGAAGAACCTGGACCAGATGAAGGACCTGAGGAAGGATCCCGATGGACTATGGTTTTTGATGGAGCCTCCAACACACTCGGCAATGGCATAGGTGTTGTAACCATATCTCTTAAAGGCTGTCATAATCCTTTCATCGCCAGATTATGTTTCAATTGTACCAACAATATGGCGGAGTATGAAGCATGCATCATGGGCCTCAAAGCTGCTATTGACCCGAGGATCAAGTTCTTGAGCATATTAGGAGATTCAGCCTTGGTAATAAGTCAAATCAAAGGCGAGTGGGACAAGAAGTACCCTAATCCCATCCCTTACAAATAACGTATGCTGGCATTTCTTCCACACTTTGAGGAAGTCACCTTTGAACATTTTCCATGAGAAGAGAACTAGTTAATGGACGCTCTAGCTACCATGTCATCTACGTACAAGGTCAATTCGAACAATAAGGCCCGTCGGATTACTATTGAGAGGTTGGATGAACCAGCGTACTGCTATGAGATTGACACTGAAGAGGTATCAGACAAACCTTAGTTTCATGAAGTGAAAAGGTATCTCGAGGCTCAAGAATATCCCGAGGGGGCGTCTGTCAATGATAAGAAGTTTCTGAAGAGGTTCTCCGCAAAGTTCTTCCTTAGTAATGGAATCCTCTACAAGCGCAACCATGACTCCACTTTACTTCGGTGTGTAGACAAGAGCGAAGCAGAGAGGATTATGGAAGATTTACATGAAGGTACTTTTGGCACACATTCTAGTGGGCATACCATGTCTAAAAAGATCCTACGGGAAGGATACTATTGGTCCACTATGGAAGCAGATTGTTATCAGTACTCCTAAACTTGTCACAAGTGCCAGATCTATGCTGATAAAGTATATTTACCTCATGTTCCCTTGAACTTCTTGACGGCTCCCTGGCCCTTTGCAATGTGGGCATTGACATGATCGGAGAGATTAGACCTACCGCTTCAAATGGGAATCGCTTCATCCTAGTGGCCATTGATTACTTCACAAAGTGGGTTGAGGCTGCCTCTTTTGCTACCATTACCAAGAATGTTGTGGCGCGGTTTATCAAGCATAACCTAATTTGCCGGTATGGTGTGCCAGAGAGAATCATCACAGACAATGGTACAAATCTCAACAATACAATGATCACCTAACTCTGTAAGCAATTCAAAATCTAGCATCATAATTCTTCTCCCTACTGGCCAAATATGAATGGTGTCGTGGAGGCTGCTAACAAGAATATTAAGAAAATCATACAAAAGATGACGGTGACATACAAAGACTAGCATGAAATGTTACCATTTGCTCTTCGTGGTTACCGCACCTCAGCACGTACGTCAACAGGGGCAACACCGTATTCTCTGGTATATGGTATGGAGGTTGTCCTTCCTATTAAGGTCCAGATCCCTTCTTTGAGGATCATGAAGGATGCGGGCTTGAACAAAGATGATTGGGTCCATACTCGACTTGATCAACTGAATCTGATTGATGAGAAAAGGCTTACTGCTGTCTGTCATGGTCAAATGTATCAAAAACGGATGATCAAGGCTTTCAACAAAAAGGTCAGACGTCAAGTATATCAAGTGGGTGATCTAGTAATCAAGCGCATCATATTTCCGCAAGGTGATCCCAGGGGCAAATGGACTCCCACGTACGAAGGGATATTTGTAATAAAAAACATATTTTCCGGTAGATCCATGATTCTAACCACCATGGATGGTGACGACCTTCCTCACCCTGTTAATGGGAACATAGTGAAAAGATACTACGCATAAATAAAGACCTTCTAGGTTGATTAGCCTAGGAAAAAAAAGGGCATCTCGGCGAACCAAAAGGGTTCAGGCAAAAATTAGGGATAAATACAAAAAAACATGTACACCCAGCAAGTCGAAAACATGAAAAGGCGGCTTGGGCAAAAAAGGGTATCCCGGTGGACTGAAAACCCGAAAGGGCGGTCCAGGCAAAAGTTAGGGATTTGAAGCGTGTCACTATGTCCCATTGGATCACCTTGGGACCAGACTTCAGTATCAACTATCAAGCTCAAACGGTACCGATCAATCTAGTCAGCTTCAGACAAGTAGCAAAGTGATGAGACGCTCGAGGACATAGGGGAAATAGCAGAATTGAAACTCAATGGGATTATTACACATAGCTGTTTTCCCTTTGTATACTATCTTGTGTAGTTTTCATTTTTTTACGACGGTGTTCTCCTACTAGAACGTCAGTCTCTTTGTACAAAATGCCTGTTATAGACGAACTTCAAAAATCAATACAAATCATTTCTTTGAAAGTACAAAACTATTTACTTTTTTTTCTATTTTATTTTGCAAAAAACGTCCAATGATTATTTTTGACATATGCATTTAAATATGATCACTGTTCACAAATACTTGCATAAAAAACAGACAGACAGTTGCTAATGACTTTAAGGAACAGGGAAAAGTCTAAAAAATAATTTGTATTCCCGACAGTTACTCCTTCCAGCAGGTACAGGGGCAGAGACAGTTTGAGACGGAGTCACTGGTACATACGACCATGTGATGTCTATGTTCCCCACAGAGTAGAAATAACCAAAGTTTTGACCTCTCCTTCCCCAAGCAGGAATTACTTTCTCCAACAAAGGTCCTTCAGAGAGCTGAAATCTGTATTCCCCAGCCAAGTTTTATAATTGCAAACAATTTATAAAACCTCCTTCCGGGTAGAGTTTATTTCTCTAAATGCAGAAACTTAGGCCCCAACCGAGTTTATTTCTCTACATCGGCAAAATCTTCCAACAAAGCATCCTCCCTCCAAAGAGTTATTCTCGAGCAGAGTCAATCCTCGACAAATCATATCCATTCATCATCCCCAGCGGAAATGAAAGATTCAGCCTCCTTATACTCTCCAGCAGAAGTTAGGGATTTATTTTCCCAGACTAAGAAACATCACAATAGCATCCCATGTTCATACATCATGGCATGCGCATACACATCGCATACAACACAATCTCATTTATTTTGGGAACATCATCATAATGCATTTCATACATCGTGACATTGCATACGACTAACTCTTTACCTTTTTCAGGGAAAGATCAATCAATAAACACCGCTGACTACTTATGTGACCTGGTAGTCTTCTCAAAAGCTACGTCTGATGAAGGGATATCTTGGCACTTTCCTCCGAAAGATGTTCCCAAGACCTTCTCTGGTTCAATCAGACCGACACTAAGATCTCTCTGATTTCTATTCTAGTTGAAGATAATCTAAGACTTTTGTCTGGTTTAGTTGAATCAATACTAAGATTCTTCTGATTTCCATTCCAGTCAAAGTTAATTAAAGACCTTCTCTGGTTCAGTCAGATCAACACTAAGATCTCTCTGATTTCTATTCCAGTTGAAGATATTCCAAGACTTTTGTCTGGTTCAGTTAAATCGATACTAAGATTCTTCTGATTTCCATTCCAGTCAAAGTTAATTAAAGACCTTCTCTGGTTCAGTTAGATCGACACTAAGATCTCTCTGATTTCTATTCCAGTTGAAGATAACTCAAGACCTTTCTTTGGTTCAATTAAATCGACACCAAGATTTTTCTGATTTCTATTCCAGTTAAAGAAACTGCAAAGCCTGGAGTATGACCAAATAACAGTTTAATCTCATTTTCCCAGTAAGTCGCTGTGAAGCCTAGAATACGACCAGATAGCAGTCAACCTTATTATCCTTAGCAAGTCACTGTGAAGCCTGGATCCTGACCAGATAGCAGTTCACTTCCGTCTCTTTAATCAAGAGATGATTCCCCAGTAGATTAATGGACAACTGAAGCTCCTAAACTCTATTCCCCAAAACAGAGACCAACATTCCTCAGTGGAATCCTTCCCAATGACAGGCATAGGAATCCCCATAAAGGAATATCTCATGAAATCAACATTGTTCTAGATGGCATATTTAAGCCCATCTCCGATGACTCTCCGTCATATTCTATGGGTGGCATCTATAAGCACATTCCCGATATTATCTACACGGTCAAGCACTATTTCAAACGAGTGCAAATTTCTGGGCACTCTAGTGTTCAATCATCTTCCACCTTCAGATCACGAAAGGCAGACTAGCCAATCTACATCCTCAGGTTTAAGAAGATTGAATAGGGCATCTATTGCACCCCAAAATTTTCCCTCCCATTTTCACTCAAGACATGCCTCTAGAGGTCCTCAATTGCTCAAGGATGACCAAGAATTGACCAGACAAATTCTCCTCCTAAGGCAATGAACCTCAACTAGGGTTTCAATTTTAAGCAAGATGTATTAGTCCCAAGGATCACAAATGTTCTCCATTGTCCTAATATGTACTTAAGATCATCCATGCCAAATTTCATGCCTTGAACAACAAGTTTGCTCAGTCAACTGCTAACATGCCTAGAAATCAACTATACTAAGTCAAAAGTCAACTGTGGCCCAAATACAGTCAAACTTCAAGATTTTTGGTCAACATCAACATTTTGAATTAATATTCATCATTTTATCAAGGGTTTATCATGAGTCTTCAAGAAATACTCCTAACTCATCAAAAGTAAAAAATGACAAATTAGGGTTTCTATACGAAAAGTCAACTAAACTTTGACCAGGCATAACTTTCTCATACGTTATTAGAAATTTTTCCACCAAAGCTCATTTTGAATATAATCCACTTCCCTATAACTTCTCTTCATCCCTCAAGTTCAAGAAATGCCTCAATCAAAAGATACAAGCTCATACATTATAGGTCCTTTCAAAAAGTCAACAAAAACACCTTTTGGGTCAAAGCTCCTTACATGAACATGGAAGGTCCAATTTATATGAAACCAAAAAGGTTGTTTAGAGGAAATCCTAAGATCTCTAAAAGTCCAAGAATACCCTCTTAGGGTTAAAGGATTGCACAAGTTGGGAAATTTTCAAGAAATGCATGAAATCTCAATTGGGCAAAATTGTATTTTTGAGCTATTGGGCCCAATTTTTAGAGTCCAAACGTGTTCATGATACATCTAAGGATCACTAAACAATACCATGAATTATTTTTTTTATATTTTATTTATCTTGATTTTATTCAAATAAATTCAAAATAAATTAAATAAATAATAAATAAATGCAAGAATATGCAAGATATATGTGAGACGGTGGCAGAACCAGACTGTTTTGGAAAATGCTAGTTTGTGTTTTGTGTTTATGTTTGCAAAATGTCGCGGTAAGCAAGAGTCTCCACCGACTTTTATTTTATCCAACTGGAAAGAAAAAAAGCACAGAAAAATTCCTTTTTCGAGATTTTGAGTACGGGGGGTAGATTATAGAAAGGGAAGGTATTAGCACCCTTTCTATCCGTAGTTTTCTAAGGGCTCTTAGGTACTTGCTCATCGTTTTTAAAATTGATTATGTGTTTGTGTGTTTTGAAAAGTTTTTGTTTTTCCTTGTTTTAACCTTTGCTTTTGTCTTCAATAGTGTTACGAAGTCATTTTGAAAACTTTGTTTGAAAGAGAGTGTAAGTGTAGAAAAGTTTGTTTTGAGCAAGTACCTACTAGAATCTACCTACTCAAAAAAAGAATGTTTATGTTCTTGTTTCCTTTAGACAGCACTATCCCACTATTAGTGAGTAGGTAGCACCGTCGTTGGAATCGTAAGGGTCAATTTGAAAAGGGACGTACGATCACTAAAGCAATGTTAGGACGTCTTAGTGATAACCCTAATGTCTTAAGATCATATTCGAGGCAACATTTCCGAACGGGACGTTTGATCTTTGTTTAGATAAGAGGGCAACCACTAAAACACCCTATACTTAATGATCGTTTACCGAAGGCAACCGAAATGAGAGTATACCCTAGGAGTGCGCACGTGCGAGTGATTTGATTTCAAGTTATTATCTTTGCACATTTAGGCTTTGCTAACCGTTTTAAAATTAACATACATTCTTGTCATACAATCCTATGATCATACATCTAACAGTTAATATTTGCAAAAATTAAAATGCGAGAAATAAAACTACGCTATTACAAGGCTTCGGGGAGGGGGATTAATTAAATAGCCAAAACCCGTAAAATGATAAATAAACGAAAAGAAAATCCTAATTAAACTATTACATCCCGTTAGCAATTACATCAATATTGTAAAAATAAATAAACGCGCGCGATGAATTAAGAACGAGAAAAATTAGGGTTTTGACCCCGTCTAAACCTAATTAAAAGAAAAATCATTTTTTTTGGTTGTTTTTGATTATTTTAAGAAAATAGAGTTTTAATTAAATATGACACAAACCTAATTACTAATTGAATTAAATTAAGAAAATTAATTAAATCTGACCTATTTTTGTGTTTTGGTTATTTTGAGAAAAAGAAAATAAATGTTAAATCAAGTAAAACCTAACTTTCTAATTTATTTTAGTTTATTTACAAAAGGAATTAAGGTTACCCTAAAATTAAATTAACTAATTACATTAATTTTTTTGATAAAAAAAAAACCTAAATCTAATTTGATGGAAATTGATTTTATGAGTTTTTGATAAAAAGAATTAATTTTGTGTGTTAGTAAAATGATTTAAATAAATTAAATAAAAGAAAATATAAAAGAATAAAGAAAAGAGAATATTGGGCCTAGTAATCAGCAATTGAGGGGGGTGCCATTAGCAGCTTTTGGGCCCAAAAACCTGACCCACGTTTGACTTCCATGATTCAGTGTTTGAACGTTGACTGGGGTCTTTGGTAGACTCTCTCATGCCAAGCGTTGGATTTGAATTGCTTTAGATCCACTGGTTGCAAGCTGATGGCATATGGTGGACATCTTGGGAATCTGCACATGGAATCACGTATAGAAAAATACACTGAAGAAACAAGGGGACATGGGGATCGAACCCAAGTCCTATGGCCTTTTCACTCGCCTCAACACCAATTGAGCTGGCACGCTTCTTTGTTCATAAAACAACAATCAATCATTATATAAAAAAAACTTAAAATAAGAATTATAGCGCGCGAATTTCAAACGGAGGAATCAGGGCTCGCCACGCCATCATCCCTAACCTTTCTTTGTTTCTAAAAGTCTGATGACTTTTACCTACGGACAAGAAACGTAGGTATAAACCCTGCAATCTTCCAAAATCACATATATGCATGATAAATGAAACCTAAAGTCATAGACCAATTCGCCTTGGCCTGGTGAGCATCATGGTGCCTGTATTTTGGGCCAATTTTACCTGTACAAGAAGATCCCAAAACGAGACAAAAAACCCTAACAATGACATATCTCTATAGGGTTAGAAAAAACGTAATTAACTGTTACCAATAGCTTGCAAATGCTTCCAGGATTCAGAATATATACATGATTCATGCTACAAATGCCTAAACAATAATATTCAATTTCAAGAATATGTCAAGTCCGTGGATTACTTACAGCGAGTTTTACTGCACGAAAAGGCTTGCTTTTGATTGCTATGCACTCCTTGAATGCCCAGGAAACGAAAGGAATGCTTGGCAAGGCTTGAAAGTTCCTGGAAATATGAAAACAGATCACCACTTTTTCTTGATTTTTTGAAGTTTGTCCTTCAACCTACACGCCTCTAAACCTTCTCCTTTTGGTCTGCATTTTTCCAATATACATCAGTGATCGAATTAGGTTTACAAATGTGCATTCAATCTTTTTCAATTATGGTCTTTGATCATGATTTGATTCCCATGAAAATCTTTCCAAAATAAGCAAAAAACCAATCTTTTTATGCACAAATATGCCTTGCACGATTTGATTTTGTTGTTAGCTGTATAAGGGACCTGAAATATGAACCAAATCTCAATGCTTAAATGATTTTGATATTTCTATGATTTATTTTAATTTAATTTGATTTAATTGAAATAAAAAATAAAAATAAATGGCAAAAATAAAATAAAGACAAGTGGGACAGATCTTGGGTCGTGGACTATGTTACAAACTCAAGCCAAGTACAAAAAGTTGGGCCCATTTGACAAAAATTGCAATTTGAGGCACTTTTGACTTTTGACAATTTTGCAAAAAAGGTCAACTTCACCAATGCATAACTTCTTGTGAGTACAAAAAAGTTGGGCCCATTTGACAAAAAAGGTGTTTTTGTTGACTTTTCAAAATGACCTATAATGTCCAAATTTGTAACTTCTTGTGAGTACATATTTTGAACTTGGGAGATGAAGATTAATTGTAGGGAATTGCATCCTATTCAAAATGAGTTTTGGATGGGTCATTTCTACTAAATTATGAGAAAGTTATGCTTGGTCAAAGTTGAGTTGACTTTTCCTGCAAAACCCTAATTTAGCAACTTTTGGGTTTTGATGAATTGTGAGCAATCCTTGAGGAATAATGATCAAACCTTGATCAAATGATGAATAATACTTCAAAATGAGAATGTTGACCAAAAATCTTGAAGTTTGACTGTATGTGGGCCACAGTTGACTTTCGCCCTAGCATAGTCGATTTTCAGGTCTTTGAGCAATTTACTGAGTAAACTTCCTCTGCAAGGCTTGAAACTTGACAAGGATGATATTGAGAACATATTAGGACAATGGTGAGAATTTGGGATCCCTTGGACTCAAGTATCTTGATGCAACATGAAACCCTAATTTGAGGTAGACTGTCTTAGGAGAGGGTTTGTCTGGCCAACCCTTGTACTTTCTTGATCAATTTGAGGATCTCACTTGAAATGTTTTGAGAAATATGGGAGGGCAAATTTTTGGGTACAACAATATAGAATATGAAAATCTTTTTTAAACCAAAAAGATCTTGGCCAGCTATCAAAACCGTGTGGAATGAATAAGGAAGTGGATCTCTTCTTTTAGGAAAGATTTGAACCAAAATCTTTATATTTTAAAAGAGCATTGAACAATTGGATTCTTGCTACAATTGTTACCATAATTTGATTCACTACATAAGCATAACAAGTCCAAACCTAAGGGAGACGCGCAACAGCCACCAAAGAAGGATACCAAAGTGCAAAATTTCACAAAAATCGTGAAGGTTGAAAGTATCAATTCCAGCTCTTGTTGATCAAAACAAAAGAGCCTATCACATTCCTGAAGTTGTGAGGGCTTGATGCCAGTCCTTACACATCGTGAATCAACCCCAAAACCCCTCCTTGCACAAGCTCTGGTTGGTAAGTGGTAGGTTTTAATTTTCAAGTTTCAAATCAATTTCAATCAGTGTAAGCTTGCTAGCATAATTCATATACATCATTATAAGTGTTCTAACGTTCTACATGGAAGCTTTAGTGCAGAAACAACCTCGTGCCATTGTTAGGGCACAAAGCTTTTGAAGCATTGTATCTAACAATACAGGCCTTTTCAGAGAAAACCAACCATGTCACCGTGTTTGCAAGGGTCCAATTAGGCTAGTAGGATTCTTTTCATGTTTGTTTTCATAAGATTTCACAGGTTTTGATGTTTGGGCCAACCGAAAGGGATGACCAGAGCCACCATCCCCGGTGGCTTGACCGGCGTCGATGCTTGCATGGATAAAAGGGAAGAAACGATTGGTTCATTCAAATGGCAGGGACCCACTTGGCATGCGTGTTTTTCACAGCCAGCATTAAGACTGGATTTGTTTTATATATTTATTAACGTGATTATAAGAACGGAAGTGCAGCCGTCCCAACGGTAGAGACAACGCGCTTAAGGCTTTGTATGTGTGCAGGGGTAGAGGTTCGATCCCTGCCTCTTGCATATTATTCTGAATATTTCTTGCAGATTCAGTGGTTCCACTCCAAACGCACACACCATGTGTCCCATTCTCATCACCTTTGGATCCATCCAGTACCAGATCTAATGCCCAGTGACGCTTCCCCATGGTGGACTTCCCTACCACAACAACATTGGATCCAGCATGAGCATGGACCACGAGATCTGGACTTTGGCACAATTCAACAACATCACCCCCAGTCTGGGTTTCACACCCCCCTTCAGGCCCATTTCTCAATTTAATTTTTTATTCTTTTTAATTATTTTTATATTATTTTGTTTATTCATTTTATTTTAATCAGAAAATCATCACAAAAAATTAGGACTTAGTTTTTTTCTTAATAAATTAATTTTTGCAAATTAATTAATTTCATTAACTTTAAATTATTTTCTTTAATTTAAAATTAATTAGAGAATTAGGTTAAACTTCTAATTTTTTTCATAAAATACAAAAAATATTTTTAATGAGCAATTAGATTTTTTAGGGTTTAGAACTTTTTCCGGTCTTAATTTTTGTGCGTCATTATTTTTTTCATACGATTATTTTTTTATCATTGATGTAACTGCGCCCGGTTTGTAATAGCTAAATTAGGGTTTTTATTTCCGCACTTTACTTTTCATTCATTATTTATGTATCTACACCAAAGCCCAGTAATAGCGTAGGAACTTTTATTTCTCGCTTTATGTTTTCTTATATGCTTGTATATAAATTGTTAGTAACTTAGGCGTGCATGACAAGAATCAATTAATCAGTAGATCACTAATCTCAAGACTAATATCTGAAAAAAGCATTATTGCACACTTGCACCCTTAGGGTACTCCTCACTTGGTTGCCTCGGAAAATAATGGTCATGTCCCTCGAACATAGGGATATCTTAGTAGTGACCCTCAATTTAAAAGTCATCATAAAAGATTATGGTCCCTAAACGTCCCTCGAGTTGCCTGTGAGAAATGATCTTGTCCCTCAATGTTGCCTATATGATGACAATCCCTTTGGAATGCTAAGGTATCCTCACATGTTGCCTTCAATGACAATAAAATTTCCCTTTCGATAGTCCCTCAACATCCAACGATAGGGCTACCTACTCACTAATAGTAGGATAGCAATGTCTAAAGGAAAGGAGGAAAAGAACATCCTTTTTCGAGTAGGTAGATAGCTGTTAGGTACTTGCTCAAAATCTGATTTTTTATACACTTACACACTTTCAAAAATGCTTTATCACACTCTTGAGGACTGATACAAGAGTTACCATAAAGCAAACAAAATCTTTCAAAACACACAAACACAACCAATTTTCAAAAATGAGCAAGTACCTAAGAGCCCATGGAAAACCATGGATGGAAAAGGTGCTAACACCTTCCCTTTCCATAATCTACCCCACTTACTCAAAATATCTAAAAAGATCTTTTTCTGTTCTTTTCACCCTTTCCTTTGTTGGATAAAAGAAAATTCGATGGTGACTCTTTCTTACCGTGACATTTGTGAACAAAAAAATCAAACCGGTATTAACAGTCGGTTCTGCCACCATATCACAAAGAGCAGTCGGGAAAAATTAGGGATAGTAAATCAAAAAAGAGGTCGCTACCAAATCCTCGACAATGTAAAAATGTTGCAAAAAATGTCTGCCTTCTCAAATAAACTCCCAGTATCCGAACCATCACCAAAATATCATTCTAGATTCTATTGGGAGATAAACACACAATTAACTGAGTATAGGACTGAAGAACATCATGAAGAACGGATGGGTACAAATAAACTTTGAGGCTTATCCTTTGTTTCTTAAACCGTGAACCAGGCCACACTATAACCCTTTAAAAGTCCTAATTGAAGCATGGGTTAGTTCAAAAGTATATTGTTACAAAAGGTATCCTGACTCCTGTAAGGCTTACTGTAAATCCTGAGTTAAATTGATATTCTTACAAATTTCTTTGATTTTCTAAAAATTAATTTTCAAAAACTTCAAGACAAACATAAACCTTGTATTGTTTACCATTGTTTGCATATGGCTAATTGTTTGACAAACAGAGAACTTCGCACGACGAATATCCAATGAACGAAAAATCTCTCAAGAAACAGAACCACTTCAAATGGGAAGACACTTACAATGACAAATCTCCCATAATCAAGGGGGCATGACAGGTTATTGTCCAAATATCAGTGGCAGTCAAGTCAAGATTCCAAGAAATCTCTCATTAAGTCCAGAATAGCCAGAGGCAGGTCTGCATCTGAATCACTTGAGGAATTAAACATGAATTCCAGCAAAAGGTCATTGTTGTACCCCATAATCTGCGCTCTCACTTATCAAGAATTTTCTCATAAGATCTCCTTAGGCTCAAGACTGCACTAGGGTTTGATCAGCTCAAGACACCTCCTTAGACACTGGTGACCAAAATTAGGGTTTGAGTTTGCACAAGGATTTTTGAACTATCAATGCTTCATATGACTTTAATGGATCATTATGGACCCCCAAGATCACTCATGTCAAGTTTCAAGCCTTGGATCACACTTTTGATCAGTCAATTGAACACTTGACCTAAAAATCAATTGTATTGGGGAAAAAGTAAACCATAGCCAATTTACAGTCATACTTCATAATTTTTTATCCACATAAACATTTTAGACTCATATGTATCATTTGATTAATTTTGGATCATAATTCCTCAAGAAATTTGATCAAATCTTCAAAAGGGCAAAATGGTCAAAATTAGGGTTTTGACTAGGAAAGGACAATTTCTGATTTTTGACCTAGAAAATGATCAATTGGTTTAAGGCATGATCTCAAGAGTACAATTGCGTCATTTTGACATAATGACATGATTCAAAACATTACAAGTCCATTGGATTGACAGATGAATTTTGGAGTCAACTGATCAAAAGTCAACTATATACTGAAAAGTCAAATTTTGACATTTTGGTCAAATTCAAGTCCCAAAGGTCATAATTCATCAAAACATGTCAAAATAGGAAACTTATTCATCAAGAAATCAAGAAATCAAGATTTCAATTTGAAAAGTCAAAATTTCTAAACTTAGAAATTTTTCCAAGTGTCAAAATTTTCTTGTTTTTTCATAACTTTAAGCCAAATCTTCACCATGATACAAGATGATTCAAGAGAAACTTCCAACATGAAAGTTGTATATCTCCATGAAATCTACAACTTTTCTTCATACAACTTCTCCTAAAAGTGCTTGGATCTCAAGTTATAATTTTGTGAATACATGCTCATGAACTAAAAAAGACTTAGAGTGAAATTTTGCCCTAGTTAGGCAGATTTTTGACCTAACTTCATGACAATTTTTCACATATTTCCAAGGGGATTCTTCAAAATAAATTCAAAGGTGAGTTAAATATAACATTTCAAGCTTTCCAAAATGTCCAATAACTCCTTGAGATCATTCCTGAGCAAGGAGAATCAAAGGCAAGAAGTTAGGGTTTTGTCACTTGGATTATAAGTCATTTTGTGAAGAACACTTGATCCAATCTTCAAGCATGTTGACCAAATCTTGATTTGAAGGCTTCAAACTTTCTAATGACTCAATAATTTAATGCTTACATAACTTATAGAGACATTGTCCAACCATTTGAGTCATTATCCAAGTTGCATTTCCATTTTTGGAAGAAAGTCACCACTTCCATTTTGGAAAAGTGACTTTAATCAGAATGCCAACTCTTCTTGAGCCCATACATTGTTGTTTCTGACTCAAAATCATTAAAAATCAAGAAGAAACATGTCTACAGCCGGCTAACCATCCTGTAAACCCTTGTACTTCACATTGAAACCATGTTTGTCAACTTTGCTTCAAAAACAAGTAACCAAGCCATAACATGTGATTTCAATTTCTGAGTTGTTACAAGCCTCAAAACCTCTTGCTTATAAGTACATACACTATTTTCAAGTTGATACATGAATGATAGTGCCCTGAAACTATCTCAAACACTCAAAAACCATAAATATGCTCAAGAACACCATTGATACACAATTTTGAACCAAAACTCATCATCTTCATTTCCACTCGTGCGTTTTGAAAACTAATCATTCAAACACCTTATATACATCATACCAAAGCAATCGATGCCCCTGTTTCAAGACTGTAACTCCTCCATCACTATCCACCATTTTCAAATATCAAGCTTGCAGGTTGACTTGAGTAGAGAGAGATTCAGGGACTTTCAAGGAAAAGTATGTGTTGGAATACACTAAAGGAGGTCCAGGAAAGCTAAACAGATCCTCAGGCCATCTCAAAAGTTGCTCAAACTCCATTCACGACTCCATCTGCAAGAGGTAAATTTTCAAACTTCTATCTCTTCAAACAACCATCATTTGATCCTAATTTGTGAAGACAAAATGTAGATATCTTTGCTCTGAAGCTGACCATTTCATAGTTACCATTTATATTAATTGTGTATAGATGTTGCACCCCAAAATTTTCCCTCTCATATTTCCCAAGACATTGCAAGAAAAATCTCCAAGTGGTTCAAGATTGCTCAAGAGTTGAACAGTCAAGCTAACTCCTAAGGCAGTCAATCTCAAATTAGGGTTTTGTGTTGCATCAAGGTCCTTGCATACAAATGATCTCAAGTGCTCCCAAATGTCCTAATATGTTCTCAAGTTCATCCATGTCAAGTTTCAAGCCTTGCAGAGGAAGTTTTCCCAGTCAATTGCTCAAGGGGTCCAAAAATCGACTGTGTTAGGGCAAAAGTCAAATGTGGCCTACAAACAGTCAAACTTCAAGCTTTTTTTGCCAACATTCTCATTTTTAAGGATATTTAATCATTTTATCAAGGGTTGATCATGATTCATCAAGGATTGCTCAAAATTCCTCAAGACTCAAAAGTTGCTAAATTAGGGTTTTACAGGAAAAGTTAACTCAACTTTGACCAAGCATAACTTTCTCATACTTTATGAGAAATGACCCATCCAAAGCTAATTTTCAATAGGATGAAATTTCCTACAATCCATCTTCACACCCCAAGATCAAGAAATGCTCTCACAAAAAGTTACAAATTTGGACATTATAGGTCATTTTTGAAAGTTAACAAAAACACCTTTTTTGCCAAAGCTTATAACTTAAGCATGGAATATAAAAATGATATTAAACCAAAAGGGTTGGTTAGAGGACATCTCAAGCTTTCTAAAAAGTCCAATAATACTTCCAAAACTTCAAAATTGAAGAAGTTATGCATTGTTGAAGTTGGGCATTTTTGCAAAATTGCCAAAAGTCAACTATCCCAAAAACATCAAATTTTGTCAAATGGGCCCATTCTTTTCCACTTGATTTGATCTTGTCACACTACACACGTGTCCTAGCTTCAGCCTTGTGTCCATTTATTAATTTTTCTATTTTATTTGATTTTTTATTGAATTAATTCATTTTAAATCAATTTAAATCAAATAAAATCCAAATATTGATGAATTAGGATCTTTTTGGTTGTTATAGGTCTTAATTATCATCATGATCATGATCAAATCCGTATCAAGCTTTTCATGTACAAAAATATTGGATTTTGGACCAAATTGGAAGGTTATCAATGGTGAATCAAATCATATCTCCAAACATCAATGTGCAAAGATTTAAGATCCAAAACTTGACCTAATACAATGCAGCATACATATACAATGCAAAGGCACATTAATTAGAGGTTAGAGGCTGCAAGAACACAAAAACCAAACTTGAGAAAACTTGAAAAAAGTCTGAATCTGGAATCGTGCTTAGAGGCAGTTTCAACACAAAATCTCAACACCACTTCATTGCTGGGCAATCACTGAGTCAGAAGCAATCAAAAGCAAGCCCTCACACCCTCTCAATCACGCTGTAAGTCTCTCAAAAAACCGCCCTGTACTCGAAATCGTATCCTCGTGTTCTTGCATTTTTTTGACAAATTATTGGCATATTCATGATCCTTGTGCAATTTCTAAACTTTCTGCATTATTTGATTGCATTTATATAGCCTGTAACCCCCTAGCCGAATCTAGGGTTCTTGGTTTTTTTTTGGGTGTTTTATTTTCAGGCAAAATCAGTGCAATTAATGGACATGGATGAAATCAGGAGAGGAAGACGAACATGACCATGGTCTTGGAATCAATTTCCATGGCCTAGAACTAGTTTTAGGAGACGCCTACGGATTTAGCTGCGGATATAAATCCGCAGGTAAATAACCAGGGTGAACGAGGAAGACGATGACGTTCCCCCCTCTCATTCGCTGATTCAAATCTGGCGCATGTTTTTTATAGTTTCTGGCATATTAATTGTTTTTTCCATATAATAATTATTGTTCATTCCACTAACAAACAAAACGCGCTGGCTGAGTGGAGGAGACGTTGGTCAATGACTCACAGGACCTGGGTTCGAATCCCAGGTCCACCATATTACTTTGTATTATTTTTCAACAGGTTATTGGGTGTGAATTCAAACGCGTAGCATACCATGGTCCCTCATTCAGATGCTTGCCAGATGGCCCCAGGCCAGATTTGGTGGTCCAGATGGAGCGTGCATCATACTCTCAAGTCAATGGGCGTGCATGGGATCCAGAAAAGTCAGTTCAGGCTTGAACTATTGGGCCTTGAAAACAGCCACTCTCACCTCCAAATTGGGCCTGCACCCCCTCCTTGAGTTTCTCTATCTCATTCTTTTTTTATTATTCTATTTAATTATTTTGTTTAATTATTTATTTAACTAACCAATCAAAACTTTTTTCCTCATAAAATTAAAAACCAAAAAGATTTTCTTTATTAAAGTTAATTTCAGCATTTTATTTTAGTTAATAAATTAATTTATTTAATTTAGTTTAATTAGGTATAACTTTTAATATATTCTGCAATAATTAAAATTAATTTAGACGATTAGGTTTTTTTATTAACTTTGATCAAATTTATTTTTATTTCTTTAAATATCAAAAATCCAAAAAAATCACTTTTTATTAATTAATTAATTTGTTTATTTATTTAATAATTGACTTAATTTAGTTTCTTCCATAAATTAAAAATAAACCAAAAAATCTTTTCCTTAATAATCAAAGGGTCAAAACCCTAGAACTCGCCCGATTTAATTTCTCGCACGCGATCCATTTTATTCAATATTGTATCTGTTTCCCGGAATGTAATAGTTTAATAGGACCTTTACTATTTTTTACCGCTTTATTTATTTTCCGCATTTTAATTTCAAGGGTTGCTTTTGGCGATGTAAATACCCGACGCCTTGTAATAGTTAGTTTAATTTCCGCACTTTAATTTCTGCAACTTATAAACTGTTAGATGTTTGATAATAGGGAATGCATGACAAGATCAAATGTTTAAACCTAAAATCAACATAGATAACCATTAACATGTACAAAGACAAATTAACTGAAAACATCACACTTGCACATGCGCACTCTTAGGGTACACCTCGCTTGGTTGCCTTCGAACGTGGTCATTGAGTATAGGAAGTTTTAGAGGTCGTCCTCTTGTCTAAAGATCATAGTTGCCTCGAAACAGTTGCCTCAGAAAAATGATCTAAGACATTAGGGTTACCGCTAAGGCGTCCTAACATTGCTTTAGTGACCACACGTCCCTTAATCGAATTGACCCTTAAAACTCCAACGACGATGCTACCTACTCATCAATAGTGGGATAACATTGTCTAAAGGACATTAGCACAGATTGATTCCTTTTTCGAGTAGGTAGATGGTTCTTAAGTACTTGCTCTTTCAAAACACAACAAAAACTTTTTGCACTTACACCTTTCAAAAAACTTCTTTCAAACCCACAAATACAAAGAAAAGCAAATTTTGAAAACACTTTGAGCAAGTACCTAAGAGCCTGTGGATAACCAGGGATAGAAAGGGTGCTAACACCTTCCCTTTCTATAATCTACCCCCCGGACCCGAGAAACATCTCAAAAAAGGAATTTTTCTGTGCTTTTTTCCTTTCCTTGTTGGATAAAATAAAAGACGGTGGTGACTCTTGCTCACCGCGACATTTTGCAAAAAATGCAAAACGCAAACCAGCATTCCAAAAAAAACAGTCATTTCTTCCCACTGTATCACAGAACTGGCGACTCTGCTGGGGAATAAATAAGTGGGGTGTACCTTAGGATTAGATCATTGTGTTTTCAATTGTTTGCTTTGCATGATTTATCTTTGTGGGCTTATATCGGAGTTACTATAGATCCTAACCCGGATCTGGGGGATACCCTTTAGGTAAGTAGCAATAAACTGTGAGGGAACTGTACGGCGTAGACCGATACGGTTGAAGCAGTAGCTACGTTGGTGTGGCACTTTAGATTGTACCGATATCCCTTGTGTTGGAACGAGGAGAATATGGGTCATCTAAGGGGTTATTACGCACCAACTGACCTTAGAACCTTTAAATTGACCAACTTGGCCATAGAACAGTAGCAGTATGCTACACTCATTGAGACTAAACTCTCGCGATGATTCCGGCCGCAAGAATAGGTTGCTAAACTGGAATTATGACCGATTGAGGGTAGTTAGTGATATTGAGATCCTCTAGAACCCGGTTACTATTTTTAGGACAGGTTTGAACCAACTGAACTGAAAGAGGGTAGTACCTAAGCTCCTTGCCAGCCTGAAATCTAAGGGATCTCTGTGTGACTTGTGTGCCTTTACCATGTTTGCTATTTGTGGATACTTGTGGTGTGCTATCTATCATGACATCATAACATTGCATACATCTTGCATTGGACTAACCTATTTCAAAGACAGGAGGGATTCATCTTTGTTCTGTTTTGTAGGTCATGATGCCTATGCGTAGGAATACCATCCGGATCAACTTTGTCCAGGTTCCCACTATGCTTAAAGAGTTGGTTGCAAAGATGCCTGATACTACCTCCTTCATCAGGAGACATGGGTCTCTTCTCAGTTTGGTCACCTCCAAATTGGACGAGCAGATGATGAGTGTCCTGGTCCAATTCTATGATCCGCTTTACCATTGCTTTACCTTCCAGGACTACCAGTTGGTCCCCACCCTAGAAGAATTCTCTGAGTTGCTCGGTATCTCTATTCTGGAGCAGACCTCGTTTACTGGTCGGGAGAAGATTTTGAGACCGGAAGAGATTGCTTCAGCCCTGCATTTGACAAAGGATGAGGTAATGGCTAATTGGGAGACTAGAAGTGGAGCAAAGGGCTTTCTGACCAAGTTCTTGGTTGGTAAGGCTAACAATTTCTGGGATAGTCTAGACTTCAAGGCATTCTATGATATTCTGGCTCTTCTGATATATGGCTTGGTATTGTTTCCGAACTCTGACTCCTTTTTTGATGTGAATGCGATAAAAATCTTCATCTCTCGTAATCCTGTACCCACGCTCTTGGGTGACATTCTTCATCAGCTTTATGCCCGTACTGCCCGAAAGCGGGGAACCTTGATGTGCTGTGCTCTGTTATTGGTGAGGTGGTTTATTTCGCACCTCCCCAAATTAGTGCTGAAGAACAAAGAAGGCATGGGCTGGGCTTATAGAGTTATGTCTCTCTCTCATAATGACATCATCTGGACTCTCAAGGGTATGGACGAGGTGGCTATCATTGATCATTGTGGGGAGTACTTAAATGTTCCATTGATAGGAACCAATGGAGGAATTTCTTACAACCCGTGCTTGGCCTTACGTCAATTTGGGAGTTCCAGAAAAGAAGGACCTCATGATCTATTAATGCCTAGTATCATCTTTGATTTTCAAGGGGATAGCGACGAGCAACGCCGCAGATTTATAAGGGCTTGGGATAGAGTTCACAGATCTGATCCACATGAGTTGGGTCCAAAGACTTCTCTTCCAATGGAGCCATATCTCAGATGGGTTCGTATCCGTGCCCAAAAGCTGGGTATGCCATATGAAGTCGTCCGGCCTATCATTGTTGAAGTTGCTAATGAAGAGGGGGTTCTTCCTACCATCCTCCATCCTTACATGCCCATTGACATTGGGGCACTGAAAAAGTATTGGATGCAACTGAGAGAAGAATGGGATGCTTACCGAGAAAAGTTCAACGAGCAAGAGCAGAAGATCCAGAAGTTGACTAGGCGGCTGGAGAACGAGCGGATTCTCAATGACTATGTCCGCACCGACAAGAAGCGACCATGGGAGCACTGATTGTCCTTTGATTATTTCCTTTCCAGTTTTTATTTCCTTTTCAGTATTTCCATTCTTGTAACGCCTTAAGGGCAATTTGTTGAACAATTTGAATTTCGAAGTTTACTTAATAAAAGTGTGTTTCCTTTTTGGTTTACAAATTTGAATCTCTCGATTGTCTTTGAAATAATGTCATACTCATTTCATCCCATGCACTTCATAACAGGTACCCATTACAGGTCTCTTATCTTCTTCGCTATTTATTTCAGCACTCATCATGTCTGCTGAACCATCAACTGAGCAAGCAATCCAGGCCCTACAGGCCCAGAATGCCCAATTCCAAGAGTTGTTCATGAATCTAGCTAAGGGTCAGCAAGATCTGAAGACCCTGATTCTGAAAGAGAAGAAGAAGAAGAAGAGGACAGTCCTGTTTAACACAGGTCACCGGTTTGGAAACAGGCTACAGGATGAAGTTGATTTGACCACCTCATCTGGAGGGAAAGATAGTCAAGAGGAAAGGAGGGCTCCTAGCCCTGTGGTCTCAAACAACGAGACGGACTTCGACGAAGACCAGTATCCTCCTATTGAGGATAGATACAAACAACTGGAAGACTGGTTGAGTGCTATGGAAGTTCAGAAAGTGCCTGGTCTGGACTTTGGTGATCTGGATCTATCATCTGGGGTGGTGATTCCCCACAAATTCAAGGCACCAGCCTTTTCTAAGTATGACGGAGTTTCTTGTCCGAAGATGCACCTCCGGTCATATGTAAGGAAGATTCAGCCGTACACCGCTGATAAGAACCTATGGATCCATTTCTTTCAAGACAGTCTCTCAGGGACTCAGCTTGAATGGTTCTACCAATTGGACGGATCCAGTATTCGCAGTTGGGAGGATTTAGCTACTGCTTTTTACAGGCAGTACCAGTACAACTCCGACCTCGCTCCCACGCGTACCCAACTCCAGGGTATGTCAATGGGAACGGGTGAAGGTTTCAAAGATTATGCTCATAAGTGGAGGGACCTCGCCGGAAGAGTACAACCACCCCTGGTTGATCAGGAACTTGTGGATATGTTTCTGGGGACCTTGTCTGGTCCATTTTTCAACCACCTGATTGGAAGCTCTTCGTTTGGCTTTACAGAGCTAATTATGACCGGCGAGAGGATTAAGGCTGGCATTAAGGCTGGTAAGATACAAAAGGGTGCTTCATCAAGCACCGAGAAGAAGCCCTTTAAGAAAGAGTCTAATGATGTCTACAGTTCGAAAAGACAGAATAGACCTGAACGTCGCCAAGCTGTTAATGCGGTTGTTATTTCAAAACCTGCTGGTGCTCCTCAGTACAACAATCAACAAAAGGACGAGAGACCTCGAAGGCAATTCACCCGTCTCAACATGACTTTATCTCAGATTCTGCCACAGTTACTGAAAACTAATCTGGTGATTCCAAGGGAAGCCCCAAAGAATCCAAATACAACCTCACCAAAATACAACCCTAATGCCCGCTGTGCTTATCACTCTGATAGCCCGGGGCATAACACAAATGATTGTTGGTCTTTGAAGAATAAGATACAGGACTTAATTGATGCTAAGGAGATTGAGTTCGAGGCGCCCGAAAGACCTAATGTTGTGACTGCTCCTATGCCCAAGCACGGAGTGAATGCTATAGATGAAGACTTGTTTGTGGTTTCTGTGAATGACATTGTTACCCCTTTGTTGACTGTGAAGAAGAACCTTTTGCTAGCCCGTTTATTTCCAGGCTGTGACGAAGATTGCCGTATGTGTTATGTCCTACCTACCCGGTTGCCCACTTTTGAAATCAGGTGTCCAACGCCTGATGGATAGTAAAGAGATTTTGTTTGAGAAGACTATTGTTCCTTTAGCTCATACTGAAGAAGTTTCCATCATTACCATTTTCGACAATTCTTCCAAGGCTCCCTCGAGGAAGCCTGTTAGAATTACATCTGTTCCAAGAACTACGCCATTGATCATCACTGTTCCTGGGCCTATCCCCTACACCTCTAATAAAGCTGTCCCTTGGCATTACGGGGCTGATGTTTATTTTCATGGAGTTAAACAAGATTTGGATGTTGATACTAACATCAGCAATATTGTTGGACCTACTAAAGTCACCCGTAGCGAAAGGCTTTTCTCACCTGATATTTCTCCACCAACTGCCCGAAAACCTGTTGTTATTACACCTGCCAGTGTACCTACTACCATTCCTGTTCAAGTTCCTATTCTTACCCCTGTCGCCGAGTCATCTGACACTCGGGGCAAAGGGATCACCAGTGAGCCTGCCCAGACGGAGGCACCGAAGATGATTACTGTTGAAGCTTCTAAACAAGAGATGGAAGAGATTCTGGAAATCATAAAAAAGAGTGATTATAATGTAGTTGAACAGCTGGGGAAAACCCCGTCCAAGATTTCTATGTTGTCACTGTTGATATGCTCAGAGGCCCATGCCAAGGCTCTGATTACATTCCTGAAGACTGCACACGTACAATAAGAGACATCAGTTGATCAGTTTACAGATCGCGTGGCTAATCTGACTGCTGATAATGGGTTGGGTTTCTCTGATGCTGATTTAACTGCTAAGGGGAAGAATCACAACGATGCCCTGCATGTCTCCATTGAATGTAGGGGCACTACTCTTGCACATGTATTGGTGGATACTGGTTCCTCATTGAATGTTTTACTGAAGAAAGCTCTGGACCGGTTGGACTGTGAAGGGTTGGAATTGAAACCAAGCAACATTGTCGTCAGGACCTTTGATGGGTCTAAGAGAATGGTGCACGGAGAAGTTGATATTCCGATTAAGGCTGGTTCTCAGGTTTTCAACTCTACATTATATGTGATGGACATTCGGCCATCTTATTCTTGTTTGATGGGTCGTCCATGGATCTACAAAGCTGGGGCCGTAACTTTAATGCTCCACCAGAAGCTGAAGTACCCAGTCAAAGGGAAGATTGTGACATTACAAGGAGAGGAGGAATACATGGTGAGCCACCTCAACTCTTTCCGATATGTAGAAATGGATGGGGAATTCATTGAGACCCCGTTCCAGCATTTTGAAGAGGTTCCCCAGACACTGGCGTCAGCTGAGACTGTTGTTGAAGATTCTCCTATGAAGATGGCTTCCTTTAAGGATGCCCAGGATGTTGTCGAGAAAGGTGGGTGTGCAAATTGGGGCCGACTCCCTGATTTTACACAGAAGACTAACAAGTATGGTTTGGGTTTCACTGCAGAAGCTCAGAGGGCTGTTCGGAATGCATGGATCGGAAGACCTCCCGTGTTCATCAGCAATTCTGGAGTGAATGCCATTGAAGACGATGTGGAAGAGTCTGAGTTCGACAGCTGGATCTATCCTACGACCGACAGTGGACCAAGCAACTGGACAGCAAAGGACTTCATCCCTATTTATTTTGTTACCCAGTAATGAAACTTTTTGTTTTGAATATGTAACAGATAATGTTTTAAACTTTATGGCCCGGTGTCTTACCCGGGACACCGTGGCTTCATTTGTGAGGGCTTTATATGTGTCATTTTCATATATCATTAATAAAAGCATTGGACGTTCTTGCATTTCAAATTTTGTGCTCCTTGTTTTTCTTTATTATATATTTCCAAACAGCTATTTTACACACACTCACGTATCATGATCTACATCCACTATGGATCCCACTGATAATGACCCTGATACTGCCAGTTATGACTTCGAAAGTCTGATCAGCTTAGCCGAAGACGAAGGTGAAGATGATTGTGAAGTGCCTGTTGAACTTGCTAGACTGCTACTTCAAGAAGAGAGGGCCATACTACCTCCAAGCCACCAATTATGATACCTCCAATTGCAGGAGGACCATTGATCATATACTTAAAAGTGTTGGATAATACAAAGAGGCGTGCTGGGACAGCATGACGAGTCTGGCCGAAAAGAGAATGCTATTTACTGCTTTAGCAAAAAGTTTATCGACTGTGAGACCCAAGACTCACTGCTCGAGAGAACTTGCTATGCTTTGGCACGGGCTGCTCGCTGGCTAAGACAGTATATGCTGACTCACACTACCCTATCAAAGATATGAATGTCTTGACGGCACCTTGGCCTTTTGCAATGTGGGGCATTGATATGATCGGCGAGATCATACCTACAACATCCAACGGGCATCGTTTCATCCTGGTAGCAATTGATTACTTTACGAAGTGGGTTGAAGCAGCTTCCTTTGCTACTGTAACCAAGAACGTTGTGGCACGATTTATTCGGCACAATCTGATCTGTCGATACTGTGTACCAGAGAGGATCATTACGGACAATGGTACCAATCTCAATAACAAGATGATCACTGAGCTCTACAAGCAGTTCAAGATGCAGCATCACAACTCTTCTCCTTACCGGCCGAAGATGAATGGGGCTGTAGAAGCGGCTAATAAGAACATTAAGAAGATTGTGCAGAAGATGATAGTTACATACAAAGATTGGCACGAGATGTTACCATTTGCTCTTCATGGGTACCGTACTTCAGCGCGGACGTCAACAGGGGCAACACCCTACTCCTTGGTATATGGCATGGAGGCTGTATTACCTATTGAAGTTCAGATATCCTCTCTTCGGATCATGAAGGATGCAGGTTTGAGTGAAGATGACTGGATTCAGACCCGGCTTGATCAGCTGAACTTAATCGACAAAAAAAGACTTACTATTATTTGTCATGGTCAGACGTATCAAAAGCGGATGATCAAGGCATTTAACAAGAAAGTCAGACGACAAGAGTATCAAGTTGGGGACCTGGTTATCAAGCACATTATCCTACCTCAAGGTGATCCCAAGGGAAAATGGACCCCTACTTACGAAGGGCCATTTGTGGTTAAGAACATTTTCTCAGGAGGAGCTATGATTCTAACCACCATGGATGGTGACGACCTTCCTCACCCCGTCAATGCAGACATAGTGAAAAGATATTACGCATAATCAAAGACCCGCTAGGTTGACTGGCCTAGGCAAAAATAAGGGCTTCCCGGCGAACCAAAAGGGTTCGGGCAAAAATAAGGGATGAAATGAAAAATCTGTACACCCGGCAAGTCGAAAACCCGAAAGGGCGACTTGGGCAAAAATGGGTATCCCGGTGGACTGAAAACCCGAAAGGGCGGTCCAGGCAAAAATTAGGGATCAAAGCGTAACACTATGTCTCATTGGATCACCTTGCATCCAGACTTCAGTATCAACTGTCAAGCTCAGACGACACTAATCAATCTGATTCACCTTCAACCAACAGCAAAGTGATGAGATGCTCGAGGATATAAAGGCAATAGCAGAGTTGGAACCCAGTGGGATTATTCACATAGCTGTTTTATTTATTTTTCACACAATGTATAAACTCTATCATTCGGCAGAGTTCTCTTACTAGGACGTCAACCTCTTGTACAAAAACGCCTATTTACAAGCCAAACTGCAAAATCAATACAATTCATTTTCAAAGAAATTTCAAACTGTTTTTCCTTTATCTGTTTTGATTTGCAAAGAACGTCCAATGTTCATTTTTGATATATGCATTTGACATTAATTGCTGCTCATAAATATTTACATGCGAAACAAAAGACGAACTACTAGTAATAGCAGAAACAGGGGCAATAAGAATTGTCCGAGCTGTATAGTTGCTTTGTCCACCAGGTACAAAGGTGGATTCAGTTGAAGAATATGGCTAAGATACTTTCACTCCCCGCAGGGTAAGACAGTAATGGTAGCTCTCCCCAGCTGAGACTTGCAACTATGAACGAATCAGCAATGCTCTCCCCAAGCAGAATTAATCTACCATTAATACTAGAAAGGCTTGATATCCCTGACAGTCTTAATATTCCCCAATGGAGTATAAGAATGCTCCCCGGTAGAATACAAGATACCCCCCAGTGGAGTCAAATTTTCCCAGCGCAGTCTGAAAAAACTTCCCCAACGGAGTTTAAGAATCATCCCCAGTAGGCTCTGGAAGTTTATCCCCAGCGGAGTACAAAAATAAATCTCCCCAGTCGAGTTCAAAGGATCATTCCCAGCAGAACTCAAAGGATTATCCCCACAAGAGTCTAACAGGGTTATCCCCAGCAAGTTGCAACTGAAAGATCGTCCCCAGCGAAGTTCTTTCCTCTCTGTTGTACCCCAAAATTTGCCCTCCCATATTCTTCAAGATTTGCCAAGATCAAGATTCAAAATCTCTCAAGGGTTGCACAGTCCAAATGCCTCCTAACAGTCAAAATTAGGGTTTTGGTTCTGGCAAAGAAATTGAGGTTTCCAAGGGTCCAATCAAGTCCCACATGCCTATAAACATTGTCAAGCATCCATATGTCAAGTTTCAAGACACACAGCATCAAATTGCACAGTCAAAAACCCTAAATGCTTCACAGTCAACTACAGGGGCAAAATGGTCATTTGACAGTCAAAAATCCAAATTTTTGGTCAAAATCTTATTTTGAAGCCATAAACATCATTTGATCAATTCTTGATCATGATTCTCAATGCATGGCTCAAAAAGTCTCAAGATGCAAAAGTTTCCATTTTTGGACAGTTGGAAAAGTCAACTGCAAATTGACCAGGGCATAACTTCTTCATGGTTTATCAGAAAAAATTCCATCCAAAGCTCATTTTGAATAGAATGACATTTCCTACAACTCATCTTCACACTTCAAGTCCAAGAAATGCTCTCACAAAAAGTTATCAATTTCAACATTATAGGTCATTTTCAAAAGTCAACAAAAAGGCACTTTAAGTCAAAGACCATAATTTGATATTGGTAAATCAAAATGACATAGGACTAAATAAATTGGTTAGAGGACTTCAAGACCTTTCCAAAATGTCCAAAAACATGATCAAAGCTTCAAAATTGAGCAAGATATGCCTTGTAGAAGTTGGGAAATGTTTGGGAATTTTGAAAAGTCAACTTTGCACAAAAGGCTTCAAAAATGCTAATGGGCCTCAATTTCTTCCATGAATCATTACCCAAAGGCTATGCACGACCCATTGACCTAAAAGGGAGTCATTTTCTCATTTTTAATTAATTATTTGAATTGTTATTATCATTAATTCATTTAATTAATTTAAATATAAGAAAAATACTAAATCAATGGTTTTAAATCTTTTTATGCAGCAAATCTCTTCCACACATGTAAGAGATTTCGTGCACCTTCTCAAGGGGACAAAATCATCCCTATTTGGCAAGTTTCCATGGCAAAAAGATTTGAAAAAAGATGTAACAAAATCAAATATTTGAATCATTAAATCAATGAATCTTTGGGCTTGGTTTTGACCTAGTTGCACTCAGATACTTATACACAATATGACCTAATGCTCATAGACACAAAAAGCTGCGCAGGAAACAAACAACAAACTTGCAATTTTGGCCAAAAAACCTTGAAACTGTTTTCATACCTAGAATACAATTCAAGGTTTGAAAAGCATTCCAAAACCTTGCCAAGAGATCCAGGAACGTGTGACAATCAAGAACACGCCTCCACACTCAAAGAATTGGTAGAACAAAGTCTCACTTTTCCCAAAAAATTTCATAATCGTGTTTGAACTTTCATGCATTATTCATGTCTTTTAACTGTTGATTTACACTAATATGGATGTTTTGAAGCTATTGGTGCCCTTTAATTGAACTAACAGTGCCCGTATCAAGAGTTGCCATTAACGTTCCCTAGGGTTTCAGAGCTCCAATTTTAGGGGTTTCTGTATATGGAAAAATTGGATCCTCAAACTGGTACCATTGAATTCGTGACATGAAGACGAATCATTTGATTACCTCGCGCCTTTTTTATATTGATCTATGTGCTAATCGCTATGTTCAGGTTTTGCAGTTAGTGGGGGTTTAAAACCCCCGCTATTTATTTACATTACAGGCACAAATATGAAGAAGATGCTAGCGTGTCTGAAGGTGGTTGGTTAGTTTGAACATTGGCGCATTTTTTGAGTGCTTCAGCATAATGATGTTTTTTTACATATATTATTTGTGCTTCATTATTTTAACAAAGAGACTCAATGGCTCAGTTGGTTGGAGTGCTGTCCTACAGGCATTGGGACCTGGGTTCGATTCCCAGGTCCCCCCCCAAACGTTTAATATTTTTGTCTTGAGACGTTCATGTGCAACACCTCTCCCAGGGTTCATCATACAACCCCACCTCCTAGCTTGCCACGCGTCCAGAAGCTTCAATCTGAAGGCCACAAGAGAGGCTCACCATGTACCTCAGTCAACCATTCCACATGCACGCGCCAGAAAGTCAAGCAGGCCTTTGATTCAATGGGCCAAACTGCTTCCAATACACCTCCAAAAGGGCCAGACACCCCCATGGTTTGCATCATATTTTCTAATTTCCTTTTCTTTTCTTCTTTTTATTTTAATTGTTTTTAATTGTTTTATTTAATTCCCTAAAATAATTTTCATAATAAAAATAAAATACAGAAAAAATCAAAAACATGTTTATTTTATTAATATTAATTTCACTATTATTTTTGTAAATAAACTTCAAACAATTAATTAGATTAATTTAGGTTTCAAAACTTTAATATTTTTCTTAACAAATTAAAATATGTAGAAATTAGGGTTTTTTTAGCAATTTTATTCCTTTTCTTAATAAATAATTTTTTCTTAGTATCATTATTATTAATTACTAACTTATTTTGTAAATACCTATGTAATTAATTAATTAGTGTAAATTAGGTTAAACTTGAATATTTTTCATAAATAATTAAAAATAATTTAGAACTAGGGTTTCATTTAACTTCTGATTTTTAATTAATTTTCTTTATTCTCATTACATACCAAAAACATAAAAAACATTTCTTTTCTTAATCAAATAATTAATTAGCTTTTTAATTTAATTTAACTTCAAAAGGGTCCAACGCCCTCGAACATTCGATTGTAATTTCTTTTCGCGCATTTATTCTTATTTTCTTTCGAATATTATGTAATTGCTCAAGCCTTGTAATAGTAATTAGGAATTTATTTACTTTCCGCATTTTTATTCAAAACGGGTCTTTGTTAATTTGGCGATGTATAGACCCGCGCCTTGTAATAGCGTAGGATTTTACCTTTCCGCATTTAAATTTTCGCACTCTTAACTGCTAACTTGCATGAAAGAATGAATGACTAATTAAAAACAAGGCGTAGCTCACCATGCCATGAACAAAGAGAAATATTAAACTGAAAACAATACACAAATTCACACACCACTCTTAGGGTACGCCTCACTGTTGCCTTGCCCTCGAAACGTGGTCGTCGAGTATAGGACGTCTTAGTGAGTCCTTATGTCCATTGATCCAGTTGCCTCGAACAAGTTGCCTCGAAACGGTTGCCTCGGAACAGTTTCCTCGAAACGGTTGCCTCGGAATAAAAAAGATCAATGGCATAAGGGTAGCTTCTAAGGTGTCCTACTGTTGCTCTGGTGAACACACTGTCCCTACAAACGAATTGACCCGAACACCTCCAACGGTGGTGCTACCTACCTCTAAATGGTGGGATGGCACTACCTTAAGGACATTTACACAGCCTAATTCCTTAGGGTAGGTAGATGACTCATAGATACTTGCTCTATTCAAAAACAAATCAAAACTCTTTTCACACCGACACTTTTCAAAAAGCTTTCAAAACAATTTTTCAAACACTCTTGAGGACTGATACAAGAGTCGATCTGAAATCTTTAAACGAAACTTTTTCAAACCCACTCACAATTGAAAAGCAAACACTTTTGAAAACACAAATGAGCAAGTATCTAAGAGCCCATGGATAACCATGGATAGAAAGGGTGCTAACACCTTCCCTTTCTATAAATCTACCTCCCGAACCGAGAAACTATCTCATAAGGAATTTTGCTGTGCTTTTGTCCTGTCCATGTTGGAGAAAATAAAAGACGGTGGCGACTCTTGCTTCTGCGACATTTCGCGAACCAGCGTTAAATAGTCAGTTCCAGATCCACCGATCACAGAACTGGCGACTCTGCTGGGGAATACTTATAAAGTGAGGGGTACCTTAGGACTAAGATCACTTGTGTTTTCAATTGTATGAATTGTTTGCTTTATTATTGTGGGTACTGTCTTGGGAGTTTTATAGATCCTAACCCAGATCTGGGGATACCTTCTTAGAAAGTAGCAACAAGGCTGTGAGGGAACTGTGCGGGGTATACCGACATGGTTGAAGCAGTCTTCTACGTTGATGTGGCACTTTGGTGTGTACCGGTAACCCTTGAGTTCAGTCAAGGAGAGTACGGGGCCTCCGCGTGGTGTCGTGAAGCATCAACTGACCTTAGGAACCTTAATTGAACCATCTTGGCCTCTTTAGGGTAGTGAGATAACTGACTTTGGTGCAGTCCGAGGTTGGTTGATACTCGATACTACACTCAATTGAGGGTTGTTTTCTTGGAATATTTCGGTCGCCAGTTCAGTGGCTAAATCGAAACGATGAACAATTAAAACAGTCCAGTGATATTGGGACCCTTAGAACCCGGTTACTTCTGATAGGACAGGTCTTAACCAACAAACTGAAAGAGGGTAATACCTAGACCCCATGCTGGCCTACACTCTAAGGGCTCTTTGTGTGACTTGTGTGCCTTCGAACTTGACTATGTGCATGCTTGTTATCTGACACTTGAGTTTCTTGCAGGTTTTGTTTACAGTCCTTAATTGGGACTCATAACAGGGTTTACCTACTTTACCCCATGCATAGCATAACATCATACCATTGCATGCATCCTACATAAGGACTAACCCATTTCAAGGATCTCAAGGGCCTGTGATGCAGGTCATGATGAACCAATTATCCAGCAAGGGGCAAAGGGGATTTATTTTCCTCTAGCCAAGGTTGTCAGGGGCTATGACCCACTGGATATGGTGAGCCTTGACCCTTGAAGAAGGACTCTCAACAACACGCAGTTCCTTCAATCAAGCTATCGGACTCCAATTCTGACAAATTTCTTTGTTTACCCCGTGAGATCCTTGAAAACATTGCATGCACATCATACATATCATTGCATAACAGGTACCCTTTCTCTACAGGTTGCTTACCTTCTTTGCTGTGTATTTCAGCAGTCTCATCATGAATTCTGAAACATCTACTGAGTAATCCATCCAGGCCCTCTAGGCCCAGAATGCCCAGTTCCAGGAGTTGATTAAGAGTCTAGCCCAGGGGCAACAAGATCTGAAGACCCTACTTTTAAAAAAGAAGAAGAAGAGGACGGTGCTGTTCAACCCTAGACGCAAATCTGGGAATGGATCGCAAAATAAAGTTGAGCAGACTACCCCATCTGTTGGGAAAGACAGTCCCCAAGAAAGGGAGGTTCCTAGTCCAGTGGTCTCCAACAACGAGACCGATTACAATGATGAGCAGTACCCTCCAGCTGAGGACAGGTATAAACAGTTGGAAGACCGGCTAAGTGCCATGGAGATACAAAAAGTGCCCGGCCTTCGAAGATCTAGGTCTGTCTTCTGGGGTGGTAATCCCACATAAATTCAAAGCACCTGCTTTTGCAAAATATGACGGGGCTTCCTGTCCTAAGCTGCATCTCAGATCATACATAAGGAGGATCCAGCCCTACACGACTGACAAGAACTTGTGGATTCACTTCTTTCAAGATAGTCTGGCAGGGACTCAACTCGACTGGTTCTATCAACTGAATGGATCCAACATCCGCAGCTGGGAGGACTTGGCCACTGCATTCTATAAACAGTACCAGTACAATGCCGACCTTGCTCCCACACGCACTCAGATTCAGGGAATGTCTATGGGTGCAGGCGAAGGTTTTAAAGAATATGCTCAAAAATGGAGGGACCTTGCTGGAAGGGTACAACCACCTCTGACTGACCGCGAGCTCATCGACATGTTCTTGGGGACCCTGTCTGGTCCATTCTTCAACCACCTGATTGGGAATTCTGCTGCTGGGTTTACAGATCTGATCTTGACTGGGGAAAGAATAGAAGCTGGCATCAAGTCAGGGAAAATACATAATGGTGACTCCTCAAACATTGAGAAGAAACCATCCAAGAGAGAATCTAGTGTTGTCAACGCGGTAACTATTGCAAAGCCGGCCGGTGCTCCTCAGCGTCACAATCAACAAAGGGAAGAGAGACCTAAAAGGCAATTTACTCCCCTCGGCATGACCTTGTCACAGATATTGCCACAGCTGCTGGAAACCAAGTTGGTAACTCTCATGGACCCTCCAAAGAATCCTAACAGGACACCTTCAAGGTACAACCCCAATGTTCGCTGCGCCTATCATTCTGACAGCCTGGGGCATGCTACAGATGACTGTTGGACTTTGAGAAACAAGGTTCAGGATCTGATCAACGCGAAGGAAGTCCAATTCGACTCTCCAGAGACTCCGAATGTGATCACTGCTCCCTTGCCAAAACATGGCTAGGATTGGAAATTTTTTGTTCATTCGAATGTTCAAATTGTAATTTTTCTTTGATTGTTCAAACATTTTGTTTCATGTCAAACTTGGTTATTTCATTAATGCATTACACGTGTCTGTTTTGAAGTAATTATGTTTACTATGCTTAAAACTGCTTTCATTTTTTTGATGTCAACTCTCAATTAACAATTCTAAGCCTCTTGAGGGAGGATGACAAAAATGATACCACGACATTTACAGTATGCTTTCGAACAGACCCCGCTGATGAGGTACAGGCATTGTTTCAAATCCTAAACAGGGGAGTTATAAGGCAGATAATCCCTCGTTAACCCCTTTGAGCCAAAGAAGTAGGAGTTTTTCTTTTCGAAAATTAAAACCCTTAATCATAACCTGGGGCAGGGTAGTTTTCTCAGTTGATCCAAGTGCACAACGAATAGCACCAAAGAAGTCCTTACAAAGCAAAAGACAGTGATGGTTCCTAATAATTAAAGATACGCGGTCATTATCTATCAAAATAAAAGCCCAATAAGTTAAAACCTATGAAGGAGACTTACAAAACTGGGGCATCCCGCTGACTGTAACTCCACAAAAGAAACAGTACAGGAAAAAAATAGGGATAACGAAATCAAAAAGAAAGAGGTCCTACAAACCCTCAACAAAAAAGGAAATGACTGCCTAATCAAAATAAATCGTCAGTATCCGAACCATCACTGGTATATCAAAGCAAAGACGCAACAAGGTCTAATGCACGATTAGCTGAGTTTAGGATTGAAGAACATCACGAAGAACGGGTGGGTACAAATAAATTTGAGCCTTTATCCTTTGTTTCTTGAACCGTGAACCAGGCCACGTTATAACCCTTAAAAGTCCTAGCTGAAGCATGGGTTAGTTCGAAAGCATACTGTTACAAAAGGTATCCTGACTCCTTAAGGCTTGCGGTAAAATAACGAGTTGACATCACAGTTTACAAAAAAAAAAACTCACTTGCTTTTATTGAAAAATGAATTTTCAAAAATTTCAAGACAGGCATAAGCTTTGCATTCTTAAGATAACATTGTTTGCATATGATTATTTGTTTGAACAGCAAAGAACTTTGCGCAATGAATATCCGATGAACGAAGGTCCTCTCAACAAAAGAGCCACCTCCAGTGGAAGAAACACTTCCAATCAAGGGGCATGGCATGATCATTGTCCATCATTAGGGGCAGTTAAGTCAAGATTCGGAGAATCTCTCAAAAGGCCAACCAGCTTGGGGCAAATCTCCATCTGGATCACCTGGGGCATTCCGACAACGAATCTTGCCTGATCAGACATCTTCTAGTGGTACGGCAACGCAATACTACTGACAGTGACAACTCCCTGTTCTCTGAGAGCATGGATATAGTCGAAAAAATACTACGCAAAATCAAAGACCCGCTAGGTTGACACACCTAGGCAAAAATAAGGGCTTCCCGGCGAACCAAAAGGGTTCGGGCAAAAATAAGGGATGAAATGAAAAAAAACTGTACACCCGGCAAGTCGAAAACCTAAAAAGGCGGCTTGGGCAAAAATGGGTATCCCGGTGGACTGAAAACCCGAAAGGGCGGTCCAGGCAAAAGTTAGGGATCAAAGCGTACGACTATGTCCCGGCATCTCGTCACTTGCCTACCAGAAGAAGATTTGTCAAACGGAAGTCATCAAACACCTTCACAGGTACCTTCTTCTCCAACAGAAACTGGGGCAATAATGAGTTGTCTAAATGATCCGGTTGCCCTGTCCACCGAAGTGCCAAGGTAAGTTCAGCTGAAGAATGCGACCAAGATACCTTCACTCCCTGCAAAGCGAACGCGTCTCCCCAGGATTTATTCAAAGGTTATCTCCCCACCAGGATATAACTGGGTTATCCTCAGCTAAAAGCCACGGAAAGATCGTCCTCGGCAAAGTCTTCCTATCCCCAGCGGAGTTCATCAAATCTCCCAACATAACTTATCAACGGTATCCCCAGCGGAGTTATCTTCATCAACCTCAGCAAAGTATCTCTCCTTCCCCACAGAGTTACCTCCCCGCTGAGTAACCTATTCGCCAAGTTTAATCCCCAACGGAGTCATCTTCTCCTACCGGTATTCTTGCAATCATCATCCCCAACGGAAACGAAGAATCTCACTCTTCAACATCAGCCCAGGACTTGACTTCCCGGCATCTGTTAAAGATCTATTTTCCTAGACAAAGATACATTCATAAACATCACATTGTTATACATCATGATACATGCATATACGCATCATACAATCTCATGTGTTGAAAAATATTATTGCTTGATCCATATCATGCATTGGATATGACTGACCTTTACCTTTCAGGAAGGATACAGTTAAAAGATCAGCTATGTAGACGAATACAGTCAAAAGAGACCAACCCATTCAAAGAATACCAATCCAGTTAAATCAATGCCTAAAGATTTCTCTGATACAACTCGTCGTTATAGACACTCGTCATTATAGACACTCGTCGTTATAGACACTCGTCGTTATAGACACTCGTCGTCATAGACACTCGTCGTCATAGACACTCGTCGTTATAGACACTCGTCGTCATAGACACTCGTCGTCATAGACACTCGTCGTTATAGACACTCGTCGTCATAGACACTCGTCGTTATAGACACTCGTCGTCATAGACACTCGTCGTCATAGATTCTCGTCGTTATAGACACTCGTCGTCATAGACACTCGTCGTTATAGACACTCGTCGTCATAGACACTCGTCGTCATAGACACTCATCGTCATAGACACTCGTCGTCATAGACACTCGTCGTCATAGACACTCGTCGTCATAGACACTCGTCGTCATAGACACTCGTCGTCATAGACACTCGTCGTCATAGACACTCGTCGTCATAGACACTCGTCGTCATAGACACTCGTCGTTATAGACACTCGTCGTCATAGACACTCGTCGTCATAGACACTCGTCGTCCTAGACACTCGTCGTCATAGACACTCGTCGTTATAGACACTCGTCGTTATAGACACTCGTCGTTATAGACACTCGTCGTCATAGACACTCGTCGTTATAGACACTCGTCGTTATAGACACTCGTCGTCATAGACACTCGTCGTTATAGACACTCGTCGTCATAGACACTCGTCGTCATAGACACTCGTCGTCCTAGACACTCGTTGTCATAGACACTCGTTGTTATAGACACTCGTCGATATAGACACTCGTCGTTATAGACACTCGTCGTTATAGACACTCGTCGTTAAAGACCACCCGTCCATGGAAATAACCTGTCAGTAGAGACAATTCACCAACCTTTCTGAATTCCAGGCTCGATTCCTGTATCCCGCCAGGGCACGTCTGAAGAGTTCGAAGATCCGATTCCTGTATCTTTCCAGGGTGTATCTGTTGACGATTGTATTCTCCGGACTCGATTCCTGTATCTCGCCAGAGCACGTCTGAAGAGTTTAAAGATTCGATTCCTGTATCCAGCTAGGGCACATCTACATAAAGAGTTTGAAGATCAACTCCTATAACAGGCCAGGTAATTATTTCTCTTTCTCAGGTACACAAGTTCTCGCTAAGGAATCTCTTACGCGATCGACAACCTCCCGATGGCATCTATAAGCCCATCCATATACCAACAGTCTCCAAATGGCATCTATAAGCCCATTCCCGACAAAGTTCGGTCACACTTCTAGATGGCATCTATAAGCCCATCCTTCTATCCATCATCTCTCCAAATGGCATCTGTACGCCCATTCCCTGCATCATACTGCTGACACTCTACTATGTGAGTGCAAATTTCTGGGCACTCTAGTGTTCAATCATCTTCCACCCTCGGATTACGAAAGGCACGCCAGCCAATCTACATCCTCAGGTCTAAGAAGATTGAACAGCGGCAACTGTTGTACCCCAAAATTTGCCCTCCCATATTCTTCAAGATTTTCCAAGATCAAGATTCAAAATCTCTCAAGGGTTGCATAGTCCAAATGCCTCCTAACACAGTCAAAATTAGGGTTTTAGTTCTGGCAAAGAAATTGAGGTTTCCAAGGGTCCAATCAAGTCCCACATGCCTATAAACATTGTCAAGCATCCATATGTCAAGTTTCAAGACTCACAGCATCAAATTGCACAGTCAAAAACCCTAAATGCTTCACAATCAACTGCAGGGGCAAAATGGTCATTTGACAGTCAAAAATCCAAATTTTTGGTCAACATCTTATTTTGAAGCCATAAACATCATTTGATCAATTCTTGATCATGATTCTAAAAGCATGGCTCAAAAAGTCTCAAGATGCAAAAGTTTCCATTTTTGGACAGTTGGAAAAGTCAACTGCAAATTGACCAGGGCATAACTTCTTCATGGTTTATCAGAAAAAATTCCATCCAAAGCTCATTTTGAAGAGAATGACATTTCCTACAACTCATCTTCACACTTCAAGTCCAAGAAATGCTCTCACAAAAAGTTATCAATTTCAACATTATAGGTCATTTTCAAAAGTCAACAAAAAGGTACTTTAAGTCAAAGACCATAATTTGAGATTGGTAAATCAAAATGACATGGGACCAAAGACATTGGTTAGAGGACTTCAAGGCCTTTCCAAAATGTCTAAAAACATGACCAAAGCTTCAAAATTGAGCAAGATATGCCTTGTATAAGTTGGGAAATATTTGGGAATTTTGAAAAGTCAACTTTGCACAAAAGGCTTCAAAAATGCTAATGGGCCTCAATTTCTTCCATGAATCATTACCCAAAGGCTATGCACGACCCATTGACCTAAAAGGGAGTCATTTTCTCATTTTTAATTAATTATTTGAATTGTTATTATCATTAATTCATTTAATTAAATTTAAATATAAGAAAAATACTAAATCAATGGTTTTAAATCTTTTTATGCAGAAAATCTCTTCCGCACATGTAAGAGATTTCGTGCACCTTCTCAAGGGGACAAAATCATCCCTATTTGGCAAGTTTCCATGGCAAAAAGATTTGAAAAAAGATGTAACAAAATCAAATATTTGAATCATTAAATCAATGAATCTTTGGGCTTGGTTTTGACCTAGTTGCACTCAGATACTTATACACAATATGACCTAATGCTCATAGACACAAAAAGCTGCGCAGGAAACAAACAACAAACTTGCAATTTTGGCCAAAAAACCTTGAAATTGTTTTCATACCTAGAATACAATTCAAGGTTTGAAAAGCATTCCAAAACCTTGCCAAGAGATCCAGGAACGTGTGACAATCAAGAACACGCCTCCACACTCAAAGAATTGGTAGAACAAAGTCTCACTTTTCCCAAAAAATTTCATAATCGTGTTTGAACTTTCATGCATTATTCATGTCTTTTAACTGTTGATTTACACTAATATGAATGTTCTGAAGCTATTGGTGCCCTTTAATTGAACTAATAGTGCCCGTATCAAGAGTTGCCATTAACGTTCCCTAGGGTTTCAGAGCTCCAATTTTAGGGGTTTCTGTATATGGAAAAATTGGATCCTCAAACTGGTACCATTGAATTCGTGACATGAAGACGAATCATTTGATTACCTCGCGCCTTTTTTATATTGATCTATGTGCTAATCGCTATTTTCAGGTTTTGCAGTTAGTGGGGGTTTAAAACCCCCGCTATTTGTTTACATTACAGGCACAAATATGAAGAAGATGCTAGCGTGTCTGAAGGTGCTTGGTTAGTTTGAACATTAGCGCGTTTTTTGAGTGCTTCAGCATAATGATGTTTTTTTACATATATTATTTGTGCTTCATTATTTTAACAAAGAGACTCAATGGCTCAGTTGGTTGGATTGTTGTCCTACAGGCATTGGGACCTGGGTTCGATTCCCAGGTCCCCCCCCCCCCCCCAAACGTTTAATATTTTTGTCTTAAGACGTTCATGTGCAGCACCTCTCCCAGGGTTCATCATACAACCCCACCTCCTAGCTTGCCACGCGCCCAAAAGCTTCAATCTGAAGGCCACAAGAGAGGCTCACCATGTACCTCAGTCAACCATTCCACATGCACGCGCCAGAAAGTCAAGCAGGCATTTGATTCAATGGGCCAAACTGCTTCCAATACACCTCCAAAAGGGCCAGACACCCCCATGGTTTGCATCATATTTTCTAATTTCCTTTTCTTTTCTTCTTTTTATTTTAATTTATTTTAATTGTTTTATTTAATTCCCTAAAATAATTTTCATAATAAAAATAAAATACAGAAAAAAATCAAAAACATGTTTATTTTATTAATATTAATTTCACTATTATTTTTGTAAATAAACTTTAAACAATTAATTAGATTAATTTAGGTTTCAAAACTTTAATATTTTTCTTAACAAATTAAAATATGTAGAAATTAGGGTTTTTTAGCAATTTTATTCCTTTTCTTAATAAATAATTTTTTCTTAGTATCATTATTATTAATTACTAACTTATTTTGTAAATACCC